>CAWVNO010000109.1:0-748321 GCA_963930645.1 Salticus scenicus | reverse complement strand
TTAATTAATTTAATTAAATAAGAAACCTTTAAATGTACCTCATGTTTTGTGAATATTTTCATCTGGGCACCCAGACCTTATCAAACAATCATCTGTGCCAGATCTCTTCAAGTTGCGGTCTTTTATGGATTCTGTCAGCTGATTCCACATCCGGTTTGGAGCCATTGCGTCACTATCGTTGCACACATCCGACGTTGTTGCGATCTCTATTGCTTCTCTAAACATCACGTAATTATAGTTATTGTAGTTAGCTTTCTTTTTAGTTTTCTCAAAATTTATTACAATTTCTTCATTTTCGAAAGTTTTGGCTAAAGCTGTATTTATTTTTCCTATTTTGATGTCATTTTTATGCTCTTTGAGTCTTGTTTTAATCTTTCTTTTCGTTACACCGATGTATGAACCTGGTTTATTTTCATTTTTATTTATGTACGGTATTTGATAAATTTCGGCAGTTTCCAAAGGGGGGATAGGGTCTTTATCCAGGGCTTGCGCTGACCTTTTGAAAAGTGGGGTCCCAAGACCCCATCACTATGAAAAATGTGGGTCAAGTTTTTGAAAAAAGGAGACACCTTCCCCCCCCCCTCGAAAAAACTTTTTTTTTTGGTGGGGGGGGGGGGGGGACTTGTAACTACTAATATTTTTCACAAACACAAAAAGATTTTCACAATTCCTTTTTACATTTTGAAACATTGCATTTAAAAAATAAATAAAAACTTCCTAACTTATTTTTTATCATATGAAATCAGCATTTACCTTTCTTAAACTTGCATTTGATTATGTAGTTAAAACAGCACATTATTAAATTAAATTAATAAAAAGTGCAAAGAAAATTGTTTAATGCAATTGAAAGAGGTTTTAAAGAAGTAAAAATTATGATTATTTTGACAATAGCAATAGACTTCAAACAAGATTAATAAAAATAATCTTGGAAAAAAAAAAAAAAAAAGAAAGAAAGAAAGAAACTTACATTTAGCAGGTAAAAAAAAAAAAAAAAGTATAGGACCCATTATCTAAGACCAGCAGAATTGGAAATATTCTGGATTTCGGAACTTTCCAGATTTTTGTTTTTTTATTTTCATTTTTATTATTATTAATTTTCCTTGAATTATAAAGCACAACTCACTAACAACAGAATATATATAAAGAAAAACTTACCCTTTGTGCATGTTATTTAGCTGAAGAATCTAAAAATTCTTTTCCTCCTTTTTTTTTTTTTTAAATAATAATAAAAGTTACTACTTTAGATGCATTATTTAATGTTCATTTCAACTCTATCATTAAATAAGAGTAATTTGTATTTTAAATTAATATCGTTCAGGATATTTCATACATAAGCTCTCTCTCTTTAAGTAGTAGTGGTGGTATTGTTTCTGAAAAAGTTCCTGAATCCAATACTTGATTACGGGTCCTCGGGACCTGCGTTTTCAAAAATTCTGCGTCCCTTTCATTAAAATTCGGGACAATGGTGCGCTATAGCGCACCAACGCGAGCCCTGGTCTTTATTATTACGTATTAGTTAAAAAATATTTGGTTGGGTTTTATAGGTTTTAATTTTATTCGATGCTCCGCGATCGTAGGGTATGGAAGAAGTGAATTTTGAAGGAGTTTTTTGAAAACTAGGTATACAATTACTGGCTTTTACTCTGGTTTTAATTAGTTTTTTGATAATTTTGCTGGGGTAACCTGCTTTTCTAGTGAACTCTTTAATTAAATTAAACTCATTATTTAGATCGGTAGGGTCATTACATATTAATATTGCACGATTTATATATGAACTAACGACGTTGATTTTGTAACGGAAAGGGGTTTTAGATTTATAATGTATAATTTCATTGCTATTGGTTTCTTTACGGTACACAGTGGTTTTAATTTGTTTTTCGGTTCTATTAATTTTAACATCTAAAAAGTTTATTTGTTGTTCTTTTTCTTCTTCATAGGTGAATTTTATGTTGTTATCTAAGCTATTAATTTCATTTAATATGTGTTGGACATCTTAATTTTTATTGATGACGGCAAAAACGTCATCTACGTATCTTAATTAACCAAAAAAATATTTTATCATTACATTTATCTAAAATTTCTTTTTCTAGTGCTCTTAACTTAAATTCTGCAATAAAGCCCGATATAGGCGATCCCATCGGAACCCCTTTCTTTTGTTGATAAATGTTATTATTAAACTTAAAATAATTTTCATGAAGTAAGAAATTTGTAGTTGCAGTCAAGGTTAGAAATTATAATAAATTTTGAGAAAACTAAAAAAAAAAGCTAACTATAATTACGCGATGTTTAGAGAAGCAATAGAGATCGCAACAACGCCGGATGTGTGCAACGATAGTGACGCAATGGCTCCAAGGATGTGGAATCAGCTGATAGAACCCATAAAAGACCGCAACTTGAAGAGATCCGGCACAGATGATCGTTTGATAAGGTCTGGGCGCCCAGATGAAAATATTCACGAAACATGAGGTACATTTAAAGGTTTCTTATTTAATTAAATTATATGTCAGTACTTCATTTTAATTTAAGTTTAATTTATTGTTACATATTAATTAATTTAACTGAGTGTTAAAGTAGCTGTTAAAAATATGTAACATATAGTAAATGAAGATATGAAATATTTTATTTAAAATTTTGAAAATTGTTCATTTTATTTGATTAATATACATACTAGATGGTCTTCATCTTCCTAGTGGTCAGTATTTTCAAATGAACTTATTTCAAAATTTGCCATATTCGCTTAATAATAGAAAAATAGTGTCCAAGTGTCGTATTAAAAAATCCTGTACACTATTTGAAATGATCCCGATAACAACAAAGTACTAATAATTTTTTTTATTTGAATTTATTATCATTTATACCTATTTTATTATTATGTAACAATTATTATTTTTTTTACATTTTCTAAATTTAGCTAAATGTTTTTACCATAATTTGGCAGTTTATAGTAGTAATCGCGAAAGAAATCTACCATATCCCCAATTCGTGGTTCTTACATAGAATTAATTACATCTGTTCTATTAAATTATCATTTAGATCCCTTCCCCCCTTTTTTTTTCGTTTTTTCAATACATTGTTAGAATTGTGATGCCATTTTTTTTCTCTTTCAAAATCAACCTTCTTCCATATTTTATTTTTTATTATTCATTCCTCCAAATTAAAAATAAAATTTATTTTATTTCAATAAATTATTTTAGCAATGACATCAGTTTTGAGTGTTAATTTCCAGAAATGTAAGCTTTTATTATTGAGAAGATATGTATAATTTTATCATCATAATACAAAGAAATCAGGAAACAAATCATTATTGAAATTTAGAATTTAAAATACAACCATAACTATACATTTACATACATATCAGATATCTTTTTACAATCTTGTACATTCTAAAAATGTATTGTTAATATCACTAAATAAATTGTACAAAGATATATAATATGTAAAAATAATTATTTTAACTATATAAAATGGACATTTTAAAGAATTAAAATAATGCTATATAATTGATGAAATGTCAGTAGAAGCTTCCATGTGAAGACTCAAAAAGATTTTGTGTTCTGTCTGTTTGTGTGTCTGTCTGTCTCGCGATAGCACTGCAAACAATCATCCTACACATGTTCATGAGTCACACGAAATTAGCTGTATAGTTTTGGGTGTGTATTCTATTTGCAGTTCGTGTTCAGGGACACAGCAAAGTTTTTCTTATCATTACAGTCATGAACAGGATTTGTATGTAACCGCAATAGTGACTGCAAAAATCCCCTGATTAATTTTCAAATTGATACACACGTTCAGGCTCTGTATAGAAGTAGCTTTATTATTTTTATGTCTATTATGGATCGTGTACAGGGCAGGGTTGCCAATTGCTCCAATTTCTGCGGAGTTTCTCTGAAAAAATTTAAAAACTCCGCAATTCCGCGAAATAATGTTTATACTCCGCAAATTCAGTCTTGACCACCTAACTAAATATTTTTTATTAAATATATAAAACTGAATAGTGGCAGACACTAAAAAAAAAACTATTTTTCTTTTTTCTTTCTTTTCTTTTTTTTCCTTGCACACATCTAGGCAGAAATCGCGATCCAATCCTTATCAAACTTTGATTTTGCATTTCCAACAGTTGCCGCATAAAACATTATTCTTTGAATTTTATTTTTTATCTATGAAAGCGTTTGAACCTATCTTGAAAATAACAAAAATAACTGTACAATTTAGCTGAAGAACCACACGTTTCATCGTACAATACTCATAAATAAATAGTAAAGAAAAAAAAAAAGAAAGGAAGAAAGAAAGAAAACATTCTAATGCTAGGCATTGCGTAATCGAAATATTGCTGACTAGACTCAGAACGGGAACAAGTATTTGTTTACATTAGCTAAGAGTGTGTTTAATTAAAACCACAAGCAGAAGGGGGGGACCGAATGCTATGATTATGTGGTGTTTTGATTTTCATTTAAACTATCAATGTTTCAGTTATCTTAATGCTTAATAGGTCGTTAAACTTGATTCATTATACTTAACTTATTGCAGGACACAATCGAGAGACTTAATTTAAACAGACATCTATTATAACTTTAAAGTGAAGAGAGACGTATAGATATGAAAGAACTTACTAATAAACTTAAACTAAGTAATTTAAATTATCATAAAAAAACAGCTCACCACTTGCAGCTTGCAAATATAACAGTCGAAAGAGCCGAGGACCTTTTTTAGAGAGCGAAGAAAAGCACTTTATATTACCAGCAATACAACTACCAACTCACAATACTTCTATCTCCAATAACACAACATATAACCACCACCAACAATGACAACTGGATTTTCATTAAGTGCTCTATTTAAAGTCCTCCAAAATAGAAAATAAGATTCACTTCATTTTACCAAAGTACTTCTTTAAAGACTATCAGTATTCAATTTTTAAACACCTTTCTCAATCTACATAGATCCTGCTTTCAAATTATAAAACTAACTATCCAATAACTAGACACTCCTTGCTAACCTAAATTTACCTCTGCTCAACACCTTCAACTAGCTATCTCACCCACAATATTGCCCAAATATGCTAGATTCAGCTAGAAACTTTCCAACTTTCAACCAAACATTCTATCCCAACTCAACACTATCACTTTATATTACTTTCAATTCTGAATTCCCTTGGCGACCTTTACTTCCTTAACTTGATGCCACTCCTACCTTACAGTTTTACTACCTATAATGATGTTTAACATAATGATAAATATATATTTTTTAATATGACATTTAACATAAAAAAAAGCTACCTGAGTACAAAATA
Organism: Salticus scenicus; assembly: GCA_963930645.1. Lineage (NCBI taxonomy): Eukaryota > Metazoa > Arthropoda > Arachnida > Araneae > Salticidae > Salticus > Salticus scenicus. The sequence goes on along the minus strand of CAWVNO010000109.1, from coordinate 743,031 downwards.
ATATTCAGAAATGGAAATAAAGTCAATTTAAATAACTAATTAACAAATAAACATGATTTAACACTTAAGATTTGAGGGAAGCTGTTTCATAAAAAATATCACTGAGATTGTAAATTAACTTCACGTAATATTACTTGCTTAGAGTATTCTGAAATTAAAAATAAATAAATAAAAATAGTTCTGTGATAGACTGTCAGAGTGATCCAATACAGTCATAATAGATTGAATGTGAACACTGCATGGTGTGCAGCTATATACTTTTTCATATTGTTCCCAAATGAACAAACACCACACACACACACACGCACGTACCAAAAAAAAAAAAAAGTGAATAAACTTTACAAACATTACATTGGTCCTAATTTACTCTGATTTATGAATATTACCAAAGCAAATGCCCTTAATTGAGCATCAAAACAACAAACACTAACATAAACAGGGATGAGATTTTTCAGCTGATTTCAGCTTTTTTGTACATTTAGCTTTTTTTTATGTTTCTGATGTGCATTTGTTGTTCTTTTATATATTGAAGATTAAAATAAAAATTTTTATTCAAATATAATAGTTTGTCATCAAAATTCTAGTATTTCATTTCAATGTTTTGCCTTTGCGTATAGTTTCAGCTTTTTTGTACTTTTGCTGATCTCATCCCTGCATAAAACAAAGGTGACATAATGCGGGCCCACTGTTAATATTTATCTAGTCAATTTTTTCATATGCAGGTGAGTACTCCTTCCCCTCAGTGAATCAAAGTACTACAACAGAGCATGCATCTGAACCTGAACTACATTACCTACTAACATCTGTAGCAATCATGTCAATTGCATGGAAAATATAACTATTTGTCAATTTAATCTAGAAATTTATTCATCAAGCCTGAAAGTTCATTTCAGAAAATTATGGAGTGGAAGGCTGATTTTTTTATACCAACTATGTGAAAAATACCATAGCCGGGAATCGAACCCAGGCCTTTTGCTTTACGTGCTGATGTTCAAACCATCGTGCTACCTTGGCTGATTACCAGCTAGGCATTGTACAGATAGGGGTATACAGTGATGTTTTTTTTGCTTTTCATGTACGCAAAGCTTACAGACATTCACAATATTGCCTACTGCAGTGCAAAATTGTGCATGTGTTTCAGATTCATGCATTTTGAGATAGGGGTATCCAGTGATGTTTTTTTTAGTTTTCATGTACGCAAAGCGCACAGACGCTTGCAATACTGGCTACTGCAGTACAAAATTGTGCATATTTTTCAGATTCATGCATTCTGAGATAGGGGCATCCAGTGATTTTTTTTTTGTTTTGTTTTCATGTACGCAAAGCATACAAACGTGCGTGATACTGGCTGCAGCAGTACAAAATTTTGCATATTTTTGAATTTCATGCATTTTAAGTAAATTTTTGTACTGCAGCAAGCAGCCAGTATCACGCACGTCTGTACGCTTTGTGTACATGAAAGAAAAAAAAAAATTACTGGATTCCCCTATCTCAAAATACATGAATCTGAAAAATATGCACAATTTTGTACTGCAGCAGGTAGTATTACGCACGTCTGTATGCTTTGCGTATAAAAAAAAAAAAAAAAAAAATAATAATAATCACTGGATACACCTATCTTACTAAGCATGAATCTGAAATATATGCACAATTTTGTACTGCAGCAGGCAGTATTGCACATCTGTACGCTTTTTGCGTACATGGGGAAAAAAAAAATCACTGGATACCCCTATCTCAAAATGCATGGATCTGTAACATATGCACAATTTTGTACTACAACAGCCAGTATTGCGAACGTCTGTACACTTTGCATACATGAATTTATGATCAATTAATTTATAAAATAACTTTGAATTTCTTTATTTTGCACTTTAACGATCTGTCATTAGTTATTTCATGGAATAACTAGATAAAGTATGAAATTTTTTATCTATCATATACTTTAACTGACTTGTCTAGTTATTTCATAAAATACCTAGTTATTCTATGAAATAACTGAATTATACACTTTAACGGTAACATATATATCAAGAAAAATAATGAATAACCTACACACCATTCCTAATATAGTCTTTATGATATTCACAAAAAAATAAAATAAAAAATCAATAAATGTTGATGCTGATTAGTTTATTGTTTTGAAGATGGGAAGAATTATAAAAAACAATTTTAAAATAAAGCTTATTTATCAACGCAAAACAACAGGGCTTAATTTCTAACAAAACAAGAATGGGAAGTGTAATGTTCTTCAGAATTTATGTTCGTACTTATCTCAACTTTTACAAGTATATGGATAAAATGAATTAAAACAAACAAACAAAAAAAATACTTTATTCCAGTTTTCAAAGTCTTAAACCAAATCTTACAAAAATCAGCCATGTGTTGTCTTATTACTTACATTACCCTACTACCGTAGGTAATGGAAGTATTGTAATTGGTCCAAAAATTCGACATAAAGTTTTCATCTGATTTACTCGTTTTAAGACCTCCTGAGTCCAAAAAAGTAATTTTTGGCGATTGGTCAGAGTCTGTGTATGTATGTGTGTGTGCATATGTGTGTATGTATGTGTGTAACCATGTGTGTAACCTTCTGGCTATCATATCTCCGAAATTAATAAAGATAGAACTACAAAACTTCAGAATTGATACAAGTCTGGTGAACTGATGAATTTCCTGAATTTTGGTGAAAATTGGAAAACCAGAAGTGGGTCATGGGAAACCGGAAGTGTGACCGTAAGTCCATATCTTAAAAACTGCTGTAACGATTTTCTTCAAAGTTGTTACATAAACACTCTATTAGATTCCTTTTCGAATGATATAGTTTGTTAGTTCAGGAAAATTCATTGGCGTCCTTTATAAATAGCTGAATTTCAGGTCCCGCAAGCGCATTCCTTTAAAAAATGACTGTACGGATTTTTTTCAAATTTGCTATATTAACTCCTTTTTAAATATCCTTTTGTATGTAATTATTGTTTTCCGGTTAATAATTGAGTATACCAAGTTTTGGTAAAAGTTGTTATCTCCAAAACGGCTCTAAAGATTTTCTTGAAAATTGTTACATAAATCCATTTTAGATACCCTTTCTCATGCATTATGTGGTTATTACAGGAAAATTAACGGTCATCCTGATTAGGTAGTTCAGTTTTAGATCTCAGAAATTGGTGTTTAAAAAAATAATTCTATCATTATTTTTTTGTTATTTTTTTACTCGCTATGTAAACTCTGTTTTATGTTTTTACACGTGCATCAAGTTTCTCTTACTGGAAAATTTCAAAAAATGCATATATTACGTGTAACAGTGAGTAATGGAAGTCATGTGGTTGTTTCACACCAGACTTTTTTTTTTTTTTTAAACAAACTTGCTTATATTTTTCTATTTATTTTTATGCTTTTGATATTTTATTTAATGCATATAGCTATAGTTGCAATTCGAGACTCAATAAAGTTAAAAACACAAATTTTATCCATTTACGGTTAATTGTAACACTTTCTGAATGCCGTGTGAAAAGTGAAAGAGAAACTATTGGTCTACAGATGGAGAAGGTATGATGGAAGAAAGATGAAAAATAATCGAAGAGCTGGCTATATGAAAATCGTTGTTATAGGTAAATGAAATATTTATACCTCAAAAGGATCCTCTAATGAAGCTAAGAACAAAATGACCTGTCGGTCCTGGTGACAAAGGTGGAAAACGTGCGGTCAAAGACGAAAAATATTAAAGCGAAATTTGTCATATTTTGATGGAACCAAAATCTTTTATATATTACCCTAATATGTGAAAAACTTTTGACAGAACGTTTACTGGAGGATAAAGTGCTGACAAACTGCATCAAAGTGACGTAAAATTTCGAAAAGTAAAACCATAAGGTACACAAAGAATTTTTTTTTTTTTTTTTTGAGAAGTTTATAATAATAAGGTGGTAGTTTATAATTTTATAAATTTATATGCAAAAGGTCAGAATAATAAGCTTGGGGTAAAACCATGGTAGACTGCTACAAAAGGTAGTGAAGTAGTTTCAGATAATTTAGTGTCAGACCGCTGCTCTTAACTTTCGAATATCAATCAATACGTGAAAATGATGAGGTACATACATGAAAATTTTTCTGATCTGTTTTATAATTTTAAAGTAAAATAAACCATCTCAAAAATATTGATATTCAAAGATTATTTATTGCGCTAATGCATGAAAAATTTTGGCGGACTATTTCTTATTGAAGAAAATGTTGATATACACTGCATCAAAATGGCGTAAAATTTCAAGAAAAGAATCATAAGGTACACAAAGAGAAGTTTTATGAGAAATTGTAGTTTATAAAGCTGTGAGCAAAATGATAGAATAACTAAGGGTAAAACCATGGCAGACTGTTACAAACGTCGCTTTGTAACCTCAAAAGTTTTAGCGACCACTTGCCGCTCTTAACTTTTGAATAGAAATTATGAAATCAATACGTAAAGGTACAAACATGAAAGTGTTTCTAATGTATGTTTTAGAATATTAGAATGATATAAATAGGCTTAACCCATTAACTGCCAAAGCTTGAAATAATGATTTTTTTCTAAAGACAAACAGTAATACTCATTATTTTGATCATATATAACAATAATTTAAAATAAAATTATTAAAATTAGTCTTATCTTACTAAATACAGGGTGTTGTATTTGTACAACTTAAGTGGAATAAGAGTATAGAATTAATACAAATAAATGTTTACGGAAATTTTCTTGAGGGAGCATAAAACAGAATAAATTACAGATAACTACAAAAGTAATTACCTTATTACGAAAACATTTTTTTACAAGTTATGTAAACTCATTCAAATATGAAGATTTTCAAAACTTTTCACTTGAAATGTGTTTCAAGTTTGAAATCCATTTTTGAACTTAAACCTTTTTTCAGATCAAATTTTTTTGTAATAAAATAAACATCTATCCTTTTTTTACTTAAAAACAATACTTAATATAAAAAACCTTTGTTAGTTAAATGTTAAACGTGATTATTTCTGGTGTTGCGTTTACGCAACACCAGCAGGTAATGGGTTAAGTAGATAAGTATTCAAATGTTATTTATCGTGCTATTACATGAAATATGCTGGTAAGATGTTTCCTAGAGAAGAAAATGTTGAACAACTGGATCAAAATAGTGTATTATTTAAAGAAAATAATTAATAAGGTATACGGAAAAAATTTTGTGTGTATTAGTCTGATAAATAACATTTGAATATCAATATTCCTCGGCAAATTTCATGTATATACTTCATCGTTTTCTCATGTTTATGTATAGTTAAATACACTCATGTCCATAAATTAAGGATAATTCAGAATCACACGGAAATCGAACATTAATGTAAAAATTTCACCTGTAGAAATACCACACACATCTTTAAGGACAATATGCAAATTATGGGAAACTATCAGATGACGCCGATATGTTACAGTGACGAAAGTGTAAAAAGAGGGTAGATGAGGAATGGGAGCAAAGAAGTAAAATTATTCACAAATGTTCTGTATGCCGCTCAGTGCCACAACCGAATAGTTAGGACACAGAGGACGCATGCAGATATTTTTTTACGTGGTAGAATTATCGGCCTACTAGAATGTGGGCGTACTCAGATAGAAGTACCGGAGGAACTTGTAAACGTCCAAAGTGGCATCTCTAGACTTTGGCATCGATTCCAAAATGATGGAAATGCCAGTTGACGTTACAGTACTGGTCGACCCGAGTTACAATGCCGAATGCCGACTGGTATTTGACAGTAATTACCAAAATGAACAGATAAAGCACAACATCAGACCTATCTCGTCAGCTATCTGCAGCCACAAGTACCACAGTTTCAAGGCAAACCGTGTATAGACGTTTGGGAGATATTGGTCTATATGCTGGCAGGCCTGTTAGATGTGTTTCGCTCGCGTCAATGCATTGTTGCCAGCAGTTAACTTAGAGTAGACAACCTGCAATGTCGACAGCAGCACAGTGGGCTTGTGTGATGTTTTCCAACGAGTCCAGGTTTAGATTGTAGTGTGATTCACGTGAGACATTTATGTGTAGAACGCCAGGTACCCGTTACCACCACAACATCACTGAACGACACCAATACTGGGGTCAGGAGTGCTCGTTTGGGGGGGGGGGGTTCATATTGGACACCAGAACAGATCTGCATTTCAAATCAGAACCACGGTAGGCCATATTTATCGGGACATCATTCAGGAATAACATGTATGTTTGTTTAGGGGTCCCATGAGCCCAGAATTTGTGTTTATGGATGACAATGCACGTCCTCACCGTGTAAACATTGTACACAGATGCCTACAGTCTGAAGCTATCACTCGAATGGAATGGCCAGCATTCTCACCTGACTAGAATCCGATAGAGCATGTGTAGGACATGCTTTTCCGACAAGTTGGAGCCCGTCAACCACCTCCTACATGTGTACTGGAACTTCGGAGAACATTGCTTACTGAGTGCAGTAATCTTCCCCAAGATATGATCAATAATTTAATACTGAGCATTCCTAGACGTTGTAAGGACTGTATTTCATCATCTGAGAGGCATACAATGTATTAACCATCATACCAACCACGGAGTAAAAAGACAGGAGAAGAAGGTAACGCTGAAATTTTGTGATGTTGTTTTCTAATGTTTACAGATGGCGCCAGCGTGCAATCCTTCCTTCTCTCCAGCTTCCGCAATGTTATTCAATGGGGAAATGTCTCGTTTTAATTATTTTTTTAAAAATAATATCAAGCTGAAAAATTTTCGATTGAAAGCAAATTTCATTAAATAGAGTATTCTAACCAACATGTTTTTTTTAAGAGCCATTTTATACTAATTTTACTTTGAAAGAAAGCTTTTAAAAAATGACGATTCTTATGAATCGAAGCTAGCTAAAACACAATTGGGAGGAAGGAGAATGGATGAAATTTTGTAAAGGAAAAAAATAAACTTACTTTAGGTGCAGAAAACACGAACTCGGACTTTATTTTTCTCCTAGGGCTTTTTTTTTGTTTTTCTTATCACTATCATAGCCTGTTTTACAACTAGGAACGAAGCATTTATTTGAAACATCTGAATTATGCAGTTTTAAGAACTTACAAACAAATTAAATTGCTTAAAATAAAAAATTTTAAATGTACTTCAGCAAAATTCTATTGAAAACAACAGTATATCCGCGCCGAAGTAGGGAGGAATGACAAGTGGCGCCCTCAATATTTACCAAAAATTTAGATCACAGTTTCGTAGCTTTCTCCCATTGGACCTTCAACTCCTATTAATATTACTCCGTTCCGTGATACCAACCATGTAATGTTAAGTTTTTGTAAGGGAGATATTTTTTGTAATTGCTTCAGGGAGCAAAAATCGTAGTTTTTATAAATAATAGCCTACATAAACCACTTTTTGAAGTGAAAACTTCTTTAGGCGCGTTGAGCACTTTTGCTCCCGTCATCGTCAGCTGACGCTTTCCATTTGAAGTGAAAACTTTTGGGTGAACAAAAATCATTGAACTCACATCATCGTCAGCTGACGCTTTCCATCCTTGTATGATACAAATAATGTATCATAGAATTAACTTGCTAATGGGAAGTGTTGATAATTATATACTGTATATTGTTTTAAAATCTGGTGCGGCTCTACACGACTTCTCTCATCTCCGGACACTGTCTCTTAAAGATTGCAGCCGGAAACGTTGCAGTTAGACCTCACAAAACAGTGAGAAAGGCCAAAGCCGCCATTTTTCTCATGTTTTTACAATCTGGTGCGGCTCTACACAACTTCTCTCCTCTCCGGACACTGTCTCTATTCCAGTTAGACCTCACAAAACCGTGAGAAAGGCCAAAGCCGCCATTTTTCTCATGTTTTTACAATCTGGTGCGGCTCTACGCGACTTCTCTCATCTCCGGACACTGTCTCTGAAAGATTGCAACCGGAATCGTTGCAGTTAGACTTTACAGAACCGGGAGAAAGGCCAAAGCCGCCTTTTTTCTCACGCTTTTACAATCTGGAGCAGCTCTGCACGACTTCTCTCATCTCCGGACATTGTCTTTTAAAGATTGCAGCCAGAAACGTTGCAGTTAGACCTCACAAAACAGTGAGAAAGGCCAAAGCCGCCATTTTTCCTCACGTTTTTACAATCTGGTGCGGCTCTACACGACTTCTCTCATCTCCGGACACTGTCTCTATTCCAGTTAGACCTCACAAAACCGTGAGAAAGGCCAAAGCCGCCATTTTTCTCACGTTTTTACAAACTGGTACGGCTCTACACGACTTCTCTCATCTCCGGACACTGTCTCTTAAAGATTGCAGCCGAAAACGTTGCAGTTAGACCTCACAAAACAGTGAGAAAGGCCAAAGCCGCCATTTTTCTCACGTTATTACAATCTGGTGCGGCTCTACATGACTTCTCTCATCTCCGGACACTGTCTCTATTCCAGTTAGACCTCACAAAACCGTGAGAAAGGCCAAAGCCGCCATTTTTCTCACGTTTTTACAATCTGGTGCGGCTCTACACGACTTCTCTCATCTCCGGACACTGTCTCTTAAAGATTGCAGCCAGAAACGTTGCAGTTAGACCTCACAAAACAGTGAGAAAGGCCAAAGCCGCCATTTTTCCTCACGTTTTTACAATCTGGTGCGGCTCTACACGACTTCTCTCATCTCCGGACACTGTCTCTATTGCAGTTAGACCTGACAAAACCGTGAGAAAAACCAAAGCCGCCATTTTTCTCACGTTTTTACAATCTGGTGCGGCTCCACACGACTTCTCTCATCTCCGGACACTGTCTCTTAAAGACTGCAGCCGGAAGCGTTGCAGTTAGACCTCACAAAGCAGTGAGAAAGGCCAAAGCCGCCATTTTTCTCACGTTTTTACAATCTGTTGCGGCTCTACTCGACTTCTGTCATCTCCGGACACTGTCTCTATTGCCGTTAGCGCATTAAATAAAATTGTAATATAATTTTTGTAGTAGTAGTTTATATTAATGAATAAAAAAAACACTTCATTTAAAATTATTTCCTGCAAAATAAAATATTTCCTGACGATTCAAGAAATACACACGTAATTGTTCGTTTTCACTTCTGTCGGCACTCCCGGAGTGAAAATGTTTTTTTTTTTTTTTTTTTTTTTTTTTTGTTCTTGATCTTTTGTTTAATAAATGGGCTTTATGAATAAGTCATGTTTGTTTTGTTTCTGAACCTTTATTTGCCGCAGCTAGCATTATCCTTAATTTATGGACATGAGTGTATTATGACCATTGAGCAGTCGCCAAAATACTTAATATACAGCGACATATTTTTAGCAGTCCGAGTTATCAGCCTGTCGCTTTAAATACATCTTTTTAAAGTTATAAACTACAACTGCAAAAATTTCTATTTGTGTACCTTTTACTATTGTTATTTTTTTTTCTCTTCAACTTTTAGGCTATTTTGAAGCGGTCTGTGAGCAATTTTTTCCCCCTAGAAAACAGTCTGCTAGTATTTTTAGCAGCCTGCCACGACTTTATCACTGAGTTTTCAATCTGAAAGTTTAAATACACCTTTTTAAAGTTATAAATTAATACTACAATAAATTTTTATTTGTGTATTTATTATCTTTTCCGTGAAATTTTACGCCACTTTGGTAGAGTCTGTCACACTTTTTTCTCTGATAAACAGTCCACAAATATTTTAGTACGACACATAACAGCTGAATATCAATTTACTTGAGCCTATTTATTTCCTTCTAAAATTGTAATCATAACAAGAAATTTTTCATGTATAAACCTTATCGTTTTCACGTATTGCTTAATATTCGAAATTAAAAAGCGGCGAACGGTCGATTAGCATGCTAATACTACTACTACAACACGTCTTTAGTAGCAGTCTTCCATGGTTTTATCCCCAAGTTATCAGTCTGCCATTTTTGATGTAGCTTTTTAAAGTTAAAAACTACAAGTACACAAAATTCTATTCGTATACCTTATTAATTTTTTCCTTTAAATTATGCACCTTTTTTATCCAGTTGTTCATAGGAAAGTTTGCATATGTTTGCAAAAATTTTGTGTTTTTGGTCATTATGGATATAATATTCTTGGATATTCCAAAACGGAAAGACGCTCAAAAAGACCAAAATGAGAGATGCACGACAACTCTTATAAGAATAGGTAAGAAGTTACAACGTTCTATGTCAAATCGTTTTAGTTATACTAGATACACACGCATACATACATACAGACGTCACAAAAAATTGTATAAATTCGTAGATATCACAAAAGCGGGCGCTCATGTCAAGACCAAAATTGGTAATAACAATTCCAAAAATAAATTTGCAACTTTCTATGACTATTCGTTAATGAGCTTTGCGATATGCAAAATCTATTTCGCAAATTGGTTTCACAATACTTCCTTATACTTTGAATAATTAAGTAAAAAGTGTAGTAAAAGTACAGACATTTTATTTCATTGTGATATTTATAATTATACAATTTAGGGGATAGTGATGGCTTTAGTTGTCATAGTACTTTGATAGAGACTTTTACTGAGCCTTGAAAATGATAGCTTTTAAATGAATTATTAACTAGTGATTTTGCATTATACATACTCCTTTGCCCTTTTATTTTTAGTGCACTGGACATTTTCATGACCTTATTTTGACTAGAGCCCCTAAATAAAATAATAGGCCGGCGCATCACCGCCATTTTTTTGCCTCCGAAGAGGACAGCATTCCCGCTTGGCATCCTTATCGCTTCCCTAATGATTTTAAGAAATCTTGATCTGATGCTAATCCGGTCAAGATAAGAGCAATAAACTACAATTATATTCCTAAAAACACATTTTTTTCACAGTACATTCTCAGGATGTCATTGTATTCTGAGGATATCCTGTGGATGAACTGGGTAAGATGTGTTGTTAGGGCGGTTTCTGTTTCTTTTACAAAATGTCGCCAAAACTCAAATACACAGTCTGCAGAACACTTTATATTCACTTCTTGAATGATTATAGCAGTTTATTGCTAAACAAACTTCCATATCATCGTTTACTTAGCTAAAATTATGAAATATAATAAAACAAGTTATTTTAAAGTAACGTAAGATGATAAAAAAAATGTTTGTCGTTTGTTCAGAGAAACATGCTGGGTACACGTGGCAACCCTAAGGCAACAAAATGCCTGATGCGCCAGCTCGTACATATAAGAGCCTTAATTTTGACATGTTCATTAGTCATGGCGACGCCCTGAGCGAAAAATTTTCTGCCTCCTCTCAAGAATCATGACTTCTAATGAGCTACCTGAAGTTTAATCAAATATATTGAGTATTTTTCCAACCATTTACTTTTTAGAAACTTTGACTGGATGGAAGTCAGGGATAAATTGTAAATTACTCATTTTCGATTGTGACAATATTTTACCCAACGACATATTATATAAATTAAAGTGCTGATTCAGTGGATGAAGGATTAGCTTTCGGTGGTTCAAGATGAATCACGTGACATGAACCAATAGGTTGCTATGTTTGGCCTTTTATCGTTATTTTGGCATTTAATATATCAGTTCGACAAATTATCATTATTATTAGGTAACATGACAGTCCTATGATCGAAATAAAGTGTTTTTAAAATGATTTTACACATATTTCACATTTCAATAAATAATAAAATACCTTTTTTTTCATCGTTTCCCAACAAAGTTTAAAAGTGTTTATAAAAGAAAATTTAAACTTTTAAAGAGCTATATTTAACAAAAAAAAAAATAATTTTTCAACTATTTTTAAGCATTTTGTCGGTTAAATTTCAACTACACGAAATAAAATCAAAATGATTTGACCATTTGACTGACATTTATTGAGACCTATAGTTACAATGACTTTCGTCTCGAATGATCCATATTACAGAAAATCACAAAAACAAGAGTACAATATTATGAAGACATAGGACAACACAAACATCCATGCCCGCACCAGGATTCGAACCTGGGACCAGCAGATTCAGAAGGCAGCGTCCTACCGACTGAACCGCCTGGCCAGCAAATCAAAATGATTTAGAACAAAATAATATTAAACTACGTAAGTAAATAAAAACATTGGCGGTTATGACTTATGCGAAGAACAATCTCCAAACCGTTGCCATAGAAATTTACTGAAAATAAGCTGTTACCAAGGGAACCACCGAATACGCAGGTGCAAGGAGAGCATGTCACATGACATGACTCATCTTGGACCTTCTCAAGGGTTACCATTTATCACTTTACTTTATATAACTCGTTGATTTTACCCCACTGGTCTTGAAAGTATACTGTTTGTCTTGGAGAACACTTCATCCTCCATACTTTTCATTGTAAATAAATTCTTTTGTCTATTAATCTTCTTTCTACCCCCTTTTTTTTTTCTTTGTTCAAACTGCCTTAACTAAAGGATTTCGATTTTTTTTTTTTAATTAAATTAAATTTTTCTTTTTTTGAATGACAAACCAGTCTTTTGCGGCGTCCGGGGCGCATGCCCCACTCGCCCCCCCCATCCTTTAGTTTCGGTACTGGGCAGAGGGGTGGGAAGATAACATGCTATGGCTTTATTGAAGTACTACTTCTTAAAATAATATATGCGTACATCTATATTTTGCGTGCGGGCATGATTTAGTATGTTGTGGCCACCACAAGACTTTCTTCTATATTTTCCTATACATATTCAATCAGTAACAATATTAAAAAAAAAAAAAAAAATACGATTTTTTTTAAGTTTTTTTTTTTTTTTTGTTAAAAGTAAAAAAAATCGATAACTTTGTTTTAAATATCATAGATTTATAGTTCAACCATTCATTTTAACCCGGGGGGGGGGGGGGGGGAAGGCGATGCTCCCACATGCACAGAATTTTTTTCTTAGTTAACTATTACTATTATCAATAACTCATATTAATTTTACAATCACAAGTTAAAAATAATTCTCATTATGTACATTTATACGAAATTTTGTCCTATACTGCCATGTTAAAAATTTAGAAAACATGAGATCACAGCGCCACCTGTTGAGCGATTGATCCCCAAATGTAATCAGCATTTATATCAGGGACCAACTAAATACCAAGTTTGGTTAAATTTCGTTAAAAAAAAAATACGATTTTTTTTCTAAGTTTTTTTTTTTTTGTTAAAAGTAAAAAAAAATCGATAACTTTGTTTTAAATTATCACAGGTTTATGGTTCGACCATTCGTTTTAAAGGTATTGACGAGACCTTTCGAAAGATACCCATCTTGGAACCGATGCCCCCACATGCACAAAATTTTTTTCCTAGTTAACTACTACTATTATCAACGAGATCTTTCGAAAGATACCCATTGTGAAAATTTACTCCCCCTCGGGGGGGGGGGGAAGCGATGCCCCCATGCACAAAATTCTTTTCCTAGTTAAATACTACTATTATCAATAATTCATATTAATTTTACAATCACAAGTTTAAAATAACGCTTATTGTGCACATTTATACGAAATTTTGTCCTATACTGCCATGTTAAAAGTTTACATAAAATGCGATCACAGCGCCACCTGCTGGGCGGTTGATCCCCAAGCCTAATCAACACAATGCCCCGCCAGGGTCCAACTATATACCAAGTTTGGTTCAATTTCATTCATTGGTTCGTGAGATACGGTGAAAAATACGAAATTTTGCGATCACAGCGCCACCTGCTGAGCGATTGATCCCCAAATCTAATCAGCACCATGCCCCGTCGGGTTCCAACTATATACCAAGTTTGGTTGAATTTCATTCATTGGTTCGTGAGATACGGTGAAAACAAGAAACCACAGACACACACACAGACTGACAGACAGACATTTTTTAAAAACTGTCAATTCGTGTTCAGGACATCCCAAAACGTGTAGATCCGTCAAAAAACGGAGATCGAAAATTTTCGCGAATCCAATACTTTCTCTATATTATATATAGAAGAAAGTAAAAAAAAAAAACTAATAAAGAGCTTTTCTCATCTTTCCCATCTTTAAACTTAAGTGGGAGAGTTTAGTACTTTCTGTATGATCCCTCTAAGAATTTCGTGACATGCCGTTTTTTCATGGTAGCAGATCATTACACTGCTCTTTAGATATATTTAAAGATCTTTTAAAGTATTGTTCTAAAAGTATTGCTTAGCAATTTAAAAACATAAATCATTTTAGAAGAAGATTAAAGTAATTTGAACGATTATTAAAATCACAAGCTTTTGAATTATAATTAATTTATAACTTACCAAAGTACATTTATTTTGATAATTTACACCTTTAAATACGTTAATAATAAAAAAAAATCCATTTCCGGCAAGCTTAAAGGTAAAGGTAGATTCCTTTACGTTGTATGGAATTATAATTTTAACTTGCAATTATAACATTGACATTAGTTAACATTGGACCATATGGGTACCACTAAATTTCAATGTTAATTGTCACGAATTTATTAAATTGTATGATTTGGCCAGATTTTGTTGACAAAATTTGCGTCTTAGCAATGAAATTTGTGGTTTGGCGGCAAAATTTCATAGTTAACGACGAAATTTTTGACTTAGCGATGAAATTCGTTATTTGACGACAAAATTTGGCGAGTTTGGCGTCATTATATTTTCTTGCCACACGAAAACTTCTTATCTCTTCACAGACCAATACCTTGTTTCCACAAGATAAAAAGTTAAAGGAAGCTGTAACGCATTATTCTCAATTTCAGTCGTAAATTTAAATTCTTGCCCAAACCGGCGTTCCAAACTATTCACCACAAACGATATTTTTACTAAGACTAACGTAATAATTTAATTTTATATTTTTAAATTATTAATTAAAGCAGTTACCATGTTTTTAATTTTTTCAGTGACCTTTTTTCTTATCGTTGCACGTGACGTAAACATCAGATTATAAATTTAAGCTACTAGCAAACCCATGCGAAATTTCGCATTTTATTTTATCATAAAATAAGTAATATTAAAGTTATGTAAGGTAGCACATAGTATTCGCTGCTCTTAATATACGTACTTTTACTTTAGGGCGTCAGTTTAATTATTTTATAATAAACAGTCAATGAACAGGTAAGATTCCACTTACCTGAATAAGGAATGACGCACTGGTGAAGTAATTTTTAATCCTTCGGCTAGACACTATCTTGATTCTTAAACAAGCTGAAAATAAACTTATGAATAATTTAAATTAATAATTTAACCAGACTTAAGTACAAAAAAATTTTTTTCTGCGATTTTGGATTTTTAAGGCGGGAGAAGAAGGAAAAGATTTTCGAAGAATGATACTCAACACACGAGAAAATCGACCTCAACACACACTTACAAAGGGGTTTTGTAAAATTCCACCCTACCGCCCTTTGGCGAATGGGGGACAAAAATATGTATTCATGCGTAACACTATACTAAATTATCTTAGGTTGAAAATTTTATATGTGAGGGACGATTATATGTATCTAACTCATAGTATGAATAGATTTTGCAACATTCCCTCCTCCTTTAGGTTATTAATAATTAAAGTTCGGTAGAAAAGAAAAGTTCGGTTTGATCTAAGTTCTTTAGGTTATTAATAATAATATGGGATTTTGACAACTCATTCAAGTATAATGTCCAGCGAAGCGGGCAAAGCCTTCTAGTATATATATAAACTTTTGAACGGAGGGTGGTTTTGGGTTCTAGGGGTCATGATCGGTGAAGATATGAAGAAATTTTCCAGAAGTCGTGTCATGAGAACCATTGCGATAGGTAGATTTCCTATAAGCACTGTAAAAAAAATCTGTAGTTTGTACAAGACTACTCTGTATTTTTTACAGAAAAGAGCTGTTTTAGAGAAAAAACAATTTTTTTCTGTTTTTTTTAACCCTTTATCTGTTTTTTCCCACTTTTCTGTTTTTTACCATGCTGAATAAAAAAATTCTGTAATTTTTACAGAAAAATCTGTATTTTTAATAGAAAAGAGCTGTTTTTAACAAAAAACTGATTTTTTCAGTTTTTTATCCCTTTTTCTGTTTTTTCCCCTTTTCTGTTTTTTCCCTTTTCTATTTTTCAGCAAAAAAAAAAAAAAGTCTTGTGTGAAGCAACCACACGACTTCCATTATCCACTATTATACGTATTATATGCACTTTTTGGAGATAATGTGATCAAAAGACACAGAATTAACCTAATGGAACTTTTACAGCAAGAGAAAGTTAATACACGCGTATATTTAAAAGAGGATAATATTGCAAGTTTGAAAAAAATCCTTACAGCCGTTTTGAAAGGAACGCACTTACAGTACCTGAAATTCAGCTATATGTACAGGACGCCTATCAATTTTCCTGAACTAACCAACTATATAATTCGAAAGGACATCTAATAGAATGTTTATATAGCAATTTTGAAGAAAATCGTTAGAGCCGTTTTTGAAATACGGACATACGGTCCCACTTCCGGTCTCCGATGTCCCACTTCCGGTTTTTCAATTTCCCCCAAAATTTAGAAAATCCATCTTTACACCAGACCTGTCTCAATTCTGAAGTTTCGTTGTTCTATCTTTATTAGTATCGGAGATATAATAGTCAGAATATCCCCCCCCCAACACACACACATATGCACACTGACCAATTGCCAAAGACCACTTTTTTGGACTCAGGAGACCTTAAAACATGTAAATCAGGTGAAATCTCGATATCGAATTTTCGGACCGAATACAATACTTCCAATTACCTACGGTAGTCGGGTAATGGAAGTAAAAATAATGCTAAACAAACATAAGTGCACTGTTCTTATCTCAGTTAGTTCTAATGAAATGTAATCGAAATCGGAATTCAAATATTACTTTTAGTAAACTTCTTTAAAAGTCCACCTCTATTCAAGTTTGAGGTTCACACGGGCCGAATTTTTGACGCCCGGCCCGGCATGAAATCGAAAAATCCGGCCCGACCCGTTTATTTTTTACCAGTGTGCGGTCCAGCCCGACCCGGCCCTGCCCGGACAAAAAATGATAATAACAGGCTCGACGCGATTCCAAAATATGTAAAACGGCAACAACAACAACAACTTAAGGATAAACATAGTTAAGATAAAAAAATTCTTTTCTGTACTTGGATTAGAAATTTAATACCAGGAATAAATATAAAATTAAAAATATATATATATGTAGAGTTTGTTATTAATTCTAGTTATTCTCTTTCTTTTTACTTCTATTACCGTTAGTAATGGAAATATTGTATTCGGTCCAAAAATTCGATATCGAGATTTCACCTGATCTACATGCTTTAAGGTCTCCTGAGTCCAAAAAAGTGGTTTTTGGCATTTGGTCAGTGTGTGTGTGTGTGTATGTGTGTGGGGAATCTTCTGACTATTATATCTCCGAAACTAATAAAGATAGAACCACGAAACTTCAGAATTAGGACAGGTCTAGTGTACAGATGAATTTTCTAAATTTTGGTGAAAATTGGAAAACCGGAAGTGGGTCATCCGAAACCGGAAGTCCATACCTCAAAAACGGCTCTAACGATTTTCTTCAAACTTATTGTATGAACATTCCATTAGATGCCCTTTCGAATGATATAGTTGGTTAGTTCTGGAAAATTGATAGGCGTCCTGTACAAATATCTGAATTTCAGGTACTGTAAGTACGTTCCGTTCAAAACGGCTGTATGGATTTTTTTTTCAGATTTGCAATATTAATCATCTTTTAACTATCCATTTGTATGCAATTATTGTTTTCTAGTCAACAATTAAATATGCCAAGTTTTGGTAAAAGTCGGTGTCTCAAAAACGGCTCTAACGATTTTATTATAAAATTGTTACATAAACTAATTTTAGATATTCTTTTTCATGCTTTACGCGGTTATTACAGGAAAATTAATAGTCATCCTGATCAGATATATCAGTTTTAAATCTCGGAAATTGGTGTTAAAAAAAAAAAAAAAAAAAAAAAAAAAAAAAAAAAAAATTTTTTTTTTTTTTTTTTTTTACTTGTTATGTAAACTCTGTTTTATATGTCTTTCCGTGTGTATTCATTTTCTGTTACTGGAAAATTTTTAGTTGTCTATTTCATTCGGTCAATTCTATGTCTTCTGATCACATTATCTCCAAAAAGTGCATATAATACGTGTAATAGTGGGTAATGAAAGTCGTGTGGTTGTTTCACACCAGATTTTTTTTTTTTATCTCTGATTATTGGTATATGGTTTATGACTCACACACTAATTTAAACTTATTGGCCACTAGTACCATTATCACCACTCAATGTTGTTCTAATAAAGAAAGAAAGTAATTGCATGAATATATAGATTACAGTCAGAATGTTGATATTCTATACTATTAATTTTTATTAATTAAAAGAAAGATGTATATTAATAACTTTAAGGAAGATTAAATTAGGGTTATTGTGGAACCCAATAGATCACGCCTTAATCATCGGAATGCCTTTAATTATATTTTTGGACTGATTTATTTTAATTTCAATATCCACCATAGCGTAATTCCTATAAGATACACCCTATAATCCCTATACACTGCTATTCTTCATTCAAGAACTACAATTTTAGAAATGGCTACATCTCAGTATCTAATGAACATCTTCAGTTTTTTTCACTATGTGTTAGTCAAATCTAGATGCGGGTCGTAATTTTTCTATCCCCTTTCATTCATTTTAATTTTAATTAAAATAAATTTATAATTATATTAATATAAATTAATTACATTGTAGAAATTGTAAGCTTGATTGCCATACATTTTAATAAAATTAAAAAATTAATAACCTTAATATTTAATACTATATTACGATTTGATTCGGACCAAAATAGTAAATTTTAAAAATGTAAATGTAGAAAAAAACACATGTACAACTATCTATAATAATAAATGGAAAGGTTTGTCTGTCTGTCTGTCTGTCTGTCTGTCTATCTGTCTGTCTGTCTGTCTGTCTGTCTGTCTGTCTGTCTGTTCTTTTATACGTTCAGCCCCTATTGAACGCAGAAGTACAAGAATTGACATATGGATGCTCTGGAGCCTTTCCGATGTTTTCCTCGAAACGGAATTTAAAAATCTTAATTAGTTTCGGAGATATTAATTAAAATGCTGACCCATATCGATCGCGAAAATGACCAAAAATCCTTATTGCTTAAAAAGAGGCATT
Source organism: Salticus scenicus (assembly GCA_963930645.1). Taxonomy (NCBI): domain Eukaryota; kingdom Metazoa; phylum Arthropoda; class Arachnida; order Araneae; family Salticidae; genus Salticus; species Salticus scenicus. Next base: position 723,954 of record CAWVNO010000109.1, on the reverse strand, counting down.
CTATCAGCATTCAGCAGACGATTTTAACGGCTGTCTCGAACGGAAGCAAAACATGTGCAAGTCATTAATGTCACGTGATCTTTAACTGGGGTTAAAAATTGCAAATTTCAAAGTGCTTCAAATTTTCTTTTTCGTACACAACACTTAATATACAACCTATTCAGCGCAAAAGCAACCTGCAGTTAAAATTTCATCAATTTTCATTAATAAACAAAGCAGTTACATTTTAATTGCAAATTAAATTTTATTCAAACACGTAATCTATCTTTCAATAGACGATACGAGTTCCCATAGCAACAAAATACATTTGAAGGAACTAAAAAATACTTTTCTTTTTCTTTTTACTTCCATTATGGAAAAATAAAAAATATTTATTTTTCTTTTTACTTTCATTAATAAAGCTACCGTAGATAATGGAATTAGAGATTTCACGTGATTTACATGTTTTAGAATGTCCTGCTTAGGTTTTCTTTTGTATCTCAGCTAATAATTAAAATAATTTCATAAGTAACACATTATTTGAAAGCTTTGTTGATTTGGAATTGAACAGTAGATTACAGAAATTTCTACCGCCAGATATTTTAAAATTTCGATATTTCAAATTCCAATTAAATTATTTTTAATACATCATCCGAAAGATATTTTAAAGTTCTTTTAAATTATCGAAAGTTTTCACCAGATTTACACGTTTTGAGGTCTCCTGAATTAATTTTCTTTTGTATCTCAGCTACTAATTAAAATAATTTCATAAGTAATACATCATTAGAAAGATTTTTTGATTTGGAATCGAACAGTGGAATACAGAAATTTGTACCGCCAGATGGCGCTGTAATATTTTAAAATTTCAATATTTCAATTTCTAATTATGATTAAATTATTTTTAATACATCATTCGAAAGATATTTTAAAGTTCTTTTAAATTATCGAAAGTTTTCACCAGATTTACACGTTTTGAGGTGTCCTGAATCAGTTTTCTTTTATATCTGTTATTAATTAAAAAAATTTCATAAGTAATACATCATTTGAAAGCTTTGTTGACTTGATACACGTTTTAAAGTACTTTTACATTATCGAAAATGGAATTCGAGATTTCACCCGATTTACACGTTTTGAGGTTTCCTGATTAGGTTTTCTTTTGTATCTCAGCTACTAATTAAAATAATTTTATAAGTAATACATCATTAGAAAGCTTTATTGATTTGGAATCGAACAGTGGATTACGGAAATTTCTACCGCCAGATGGTGCTGCAATATTTTCAAATTTCAATTTCTAATTATGATTAAATTATTTTAAAGCATCATTCGAAAGATATTTTAAAGTTCTTTTATATTATCGACAGTTTTCACCAGATTTACACGTTTTGAGGTCTCCTGAATTAGTTTTCTTTTGTATCTCAGCTACTAATTAAAATAATTTCGTAAGTAATACATCATTAGACAGCTTTTTTGATTTGGAATCGAACAGTGGAATACAGAATTTTGTACCGCCAGATGGCGCTGTAATCTTTCAAATTTTCAATATTTCAATTTCTAATTATGATTAAATTATTTTTAATACATCATTCGAATGATATTTTAAAGTTCTTTTAAATTATCGAAAGTTTTCAGAAGATTTACAGGTTTTGAGGACCCCTGAAATAGTTTTCTTTTGTATCTCAGCTACTAATTAAAATAATTTCATAAGTAATACATCATTAGAAAGCTTTTTTGATTTGGAATCGAACAGTGGAATACAGAAATTTGTACCGCCAGATGGCGCTGTAATATTTTAAAATTTCAATATTTCAATTCCTAATTATGATTAAATTATTTGTAATACATCATTCGAACGATATTTTAAAGTTCTTTTAAATTATCGAAAGTTTTCACCAGATTTACACGTTTTGAGGTGTCCTGAATCAGTTTTCTTTTATATCTGTTATTAATTAAAAAAATTTCATAAGTAATACATCATTTGAAAGCTTTGTTGACTTGATACACGTTTTAAAGTACTTTTACATTATCGAAAATGGAATTCGAGATTTCACCCGATTTACACGTTTTGAGGTTTCCTGATTAGGTTTTCTTTTGTATCTCAGCTACTAATTAAAATAATTTTATAAGTAATACATCATTAGAAAGCTTTTTTGATTTGGAATCGAACAGTGGATTACGGAAATTTCTACCGCCAGATGGTGCTGCAATATTTTCAAATTTCAATTTCTAATTATGATTAAATTATTTTAAAGCATCATTCGAAAGATATTTTAAAGTTCTTTTATATTATCGACAGTTTTCACCAGATTTACACGTTTTGAGGTCTCCTGAATTAGTTTTCTTTTGTATCTCAGCTACTAATTAAAATAATTTCGTAAGTAATACATCATTAGACAGCTTTTTTGATTTGGAATCGAACAGTGGAATACAGAATTTTGTACCGCCAGATGGCGCTGTAATCTTTCAAATTTTCAATATTTCAATTTCTAATTATGATTAAATTATTTTTAATACATCATTCGAATGATATTTTAAAGTTCTTTTAAATTATCGAAAGTTTTCAGAAGATTTACACGTTTTGAGGACCCCTGAAATAGTTTTCTTTTGTATCTCAGCTACTAATTAAAATAATTTCATAAGTAATACATCATTAGAAAGCTTTTTTGATTTGGAATCGAACAGTGGAATACAGAAATTTGTACCGCCAGATGGCGCTGTAATATTTTAAAATTTCAATATTTCAATTCCTAATTATGATTAAATTATTTGTAATACATCATTCGAACGATATTTTAAAGTTCTTTTAAATTATCGAAAGTTTTCACCAGATTTACACGTTTTGAGATGTCCTGAATCAGTTTTTTTTTTTTTTTTTTTTTTTTTTTTTTGTATCTCAGTTATTAATTAAAAAAGTTCATAAGTAATACATCATTTGAAATCATATTTTAGTTAGTACACATTTTAAAGTACTTTTACATTATCGAAAATGGTAATCGAGATTTCACCCGATTTACACGTTTTGAGGTGTCCTGATTAGGTTTTCTTTTGTATTTTATCTACTAATTAAAATAATTTCATGAGTAATACATCATTTGAAAGCATTGTTGATCTGGAATGGAACAATAGATTACAGAAATTTCTACCGCCAGATGGCGCTGTAATATTTTTAAATTTCAATATTTCATATTCTAATTATGATTAAATTATTTCTAATACATCATTCGAAAGATATTTTAAAGTTCTTTTGCATTATCGAAAGTGGAATTCGAGATTTCACCTGATTTACAATTTAAAGTGTCCTGATCAGGTTTTCTTTTGCATCTCGGCTAATTGAGTAAGACCGTTCAAAATTGGTATATGCAAGTTAATTAGGAGGGGCTGGAACGGTAGGGAAGGAATAGGCGCGCAGCGCGCATGGGTTTGGGACCCGGTGCGAGTTTTTACCCGATGATAAAAGATTTTTTTTTAATTTTATTTTCTTAATAATAAAAGTTTGAGTTGAGAAAGAATATGCGTGTACAGCGCACGTATATCCTCAAACGTGCGCGCGCAGCGCGCATGGGTCTGCGCTGCCGAAGGCTGTGGCGTCCCGGTGTGAGTTTTTACCCGATGCTAAATGATATATTTTTTAATTCCTTTTCTTGAGAATGAAAGTTTATGAGTAATAACATGGAATTTTGAGAAGTCATAAAGATGGTGAAGGAATACGTGCGCTCAGCGCACGGGTCTACGCTGCCGAAGGCAGTGGGGACCCGGTGCGACATTTTTCCCGATCAGAATTTTTTTTCTCTTTTTTTATCACATGATAAAAATCAATGCAATTTTGAGAATTCATTAATTATTGTGATTCATTTAAAAATAGTGACCAGCGAAGCGGGCGTAGCCTGCTAGTAATTAATAGATTGTTTCCTTCCCTTGGTGCCAGACTACTGCTAAATCACCGAAAACTTCCGATGATTCATTCAAATAACTCTTTTTTTGTTGTTGTTGTTGTTCTTTCTTTCTATGCGTTAAAAAAATCTTTTCTGTTCAGTCTGAAGTAAATTATGATTCAGCTTTGTTGCTCGCTACTCTCTGTTCAATTAGTTTTCAAATCAGTCCTAAGTTGAAAATAATATTTTATTTAGACACCTAAGTGGTCATAAGTTTATGTAATTTGTGATTTCCGGACTCTATAGGAAAGTATTGTAATTATGTCAAAAATTCCAGTTTGAAATTTTGGTGTTTCTATACGTTTTGAGGTCCCATGAATTCATATATTTACTATTTTTACGTGATGTGTGTATGTATGTGAGTGAACACGATAACGTCTAAACGCTTTGTTCGAATGAGCTTAAAGTTAGTACGTATATTGTAGGTCACCATGCACGAACCCTATTGATTTTGGTGAACACTTCTAGTTACTTTCCGAACACTATAGTGAGGAAAGTATTGTAATCATGTCAAAAATCCGAATTCGAGATTTTGATGTTTCTATACGTTTTGAGGTCCCCTGAGTCCGTTTTCACTATTTTTACGATGATGTATGTATGTGTGTGTGTATGTGTGTATGTGTGTATGTTTGTGAACACGCTAGCGTCTAAAGGCTTTGTTCGATTAACCTGAAAGTTGGTACGTATATTGTAAGTCACCATAGTACGAACCCTATAGATTTTGGTGAATCTAGCACTTATAGTTTTTTTACAGGGACAGAAAGAAAAATTCTTTATCATTATGGCCTATGGGACCAAAATCTTAAAAGTGCGATAGCATCTAAACGCCTTATTCAATTGAGCAAAAATTTTATACCCATATTATAGGTCACAGATACTCAATCTGTATAGATTTTGGAGAATCTAGCACTTATAGTTTTTTTACAGGGACACAAAGAAAAATTCTTTATCATTATGGCCTATGGGACCAAAATCTTAAAAGTGCGATAGCATCTAAACGCCTTATTCAATTGAGCAAAAATTTTATACCCATATTATAGGTCACAGATACTCAATCTGTATAGATTTTGGAGAATCTAGCACTTACAGTTTTTTTACAGGGACACAAAGAAAAATTCTTTATCATTATGGCCTATGAGACCAAATTTTTAAAAGTGCGATAGCATCTAAACGCCTTATTCAATTGAGCTGAAAATTTGTATGAATATTATAAATCACTGTTGCACTAACTATAAGCATTTTGGTGAATCTAGCATCTATAGATTTTTACAGGGACAAAACGAAAAATTCTTTATCATTATGATCTAAGGGCTCAAAGTTCAGTAGCGTTAAATAAAACCTCGTGTGATATATGGAGAAAAAAACACTCTATTATGGTTTTCTCTCTTTTGTTTGTTTAGCAATTCCTCTTTCTTTATTTTATCTACAAAACTGTTAGTTACTCAATGTTCGGAAAGTCGAGTGGAGTCACTCCAGATTTTTTTTTTTACAGGGACACAAAGAAAAACTCTTTATCATTATGGTCTATGGGCCCAAATTTTTTAAAGTGCGATAGCGTCTAAATGCCTTATTCGACTGAGCTGAAAAATTATACACATGTTATGAGTCACTGTCACATGAACTGTATGAATTGTGGGAAAACTAGCGTTTATGGATTTTTTACAGGACACAAAGAAAAATTCTTTATCATTATGATCTATATGGGCCAATATTTTTAAACTGCGAGAGCGTATGCTTTATTCTATTCAGTTAAAAATTTATACAATCATGCTATAGGTCACCGTTGCACGAAGTGTATAAATTTACTACGTATAGAATCTAGCAAGTATAGAAATTTTACAGGGACACAACAAAATATTCTTTATAATTATGACCTATGAGCTCAAATTATTCGAAGTGTCATAGCGTCTAAATGCCTAATAAGATTGAGCTGAAAATTTATATACTTGTTAAAAGTTACTGTTGCTCGAACTGTATAGCTCTTGGTGAATCTGGTACTTATATTTTTTTTACAGGAACACAACAAAATATTTTTTTACAATTATGGCCTGTGGGCTAAAATCATCAGAATCTAAATGCCTATCCGATTGAGCTGAAAATTTATATATGTACTGTTGGTCATCGTAGCATGAACCATAAAGATTCTGTTGAATCTAGCACTAGAAGTTTTTTTTTTTTTTTAAACAGGGACACGAATTAAAATACTTTATCATTGTGGCTTATGGGCTCAAATTATTTAAAATGTGATAGCGTCTAAATGCCTTATCCGATTGGTCTGAAAATTTTTATGCATGTTATAAGTAACCATCACGCGAACTTTATAGATTTTTGTGAGGGGTTTATAGGTTTTAGGTACTTATAGGTTTTTACAGGGACACAACGAAAATTTATCATTATGTTCTATGGGCTCAAATTATTTGAAGGAAATAGTGTTAAATTAAACAGCATACTACATGAAGAAAAGTACCCATACGCCTTATTATAATTTTCTCTTTTGCTTATTTAACGATTTCTCGCCCGTTAAACAATCGTTAATTACTTAATGTTCGGAAAGCTCATTGGAGTCACTCCAGATTTATTATTACTATTATTGTACATAACTAATATATTACATTTTTCTCGTTAACTATCTTTAATTGAATAATTCAAGCTCTTTTCTGCACTCTTCACATAAACATTTCCATTGTATAGGAAGGTTTTTCTCTGCGTATACACAAGTGTTTCAAAATAGCAACGATTGAATTTTATTTTTCAGTCAATTTAATATATATATATATATATATATATATATAACGATCACTTCGTTCAGGAAATTTTATCCTCAGATTGAGTTCATTTTTGTTCTTCGAAACGTACCAGTATAAACGCTGCTAAGCAATGCAGATGATGAAAAAAAAAAAAAAACTGAAGTAAATAAATAAGTAGTTTCAATACAAATTAAGACTAGTATGTTGTGGCCACCACAAGACTTTCTTCTATATTTTCCTATACATATACCAAACAATAACAATATTTAAAAAAAAAAAAAAAAAAAAAAAATCGATTTTTTTCTAAGTGTTTTTTTACTTCCTTATACAAAGTATAAGGAAGTATAGTAATCCCGATTTGCAAAATGGATTTTGTATTTCACATTGCTCGAAAACGAATGATCGCTGAATGTTGCCAATTTATAAGTGTGACTGTCATGATGTCTAGTTGTACACTTGCAAGTGTCGTTTAAACACGAGCTCTCGTTTTAGAGATATAAGGGACTTTACACGATTTTTCGTGACGTCTGTATGTATGTGTGTGTGTGTGTGTGTGTGTGTGTGTGTGTGTGTGTGTGTATGTCGCATAACTCAAAAACGGTTGGACGTAGAAAGTTGCAAATTGGTACATAGGTTTGTTGTAACATCTAGTTGTGCACCTCCCTTTTTGGACTTTGTAGGTTTTTACGTTTTGGAGATATTTAGAAAAATTAGGTTCATAATGACCAAAAATACATAGGTTTTGGGCATAATGTATCAAAAAACGGTAATAACTCAAAAACGGTTTGGACAAATCTTGCAATTTAACTGACTTTCCGACTAGCTAGACATTTGAAACTTTCAGAAAAGCTCAGAACACGTTGACAATGCATTTTTTTAATATTTTTAGCCAACTGTTTCGGATACCTGCTGCCTTCTGCAGCGTTTATGTGATTCAACAGAAAATTTATTTAACTAACTTCCCGACTAGCTAGACATTTTAAACTTTCAGACTAGATCAGAACACGGTGAAAATGCATTTTATTAATACTTTTAGCCAACTGTTTAAGGTCCCTGTTGCCTTCGGCAGCGTTACCAGTACAAATCTTGCAATCGATTTTTAACTAACTTCCCGACTAGCTAGACATTTAAAACTTCCGGAAAAGCTCAGAACAGGGTGACAATGCATTTTAAAAATATTTTTAGCCAATTGTTTCGGGTCACTGCTGCCTTCGGCAGCGTTTATATGGTTCAACAGAAAATTCATTTAACTAACTTCCCGACTAGTTAGACATTTGAAACTTTCAGAATAGTTCGGAACACCGTGAAAATGCATATTTTTAATACTTTTAGCCAATTTTTCCGGTCATTGCTGCCTTCGTCAGCGTTACGAGTACAAATCTTGCCATCGGTTTTTAACTAACTTTCAGAAAAGCTCAGAACACGGTGATAATTCATTTTTTTTTAATATTTTTAGCCAACTGTTTCGGGTCCAATGTCAATGTTTTTTAACATTATGTATATTTCTAAAAGTGTATAAGGAAGTCATGTGGTGCCCACATCAGATTTTTGTTAAAAGTAATACGTATTCAATCAGTAACAATATTTAAAAAAATAAATAAATAGATAAATTACAATTTTTTTTCCAAGTTTTTTTTTTTTTTTTTTTTTTGTTAAAAGTAAAAAAAAATCGATAACTTTGTTTTAAATTATCACAGATTTATAGTTCAACCATTCATTTTAAAGGTATTGACGAGATCTTTCGAAAGATACCCATCTTCAAAATTTACCCCTCCCCCCGGGGGGTACTTCCCCCCCAGGGGGGAGGGAGGGAGCGATAAACCGATATGCACAGAAATTTTTTTCTAGTTAACTATTACTATTATCAACAACTCATATTAATTTTACAATCACAAGTTAAAAATAACTCTCATTATGTACATTTATACGAAATTTTGTCCTATACTGCCATGTTAAAAATTTAGAAAACATGAGATCACAGCGCCACCTGTTGAGCGATTCATCCCCAAATGTAATCAGCACCAATTTATGTCAGGGACCAACTAAATACCAAGTTTGGTTAAATTTCGTTTAAATAAAAAAATAAAAAAAAAAAAAAAAATAAAAAAAAAAAATACGATTTTTTTTTCTAAGTTTTCCTTCGTTAAAAGTAAAAAAAAAATCGATAACTTTGTTTTAAATTATCACAGATTTATGGTTCAACCATTCGTTTTAAAGGTATTGACGAGACCTTTCGAAAGATACCCATCTTGAAACTTTGCACCCCGGGGGGGTACTCCCCGTCTGCATTTATAATGGAAAATAATTTGATAATTTAATAAATAATTTGCATTGAATAAATTTTGTGTAAAATTATATAGAAGAAAGTCATGTGGTGGCCACATCATACTAGTTTATTGACCTTTTAATTATAAAACCTTTTAAATAAAAAACAGAATTAAAAATCTTCAAGGAAATTCAAAGAAAATCGGTTTGAGGGCATATGCATTAGGTTTGCAAAATTGATTCATTTTTTCCAAGTCCAGAAAAAGAAAATGGTTCAAATATTTAAAAATCTGTATCTTCCGTTTCAGTGCATACAGAATGCCATGCTAAACATCCTTTTAGAGGTTGTGAAGCATTCCTTCAAAAAATATATTTCTGTTATCCCCCCCCCTCCCCGACCTCTCAGACGGTATTATTCCCTGTCACCACTTGGAGGGGGAAAGGACGCCAGTAACTCAAAATTTACAGTCGACAGAAAAACTATTGTAGCACACACTTACTTTTCTCATACATATATATATATTTTTTTTTAGTTTGGCTGCTAATTTTTATTACCAACTAACAGCATGTAAACTGCATAAGGCTAAGACCATGACTCGACAAATATTCAACTCGATTATATTACTCGAAAAAAATCGATAACTTGGTTTTAAATTAACACAGACCATTGTAAAGGTATTGGGGAGTTCTTTTGAAAGATATCCATAATGAATATCTACACCAACTGGGATCTATTTCCCACCAGGGGGGTGTTCTAACGTGCACACACTTTTTCCCTAGTTTATTTCTACGATAATCAATAATTCCTGTTAATTTCACAATCATTTCATAAAAATAATTCTCATATTATACATATTTATACGAAATTTTGTCCTATGCTACACCCTAGCACACAGTCAGACAGACAGACATTCTCTAAAAATAGGGTGATCAAATTTTCAGATGCAGAACAACTATAGAAGCTTTTAATGTTTTTTAGAGTTAATATGAGCAGAAAAATACTTTTCTTCACCACATGAATTATGAATAAAACGAAAGAAATCAAATAAAGTAAAAGTAACAAAATTCTGAATATTTAAGAAATTTTTTGAAAATTGGGGGACATTTAGGGATAAGCGACAGAAAATGTGGTGCTCAATCGCTGTTTTTGTTTTTGGGGACAGATGGTCAAAACTGGGGACAGTCCCCAGAAAATGGAGACGTTTGGTCACCCTATCTAAAAATGGTCAAGGGGTACATACAAATGAAACACTTCCAGTTGCAAAGCCGTTTGCAAGCGTTCCAAATGTATGACTGTAGTCGGCAGCAAAAGTATCCGAGCACTAGCAACAATTCCTATATAAAAAAAGCACACTTAACACTGTTTTGTTAAATAAATCCTTCTCGAATCGTGTTCTTAGACTGACTAAGAACAGGATTCGACAAGGATTTATTTAGCACAAAACTGCATTAAGTGTACTTTCTTTACATAGGAATTTTCGCTAGTGCTCGGATACTTTTGCTGCCGACTGTATTTGCAAAAAACTTGCAAAATTTACGTCATCGAAATTGCAAGCGTTCCGTTTGTATCTAAACCCAAATCGTGTTAAGGAACTCACAAAACATGCAAATCCATTGAAAACCAATCCCTTCCGTGGAGGATCAAAATTGTGATGGCATGTCTCCGGACCACCTCTAGGGGTGTGTCCCAGACCGTCGCCAATTGCCCATCTGCGCAGCACTAGCGCGACGTAAAACCCAACCAACAAGCCATTGAAAACCAAATTTCGAAAACTTTCACGAATCCATCATTTTCTTTTTAGGTATACAGAAGAATGTATAAATACAGTTATATCGTGCTCGAGATTATCAAAGCATGTGAATCCATCACAAACCAAGAGTTGAAAATTTTTACCAATCTTCTTTTGAATGTAGAAGAAAGTAAAAAAAAAAAAGAAAGAAACTTAAAAAGTTTTTTGAAACATTATAAAATTAATTTGTTACTGGGATGGATCACGGGCGCAGAATTTATACCGGAATCTGTTTAAGAAATTTTACTACCTATAATATCGTTGATTTAAGAAGTAGAAAATTTTCTTACTTTGATAGTGGTATGAATACTGCGCCCGTGTTCCATCCCTGTTGTCATGGTGATCACAAAACTGTCTTTTATGTGCAAATTATAAAAGTATTACTTATATATATTATTTTCCTTTGAAATTGGAGACATTTCCCGGAAAATGGGGACATTTTTTCTCCGTGTATGATAAGCTGACCAAATGTCCCCATTTTCTGGGGACAAATGGGGACTTTTTTTTTTTTTTTTTTTTTTAAGGCATTTTTCTAAGTTTTAAAAAATTGAGTAAATTATTAATCAATAATAGTTTATTTTTAGTCCTTATTTATTAGGAATGAAAGAAATTATAAAGGTACTTTGATCTGGTCAGCCTACCTATACTGACCAAACGTCCCTATTTTCTGGGGACAAATGGGGACAATATGGGGACGCCTTTGTTTTTTAAGGCATTTTTCTAAGTTTTAAAAAATTATAGAAACTAAATTATTAATCAATAACACTTTATTTTTAGTCCTCGTTTATTAGGAATGAAAAAATACATCCATAATTGGATAATTGTAGCAATTTTTAATGCTTCTCTCTTATAAAGGTACTTTGATTTGGTCAGCCTACAGTCAGCTGCAAAATTATTCGAGCACTAGCCAATAATTCCTATATTAAAAAAGTACACTTAATACTGTTTTGTTAAATAAATCCTTGTCGAATCATGTTCTTAGACTGACTAAGAACATGACTCGATAAGGATTTATTTAACAAAGCAGTATTAAGTGTACTTTTTTTAGACAGGGATTATTGCTAGTGCTCGAAATGATCGCAAAACATTTATCGATCATAGAAACAAGGTTTGTTGCTATATTTGGCGTCAGGGAGAATCGCCGTATACCTATGTAAACTCCTCCCAAAAAATGTTCATACATATATTTTTTTGTAACATAGTTACTAATTGATTTTTAATTAAAAGTTTTGATGAAATTACTAATGAAATATTCTAAAATGTAAGTAAGATTGCAGTGTAATTTAATTTTTCTAGTGTAAACAAAACAATATAAAATGAGTACATTTTAAAAACCAAAACCAAACTCAACATTTTCTGTTTAATTAATCAATATTGCTCTCTTAAAAATCAGAAAATACATTATAATGCAAAAGAGTTGATTTTTAAATTAAATATTTTATGCAAAATGCATGATGTATTACATTTGTTTTTTATGATTAAATTTTTTAGCTTTATAAAATTTTACAAATTTGTAAAAAGGTTTGAATATTTCTAACCTCTCTCTATATATATACATCTCTCTCTCTCTCTCTATATATATATATAGCAATATCATGTTGTACATAAAGGCATGTATTTTATTCAAAAAGAGTTCATTGAAAAATAAATACCCAGGTATTTTACATCACTACTTAGAGTTTGTATTTAATCCATTCTCAATTCAAAACTTTTTTTTAGCTTATAACATCTTAACACATCCTCCATTTTTCCTATTCTCAGGGTGGGAATAATGTAACATAATTTCAAATGCATAAACCTTACATTTAAATTCCAAATATTTTGATTGTATTAGAAAAGAAATAAAACAAGCAAGCACATATACATTCAGGGGTCGATCCAGGTTTTAAATATTAAGTCCCCTTTTTGTGAAAAAAAAAAAAAATATATATATTTGTATAAAATCAGTATAAAATCATTTTAACAGTCATTCAAAACAACGTTTAATATCAAATTAACATAGTTTCATTGAACCAATTAATTAAAAATAATACTGAAAACATTTTATAAAAAGATCGCTTTTGTAAAACAAAATCTTGTGAAGAGCTCATTTCATAAATTTGAATTTTGTGAAGGGTCCTCTTTTATGGATTTGAATTTTGTGAAGGGTCTCCTTTTATGGATTTGAATTTTGTGAAGAGTCCCCTTTTATGGTGTGGAATTTTGTGAAGGGGCAGCAAAGGGGATCCAATTTTTGCCTGGATGGACCTCTGACATTGAAGACAAATAATTTTCACAAATAGTTTTAAATGTTAAGCAATAATATTTATGTGATTGTAATTAAACTCATGTATAAATCATGTTGCTTTAAATTAGGGATGCACAACCTTTTTGGCTAGAGGGCCACTCTCGTTGTTCAGTAGGATACAAAGGGCCACAGACGAGATAATATAAAAGAATTAAACTGTACAGATATATTTGCCGTGTAATATATACATACACACACATATACACATGCATGTATAAAAAGGTGCACTATCATTACCAAATGCCTGTGTGCAAAACTTTAGTTTGTATTTTATGTTGCTTGAAATATATATATATATATATATAAATTTTAATTAGCGAGTTAAGTGAATCTTGAAGCATAATAATCATAAACTTATTGAATAGTAAGCAAAAGAATGAAACAAATGTATCATATAAAATACAAAATGATAAATAAAACAAACAAATAAAAAGTATGGTTTGCAGAGAGAGAGAAAAATGTTACATTGGGAGTCACAAAAACAATAAGCACAAATGTAAAGCCTGATAGTGTACCAAAATAACCACTTACCAGTAGATTATTCCATGATTTTTCCAACAAAAAATTAAGGAATATAACTGTGGGTTACATTATTGAGAAATAGAATGAAAAACTTAGCTCTCAAACAGAAATGTGTATAAAACCCAACATTTTCATCCTTTCCCCCCTTCAAAAAATTTTTTTTATATAAATGCCAGTTTTGCGAATGCAACAAATAAATACTTTTTCTTTCTCTCTTTTTTCTTTTTTTTTTCTTCTGCTAATGATTTATGTGACCTAAAATGTCAGTCCTTTGGCGGGCCACAAACTGATGGCTACTGGGCCGCATGTGGCCCCCGGGCCGCAGGTTGTGCACCTCTACTTTAAATTAAAGTGAAGGAAGTGAATATCATTCACTCTCCACATTTAAAAGGTTAGATATATTTCCTTAAAAAAAAAAAAAAAAAAAAAAAAAGCATAAAAAATTTTTTTAGAAAAAATGCAATTTTTTCAGGTAACCCGTGATGTCACCTGGTGAAATCTAAACTGCACTTGACATGTAGCAGGTAGCCGTCGAATGTGCAATCTGATGCAGGACTATGCGGGGCCAGTGAAACTTTTTAGGTAATATTTTTATTTTTTACTTTTCTTTAAAATTGTTAATATTGCATATCCTTTGCAATTTTTGATTTAATTTCACTTTAATACCTTTTTTTAAAATTTTGATGTTCATGTCATGTCATTTCATTTAGCTCATTTATTGAAACTAGGGTTTTCCGGAAAATTTTCAGTCTCTAAATTATGAATGTTTTGTAAAGTAAAACTAACACATTAAAAGCTACGAGTAAACAAAACTATTCAAAGAAACATATGAATAATTATTCAGTTTAAAAAGAAATTAATAAACAAAACATAGTATTTAGAATTTAATAATTTTTAAATATGTATTTAAAACTAGAAAATTATAACATTTTTTAATGACTGTTTTGCATGTATGATGGCTGAATAATCTACTTAGTAAATATGGTGCCTATGTACGTTTTCTAGCTCTCGGAGACTCTCATTGACTCTTGGAGACATATCATTGCCAACAGCTGAATACCATTTTATTATATAAGAAAAATTGTTATGAGAATTAATGATTTTTTTTTATTATTATTATTATTTACTAGTATTCTGTTTTCATTTTTAAAAAATCTGGAATTTTCTCCCCCCCCCCTCCCAAAAAGAAAGAAAAAGAAAAATATGGCTATGTGTTTCAATAATTTTGCTTTTTTAAATTCTGTTTAGTTTCAGAATACTCACAATTGTTAAATTGGTTCTTTTTTTTTTTTTTTTTTTTTTTTAATTATAAAGTGCAAAAAAGAACTTTGATCATTTTTTTCCACTTCATAACTTCAGTATGAAATATTGAAAATTAAATAAAATTTGGGAAAAACAAAGGCAAATTTAATTTTTCTAAATATATATATATTAATAATGAAAACAGAATTAAAAAAAAAAAAAAAAATCATTAATTCTCATAAAAATTTTCCCTATTTAATAAAATGGGGTTCAGCTGTTGGCAGCGATATGTGAGTGTCTCTGACAGCTACAGAACGTTCACAGACACCTTTTTTATATAGATTATTCAACCATTATACATGCAATACAGTCATTAAAAATTAAAACTTTCTAACTTTATACATGTTTAATGAACCATTAAATCATAATTTCTGTGTTTTGTTTATTAATTTCTTTTTGAATTGAATAATTATTCATACTTTTCTCTGAATAGTTTTGTTTACTTGCAGCTTTTAATGTATTTAGTTTTATTTTACAAAACCTTCATAATTTAGAGATTGAAAAATTTTCGGAAAATTTTCCATTTCAAATTTTTCTGGAAAACCCACATCCCTACCTATCCCCTACTGTTTTTTAGGGACACCCCCTATTTTTATCACTATTCGGTAATTTTATGGCTATAAATTTGATTTTTAGGGGAGGGGGGGAGGATTATTTTAACTGTTAAATATCTTCTGAGGGGCTACAGAGTTGGAAAATTCCAAAACATCAACATTTGCGGCAAGGAGAAATTTTAGGGGGAGGGGGGATTTGCCACTGAAATTATGTATTATATTTTTTTTAATCTATTATTAATGTTATTTATTAAACATTACATATTTTTTGTTTTTAAGTGTTAAATTAATTCTTTTTTCATTCCCCAAATTAAATTCATGGCCATGAAATTACCGAACAGTGATAAAAATTGGGGGAGGGGGTGGTGTCCAGAGAAAACAGTGGGTGACTGAGCAAAATGGTAGTCATATTCGGATTCAGGTCATTTTACATTAGAATCAGCAAGAATGGTATCAGGGATATCATTTTTTTTTTTTTTTTTTTTTTTTTTTTTCCCAGTGCAATGTAATGGATATAATTCTCCATTCAAAAAAATTAATATGGAAGTTTGAGTGAAATTTTTATTTATTTATTTATTTATTTTTTTTGTTATTTTTTTCTATTATTATTGTTATTATTTGGACAATTAATTGTATTTCCTGTTGCTTGAATAAAAAGACTTTTTTCCCCCACTTTAGAAATTAGTTCTAAAAAGTGATTTAAAAATGAAATTGTGTTTTTACATAAGATTTTTCTTAAAAAATTTTTAACGATGCCAATTTTGGGATTAAAGCACTTAAATTTTTTTTTCTTTTAATTTATTGAATAATTAACGAAGATTATGACAATGTCTTAATTTTTCAAGTCACTCGCAGAACCATAGATAATAAGATGACCTACATCAGAATTGCTGCCTAACTTTGAAAAGCGTAGTTAGTTATATGATCATTTATCATGAATATTTTGAAAAAAAGTAATGCAGTGGTTAGTGTTTCAGCAGTACAGTAGTGCATTATTATTATAGTTATGGTGCCAAATGCTTTATAATTATGTTCACACAAACTTATTGAAGAAATATTCAAAAGTTTGATTACCCAGATAGCACATAACATTGTTATAGCGTTGAAAATAAGTCTGAACAGTGAAAAACTAATTATAACAACGTTATGTGCTACTGGGGTAGCAAATAAAGATCTCTTCTATTATAATAAATAACCTTCTCCTTCTTGAGCATGTTGCTCAAATCATATATGGTAGCTTTCTAAATTATATCTTTAATACAGGGTTGGGTTTTTGACATGACAAAGGTTTAAACTGTCAAAAACCCGTCATAAACCTCTACCGTCAAAAACTTATATTGTCAAAATTCAACATCTATAAATGAGCTAGAATCTGGTTAGAAATAGGATTTAGTAATATTTGCCATGTGCAAGTGAATATCTAAATATTATGCTGTTTATAAATTAACAAATCTGAAAACAATTTGTAGATAATTTATAAAAAATTAGGTAAATATACTGGTTTATAATCTAAGAAATATATACAAAGTATGCATACAGTTATATTTTGTATGTTTATGTTTATTAATATTTATGAAATTCTAAAATTCCAAAGTTACTTATGAATTTTCACATAAGCCATAAAAACACAGGAATACTGGATTTTTTTTTTTTTCTTTAAGTAAAACATAATATATATGGGCGGTAAATAAATATGAATTTGAAAATAATTATATTTATAATCTACATTTATTATAGTACTTATCATTTAATTAATGAATTTTTATCTGTTTATTATTATTATTGATTGCATAAATATTTGT
This sequence comes from Salticus scenicus, assembly GCA_963930645.1. Taxonomy (NCBI): domain Eukaryota; kingdom Metazoa; phylum Arthropoda; class Arachnida; order Araneae; family Salticidae; genus Salticus; species Salticus scenicus. The sequence continues at coordinate 706,777 of CAWVNO010000109.1, read as the reverse complement.
ACCTGGTTATAGCTTGGAATATTGGTGTTTTGGGAGTAGGGCTGATTGACTACTCTAGTGTCTTAGGCCTAAGGGGTATTGCCCTCCGTGTGGGTCTGTCTACAGGGTCCTAGTCCGTATTTATACAAGTTTCGGAGAAAAACATGAAAAACTCTGAATGGCTAGGCCATTGACATGTTCATGTCATGTCATTTCATTTAGCTCATTTATTGAAACTAGGGTTTTCCGGAAAATTTTCAGTCTCTAAATTATGAATGTTTTGTAAAGTAAAACTAACACATTAAAAGCTACGAGTAAACAAAACTATTCAAAGAAACATATGAATAATTATTCAGTTTAAAAAGAAATTAATAAACAAAACATAGTATTTAGAATTTAATAATTTTTAAATATGTATTTAAAACTAGAAAATTATAACATTTTTTAATGACTGTTTTGCATGTATGATGGCTGAATAATCTACTTAGTAAATATGGTGCCTATGTACGTTTTCTAGCTCTCGGAGACTCTCATTGACTCTTGGAGACATATCATTGCCAACAGCTGAATACCATTTTATTATATAAGAAAAATTGTTATGAGAATTAATGATTTTTTTTTATTATTATTATTATTTACTAGTATTCTGTTTTCATTTTTAAAAAATCTGGAATTTTCTCCCCCCCCCCCCTCCCAAAAAGAAAGAAAAAGAAAAATATGGCTATGTGTTTCAATAATTTTGCTTTTTTAAATTCTGTTTAGTTTCAGAATACTCACAATTGTTAAATTGGTTCTTTTTTTTTTTTTTTTTTTTTTTTTTTTAATTATAAAGTGCAAAAAAGAACTTTGATCATTTTTTTCCACTTCATAACTTCAGTATGAAATATTGAAAATTAAATAAAATTTGGGAAAAACAAAGGCAAATTTAATTTTTCTAAATATATATATATTAATAATGAAAACAGAATTAAAAAAAAAAAAAAAAATCATTAATTCTCATAAAAATTTTCCCTATTTAATAAAATGGGGTTCAGCTGTTGGCAGCGATATGTGAGTGTCTCTGACAGCTACAGAACGTTCACAGACACCTTTTTTATATAGATTATTCAACCATTATACATGCAATACAGTCATTAAAAATTAAAACTTTCTAACTTTATACATGTTTAATGAACCATTAAATCATAATTTCTGTGTTTTGTTTATTAATTTCTTTTTGAATTGAATAATTATTCATACTTTTCTCTGAATAGTTTTGTTTACTTGCAGCTTTTAATGTATTTAGTTTTATTTTACAAAACCTTCATAATTTAGAGATTGAAAAATTTTCGGAAAATTTTCCATTTCAAATTTTTCTGGAAAACCCACATCCCTACCTATCCCCTACTGTTTTTTAGGGACACCCCCTATTTTTATCACTATTCGGTAATTTTATGGCTATAAATTTGATTTTTAGGGGAGGGGGGGAGGATTATTTTAACTGTTAAATATCTTCTGAGGGGCTACAGAGTTGGAAAATTCCAAAACATCAACATTTGCGGCAAGGAGAAATTTTAGGGGGAGGGGGGATTTGCCACTGAAATTATGTATTATATTTTTTTTAATCTATTATTAATGTTATTTATTAAACATTACATATTTTTTGTTTTTAAGTGTTAAATTAATTCTTTTTTCATTCCCCAAATTAAATTCATGGCCATGAAATTACCGAACAGTGATAAAAATTGGGGGAGGGGGTGGTGTCCAGAGAAAACAGTGGGTGACTGAGCAAAATGGTAGTCATATTCGGATTCAGGTCATTTTACATTAGAATCAGCAAGAATGGTATCAGGGATATCATTTTTTTTTTTTTTTTTTTTTTTTTTTTTTTTCCCAGTGCAATGTAATGGATATAATTCTCCATTCAAAAAAATTAATATGGAAGTTTGAGTGAAATTTTTATTTATTTATGTATTTTTTTTTTTTGTTATTTTTTTCTATTATTATTGTTATTATTTGGACAATTAATTGTATTTCCTGTTGCTTGAATAAAAAGACTTTTTTCCCCCACTTTAGAAATTAGTTCTAAAAAGTGATTTAAAAATGAAATTGTGTTTTTACATAAGATTTTTCTTAAAAAATTTTTAACGATGCCAATTTTGGGATTAAAGCACTTAAATTTTTTTTTCTTTTAATTTATTGAATAATTAACGAAGATTATGACAATGTCTTAATTTTTCAAGTCACTCGCAGAACCATAGATAATAAGATGACCTACATCAGAATTGCTGCCTAACTTTGAAAAGCGTAGTTAGTTATATGATCATTTATCATGAATATTTTGAAAAAAAGTAATGCAGTGGTTAGTGTTTCAGCAGTACAGTAGTGCATTATTATTATAGTTATGGTGCCAAATGCTTTATAATTATGTTCACACAAACTTATTGAAGAAATATTCAAAAGTTTGATTACCCAGATAGCACATAACATTGTTATAGCGTTGAAAATAAGTCTGAACAGTGAAAAACTAATTATAACAACGTTATGTGCTACTGGGGTAGCAAATAAAGATCTCTTCTATTATAATAAATAACCTTCTCCTTCTTGAGCATGTTGCTCAAATCATATATGGTAGCTTTCTAAATTATATCTTTAATACAGGGTTGGGTTTTTGACATGACAAAGGTTTAAACTGTCAAAAACCCGTCATAAACCTCTACCGTCAAAAACTTATATTGTCAAAATTCAACATCTATAAATGAGCTAGAATCTGGTTAGAAATAGGATTTAGTAATATTTGCCATGTGCAAGTGAATATCTAAATATTATGCTGTTTATAAATTAACAAATCTGAAAACAATTTGTAGATAATTTATAAAAAATTAGGTAAATATACTGGTTTATAATCTAAGAAATATATACAAAGTATGCATACAGTTATATTTTGTATGTTTATGTTTATTAATATTTATGAAATTCTAAAATTCCAAAGTTACTTATGAATTTTCACATAAGCCATAAAAACACAGGAATACTGGATTTTTTTTTTTTTCTTTAAGTAAAACATAATATATATGGGCGGTAAATAAATATGAATTTGAAAATAATTATATTTATAATCTACATTTATTATAGTACTTATCATTTAATTAATGAATTTTTATCTGTTTATTATTATTATTGATTGCATAAATATTTGTACCTGGTTATAGCTTGGAATATTGGTGTTTTGGGAGTAGGGCTGATTGACTACTCTAGTGTCTTAGGCCTAAGGGGTATTGCCCTCCGTGTGGGTCTGTCTACAGGGTCCTAGTCCGTATTTATACAAGTTTCGGAGAAAAACATGAAAAACTCTGAATGGCTAGGCCAATGAGCGCGCCCTGGGATTGAACCCGACACCTCACGTCTACCAGCTTTGAGTGTAGTGTACCACTTGGCCGCTGGTGGGCCCTACAGCTTAGACTAATAATTTTTTTTAAAAATTTGTACAAGTAATTAAATTTATTACAATTTATACATGTTCAGAAAGCATTCATATTTCTCGTGTCTCACAGTAATTATAAGAATTTCAGACACAATTCAAGCTTGTTTAACATTCAGAATTATTTTTTTTTCTTAAAAACTTGCAATATCAGCAGTCATTAAAAAAAAAAAAAAAGTTATATTTTTCTATAAAATATTTAAATACAAAATATTCGGCTATGCATTTTTATTTTACTGGTTAAATACATAATACTAAATGCACAATACTAAAAAAATTGAACTATACAATGTTGTATTGCAAATAAAATGATTTGTCAATCAAAATGATCTATCAATAATATATAAATCATAAATTTTTAGAAGCCTAAAGTTTTGTTTTTATATTAATCAAAATGTTATAATAAAGTTTCTCCAAAAACATTAATATGTTTACCTTTTAAAATATACTTATAAATAATATCTTATTGAAAACAACTATATTTTTAAAGTATCACATAACTAAGTTTAACATGTGCTATATTAAACATAGTTATAAATAAATTTCGTAATGACATATAAAAGTATCACAGCATATTTTGAATGAACATAGAAATAGTTCATAATAAAATTTTAAAAGCCTAAAAGTTTTGTTTTTTATATTAATCAAAATGTTGTAACAATGTGTTTTTCAAAGAACATCAGTCTATTTACTTTTCAAAAAATCTTTAGAACTACATTTTATTAAGCTAAGTTTTTATACGACAATTAAATTATAAATATAGTTTTTTGACATGACGGTTTTAACCATGGTTTAAACCGTCAAAAACCTACCAACCCTGCTTTAATATAAACTTTTGTTTGTCACACTATATATCTAACATTACAGTAACTAATAAAAGAAAAGTTCAAATATGTCATGTAAGAAATTTACTGAAAAATTACTTTTTTTTTGGCTTTGAAAATTTTCCGGAAAAACATGGTGGAAATTTTTCCTCCCCACATCACTAATTGAAGCATAAATTTTTGATTTGTATTCAGAGGTTAATTCAGAACAAATTTAGTGCCGCATTGAAGCACTTTCACAAAGGCAATTTTTAGCAATGAGGTACCTTCACAAATTCAACTTTCAGCAACGAGGTACCTTCACAAAGTTAATTCTCAGCAATATAACTGCACACTAAAATATTTTATAAGCTTCACTGCATCAAACACAGAAAAATACCCTCAATTTGAATATTTACTGCAGACAATGATAAATACAGTGGCGCACCCACGGAGGGGGCTTAGGGGGCTGAAGCCCCCTCCAGAACGAGCTGACATAGTAAAAAATTTCAGATGTGCATGAAAAAAAAAATACTACTCAAACACAGATATTGTAAGCAGAAATAGTTTATAAATTATACATTAAAAATTAGGAATTTTTGAAATCCTTACTGTCAAAAACAAAAACAATGAACTAGTTCTTTGATTTTTAGTTGAAAGAAGTTGCAATTTTTAGGGATGGGCTTCTAAGGTCCTAAACTAGAGAATATACTGTTATCACGAAATCGAGTAAGTATCTAAAAAGTCAGACAGAAGAAGCAATCAGACGTGGAAATAAGCTGGGATGTATTTTTCAGGAAAAGGGGATACCAAGCTCATGCAGTTATTGTATCTTAATTTATGAGTATTTATAGCATCTTTGTGGAAGTGTGTTTTGTCCCTGGGCAAAATTAACACATTCACATCGGCAAATGAAAATTCTCGTTTGATATGAAATAAAAATTAGCTTTGCTCTTATAGTCGTTCCTCTAAAACTAAATTTTAAATTAAAAATGGACTTTGCATATTCGTGTTAAACCCTTTAAATGCATCTAGTACAAATACATGCTAGTGAAATTTCGCATCAATTGCTGAAGATAAAATTTAATTGATCTGATCACAAATGAGTAAAATATTTTTCTAAAAATATACCGATTTAGAGAAATGCCACAAAGCGTAGTTTACTGTTCAAAATAGGAAAATACCCTGATAATAATATTTTGAGATATTTTACAGATGCTTGGGAGGATGGGGTTAATTATTATTATTATTATTATTATTTTTTTTTTTGTAACAGTATGTAGAAAATACAGTAGGGTCCAAGCACAATTTTCATTTTTGCTTCTGATGTCACTGAGATCTAAGCTCCGTTCTTGGATAATAAAATTTTTGCCTGTTATAAAAATTCAAATTTCATAAATATATATTATATTATTGGAATACAATATCCTGTAATGATATTACTCAGAAAGGTAACGCTTGAAATATTTACCAACTGAACAAACTATTCTAAGTAATATATGTTTTAGGATACTAAGAGGTTCTGCCCCCTGCTTGCTGTGTTGGCTTACCCCCACGAAGACGTCCGATTTGTTTCTGTTAATCGAACCTTGAAAGAGCATCACCCCACACTCCAGATAAAAAAATAAAAATAGCCATGTAAAAATTTACACTGAAATTCTGTTCTAATTCATACTTATAACAACTGCAGCTTTTATTTGGCTATAATTATTAAGATTTCTTAATTACTTAAGTGTTACTGCATATACAAATAAAGCATCACAAAAGGGTATTAAAATTGATCAAATTTTATTTTCAATGGAAATATTTGGGTGGGGGCATTTCATTTCGAGTAAATTTTATGTTCACCAGCTTGTCATATTCTTTTGATCGTAGATGGACCTAGAAGATTTTGATCGTAGACAGTTTTTGATCATAGTTGAATCTACAACTTTATGTTCGAAAGTTCAATTTCAACCCCAACTGACCGAATTACTTGCACATTATATACGGAGATAAATTTCACAATTGTGCTATTCAACTTAAATTCAGTTTCATTCATTCATTCATTATTTCAAAAGAAACATTTAAAACAGATTCTTTACTATGCATATGTCTGCGTACCAGTGGCGGCTCATGGACCGAAAATAGGTGAAGAGCCATTTCACCTAATATTTTACATTGTATTCATTTATAGAGTATAAATTTACATTTAAATAAAATGAGTATTTTTAATTAAAATTATGCATTAAAACTACTTAAATGTTATTTCTCAGCTCTTCATCTATTTTCGGTTCATGAGCCGCCGTTGCTGCATATATGGACATAAACCTATTACTATACTGTAGGACCCAATTACTCTTCAGCCCCCTCCAGACAGAAATTCTGGGTGCGCCACTGGATAAATATCTACCTACTTATCTTACATATAAGAAACAACTTAACTCGCCCATATATATATTTATTTTTACAACTGTTTCATTTTATTATTTAAATGTATTTAAAAAAAAAAAAAACTGCTTTATGTATTTTAGTTAATTGTTCTGAAGTATCATTAATTTTCACAAACTTACTTGCCCAGTGGTAGAAAGTTTTGTAGCTGTCTGCAACAGGCTTTTAAAATTTTATAATCTGTCTGCAAAATTTGCGTGTAATCAGGGGTGAAAATGGCTTACACTCAAAAAGCCTGAAAGCTGATTGGAAAAGGGGGGAGGGGGGGAGCTTAACATCAGTGGTGATCTCGTGCAATGATACACAAATATAATTTTACTGCAGAACTGTTACGTTGCTATATTAAAGCAACAATGTAACTTAGTTTTCCCCCCTTTTGCAAAGAATCTCAAAATAGCAATTTCAAAAAAAACATTTAAGAAAAACTTCTAATTTAAATTTCAATTAATTTCCAAAATTAAAAAGGCTAAGTAAAATATCTGTAAAATAGAGCTGCACAATTTAGCGTGGCTGCTATTGCATTTATATTTAATTTTACATATCCACAAAATATAAAAGTGATAATTGCTAGTGTAGGAGACATTGAACACAAAAATTGAAGTCTATTTAAAACTAACGTTTATTAAAAAATATAAAAAAAAAAACAAGATATTAAATTTGACAGGAACAATTCTAAACTTTTGCCACATGGAGCAGAAACAGCTGGATAAATTATTCTGGAAACACTAAACTATTCTAAAAATATATTTCTCATGATTAATACAGATGATTGAAACTAGAAAAATATATCCTTAAGATTACTTTTAACAAAGTTCAATTATTGCAAGCAAGGCACAATCAAAACCAAAAAAAACAAATTCAAAATTTCTAGTGAGTCAGAAAAAAAAAACATTAATTAATCAATTTCAAAAAGATAAATTAACTCGCGATGGTATACCGGTCTACAGGAGCAGAGAAAGGGAAGAATAAACATATAAAAAAAACTTCATCACAGCATTAAAAGAAACTTTCTATAACTCTAATCCACATCTTTTAAAAAAGTGCTATTCCAATAATATCGACTAACAGCAGCAGCATAGGTCAAAAAGAAAAGTGAACCCAGCTACTCCTGCAGACCGCTTAATAAAAATAAAAACTCATTTAAATTACTACAAACAGCGCGGTTGACAGAAAAAGCACACACCCCTCAAGAGAACCAATGAAAATAACGATGTCTCGTCTGAGGGTTGAGTGGTTGAATAAAATATTACACGGATGACAGAGGCCACTTTACGGGAGAAACGCGAAGTACGCGCTCTGTGACAAGACTCTCTATAACAATATGATCTCTCTAGTCAATCGCGTGTAAACAAAAACAGTAACGAACTGCTGAATGAAGTAAGTGTTGAAAACATTTAAAAAAACTATTTCAATTAGGAATTAAGGGTATAAGCTAATACTTAGGAGTTATTTTAATGAAAATTTAGCTTTAATTTAAATTAATAAAAACAAACTTAATAAATGATAAACGTATTAAAGATTACATAACAATGGCATGTCCGAACGAGCTAAAAACTATAAGAAAACTATTTTTTCGCAACAAGAACAATATAGTATAAACAATTCTGTGTATTCATTCATCTCATTCAATTAAATATTTTATAGCAATGTTTGACACAACACAATATAAATAATTATAAATAATAAAAGTATTAGTTTTAGTTTTGATACAGAAATTTTTTTTAAGTGAATTGTTATTCGAAAGTTGCAGACAAATTTATCAGGGCAGACAAAAACTGTCCACAAGTTGTTTTTCTGTGTCCGCGACTATGTCGCCGTGTTTCTGCCGCTAGGCTTACTTGATGTTTTCACAAATTATTTTATAAATTTACAAATGGGGTATCATTTTTTAAAAGCTAGATTAATCCCTGGTATTGTAACTTGTATTTTTTAATCAATTTAAAACAAAATATATATATCCTGTTGGGCTCAGATTCTGTATCATCCACTGTCGCCAAGGGCCGTTTTTCACTGCCAAGCGATGAGGCGATTTCTCACCAAATGTGGTGTGCATTTTTGTGGCAACCCTTATGATTCTTCCAATCAGGTTTACCGTTCTGTGAGTGTAGATTCATTAGCTATTTGGATTTCAGCCGGGTAGGACGTAACTGCTTCCGCCACTTTGGTTGGAATTAGGGTTGCACGTGGTCAGGTTGTTTCTTTCTTTGTTATTTTATGTTGTTTATTATTTTTTGCATGATTATTATTATTTACTAGCAAACCCGTGCAAAATATTCACATTTTATTTTATTTCTTATTTACCTTTAAAATTTGAAACTCATAAATGTTATACCAGTTTCACCACCTAATTAAAATTTTAATTTACCAGAAACCAAATTATTAATAAAACCAAATTAATATTGTACAATAGTAAAACCAAAATCATTCAAAGAAAGGTTTCTAAATAAAATTCATGGTTCACGACCCAGTTTTCATACTTCCACAGGCAGTACAATTTTAATATAGGACTTTCACGATGCCTTTTAAATTTTTGTTGTCATGTTGGTGATGACTTTTTATTAATTTTAGTAGTATATATATATATATATTTAAATAAATAAATAAAATAAAATAATTCCTATTTTGATTATATTTTTTATAATTTTTTAGTCAATTTGACACAAAAGTTCATATTCTGTGTATATCTTTAAAATATTGCTAGGTTTAAAAGGACGTTTGCAAAGATTTTGAAGAAACAACTTTTTTAAAAAATTTTATCGTAAAATAATCTCATCAGACAAATATCGTCATTTTTTCCTATTAGTCCATTGAGTTAAGTCCGCGTTCTTAAATATTGTTCATGTATAAATATTATTTTTTTATCATTTCATATTGTATCGTTTCGGCAGAAAATAATTGAAACTGGTCCACGTTAGGGTTAGAGAAATATTATATAGACTATGGTGTTATCTAAATGTGTTGATAAATACCAAGAAAGATCATTTGCTTACTATGCCGGGATTCAGGTTTTCTTCTAATAGGCCTACTTTCAGTAAAAATGGTGTCGGTAATCGCATGTTTTTTTGTAAATTAGTTAAAAATAATGACTTGTTCTTGTAATTTTTGAAAGAAAGTGGACTCTTAAAAGTTCCTTATTGTAACCAATGTAATAATTCCAATGCGTATATTCATTTAAAAAATGCATGAAACAAGATATCTGATCCTTAATCTTAATTTTTTTTTTTCTTTTAATATTTTTTTGGGTGTGTGTTTTCTTTTATGGAAATAAAATTATTTTTTATAATTAATCTAATGTTTTAAATGTATTTTTTTTTTTTTTTATTATTTGTTTTTTTGTTAAATGTTGTTGATTAAATTTAAAATGAATTTTCATAGTTCCGCGATAATTTTTCTTTCATTATTTTAAAAATTATTATATTTTAATATTTAAGAAAAGGTGAATGGAGGGGGGGGGTCTCCCCCCTGACAAACTAAAGTATATTGCATAATTTTATGTGTTTGAATGTATTTTTTTTTTTTTTTTTTTTTGCTAAATGTTCAATGTAATTTATTTGTTAAATTTAAAATCAATTTTCAAGGATCCACAATAATTTTTTTTTTTTTTTTTTTTTTCATTATTTTAAAAATTATTATATTTTAATGTTTAAGACAAGGGGAGGTCTCGCCCCCCCCCCCCCCCTCCTGAAAAACTAAAATTTGCATAATTTTCTTATGTGTTTGAGTGTAATTTTTTTGTTAAATGTTGCTTAAATTCAAAATCAATTTTCCTAGATCCGCGATAATTTTTCTTTCATTATTTTAAAAATTATTATATTATAATGTTTACACCTGAAAAGTTAAGATATTTTGGGTGTAGATATTTCAGTTAATTGATAAATCAGTTAAGCTTTTTTTTTTTTTTTTTATGGTGTTTTCAAAAATTGACGCCAGGAGTTTTTTTTTTAACCACTTCATGAATTTGAAGTAAAAATGATTTAAAAATGCAACTGTAATACAAAATACGTAATTTTACCGATTTTTTTTTTTTTTTTCTTTTTTTTTTTCGGAATTTTGTGATATCTATGTAAATATTAGTTTTAAATAATTTCATAGGAAAAAAAAAAATCAGTAAATTTGCATATTTTGTATTACAGTTGCATATTTAAACCATTACTTTTCTTTGAAATTTATGTTGTGGTTAAAAAAAAAAACTTCGGTAATCACAGGTGATTTAAAATGGCATTGATTTTTTAAAATGGCATTTTGGTGTGATTTCAGTGCCATTTTGAAAAAAATCGCCAACCAGTGGATGATACAGCATCTGTTCAGTTCCATGTCTCTGTTATTTGCATATGCACTGAGAAACAGAATCTTCCCTTCTTTCCTCCCCCCCTAAAAAAAAAAAAAAAAGTAAAGGAGTACATATGCAAATAACAGAGACATGGAACCAATCAGAGGGACGCAACAACACGATCGGTAGAGCTTATGTAACATAACAGTTGTCTGTCAAAGCTGTTAGATCGATTCTTGTTTCTGCAGTGACATGCTGTTAAGATTAAAATGAATTTGAACATGATGTTATGATAGGTGCACGAGAAAGGAGTGCTGTGGGGAAGGAAAAATCCTGAAAATGTTTTATAATGTACGTTTAACTGTTTAGATAGTCAATTTATTGAAAGTGACTTTATCAATGTTCAACCAATCATGTTAGCAAAAAATTTTCAGCTCATTTCCAGGGGTGCAGAAAGTGACCAGACCTCTGAAAATTCCCTCAATATCCTTGCAATAATTTTTTTTGTTATACAAAGCCATATCTTTTGTAATAAGTCTTTTTAAGATAATAAGTATATACTATAACATAAAGATACATGTGTTATTACCATGTTTTTATTAACTTCAATTCTTGTTTGTTTAGTACAAATCTTGCAATTGATTTTTAATTAACTTCCCGATCCCGACTAGCTATAACTTTGAAACTTTCAGAGTAGTTCAGAACACGGTGAAAATGCATTTTTATAATATTTTTAACCAACTGCTTCGGCAGCGTTACCAGTATAAAGATTGCAATTGATTTTTAACTAATTTCCCGACTAGCTAGACATTGTAACTTTCAGGACAGCTCAGAACACGTTGACAATACATCTTTTTAATACTTTTAGTCAACTGTTTCAGGTCCCTACGGCCTTTGGCAGCGTTTGTATGATTCAACAAAAAATTTATTTAACTTCCCGTCAACAAGACATTTGAAACTTTCATAATAGTTCAGAACACAGGGACAAAGCATTTTTTAAATACTTTTAGCCAACTGTTTCAGGTTCCTGCTGCCTTCGGCAGCATTACCAGTACAAAGATTGCAATAGATTTTTTACTAACTTCCCGGCTAGCTAGACATTTAAAACTTTCAGGATAGCTCAGAACACGGTGACAATACATGCGAGCAAATTAAAATAATATGTATGAAAAACATTAAATATTGATGTGTGCTTTCTTTCTCCATTCTTACCATAATTTATAAATTCTGTCTCTCCTTTAATTACTCCAAATATTCTTTTGGTCATATTTACAGTAAAATTAGTAAAAAATCTTCGAATTTTAATTTTATTATATGGATTATGCTTAAATTTTGCATACTGAAATTTCATGAAATTTATTCCCCCTTCCCCTCCAACCAAAAAATAATTGATTACAGCAGTGGATTTTAAACTGGTTAAGAGCAATGCGGATTATTAAAACAGGGATGTTTAAAACTTTATGCCGTGAAAAGATTTAAGATGCACATGAACAGAAATGTGTGTATAAACCAACAATTTCCCCCATCCCGCCCACCCCCCGCAAACAACAACAAGAAAAAGTTTTTCTAAATGCCAGTTTTGCAAATGCAATAAATAAAATATTTTTCCTTTCTTTCTTTTTCATTTTTTCTCTCCTACTGATGACTAATGCATACTAAAATATCTGTCCTTCCGCGGGCCGCAAATTGATGGCTAGTGGGCCGCATGTGGCCCCCGGGCCGCAGGTTGTGCACCTCTATTCTATAGAGAGAAGTGACAAATTGACATATGTGGCACACAATATAAATTATTAAAATAAAAACAGAAACAGTTGAATTTAAACATAAGTAATATCGATGACAAATAACTGCATGGGTTGTCAGTATATAGAAGGTAGCTTGAATGATCTGTTATCGAAAAATGAAACTGACTATTAACTTTGATTCTAAATTTTGTGTAACAAGTTAATTACAAAATAAAATTAATATCATTTTTAAGCTATTTGTTATTATAGTTTTTAATTTAAATAGAACATACACTACCTTTCCATGCCGCGGTAGCCTGGTTGGTAAGAGCAGCGAGTTCGTGATCGAAAGATTGCGGGTTCGGTCCTCGAGCCGGCCGAAGACCGTCGTGTACGCTAATGGCGACTGGTGCACGTTAAATTCCGTCGTGGTCGCAAAGTCCTCCAAGTTCTCATCAAAAATTATACCTCTGGGGGTACCAGATCATGGGTCTAACTCGCTCTGATCCGGATCAAAATTCGAGTTCGGCTGGTGCTGCCATCTTTCACCAGCTCATGGAACTAGAAGTCGTACTTCCTCCCTATGAGGCGTTCCTAATAACGGAAGACGCAACCCTCTTGCCTTAAAATCCGGTAGTTTCACTACCGGGGCTCGGAATCTCCGAGTGGCACACGACAACAACAACAACAACTACCTTTCCATAAATGACCCGGCACTTTCGATTTCAGACTTTTTAAAAATATCTCAAAAAGTACTAAACAGATCATTTTAAAACTTTAGGAGTGTAAAGAGCATGTTTCTTAAGCCAAAAGTAAAAGGGGGGAACAAGTAAAAATTTAAAGAAAAATGAAAGTGTTTGGCATTACCCTGTAAAAGTATGGTTTGATATTCAATCTGGCTGCAGCATGTGGCTATGGGGCTCTTCTTTATTATCTATGTAAATTTTTATGTCTCTACCGCATGTAATCAAGGAGAGGTAAAGGTTTCTTTGAAAAAAAAATGCAGAATCAATTTTTTGCTATAACATGCAAGGTAACCCAGAGCAAAGCTATTTTTAGGAAACTTGACATACAATATTTGACACAGCAAACTGCAATCAAAAAAAAAAAAATTAAATATCTGATGAAATATGAGAATTTTTACTAAATTTTTAACAATGCATGTGTGAGATTTAGCGAAATTTAATAACCAAATGTATTGAACTACTCATGTAAAAACCCCAGACAAGTGTTGTGTAAACTCAAGAAGTTCTATGCTATAGAATGAACTGCTATCCAGTTTCTTCTACCCCCCCCCCCCCCCCAAAAAAAAAAAAAAAAAAAAAAAAAAAACTCAACTATAAGGGGTTTTACTCACTTTTTTATTTTGATTCAATGAATGGTAATACAGTTTTCAATGATTGTAAATAAATGATGAAAAAAAAACTTTATAAATTTTTTTGGGGGAACAGCTGACATCTCCTTATGTTATTAAAATTCGTACGCATCTGTCTGTCTGTCTGTGAGAAATGCCTTGTAAGCGCTAAAGCTCCGGCGCTAATGGTCGCATCGCCTCGAAACCGGTGTCGACAGACGCAGAATTTCTTCATCTGAACATCGCGATAATTCACTAAGCGATGCGACTCTAGTTAGCGAAGATATTAATTAAAACGTTGAGCTATGTCGATTGAAAAATGACTGAGAATTCAAAGCTATTTGCTTAAAAAGAGACATTGTTACGGAAAAAGTGGAAAATAAATTAGAAATATCAGTCGTATCGTTACAAATATGGTATCAAATGAAAGGGCCGACTTTTCTCAATCCGATGGTTTAAATGGCTTATTGATCAAACAATTAGATTTTTTAAAATTAACTAAACTAAAAAAATGATGGCAACAAATCAAAACAATTTTAATATTGCAGACGATTGTCTACAGTCTTGAACGGAAAGAGAAACATCAGGTATTTAATGAGGTCACGTGTTTTGGTACTGCGATTAAAAATTGCAATTTTGAAAAGGCTTCAGTTTTTCAATGTCGCATACAAAACTTCGTATACAGCCCTAACATCACAAGACAGCCTTGCAGTTCAAATTTCATCGAATTTAGAAAAAATTTACATTTTATTTGGAGATTAAATTTTAATTAAATACATTTAAATAAAAAACTTAGTTATTTACTTCGTGCGTCGTTTTAGATCTTTCAAAACCGGGCACCCGGTCCTCTTCAGAAACGAACTTCTGTGCTTGAAACTTGAAACTGAGTTTTCCTCTGTTGATTTTTCAGCAGATGGCTCCATGCTCCGTTTGGGGCTACTGCGCCGCTGTCATTGCATACGTCATAATTCGTAGATATTTCGATCAATTCGCGGTACATCGCATAATTATAATTTTCATAATCGGCAATTTTAGTGGTTTTGTCAAAGTCTATTTTAATATTTTGTTTATTGTGTGTTTTGCCAGGTCGGTATTATATTTTCCGGTTTTTATGAACCCGAATAAAAAATAAACCCGGCTCATATATTGGTGTTACTAAGTGAAAGATTAAAACTAGGATTAACGAACATAAAAATGACATAAAAACCCGGAAAATATAATACCGCCCTGGCCAAAACACATAATAAACAAAATATTAAAATAGACTTTCACAAAACCACTAAAATTGCCGATTATGAAAATTATAATTATGCGATGTACCGTGAATTGATCGAAATATCTACGAATTATGACGTATGCAATGACAGCGGCGCAGTAGCCCCAAATGGAGCATGGAGCCATCTGCTGAAAAATCAACAGAGGAACACTCAATTTCAAGTTTCAAGCACAGAAGTTCGTTTCTGAAGAGGACCGGGTGCCCGGTTTCGAAAGATCTAAAACGACGCATGAACTAAATAACTAGGTTTTTTATTTAAATGTATTTAATTATAATTATACTTCGTTTTTTCTATTTATTATAAGATTAAATTATTTTTAATACATCATTCGAAAGATATTTTAAAGTTCTTTTATATTATTGAAAGAGGAATTCGAGATTTCACCCGATTTACACATTTTGAGGTGTCTTGAATTGGTTTTCTTTTGTATCTCAGCTATTAATTAAAATAATTTCATAACTAATGCATTATTAGAAAGCTTTGTTGATTTGGAATTGAACAGTAGATTAAAGAAATTTCTACCGCCAGATGGTGCTGTAATATTTTAAAATTTCAATATTTCAATTTCTAATTATGATTAAATTATTTTTAATACATCATTCGAAAGATATTTTAAAGTTCTTTTATATTATCGAAAATTTTCACCAGATTTACACGTTTTGAGGTGTCCTGATTAGGTTTTTTTTGCATATCAGCTAATTGAGTTAGACCGTTCAAAATTGGTATATGTAGGTTAATTAGGAGGGGCTGAAAGGGTGGGGATGAAATAGGTGTGCACTGCGCGCGTATCCCCTAACTTGTGCGCGCGCAGCACGCATGGGACTGCGCTGCCAATGGCAGTGGGGACCCAGTCCGACTTTTTAACCAATGAGAAAAGATTTTTTAAATTTTCTTTTCTTAGTAATAAAAATTCGATTTGAGAAGGAATATACATTCACAAGTGCGCGTGCATGGGTCTGCGCTGCCGAAGGCAGTGGGGACCCGGTGTGAGTTTTTACCCGATCAGAAATGATTTTTTTTTTTTAGGGGACACGAAGAGTCAGGGAAGGAATACCCACAGCGTGTGTAGCTCCCACAGCGTGTGTAACCGCTAACTTTAGCTCGCTCAGCGTGCATGGGACTGCGCTGCCGAAGGCAGTGGGGACCCGGTGTGAGTTTTTACCCGAACATATATATATATATATATATATATATTTTTTTTTTTTAGGGGGCACAAAGTGTCAGGGAGAGAATACGTGCGTGCAGCGTGTGTACCCCTTAACTTGTGCACACGCGGGACTGCGCTGCCGAAGGCAGTGGGGACCCGGGGCGACTTTTTACCCGATCAGAAATGATATCTTTTTTTAAATTTCTTTTCTTAAGACTAAAAGTTACTGTTAGTGATTCATTAATTATAGTGATTCATTTGAAAGTACTGACCCGCTAGTTCAGTTCATTAAATGGCACAGAATTTTTAAAGTTCTGTTTGGGGTTTTGTAATACTTGTTTGGAGTTTTTATGTAAGTAGCTCAATACATTTTTCTATTAAATTATGCAAATAAAATTTTGCTAAATCTTACACATGTGCAGTTAAAAATTATTTAGTAAATACTTTGATATTTTATTAGATTTTTAATATTTCTTCAATTTGATTGCAGCAGTATGCTGTGTCTAATATTGTATGTTGGGTTTCCTGAAAATAGCTTTGCGCTAGGTTTAATACCTTGCATGTTATAGCTAAAAAAGTAAAACAAAAAATTTTTGCAATTTTTTAAAACATTTATATCTCCCTGATTGCATGTGGTAGAGACATAAAAAATTATACAGCTTATAAAGAAATCACATGCTTATAATGTAATCACATGCTACAGCCAGATTGCATTTCAAGCCTTACTTTTTACAGGGTGATGCCAAACACTTTCATTTTTCTACAATTTTTTATTGGTGCCTCATTAACTTTTGGCACAAAACTTAAACTGAAATGTCTGAGGTATAACACATTCTTTAGAGGTATAACACGTTCTTAATCTTTTAGAAAATCTTTATGAAAAGAATACTCTCTTTAAATGTCAAATTTTAGTGATGGTTTTGTTACAAATGCAAATCTATAGGCGTTAAAAAAATGTAAATTTGTATTTTAATATGAATAATTGTTATTTGCTACTGATTGCTTTCTGTCATGGAATAAGTATTTAAGAATATTCTCGATTCTCTGAATTTGGAGCTTCAGAGAATATTCTCACCTCACATCTCTCTCTCTCTATATATATATTAAATTCCTATTTGCTTTCTGTGGCGTAGAAATCTTCCTATTTTTAAAGCTGCAAAGTTGGCAGCTATGTAATGTAGGTCATCTAAAGTTTTTGTATCTATACTTTTAAAGAGGAAATACTTTAATTCTATTGAAATAAAATTATTTTAAAAAGTGTTTTATAATAAAATTGCTACTCTTATGATATAAAAAATAGCTATTAACAAAGTGGTTACTGATGAAATTGATATACTGGCCACTGGCCTTCTAAAGAATTTTTCCAGTTTTGCCCTTTATCATTAAATATACTACCAAACTGAGTTTGAGTGATTTAAGTTCATATGAGAGTAGCATTGCAGTAAGTGTAATCATTTTAGTTTTTTTTCTAAAGCATCCAAGACATCAATATCGGACATCAAATTTGAGAATGTTATTTCAATGTAATGGTGCATACAGATTTATTGTTTAAAATAGATTTATTTATTCACATAGGAAAAATTTAATATGTTATTCTTATTTAACTTGCTAAAGTAAAAAAATATTTCTTTACAGGTGTTTTCTAGGAATAAACCCAAATCGAGGGTCGAAAGTAAATCCAGAACTAAAAAAGAAAGACTTTATAAACTCTAAAATTTTGAATTTGAAGAAATCTGTATCAGAATGGATAATTGATTGCGTTGATAATTTGTATTTTATGTGACTTGATGTACTATGTTGATGTAAACTTATATGCAAATTGATTTTTTTTTTTTTTCCCAATGTGAATTTATGTATTCAGATGTTAATATTCATAGGTTAATCAATATATTTTATTTGAATAAAAATGTTGTATTTACGAATTTGAATAAATATCTTAATTTTAATTGCTTGTTTTTTTTTTTTTTTTCTTTTGCCTTTAAATTCTTAATATATTGCTGATAAAATGTAGTAAAAAATATGTATATATATATATATTTTGGCATGTTGGATTGCAGACAAATTTTGTTTTGCTTCAGATAAATACAGGAAGTTCTGCTTCTGGGGTTTAAGTGTAAATATGTTTTGGCATACAGTGCATCTGAAAATTATCGAGACAGGTGATTTTTTAGTAGTAAGAATTAAAAAAGCTTGAAGCAATAATCATGAAAAAAAAAAAAAAAAATAAGTATATGGAATCTGTATATAAGTGTATTATAACAAAGAAATATAGTATAAGTTTTACAGAATTAAAAAAAAAAAAATGCTGTCTCAAAATTATGAAAACTTTTCGAGTATTTGGTATTTAAATTCAAATTTTGGATCAGTATCTTTTAATTATCTTAAAACTCTTATCAGACATGTTCAGGGCGAGAAGTTGGAGAATGTGTGGCTGTAAGAAAAAAGTTTTTGTCTGTTTGTTTTTTAAATAATAGATAAAGTTTTTGTCAGAAATTAAAATAATAAGAGAGCAGAGTGATGGTGCTAATTCAGCCATGCATTCTTCAAACTCTAATTCTAAGCTTGCCTAATAAGATTTGCAAGATAATTCAAAGGAATAGATCCAAAATTTGAATTTAAATACCAAATAGCATAAAATGTCTCTATTTTTGAGAAAGAATTTGTGTTTTTAATATTTTTAGAAAAATTCTACGAAACTGTATTAAATTTCTTTGCTATAATACACTAATATTTTAATTCCATATGCTTATTATTTATTTTCTTTGGGATCTCCTTTCTCTTCATTTTTTTTTTACTTATTTGATAAAAATCACCTGCCTGTGGGATTTCGAGATGCATTTTAGTTTGAGTTTGACTTCATTTTGCTTAGTTGTTATAAAACTTAGTTGTGAAACTTTTTAGGCATAAACTACAGCTAATTAATTTTTTAAAAGTTTTAGCTTATGGGCAGTATGCCACTAAAAAAGAGAAAAAAAATGATAAGAGTGCATGTATAATTAACCCAATTAAAAAAAGCGTACTCCCATTTTTTCCCTGTCACATAAAGAATATATATTAAAAAAAAAAAAAATCATGTGGAAGAAATTTTAAATGTAGTGCCTATTTGCTAAGGAACACAATAGTAATTGCATGACTACTAGGTAAAATTTTCACATTTTTTTTTTTCACATTTTTCTTATTTTAAATATTTTTCCATTTTAAATCCTGCACATGTTAATGCACTGGACTTCTTTAACATAAATGATAAAAATATAATATTGCATAATTTACTACTATGCACCAAATTTTTGTAACATAAACGATAAAAATATAATGTTGTATAATTTAGTACTAACATACTATGTTAATGTACTATATAATATAGTATGTTCATTACTAATATATATCCAAATACAGAGTCCAAATATAAAGTCTTTTTATAATTAATAACTGTTATTTAAATATTCTAAAATTCTGTTTATATGCCCTTTACAACAAAAATCTGGATTTTAATAATTATTTAGTGTTGTTTTATTAAATGTTTCATAGTCAATAGATTCTCATAAAATAGTTTTAATTATTGTCCCTCTACATTACTTAACAGTGTTGCAGTGTTAAAGTTTACAGAATTATTTTTTAAAATTGATTTTTATTTATATTTTACATTCCTTGAGTTCCACAGTTTTTATTATATAAACAAACAACTCTTCTTTTGCTTTTATACATATAATTTTTTTACTCTGATGTTCTCTGTTTACTGTGTTCTATGTTTACTCTGATATAATAAGATAATTATAATTTTTTTCCATGGGGGATTTTTCCGGATTTTTTTTTTTCTACAGAGTAGTTTGAGAACCTCCAATATTTCTCAAAATTCTTTGTTCATGTTCTAATAATGTATATAATATTTGTTATACACCGAAGAGTCATTACATTATGACCACCTTCCATCTCTAATAATGGGCTCACCCAGGAACAGAACTACTGCGCGTGTACAGCTGATGTTGGAGTATATAAAGCGGCTATGCATTGTCTTTCCAAATATAGTGCGATTAGCAACATAATGAGAAAAGCAGTTGATTTATAAGACTTCGATAAAGGTCAAATCATTATGGCTCAGCGACTGGGAACATCAAAATCGTAAACGGTACGTTTAGTGGGCTGTTCATGTTCAGTTGTGAACACATATCAAAAGTGGTGTATGGATGGTGAAATGACAAGTCGCCGGCCAGCAGTGTGTTGCCCATGATGCATTGATTCCAGAGGAGAGCAGATATTGTTATGTATTGTTCGCTATAACCGAAGAGCTACAACAGCCGAAATCACCACCAGTTACAACAGTGGCGACCCAGACAGTGTTTCACAACACATTGTGCAGCGTACATTGCTGTGTATGGGCCTACTTATGTCCCTGCACTGACGGAACGTCATCGGCAGTTGCGTCTGCAATGGGCCAAGAAACATCGGAATTGGACATTAGAAGAATGGATGAAAGTCGCATAGTCTGACGAATCTCGTTTTCTGGTCCATCACATTGTGTGCGAATACGCCAATTTCCAAAGGAAACCCTCACTTCCGGATGCACAGATGGACGGAGATAAACCGGTGGCAGGGGCATTATGGTGTGAGCAATGTTTTCATGGAGCACATTAGGACCCATAATCAGCACAGAACAATCCCTGGTGTCTGTGCACTACATGAACATGATTGCAGACCAGATTCACCTATTCATGACAACAGTATTTCTGGCAGGGGATGGTGTTTACCAACAGGATAATGCACAATGTCATAAGGGTCAAATCGTCATGGAGTGGTTCGAGGTACATTCTAGTGACTTTCAACTCATGTCTTGGCCTCCAAATTCACCTGACATTAATCCAATAGAGCATTTGTGGTCCCACCTGGAAAACCTAATTCGTGCTGTCACGCTACCCCCTTGCAATGTGCAGGAATTCCAGGACCAGTTGATGCACGCTTGATACCAGATACATCAGACTATCTATCAGCACCTTGTAGAGTCAATCCTACACTTGGGTGCTGGCAGTTTTGAAGGCTAAAGGTGATCCTACATGTTATTAACAGGGTGGTCATAATGATGCTATATTTATATGTTTATTGTAAAGCAGCTATCACACAGAAGATCCTACCCTCTGAACTTTACGCTAATACCTCTCCGAATAATCGAGCATCAGGTAATAGGGTTATTTTGAAGACTAAAATGAATTCAAAAAGGCATTAACAATTGGCTACTAATTGCTCACTATTTCATGTTTTAAACACACTCTGATTTTCTCACACTCCGATTGGTTGAATACGAGCTAACATCTAGCGTAGGAGATTTAGTCAGTCATAAGTTCGTCATTGACAAAGGTAGGAAAGGGAAACTTATCACACAATGCGTTTTCGACTGTTTGTCTCTCGAAAAACCTGTTTCAGGTGGTTTCGGGAGAGAAAGTATCTGATACTGCTGATCGCATGAGAGTACGTGTGATAGCAGCTTAAGTTAGATAAAAAGTGGATTTTAAAATAAGGATTTTGATAAAAAAACACTTGAGTTTTTTCAAGTGGGTTTTATTGAAAAATACCACTTAGGCCAGCTTGTTGACCTAAAAAGATTGCATAACATTTGCTCACATGCACAAAAAAAAAAAAAAAAACTGTCAGCCAGGATGCCAGTAAAAAATTGTATTCTTCACAGATAAAAACTATTTTTAAAACTGTTTTTCTGTTTTTAAACAATTGTTGTTATACGTTATGTTTACAGATAACAACAGTTAAACTAATGAATATATTCTGTAAATGTACGGAAAAAAATCTATATTTATTTATGTAAAAAATACATGATTTCTCTGTAAAATTACAGAATATGACTCATTTTTACAAACAGTTTTTTCTGTGATGCAAACAGATTTCTTTTTTTTTTTTAAATAGTGAAATTCTGTTATGTTTGTAGGAAAGAGCTGTTATTTTACCAGAAATACTCTGTAAGTTTACGAAAAATCTCTCTTTTTTTTTCTGTAAAAAATACATGTTTTCTCTGCAAAAAATTTAAAATAATTCTGTTATAGTAACATTTTTTTCTGCAAATATAACAGAATGTCACTGTTTAAAAAAAAAAAGAGATCTGTTTACATCACAGGAAAAAAATGTTTTAAAAATGAGTTTTCTGTTTTTTTAAACAGTCAAATTTCGTTGAACTTACAGACAAATTACATTGTTTTAATAGAAGAATTACGTTACTTTAACAGAAGTATTTACGGAAATATTTACAGATTTTCCCAATTTTTTTTTTAAACGCTTTTTTTCTGTGAAGAAAACGGGTTATGATTGGCGTCCTGGCTGACAATTTTTTTCCGTTTTTTCGACAGTTTTTTTTTTACAGTGAGGAATCTACCTAAAAAAAAAAAAAAAAAAAATCTGAAATTTAGATTAATTTATATTAATAATACTAAATACTCTACAATTAATAAAAGTGTATTTATCAGTGTTATTTCAAAGTGAAAAGAACTATAAGTGTTTAAAAAAATATTAAATTTATGCATTTACTTACTTAAGTGAATGAGGATTAATATTTGACTCGCATTACTTATTGTTAGTATGCATTAAATACATCAAACGCAAATTACCGCAGTTTGATATAATGACTCATTTATATCAAACTGCAGTAAAAGTAAAATTTAGAAGAGATGTGCATCCGCTCAACATAAATTACCTGGATGATTAAATACTGGTTTAGGTAATAAATATAAGGCCCTGCGAATAAGCTCAGTTTACCCATGAAGAAATGCAGCCCAAGAGATCTTTACTATGTATGTTTATTAATGGTATGAACATAACTAATGTGTGATTTAGCCATTAATGGTTCCCTAGATAACGTTATTTAAAAATGAAAATGATAAGAAATAACCAATCCTCATAAAATTAATTAACTGTTATTTAATTACAATTATTGTAATTTTACACTTGCTTGGTACTTCAAATGAAAAATCAAAGCAACATATTAAGCATCTAATTTCGAAATTTTAATGATTATTTTAATAACTAATCATTAATATCTATAAAATAAATCCAACACGAATGAATTCTGTTGTTCATGTAAATGTTTGAAATTAACAGTTCATCAAACTATTTTCAAAGCACCTCTTTGTGGTGAAGTAGAACAAGTTTTTTTTTTTTTTTTTTTTTTTTTTTTTTTTTGAGCACATATATAAGAAGGAAATGGAAAGAGGATAAGTAGCATGGAGAAGGTCCACTTAAAGGCATCTCGAATCACCTTACCAATCAATCATGTCAAGTTTTTGGTTTGAGAGGGCGTAATTCAGATACTTTCCTATTGCAATGAATTTTTTGAATTGAGAATGCGTGTAATATGAACAAGTACGTGTTAAAAGGGCAATTTTGTTTAGAGATTATAAATTATTTACTAGTGTGTGATAGGTCTTTTAAAGGTGAGGGTATCTCATCAAGTAGTAGTAGTCTGTCAATATTCACTTTATTGAAGAATGTTTTCGAAAGGTATGTAACAATGATTTATCAAAATTAAAATATTATTATTTTAGAGTACTAGGGGGCTCTGCCCCCTGCTCGCTGCGCTCACCAACCCCCGAGGAAGGCTTCGCCTCCCCCCGACTCGCTTCGATCATTAATCCCTGCGGGATTCTACCCGACTATTCGCAACTTTGCCTTTCATTGAATTGGAATATTAATAATACATAGCACAAGAGAGTTGAACAATATTATAGAAATCCACCATATTTGGTATCGCATTGAAATACACAATATTTAATATTATATCGTTTATAATATGTCAAAAATCTGTTATAATGTTCGACAATTTAATAACAATTTGCCATTATTTTGAGAGAGAACATAAAATAAACAACCATAGCACTAATTATTTAGAACAGAGAGAAATTCTTGACATCTAAATCATTTAGTGTTACAACTTTAGTATATGATCGACTTGTTAAATTTTTGTCACTGTTTGACGATGAATTTTTTGGGTGTTATTGCTTGATTAAAGAAATTATGAACTTATTTTTTCTAATGCCAATATTTTTTTTACTATTTAATTTTTTTAGTTAATTTAGGACAATATGTAATACTCTGCATTTATTTCTAGCGTACAGCAAGGTTTAAAATGATGCTTCCAACACTAAAGATTCAACTTTTTAAAGTGCATTTTTTCTAGAATAGGATTTAGTCAGGTTGAAGATAAATATCTTATGCGATTATTGCAATTATTTTAAAAATTCCATTAGTAGTAGTAGTACGACACGACAATTTCTGTCAGATAGCGATTTTGCATTGTCGCCACTTATTGTATTACACCATGAAATTGCCAAGATGCCTGTCAATATCTGATTTTACCATTTAATTTCTTAAACTGTATTAAATACTAAGGAACAACTTCAGTATATCCCCACATCGATATTTGGCGATTTTTTGTTGGCGATTATGGCTAAATCATAAATGATACAATCATAATCTAAATCATAAATTATAAAACATAAAATCATAAATCCAAAATAAACAACATATAGGCTGCCATATTATATCGCAAACAGTCCAGAACGACATCGTTATCGTTCAAAACGATGCCAAAGAAAAATGGCCAAATTCAGAAGTAGGAATATACTAAAGTTATATCAATACTAAGGGGGAAAAAATCATTTATATAGAACATCCTTTATACATTCCTTTATATATAACGAAAAAGTCCTGTTGTATTAAATTCTGTTTACTGCAAAGTTTTATATCAATGCTTAAAAAACAAAAATAGGTTGCGGATTTTATTATTATCATTATTATTGCACTATTTTATAATTTATCTCTAATAGGAAGGCTTGGCTAGAGTTAAAATGGCTATTGTGGTTGCGTAAATGAATTCCTTGGCGGAAAACGTACGAGCTTCATTTCTAAATTTTAAAAATCGCTAAACTGGTCATAGTAAAGATCTATCCTATTAAATGTGGTACAACTATAGCATTTCCCCACAGCTGAATTTGGCGATTTTTCTTTGGCGCCGATTTGAACGATAACGATGTCGTTCTGGACTGTATGCGATATAATATGGCAGCCTCCATGCTATTTATTTTGGATTTATGATTTTATAATTTATAATTTAGCTCAGGATTTCATCATTTATGATTTATGATTTAGCCATAATCGCCAAAAATAAATCGCCAAATTCAGCTGTGGGGAAATACTATAGTTGTTCCAAAATGTCTGCGCTTAATCTCTAACTCTATACCAATAATTGTTTAACACGTTCGCTGCCGATCTCACGTGACTAATATTTGAAACGGCGTTTTTTTCCTTTAACCTGCCGATTATGTTTGGCGTATTTCACAAGAGCGCTACATAGCCAGATGTTATGGGCTTTGTGTGTACCTTTGCTTGTTTGCGTAATGTGTTACGTCAATATGACATGAAAATTCGTCTGCTCGGTAAAAGCAAACTCTGGAATTAATGAGTAATAAGTTAAATTTCCATAGCAAATAGTTTCGTTAGTACTAATCAGATAAAATATTAAATCACTGACGTCATCAATTTGGTCGCGTATTGAGCAAACGTGTTTTATTAGAGAGAAAGCATTCTATTTCAAAATATTCTTCCGGGAGGATTAAAATTTCGATGGCATGCTTCCGGACCACCTCTAGTGGTGAGCTAAAGATCCTAAAAATGGGAGCTGACTCACAACTTAATTTGTTGCCCACTGCTCTTGTCCTTTTTCGATTTTTATCGAAATATTTTTTGAAATTATGGGTGGTTTTTCAATTATTAATTGTTCAAATCATTCAGAGATAAGATTTTGACCGGTACGATTTTGAAAAAATAGAAAAAGAAGGAACACTACAATTTTGATTTGGGCAACATTTTCGATGTGAGTCGGCCTGTATCTAGAGGGGCTCTAGGGTGAGCTTCAGACCGTCACCAATTGCCTATTGCGCAGCACTAGTGTGATGTAAAATCTAACCAACCATCTATTTTGATATATGAATATTTCTGATGTTTGCGTTAGTGTTGTTTGGCTGGTTGAATAGTGTTGGAATTTAAGGTTAGTTGAGTTTTACGTCGCACTAATGCTGCACAATGGGTAATTGGCGACCGCTGAGTTACCCCTTGAGGTGGTCTGGAAACATACAATAAAAATTTTGATCCTTCACGAAAGGGAAGTTGGAATTTAAGAGGTACTTTTGAATTTTAGAGGCATACTTTTGAATTTCATGAAAAATACTGATTGCTACAGTACAAAACTTTGCATATTTTTTAATCTCATGCATTTTGGGATAGAGGTATAGATCAGAGGGTAAACAGATCAGAGTACCATTATTATAGAGAGCCGTTAAAATTTGCTGTAATTATTCAGTTGCGGATGTATTTTTTCATTTCTAACAAATGAGGACTATCCGCGATTGTAATGAAATGCTCGCCCGCTGGTGGGCTAAGGTGAAATTATCATACCACTGATAGCTTTCACGCTGAAACAATGATAGAACAACAAGAAAGCACAATAATAAATGCACGTGGCAATTATTACACGTGGCAATATTTACTAACAACTGCAGTTGAGAAAGCGGCATCTATCGATCATTACAAACGCGGATAAATAAAATATTAATGATAAATCATTTACTTTATACAATTTTTGAAAACGTAGAAAAATGCCTTTAAATAAAGGTTGTCCCTAGAAACTAAACTGTAGTGTCGCTTCGATCGCATCGACTAATCGCATTTTAGTGTACAACTTCGTGTTAGCTTGGTAGTACTTTAACATTTGGTGTAACTGTAAGATCTAAGTTTTATTCTTTTATTTGTGATTAGTTATGAATTCGTAATTATTTCATAATTCTTTTTTATTCTATTTTATGAAAATTTTCTTCTTGTTCTGCCTTTTTTCTTTTTTTAATATGATATTTTTTCTCCTGATGTATTTCTTTGTTAGGTGAGATCGCCGGTGTTCGATCGTACGCCGCCATTGAGGGTTGCTATTCGAAACACGATGCGAAATGGCGCCGTCTTGGCGATTTTCGAAATTTCGCCAAACGGCAGCCTAAAGTAAATTTTCACCTGTAAAGCAGTACGTCACATCCCGCGCTAGCGCGGGATCGGCAGCGAACGTGTTAACATAATCATGGTATTCATTACTAAATCTTTTTCGCCTAACGTTAAAATAAAGGAACAACTTCAGTATATCCCCACAACGATATTTGGCGATTTTTTGTTGGCAATTATGGTTAAATCATAAATCTAAAAATCATAAATCATAAAATCATAATCTAAATCATAAAATCATAAATCATAAATGATAAAATCATAATCTAAATTCTAAAACATAAAATCATAAATCCAAAATAAACAACATATAGGCTGCCATATTATATCGCAAACAATCCAGAACGACGTCGTTACCATTCAAAACGGGGCCAAAGAAAAATCGCCAAATTCAGCTGTGAGGATATACTGAAGTTATACCATAATATAAACTAAAATAAAAATATAAACTAATTTTCGTTTCATCTTTATTAAATTTTTACGTAATATTTTAAAAATATCGGTTATTTTAAAATGTTTTGCTATTCTAAATATTTTTTTCTTCTCTCGAGCATCTCAAAGATGTCAATTATTCAATTTTTCTTATTTACACCATTGATCACATTTTAATTTTCCTGAAGAAAGTGACGTCAGAGACACAGAAAAAAACGTCATAAGAGAAACTTTTCCCTCCGGTGGCAAATAGAGTACCTTTATAAACCCGTGTTTTTACTTAATAACTTCGTTAATTAAAATGATAGAAATTTCCAAGCAGCTGAAATGCCTTCCTTAAAGCAGTCGGAATACACTGATATAGGGCAGTTCCTTGTTTGTAAACAAACATCTCAACTTTTATGAGTGGTTGGCAAAAAGGCTTGGGAAAAGCGTAGCGATGGCGATTAATTGATTACTACCAACGGAAAATCAATGGTGGGCGGGGCGCGGGAAAGTCGAGCGCGCTTTTTTTGCCAACCACATGACGTCACGAGGAAATGCTCTATATCTCATAACGCGGAGAACCCTGCCCTCCGCGAGAAGTTGCTGTCGCAGACAAAAAAAATTGATGCCAGCGACAGTTACTTTTTTATAATATATAGAGAAAATGGGAAATGAAATATCGAAGAAAATAATTGCCTTCAAATTAATTTAATGTATTTTACACCAAAGTTTAATATAGAGTTTTGAGAAAATTTTAAATTGATATGCATCCCCAGTAAAGTCTGTTCCTACATTTTAACCGCTGAATAGTTGCAGTTATAGTCGTAAAAACGGTGTCAAGGAACATAATACTTAACAGCATCGTGGAAAATGGCGGAGATAGGGTTCCTATCTCTAAAACGGTATAGCATAGAAGGAAAAAGTGAATTACAGTGTTGGTTAAATTAAAAGTTTTTTTTTCTTTACATTTTTTCTATTTTCTAAACAAATACTAAACAAATTGATCTTAAACTTTAGGCATGCAAAGAACATTTAACAATTCATGTTTTCCACTATAGATTTAGTTACGAGTGCAATTAGGGAACCAACCACAAATTGAAGAAAAACACAAATATTTTGGATTATTCTCGATCATAAAAGCTAAAAGTAATTTGTAACTTTAACATTTAATTTTATGTACTATGTGCAACATTTGTATACATTTTTGTGGAAATAACACGCTTGTTTAGACAGATGTAATTCTTTTTTTTTTTTTTTTTTTTTTTCACAAATTAATAATTATTTTTGATAAATGTGTTGGATATAAATAACAAGAACAGATATTAACAATTTTTTACAAAACAAATTAATAATAACGATAATAATAATTAAAAAAATTCGAATTCGAAAATTGAAAATTGAAAATATCTGGATGAGATGCACTCTTACGCGGTCCAATTCAAGCTACCCCATTGACAATTTCGTTGCTCTGCTTGGTGGCTTGGGCTTAAGCTACAGAGCGTACAGATGCAGACGACTCTCTTTATTTACACAGATTATAACAGTGTGGAATAATTGGGTAGGATTTTTCCTCAAACATTTGTCGGGAGGGAACTAATGTTTAAAATTATAATAAGAGGTGTGAAAAAAAGAAAAAAAAAATCTGGTTTGAAACTGTGTCTTTCCATATTCGCGATTCCCATTTGCGCGAAGTGGTGAAAAATTCCCATTTGCGCGACCAAAGTAAAAATACAAGAATATTAAGAGTTACATTCGTTCTCAGATTCATACACAGCGAGGTAGAGGTGTTCAGTATATATATATATATATTTCATGTGCGCGAGGCGTATATACGTGCATGATACTGATTACTGCGAAAACGAGTTACCAGCATTTTCAGATTCATGCACAACGAGGTAGGGGTGTCCAGTAATGTTTTTTTTTTTTTTTTGGTTTTTACGTACGTGGTAGTGATTGCCGCGGAATCGAGTTACGGGCGTTCTCCGATTCATGCACAGCAAGGTAATTTTTGCATCATGCACACCAGTGATTTTTTTTTTTTTTTACGTGCGTGGTAGTGATTACCGCGGAACTGAGTTACGGGTGTTCTCAGATTTATGCACAGAGAGGTAGGGGTGTCTAGTGACGTTTTTTTTTTGGTTTTTACGTCCGTGGTAGTGATTGCAGCGGTACCGAGTTACGGGCATTCTTAGATTATTAAGTCAAAAAGGAAGAAATCATCTGCACGTCCGGTCCTGCAGTTTCTGGTCGCGGAAATGTGAATTGCGCAAGCGGGAATAATTCAGTGCAACAACCACACGACTCACATTACCACTATTAAGCGTATTATATGCATTTTTTGGAGCTGTGATCAAAAAAGATGATGTGATCAAAAGTTAACTAAGTAGAAACCTAAAAATTTTCCGTAAACTTAATATACGTGTAAAGACATATAAAACAAAATTTACACAGCAAGTTAAAAATAAGAAAAAAAATGGTAGAGTTATTTTTTGAAACATCAATTTCCGAGATCTAAAATTAATTTACTTAAGCAGGATGACTGTTAATTTTACTGTAACAACCACATACGAAAAAGCATATCTAAATTTGATTTATGTAGCAATTTTCAAGAAAATCGTTAGAGCCATTTTTGAGATACCAATTTTTATCAAAACTTGGCATATTCAATTATTGACCGGAAAACAATAATTACATACAAAAAGATATTTAAAAGGGAGTTAATATGGCAAGTTTGAAAAAAAATCCGTGCAGCCGTTTTTAAAGGAACGCACTTGCGAGACCTGAAATTGAGCTATTTATACAAGACGCCTATCAATTTTCCTGAACTAACCAGCTATATCATTCGAAAGGGCATCTAATAGAGTGTTTATGAAGCAATTTTGAAAAAATCGATAGAACAGTTTTTAAGATACGGACTTACGGTCCCATTTCCGGTTTCCGATGAACCACTTCCGGTTTTCCTAGTTTCACCAAAATTTTAAAAGTTCCTCTGTTCACCAGACCTGTATCATTTCTGAAGTTTCGTAGTTCTATCTTTATTAGTTTCGGAGATATGATAGGCAGAAGATTTCACAGATACAACACACTAGAGGTCTGCACGGGCTGGAATTTCGAGGCCCGGTCCCGACTCGGCCCGTACGAAAGCTTTGCTTACCCGGCCCGGCCCGGTAAGAAATTGAAAAATTCGGTCCGGGCTGTTCATTTTTTGCCAGTGTATACGTCCCGGACAAAAAACGATAAAATCCTTCCCGACCCGGCCCGGCCCGATTCAATTATATGTAAAATAAAAATAAAATGCTTGCCTTTTTATGAAAAACATTTTTAGTTTTGCAGAGGTTTTATATAGCAAAGCAATGGAATCTTTTTTAACAAAACAGCTGAACTTTTACAGGATAATTATATATAAACAAAAGTTCATTATTACAGACGTACAGAAGGCACAGATACAGACAGAAAGTCAAATCGAAAATATTAGCACTCATCAAACATTAAAGGACAGTATTTAAAATGGTTATTACTACTAAAATTGCACGTTCAACCATTTCCTCTTGTATACCGTAATGTGTGACAAATCTTTCATGTGATCCGGTAAACAAAATTTTAATAGTAATCCAACCATATTCAATAGAAAAGAAGATTTTACACATGCTAAAAATAATGCTACTTTCATTCAGTACACTGGAGAAAAGAAAAAGGAGTCTTAGATAAAGTTACAGCGGCAGGATTTTTATAGCCTTCATACCACCTAAACTCTACAGACCATAGCACACAAAGTCTACTTATACACAGTAACGTGTCTAATTTCTTTTGTTTCAACATCTGCGAAAACTAGTAGTGACATGCACACTATTTTGAATAGGAAACCATTTAAAAAAACTTGAAATAAAATATATTAATTTCGAGACATGCTAAAAATATTTGCAGAAAATCAGATCGTGAACAGACAGAGTGATAAGCAATTACATTGAAGTTACAGACATTTCTTAAAAAAATAAAATTTTATGTAATATACCAGCCTGTAAAATAAATGACTGAAGAAATATTTTATCATTTTCCCTTTTCGTTGATTAATGCAGAAACCAGAAAAAGATTCGGGCCGACATGGTCTGGAAAAAAATTTCATTTAGGCCTGGCCCGGCCCCAATCTACACAAAAAATTGAACTAGAGCCCGGCCCGAGCTTGCAAAAAAAATTTAAGCCCGAACCCACCGGCCCGAGAACAAATTGAAAACTTCGGCCCGAGGGCCGGGCCGGGCTCGGGCCGTAAGCCCGGCCCGTGCAGACCTCTACTACACACACACTGTCCTATTGCCAAAAAACTACTTTTTTGGACTCAGGAGGCCTTTAAGCGTGTAAATCAGGTGAAAACACGATATCGATTTTTTGGACCGAATACAATACTTCCATTAGCTACTGTAGTAGGGTAATGGAAGTAATACCATAATTTATGAGATTATTGTTTCTATTTCTTTCTTTCATTTTTTTTTCTTTTTTTTTTTCTCATTATTTTATAATTTATTTGCTTATATTTTTTATGGGCTACTTGGCTTAAAGTGGCTGTCCCGAAAGTAGACTCCTTAGCGAAATATGTCCTGTCTACTTCAGCATCAAATTTTTAAAAATTACCCTGGATTATGTATAAGTCAAGCTATTTAATATAATGCTGAATTAGCTTTCATACAAAACGTACTATCCGTGTAAATATATAAATAAACTAGCAGGCTTTGCCCGCTTCGCTGGACATTAAACTTAAATGAGTTGTCAAAATGCCATATCTTTATTAATAACCTAAGTTCTCGCTGTGATTGGTAGAGGTTTTCTCGCTCCCAATGTGAGGAGTCTGGGTCCCCACTGTCTTCGGCACAACTTACCCACTTCTTACTTCCCCACCCTCAGCGGATGAGTTTGAAGTTTTGCAAAATCCCACTAATGTACATAATGCGTACACTTACTCAATATCCACACACCAAAATTCGCCATTCTAAGATAATTCAAAGCGAATTCAAACGGAAAAACATGTTTTTACACATGTTTATTGCCCTCCGACTTCGAGAAGGGAGAGGGGGGGATTTCGAATTTCGTGAAATGCAGTTACAATAAGTGCCGGGTGCATACAAACAATTTACGCACCAAATTTCGTGACCACAGAAGTCTTTAATAGACAATATTATAAAAAAAAAAAAAAAAAAAAAAAAAAAAAAAATCCCAGTTTAAGTATCGGAACCCTTTGGTGACTTTAAATATTTTAAGCCCTTTTTGCGATGAACTGAATTGGCTATCTCAATTGTGCAATTAAAGATCTTGGCGAGAAACGTCCGAGCTACTTCGGTGCCGAATTTCAAATTTTGCCAAAGGGAACCAATACTAAAGCTGTTCCATATCGAATCTGGGTTGAAAACGGAAAAAGGGTAAAATAAATTAGAAATATCAGACCTATATTTATAAATTTGATACCAAGTGAAAGGGGCGATTTTGCTGAATCCAGGGGTTCAAACAGGTTTTCGATGCGACAATTAGATTTTTTAAAAATAACTAAAGTATGAAATTTAAGTGGCAACGGATAAACGGATGAAGGGAAAAATAAATTAGAAATATCAGACCTATCATTACAAATTCAGTACCAAATGAAAGAAGTGATTTTTCTGAATCCAGGGGTGTAAAGAGTTTTTCGATACGACAATTAGATTTTATAAAATTAACTAAAGTATGAAACTTAGATGGCAACACTTCATTTCAATCTTTTCATAATTTGTAGTGAAAAGCACGCGAATACAAAAGTCTTTAACTTAAAAATTTATTTTTATATTTTATTTTTTCATTCAAAGCATTTTAGTGAAAAAATATTTATGGCGCATGCGAAGGCGTTTTTCACACACAATTTAAACACCAATCATAATTTTGAAAATTTCTATAGATATAATTTCAAGTTGGGTGAAGACCTAAGTTTCTGCCAAGCGCCGTTGAATTCCGTCCAGCCGTTCTCGAGTGATGCCCGGACAAACGTGTTTTAGTCTTTTACCCCCTAGGAGGGAACGGGGGGGGGGAATTTCTGAAAAGTTGATAGATATAATTTTAAGTTGGGTGAAGACCTAAATTCCTGCCAAGCGTCGTTGAATTCCGTCCAGCCGTTTTCAAGTGATGCCCGGACAAAAAAAGCGACATTCGGACACAATGACACACACACACACAGGCAAAATTTTCTGAAGTCATTTTCGGCTTTCATGGGGTGTAAAACGTGAAGATATCGCAAAATCTTTCGATTCCGACAAATTTACAGACAAAACTCTGATTTTATTAATATCGATTATTAAATAGAATCTAAAATTGGGGTATGTTAAAAAAGATTGTGAAGCAAAATTTGAGGAAGTATGCTGGATTTTTATTATTATTATTTAACTAGTATATAACCCTGTCAAAAATGACGGAATGTGAACGATAAATCTTGAAAATAATGTTTAGATCATGATGATTACCAAGTGATCATTTAAATGTATTTTCAATTTTTGTTTATAAATCAAATGTGTTTCGATATTTTACAATTTTCGTTCTGAAATTAAAACTAGTATGTTGTGGCCACCACAAGACTTTCTTCTATATTTTCTTATACAAATTCACGCAGTAACAATATTTCAAAAAAATATATATATGATTTTTTTCCAAAGTTTTTTTTTCGTTAAAAGTAAAAAAAATCGATAACTTTGTTTTAAATTATCACATATTTATAGTTCAACCATTCGTTTTAAAGGTATTGACGAGACCTTTCGAAAGATACCGATCTTGAAAATTTACCACCCCACCCCGGGGGGTACTTCCCCTTACGGGGGGAAGCGATGCCCCAATTTTTTTTCCTAATTAACTACTACTATTATCAATAATTCATATTAATTTCACAATCACAGGTTAAGAATAACTCTCATTATGTACATTTATACGAAATTTTGTACTACTTTTGTCCATGTTAAAAATTTAGAAAAAATACGATCACAGCGCCACCTGTTGAGCGATTGATCCCCAAATCTAATCAGGCACAGTTTATGTCAGGGGCCAACTAAATACCAAGTCTGGTTAAATTTCGTTAAAAAAAAAAAAAAAAAAATATTTGTTTTTGTTTTTTCGTTAAAAGTAAAAAAAATCGATAACTTTGTTTTAAATTATCACAGATTTATAGTTCAACCATTCGTTTTAAAGGTATTGACGAGACCTTTCGAAAGATACCCATCTTGAAAATTTATTCCCCTCGAGGGGTGACTTCCCCCCCAGGGGGGGGGGGGGTGGCGAGGCTCCTACGCATACAAAAATTTTTTCCCAGTTGACTATCTCTATTATAAATAATTCTTGTAAATTTCATAATGATTACTAAAATATAATTCTCTTTATGCACATTTATACAAAATTTTGTCCTATATCACCATGTTAAAAATTTAGAAAAAGCGGGATGGCAACGCAACCTGTAAGACAATTTTTACCAAAAGTTGATAGGCACTAATTTGTGTCAAGGTGCAACTACACACCAATTTGTATGAAATTCTGTATAGTAGTTCCTGAGATACAGTTGCCACAAATTTTTGTCACACACACACACACAGACAGACAGACAGACAGACAGACATTTTCTAAAAATGGTCAAATCGTGTTCTACAGCTCTCAAAACGTGTAAATCCATCAAAAACCCGATGTCGAAAATTTTTACGAATCCAATACTTTCTCTATATTACATATAGAAGAAAGTAAAAATTCTACCCGATCAATAAATATGAATGACAATAAAAAAACTGCTGGTTGACAAAAAATATAGGCCCGACAACACAACAGCAACAACACATCCCAGTGTTCCATTAAGTGCTCTATACGCAAGCGAAGTGTGACGCCACTGACCGTCCGTGGATGCAAGAAAATGATTTCCTATGTTATTCGCCCATTGGATTTTTTGTAAAAAATTATTAAAAATCGAGGAAAATTATTTCCCGATTTTAATCCCCCTATTTGGGTATATATATGTATTAGTTATCATGTGCATGTGTTAGATTGAGTTATTTTGCTGTCAAATTGACAAAATTTTAATTTTAAATTGAGGAGCAAACATTTAAACCGTGTTTTCTCCAAAAATTAAAATATTGAGTTAGGGATTTTTCTTTGAACTTAACATAAATAATTACAAGATAAAAAGATCTTTTTATATACCATGTTTTTAAATTTTCTGTTCAATCATATAAACGCTACCGAAGGCAGTGGGAAACCGGAGCAATTGGATAAATTAAAAAAAAAATCATTGCTCTCGTGTTTTGAGCTATTATAAAAGTTTCAAATGTCTAGCTAGTTGGGAAGTTAGTGAAAAATCGATTGCAAGCTTTGTACTGGTAACGCTGCCGAAGGCAGCATCAACCCGAAACATTTGGTTACAAATATTTAAAAAAATGCATTTTCACCGTATTCTGAACTATTCTGAAAGTTTCAAATGTCTAGCTAGTCAAGAAGTTAAATAAATTTTCTGTTGAATCATATAAACGCTGCTGAAGGCAGTAGGGACCTGAAACAGTTGACTAAAACTATTAAAAAAATGTATTGTCTCTGTATTCTGAGCTATCCTGAAAGTTTCAAATGTCTAGCTAGTCGAGAAGTTAGGGAATAATCGATTGCAATCTTTGTACTGATAACGCTGCCAGAGGCAGCAGGAACCCGAAACATTTGGCTAAAGGTATTAAAAAAAATGCATTTTAACCGTATTCTGAACTACTCTGAAAGTTTCAAATGTCTAGCTAGTCGGGAAGTTTGTTAAATAAATTTTCGTTCGAATCATATAAACGCGCCGAAGGCAGTAGGGACCTGAATCAGTTGACTAAAAGTATAAAAAAAATGTATTGTCACTGTATTCTGAGCTATCCTGAAGTTTTCAAATGTCTAGCTAGTCGAAGTTAGTGAAAAATCGATTACAAGCTTTGTACTGGTAACGCTGCCGAAGGCAGCAGGATCCCGGAGTAGTTGGTTAAAAATATTTAAAAAATGCATTTTCACCGTATTCTGAACTATTCTGAAAGTTTCCAATGTCTAGCTAGTCGGGAAGTTAGTTAAATAAATTTTCTGTTGAATCATATAAACGCTGCCGAAGGCAGTGGGGACCTGAAACAGTTGACTAAAAGTATTAAAAAATGTATTGTCACCGTGTTTTGAGCTATCCTGAAACTTTCAAATGTCTAGCTAGTCGGAAAGTTAGGAAAAAATCGATTGCAATCTTTGTACTGATAACGCTGCCAAAGGCACCGGGAACCCGAAACAGTTGGCTAAAGGTACTAAAAATATGCATTTAAACCTTATTCTGAACTATTCTGAAAGTTTCAAATGTCTAGCTAGTCGGGAAGTTAGTTAAATAAATTTTCTGCCGAATCATATAAACGCTGCCGAAGGCAGCGGAACTTGAAGCAGTTGACTAAAATTATTAGAAAAATGTATTGTCACCGTGTTGTAAGCTGTCCTGAAAATTTCAAATATCTAGCTAGTCGGGAAGTTAGTTAAAAATCAATTGCAAGATTTGTCCCTGACAAACACACAAACAAACACACAAGAATCGAAGTTAATAAAAACATGGTAAAATGGTACGGCTGCATATCTTTCTAGATATGCCTACATATTTTCCTAGCATCTAGTAATACATCTAAACAAACGATAATTAGGTTTTAAGTTTAGTTATTTTTTAATTTATTAGTTTTTGTGTTGTCTGAAAAATTTTATCCGAAGGAGAAAACACGGTTTGAATGTTTGCTCCTCAATTTCAAAACTCTGTTGTCCTTTGCGTTTTTGTATTTGGCGATCAAAAACGTACTACGAAAATATACATGCCAGATGTATATTTTCGTAATATGTATTGTACGAAATATTGTTTCATATTATTCATATTATTACTTGTTTGTACATTATTACTTGTTCATATTGTTTCATATTATTACTCTCTTAATATAAGTTTTTAAAATAACCATGATTTTTGAAAGGAATTAAATTACATTCGCCAGATAATTTGGCAATATATATATATATATATATATATATATATATTTTGCCAAGGATGACCGATATGAAATCTATTCCGCTGCAACATATTAGTATCTTATATCAGATACTTTATTCAGACATTTGAAAACAAATTTCACTTCAAATTATGATAGAATATTTATCATTTTCCTTTTAATCAGTATATTAGTTGGATATTTATTGTGTAAATATCATCCTTTGAAATGAAATGTTTATGTTTTCAATGGAATATGGAAGTTTTCCATTTTTTAAATCTAGAATTTTGAAATTTAAAATTCAAATTTTATCAATTTTAGAACAAAAACAACTTAATCTAACGCGACAACTAATGCATATCTATACCTAAATATGGGGATTAAAATCGGGAAATAATTTCCCTCGATTTTTAATAATTTTTTACGAAAAATCCAATGGGCGTTTAACATAGGAAATATTTTTCTTGTATCCATCAACGGCCAGTAACGTCACCACTTCGCTTGCGTATTTAAAGTTTTCATAATAAGAAACAAGTCCTTCCGGCTTATTCGGAAGGGTAGGTTGATTTCTTTTTCCTTATCAAGCAGCCGTCATTTTGATTCAAAATGGCGGCGACAAATTATTAATGCACTTGGTAGAAATATTGATGTAGGCTACGCACATATGGAGTTTTAAGCAAATCGGTTCATAAATACATTTTTATGTGAATTTAAAATTTTCAAGTGGCCGGCGCTTGGAAACAAAATGGTGGGTTAAGTTGACAAATATATGAAATGTATTTGTGAGATAAGTCTACTGTACACATATAGTTCGAATTAATTCAAAATCTCAAAAATCATAGTGTTGAAAAATTAAGTGAAAAATTAATACTTCGAATTAATTATTTACTAGAAAAATTAATACTTCGATCAAAATGGCAGAGAAAGTTGCTCATCTAAGATATCATTGCAAATTTGAAAGAAAAAAAAAAAAAAAAAAGTAAAAATTCTTTCAAAGAGGCTTAGTAAGTTGATAAAAATGTTAGTTTTCTGCATTTCTAGTTTGTTTTAGCATTGAAATAGCCTAATTTTTCCTTAAAAACGCATTAAAAAGATCCAGTAACGCAGGTAATAGATTTGGCGCCAAATTTGGCGACTTTTCTACTATGGCGACTTTTTTGGCGACTTTTGGCGAGAAAATACTTATTATCGATATACCAAAGATGGACGCAATAACGTGATAGGTTCACGAGTTACGTGAATTTTCTAGATTTTTGTTGTTTGAATGATAAATCCAATTTTCAACTTTGATTTGAATTGATTAAGTATTTCTAAAGTTACCGTGATAACAAATTTTCAAGTGGCCGCCACTTGGAAACAATACAGCGGAATAAGATGCCCAGCAAACACATCCAAAATATTTGAAGCATAGGTTCACTGTCTAACTGTGGTTTAAATCAGTGCCCTGTTTCAAAAGTTATTATTATGGCAAATTTTCAAGTGGCAGTCTAAGTGGCTGCAACTTAGAAACAAAATGACAAAACAACTTGCCCATCGAAATCATCCAGTATATTTGTATGATAAGTTCATTGTCCAGTTCTAGTTTAAATTAAATCAGTATTTCAAAAATTATCGTCATAAGAAATTTTCAGGTGGCACCACTTGTAAAAAAAAGTGGAGTGAGATGCCCAGCGAACTTAAGAGAGATATTTGAATAATAAATCCACTATCCAAATTTGATGCGAATTGATTCTGTATTACTAAATTTACCATAATGACAAATTTTCAAGTGGCCGCCACTTGGAAAGAAAATTGCGGATCAAGTCACCAAGTGAACTTATCCTAGATATTTGAACCATAAGTTCACTATCCAATTTTTATTTGAATCAGTTTAGTATTTTAAAAGTTATCGTGTGGCATATTTTCAAGTGGCAGTGTGATTTCAAGTGGCTGGAACTTAGAAACAAGATGTCGGGACAAGTTGCCCAGTGAAAACATTCAAAATAATTTTATGAAAATATCACTGTCCAAATTTGGTTCGATTTGGAGTATTATTTCAGAAGTTATCGTGATTTTAAATTTTCAAGTGGGAGCCTGATTTCAAGTGGCCCCGCTTAACTTAAGATATCTGCCACTTTTTTAAAAATGGCGGATATAGTTTATTAATAAACTTCATTGAGATCCTTACGTGGTCTGTATTTACAATTCAAACAATTTCGGAATACGCTTTTTACAATTTAAATTTGAAATTTTCAAGTGGTCTCCACTTGAAAACAAAATGGCAGTGCAACTTGGTTAACCGACTCATCTGAGATATTTATAAGATAAGTTAAAACACTGTTCAAATTTGGTTTCATTTGGAGTATTATTTCGGAAGTTATCATGGTTTTAAATTTTCAAGTGGTGGCCTGATTTCAAGTGGCCCCGCTTAACTTAAGATATCCGCCACTTTATTAAAAATAGCGGATAAAGTTCATTCATAAAGTTATTTGAGACACTTGTATAATCTATGTATACATCAAAATTAAAAAAAATCGGAATACGCTTTTTACAATTTGAATTTGAAATTTTCAAGTGGTCTCCACTTGAAAACAAAATGGTGGAGCAACTTGGTTAACAAATTCATCTAAGTTATTTATAAGATAGGTTAAGACACTGTCCAAATTTGGTTCGATTTGGAGTATTATTTCAGAAGTTATTGTGATTTTAAATTTTTAAGTGGAAGCGTGGTTTCAAGTGGCATCGTTTAACTTAACATATTTACCACTTTATTAAAAATGACGGATAAATTTCATTAATAAACATTATTGAGACCTTTATGTGGTCTATATTTACATCAAATTTAAAACAAAATCGGAATACGCTTTTCACAATTTGAATTTAAAATTTTCAAGTGGTCTCCACTTGAAAACAAAATGGCGGAGCAACATGGTTAATAAACTCATCTAAGATATTTATAAGATAAGTTTAGACACTGTCCAAATTTGGTTCGATTTGAAGTATTATTTCGGAAGTTATAGTGATTTTAAATTTTCAAGTGGTAGCCTGATTTCAAGTGGTCCCGCTTAACTTAAAATATCTGCCACTTTATTAAAAATGGCGGATAAACTTCATTAATAAACTTCATTGGGACCCTTATGTGGTCTGTATTTACCTCAAAATTCAACCAAATCTTGCTTTAAATATGCTTTTTACAATGCCGGTTTGAAATTTTCAAGTGGCTGCCACTTGAAAACAAAAAGTCGAAGCAACTTGGTTAACGAACTCATCCAAGATAATTATAAGATTAGTTCACTGTCCAAATTTGATTCGATTTCGAGTATTATTTCGGGAGTTATCGTGATGACAAAATTTTCATTATATATATATATATATAGAGAGAGAGAGAGAGAGAGAGAGAGAGAGATAAACGAAGTGATTGCAATAGGTCGATTTCTAAAGAAATCAACCTAAAAACGATTCACTCATTTTACCAAAATACTTTTTTTAAGACTATCGTAGATCCTGTTTTCAAATTTTCTAACTAATTATCCAATAACTACAGACACTCCATGCTAACCCAAATTCACCTCTACTCGATACCTCCAACCAGCTATCTCACATACAACATCGCCAAAATATCCAGGATCCAGCTAGTGACTTTCTCATTCTCAACCGAACATTTTACCTTGATTCGACATTATCACCTTAGACTACTCTACTTTCAATACTCATTTCAACTGGTGACCTTTACTTGCCCAACCAAACATTCTATCCCAACCATAGAATAATAATAAAGGAAGAAGGAGCATAAGTGTTTCTTTCTACATAAGCTTTTGTGTTGCCACAACAAACAGCGATAATAGCGCTGAGGATAGGTGCCCTACTTCAAGGTTGAGAGGAGCAAAAGTAGCTTTCGCTGGCATTTCACTAGAAGGGGTTTGTAAGCATTAAGAGTATTGGCGTGCTCCTTCTTCCTTTATTATTATTCTATGATCCCAACTATCACTTTACACTAATTTCAAAACTAAAATCAACTGGCGGTATTTACGTACTAAACTCGACTCCAATCATACCTTAGAATGTGAACAAACAATGAAGCTTGATAAAAATATTTAAAGGCTTTAATACGTTTTTAAAAATATTTTAAGATTTTTAAGGCTTTAATATGTTTTAGAAATATTTTAAGCGTTTTTTTTTAATGACATAGTCAAAGAGTCGTTCATTCGGAATAAAGAGTTGTCCATTTGGAACTTGTATTTCCTGAATGGCAACAGTTTTGGTTTGTTTTTATTTGGTATTGCGTTGTTTATAATCATGAAGTTACATAATTCTATTTATAGGTTCATGCTTATAATAGCCAGTGATCCGTTATATTTAATTTAGACATTTAAACATTACAATTGAATAGTTTTTCAAGGTTTTAGATAAAATAAATAAGAATATGTGCGATACAAAACATGTATGAAAATGATATGTATGTTTCCGTAAGTTGAATTGAACAAACGAAAAAAAAAATGGCTGCCAAAAGTTTCTGTTTTGAAGCGCTCTAACCGGAATCGTTCATGACAGATGAGCGTCATTATTATTATTAATTTTGATAATGAAGTCATTCTGTCATATGCCTAAGCAAATAGAGTTCTAACAACCACGTGACTTTCTTCTTAGAAACTGTACTCTGCTGAAGGACAACGCTAATTTTTCCATGCCTTTGGAAGCGTAGTAGTCGATTTTTTTTTATGCTTTTACAAATACATTTACAACACTTTGTTACAATAAATTTGCAACACTATTCCGCAATGATAAAATGTGTCAGGGGGGTCAACTGTCCCTCAGCAAACATGCTCGTGACGTCATCTGTTAGAACTCTATTTAATATTTAAGGTTTTTTTTTTTTTTTTCATTATTCGCGTGAAAATATATTTTATTATATGTCGAAAAATAAATTAACTGGTAAACTTTTTTGGCAACAATTAAAAATTAAAATAACTAATTTTAGAGCTTTATTGTAGAAGAAATATCTATATTACATATAGAAAATATAATATAGATAACATTTTGCTTCCTCCCCTCCCCTTGGGGACTGAATTTCTAAAATTCCAAAAATTGGTTTTTAGGTATTTGTGTTAGCTATATTTTAAGGCAAAAATTTTACGGATATTTTTTTTCTTTGAGATATAAAGGTAGTTGTGAAATCACGTTTTGCCCCCTGTCCCCCTATAGGGGCCGAATTTCTAAAATTCCAGAAATTGGTTTTTAGGTATTTATGTTAGCTATATTTTAAAGCAAAAATTTTACTGATATTTGTTTTTTTCTTTGAGATATGTAGTTTTATTTTTTCGCATGTGGAGTCACATTTGCCACGTACGTACCCCTTCTTGTGGACCGAACTTCCAAAATTTCAGAAATTGGTTTTTAGGCATTTGTTTTAGCTATGTTTTAAAGCAAAAATTTTACGGATATCTGTTTTTTTTTTTTACGGAT
The DNA here is from genome assembly GCA_963930645.1 of Salticus scenicus. Classification (NCBI taxonomy): domain Eukaryota; kingdom Metazoa; phylum Arthropoda; class Arachnida; order Araneae; family Salticidae; genus Salticus; species Salticus scenicus. The sequence continues at coordinate 663,439 of CAWVNO010000109.1, read as the reverse complement.
ATTTCTCCAAGACAAGACTCCACGAGGTTTTTGCCAGTTACAACTTTAACAGAAGTGAATCGACTACCCTTTCTTTCCAATTTGACTGTAAATCTACTTTTACTGCAAAAGCGTAGTTGATGCAGGGAAGAGGTTTAATGAATTACAACAATATTATTAAAATCTAAGCAATATTTTTTCTGGAAATATAAACAATATTATTTTTGGTGCTATCTTATAACCTAATATTTATGTAAAATTTGTTAAATATTGTATTGATTAAGTTTAAACAATGTTTTTTTTTTTTTTTTTTTTTTTTTTTTTTTTTTGGGGGGGGGGGGGATTAACCAGTCCTGTTTGTTAATCCTTACAAAATCAGAGCGGCCAATTTTTAAGCTTTTTTAATATCACTTCAATCGTAAATTTTTATTTATTTATTTATTTAATCAATGAAAACTGTTACAGAATTATATAAAAGATTTCTATTAAAAATTTCTGGTAACAAAAAAAAAAAAAAATAAAAAAAAGAAAGAAAAAGGAAACGTAACACTTGGCAGCTGTACAAACTATCAATTCGTTTTAAGTTATAAAGAGAGTGCAGACAAAATTATTGAAAAGCAATCAGAATGCTTTTCGTTTCCCTAATTAACCGGATATTTTTCTCCGAAGATAGAAAAATAATAAGATAAATACAATGAAATACAATAATAATCATAATAAAAAACGAAGCCTATTTTTTTCTTAAGTAGTAAATATAGAATTCTGTACAAAACAGAATTTAATTTAGAATTACAAATCTTTCTTTTTTAGTATATTTTTCCATATAAAGCAATACAGTAACTAACTGTGTTGCGATCCTGAGCAATGGTTACTATATTCATTTCTTAAAATTTCTTTGATAGACCTTTAGTATATGACCCCCTTGGCGACTTTAAAATTTTTGTTGCAACTTTGACGATGAATTAAGATGGTTATCGCAAATGCGTAAGTAAATGACCTTGGTTAGAAACGTCCGAGCTACCTCGAAACCATATTTCAAATTTCGTCAGGGGGGTCCTATACTAAATCTACTCCATTTCTTTTATACGATTTTTATCAATATTGTTTTAAATATTTTTTTAATTAGATGCGAGAGGCAAAAAGGAAAAACATTTTTTAATTGGTCTATATTATACAAAAAGCGCAATAAATAAAATAAAATATATAAATGACTTTTTTACCCTAAAATATGAAGTTACGTTCCTTAGCAACGGTTTAGTACATTCATTTTTTACATTTTTTTTTTCAGGTTTCATCTAAATTTAAGTTTTTTTAACTGTTGTCAAAAGAAAAAACATCCTGACATATTTAAGTTAAAATATAGGAAATAATGACGACAGAGAAATACCTAAGCAAGAGTCCTGTCTTACTATTAATACGAAGATCCTACCTCTATGATTATCTTGAAACATGCGAAATAAAGACGGTACAGCACTAGGGATAGTTTCTCTTAAGCGACTAAATGCGGTCGCTTAAAAAAGAAAAAAAAAAAAAAACTTGACCCGAATCGATCACTTCTTTTCATTTGGATTTTTGCAACATTAGTCCTTTCACTTCTAGATACGATTATGTTTGAGAACGCCAAGATTGACTTTCGTTTCTTTCTCTCTCTCTCCTCCTCCTTTATTTTGAAAATTTAGCGCTTATGCACATAAGTGTGTTTCACATTGTCCAGTTTTATTTAATCGTACATTAAAGAAGGTATACATTTTTATTGAAACTTTAAAATAGTTATATGATAAATTTAATTCGACTGCCACCGCTTTTTTTCTGTCACCCTTTTTTACATAACTGTTCCTCATTGGTGTAACTGGGAGATTTTTCTGGGGAGAGCAATGGCCCCTTTAATTTTATGATTTCTCAAACTTATAGATAATGTTTACACATCTGCTGATACTCGGAGAGCTCCTTTCTCATACATACTGATGCTCGAAAAAGTATATAACAGATTTGTTTTATAGAGACTCTTTCATCTTTTTCTCTTTAATTTTCCCTTTTTATTTATAGGGGAGACCCGTGTACCTAGGGCCGCTTTTTTTCAATGCCCAAAAACAGAGCTCTTGACTTGTTTAAAATTATCAAACTGATATGTACATATCTTTAGGACTAATTATTTTTACTTGAGATTAATATAAACACTTAAAATAATAAATCCCGACGAATAGAAGGTTTTTAAGTAAACTTCCTAGGTACAACAAGCTCATTGTACCTAGGGTCAGACCGCATTGTACCTAGGGCCGAATTTTTCAATACCTAAAAATAGAGCTCCTGACCTGTTAAAAATCATGAAACTGATATGTACAAATCTTTAGAACTAATTATTTTTACTTGCGATTAATATAAACACTTAAAATAATAAATCCCGACAAATAGAAGGTTTTCAAGTAAACTTCCTAGGTACAACAAGCTCATTGTACCTAGGGTCAGACCGCATTGTACCTACGGCCAGACTTTATTGTACCTAGGGCCAGATCTCATTGTACCTAGGGTTAACCATTGTAGTTTACTTAGGACCATTCTCTCAAAATTAGATTTCACTTTGTAATGAATAGAAAATAAGCACATAAACATGTATTTTATAAGAGAAACAATATAAAGTAATATATTTATTTATCATATAATAATTATCATATTGCTGCCTTAATTTAAAACACAGAATTTTTACTCTTTCTTTTCCCCCCTCCCATTGGGATATTTTAATAGAAATTTTTTTTCTTCAATTTCTTTTTTTCTGGAGTGTCTCTTGGATTTTTAGATCTCCCTGTTTTTTTTTTTTTTTTTTTTTTTTTTTTTTTTTAGTGCTAGAGGCCTATTTCAGTCGGTACAGTTGTCGAATTTTTATAGGTCACTCTTAATTAGTGCTAGAGGCCTATTTCAGTCGGTTTATTGAATGGGGATTTATTGAATGAAGTCCCCCCAAGGCCCAACTTTGACATGAGTCCCCCCCCCAGGCCCAACTTTGACATGAGTCCCCCCCAAGGTACCCCTATTTCAGTCGGTACACCGTTGTCGAATTTTTATAGGTCACTCTTAATTAGTGGTAGAGGCCTATTTCAGTCGGTTTATTGAATGGGGATTTATTGAATGAAGTCCCCCCAAGGCACAACTTTGACATGAGTCCCCCCCCCAGGCCCAACTTTGACATGAGTCCCCCCCAAGGTACCCCTATTTCAGTCGGTACAGCGTTGTCGAATTTTTATAGGTCACTCTTAATAGTGCTAAGGGCCTATTTCAGTCGGTTTATTGAATGGGGATTTATTGAATAAAGTCCCCCCAAGGCACAACTTTGTCATGAGTCCCTCCCAGGCCCAACTTTGACATGAGTCCCCCCAAGGCCCAACTTTGACATGAGTCCCCCCCCCCCCCCAGGCCCAACTTTGACATGAGTCTCCCCCCAGGCTCAACTTTGACATGAGTCCCCCCAAGGCACACCTCCCCCTCATTGGGAAAAAGAGAAAAAACGTTGTTTTGCGGCTATAAGACAGTTTGGACTTCCAACGTTATTTGTTACAGTATCTGCAGCTGAAACACATTGGTTTGATTTAATGGAAACTTTATCATGGAATTTAGATCGTCACGAATTAACTAAAGAAGAATTTGTCGATATTAACAAGTTTAGCAGTAGGCCTCTGGCACTAAATTAAAATCTGTCAATGTCAGATTTTCATGTTTTAAATAATGAAATAATGTCGTGTCTGTATATTTTTATTTTATTTTTAATTTATGGAGGGATCTTGTCTGTCAGTCACATTTGAACTTGAATATTCACCCTCAGTGAATATGTTTTGAGTCACTAGCCATATGCCATATACACGAAAGCCTGTTAGAATGTTTACAAGAGTAAAGGCCGACGGATTGGACTTGCCAACATTTTCCGCAACGTCATATATAGTGATTGGTTTTCCAGGTTTTGCCAGCATCCATTTACTACAAGCTGTACTGTAGTATTTCTTAAGAGGTCCAAACACACCTCTGTCCAACGGTTGAAGCTTATGATTGTTGGAGGGTTGAAGCAATATCTCTCATAAAGAAATATACTTCATTTAATTATAAAAACTTTTCAATTAAATTGTAACAACATGAAGAATATACTTGCAACTGTATCTAGGGCCATGGATTTCCCTAGGTACAAGGCATCTATGTGGCCCTAGGTACAAGTTTTGGTAACTTCATTCAAAATGCCTCCCACTAAAAAATCCACATGCAGAGAAGACTAATTAAATGTTTCATTTATTACTAAATATAATAAGTAAAACTATGCACTAGAAGTGAAAGAAAAATATTTGGCTTACCTTTGTAAAATAGCAAAAGAGAGAAGCTGCAAAATTTTACTCCAAACCATGTAAATTCGTTTTCTACATGTAACTTCTCAAAACTTTCTCCTCAAAGGTTGCAAAGTAGTTGTAAAAGTAGCAATTGATGTTGTTACTCGCCCAACTGAGTATTAAAATTTAAAACTAAATATTATTCAAATAAAGTGGGGTGGCCCTAGGTTCACGGGTCTCCCCTATACTAACAGATTTTGTCCGATTTACTGGTTACTGTATTTTAATGAGCTTTCAAAAAATAAATGAATAATTGAAAAATAAATGAAAAGTTTAAATAAATGTATTTCGATTGGCGACTATTTTCGCTAAATTTAAACCATGGGCTAATATCTTGATATATAGCAGTTAATGAAATGTGAATTATTTTTTCAGTCTCATTATGGTGATTAGAAACATTGTTAATTTTAAATAAACTAAATATACATTCACATTAGTTTGCAGACGAGGAAAAAAAAATTACTTTTATTAGAGTATTAGATTAATTGAAACTAGCTGGAACCCGTCGAATTCGACGATCATTTTATTGACAGTAATGTTTCAAAAAACGTCGCATCATTATTTAAATGTATTTCAAGTTAAAACATCCAATATAATTTACGACATTTCACTTTAAAAAAAAGAAAGTCAGAAAAATGCTTATAAATAGAAACACTATATATGACATCACTTTCTACAAAGTACGGTCAATGTGACGCCAAACTGACTCAAAATAAACAGTTCCTACCTTTCATTTTCTATTTCGTTTAATACTAAGGCTACATGTTAGCTGACCCGTCCGGCGTTTCCCGGGCCCATGGTAATAACCTTAAATGAACCTTAAATTTGTATGGTTTTACATCTTTAACTCGATTTAGTTTGAATTTCTGTTTTTAAATGAAAGCATCACAAAAAAAGTAATCAGCTGTAACAAAAAAAAAATACCTCGAACCGAACAAAACTCTGCCTTGTGACCCCGGTGCCTGCGGCAGCGCATACGCCAGTCGCTAATAACATAAAAAATTCCAAAAATTAACCTGGAACCGAACGAACCCGCCAGGTGTTGCCCGGGCCCATGATACTTTAAATGAACCTTAAATTTGTATGATTTTATACTTTTAACTCGATTTAGTTTGAATTTCTGTTTTTAAATGAAAGCATCACGAAAAAAATAATCAGCTGTAACAAAAAAAAATTATCTCGAACCGAACGAAACTCTGCCTTGCGACCCCGGTGACTGCGGCAGCGCATACGCGGGCCGCTAATAACATAAAAAAATTCCAAAAAATTAACCTGGAACCAAACGAACCCGCTCGGCAATGCCCGGGCCCATGATAATAACCTTAAATTTGCATGGTTTTATATCTTTAACTCGATTTTCTCTGAATTTCTATTTGTAAATGAAAGCATCAAAAAATAAATAAATAAATAAATAAATAAATAAAAATAAAAATAAATAAATAAATAAATAAATAAAAATAAAAATAAATAAATAAATAAATAAATAAATAAATAAACATCTGCAACAAAAAAAAAAAAAAAAAAAAAAAAAAAAAGAAACACCTCAAACAGAACGGAACTCGGGCTCGTGACCCGGTGCCTGCGGCAGCGTATATACAGGCCGCTAATAACATGAAAAAATTCTCAAAAATGAACCTTGAACCGAGCGAACCTTTGACTCGTGTTACTTCTGCCTGTGGCTGCTGCACTGTATAGCAGGCATGCATGCTACGCACGCGTTGCAAAATCCACTTTCCTCCACCAGGGGTGCAGTATGTTGTTTACGAACATCACCAATCGCCTTGAATTTCCAAGACTTTTCAAATAAGGTGTCACTGGTGGTGTCAACTGCAAAATCCTTTAGTTGCACTTTCCACCGCCAGGGGGCACAGCGTGTTCTAATCGAACAACAAAAACGGTAAGGAAATACCAAGACCTTTAAAATAAGGTGTAATATGATAGGGTCTACAGCAAAATCACCTAGTTCCATTTTTAACCACCAGGGGGTGCAGTATATTGTATAAGAACATCCCCAATCAACATGAAATTTCAAGACCTCTATCATCAATCGCCTTGGATTTCCAAGACCTTTCAAATAAGGTGTCACATGGTGGTGTCAACTGCAAAATCCTTTAGTTGCACTTTCCACCACCAGGGGGCGCAGTGTGTTCTGTACGAACATCACCAACATTCAGGAAATACCAAGACCTTTAAAATAAGATGTAATATGATAGGGTCTACAGCAAAATCACCTAGTTCCATTTTTCACCACCAGGGGTCGCACTATATTGTATGCAAACATCTCCAATCGACATGAAATTTCAAGACCTTTAAAATGAGGTGCTACATGTTTGGGTATAGAACGGATTTCCCTCTCAAACTAATTTCCCCCTTCACCCCCCTCCAAATCTACTTTCCCCCTTTTTCCCCTTTTAAAATCGAAAAATCCAAATTCGCAGAAAGTGATTTTTTAGTATTCGACTCTAGTCCCATATGTACAATTTCTTCACCGTGAAGTAATTTGGAGCTTAGTTAAGCTCGTAAACGTGTTTTTAACCCGGGGGGGGGACCGTTCGATTTTTTTATTTTTATTTTTCTCTTTTCATAGCACATCTACAGACCAAGACCTTTTTTTAGACACCTAAACCAAATTTTTACACCAAGTAGTTCTCTCAATATAGTGGAGACAGACAAAAACATGTTTCAAATTGATATATAGATTGTAAATAAATCAAAATAAAATATTAAATAGAAAAATATATTTTATTTCTTCGTTTATTCCCACAGTAAGCATATATGATAATTTTAAAGTTATTATGACTTGAGTTTTAACAAAATTATTTTATAATGCATGTTAAGTTTTCATTCTATTTTATGCACGTGTAAATAATTATTCTATGTTAAAAATATAAAATAAATAAATGAAAAGTTTTAAGCATTTTAATTTTATTGGCATCAACTTGAAACCTTGAAATTACCTATCAAAGAAAAATGTTGGGAAAAATAAAAAAAATCGAGTAAAACATAAAAATTTAAAAATGTAATAGGAATATCGAAAATCTAAAGGTATGATGCAAAACTACATGCATTCCTTGTCGAAAATTGTATGTGCCATACTTTTTACTGTACTTCACACACAGCCAGACAAATGAACACAATTATAAACACACACATAAAAGAAAGAAACAAGAACGAAAAATCATCCGATTCGCATTGATTATTAATACTTTCCAACTGCAGATATACTTGCTGCACCGTTTAACCATCAAAATTCTTTGCCTACGTTATCACACAACGGCAGACAAAAGGACAGAAAGGGAGATAGATAGATTAATTGAATTCATAATCACTCTTAAACATTGTTGGAAAAGGTTAAAAATGCTTAACACAAACCGAAATGCAATTCCAGCGCAATTTTCACTTGTAGCCTTTAATATATCACAAAAAGCCCTACAAATCTGAACGCTAAACATACCATATTATATATAAGTTATTTTTTTTTTATTTTTTTTTTTTTAGCATATTAACAATAAATGTCAATTTCATTTTGAATTTTGCAGTAAAAATTTACTTAAATTTGATTTACAAAAATTCTTCTCATAAAACTCAATGCATTAAAAATTTTTTTAGTGTCTCTGTACACAAATCGTTTGTGCTATTAGTGCCCTTCTAAATAAGGAACATTCCATAGGAAACTTGATACACATATTACTTTAAAGAAATTCTGAAAATATTTACGGACGCTACGGGCAAACATACGCACACATAGACAGACGGACAGCCAAAGGAACAGAAATACAGACATATAGATTAATTCAAATCATACTTTCGAGTGACTCTGTGATTAGAAATTATATCCCTTTCTGGTGTTTACTCCATTTTAAATAAAGTGAAAACATTTTAAATAAACTGATTAGAATGAAGATTTTCAGGTACACAAAAATATTCAGTTACATTAAGTGGAATAATCAGAAATTACTGCAATTGCATTTTCATTTTCATTATGCGTTTCTAACACTTTCTAACAATGTTTAAGAGTGATTATGATTTGAATTAATTCTATTCGTCTTCCTGCCCGTCTGTCTATCTATATGCCCGTCTGTTCCCTATTAAAAATGGTATAAATAGCACCACTGGTTTATGTAGAGGGACATCCAAAAAATGCTAATGCATTGTGTTTTATGTGAGGCATTTTTATAAAACGTATTTAAATAACTTTCTATTGCGGAAATTGTAATGAATTTGACATTTATCATAAAAACATTTCTTATAGAATATTGTACGTTTAACGTTAAGCATTACAAGACTACACTAAAATATTTAGATACATTAGGGCAACAATTAGATATTACAGGGGCAATTGCATTTTTGTTCATGTTAAGCGTTTTTAGCATTTTTCAATAATGTTCAAGGATGATTATGAATTCAATTAGTATATCTATCTGTCTTTCTGTCATTTTGTCTGTGTGATCACATAGGCAAAATACATTGAAGGTTAAACGATACGGCTTGTACGTACAGTTGGAAAGCGCTAATAATCTATGAGAACTGCATAATTTTTCGTTCTTTTATTAATAAATTATTATTATTTATACATATATATATATACAATCGAAATCGATTACAACGTCACCAAAGGAAACCGAAACATTTCTGACACTAAAAGCGAATGACGTAAAAACAGAGTTTGATTTGAAAGCAAGCGAAAATGCCTTATCTAACTAATGACATTAAAATAAAAAGTTTCTGTGCTATTTTTTCCAGGGTGATTTTTTTCCAAGATTCATCAAAAATTGTGCAGCTATTTTTTCCATGTTGCTCATAAATATTTGTGCCAATTTACGATTTACCCAGACAACACAATAACGTTCAGGTATTATTTGACCTTACCGAAGACTAAGCTACTGCTTACCCACCGCCCCCATAATAAAAAACTAGAATGTTGTGGCCACCACACGACTTTTTTCTATATTTTCCTATACAACTTCACTCAGTAAAAATAATTTATTAAAATTATTATTTAAAAAAATTATCTTCCATGATAATGCAGACGATTTCCATATTAGAGAAGTATTAAAACACTAAATATACAAAAAAGTTGAATTTATTCTCAATATTACATTAAAAAAAAAAAAAATGGTAAAAATTAAAAAAAATTATAACTTTATTTCATAACGATTATTAAAAAATAATTCTCTTTATGCATATTTATACAAAATTTTGTCCTATACCACCATGTTAATAATTTAGAAAAAGCGAGATGGCAACGCAACCTGTTCCACAATTTTTACCAAAAGTTGATAGACATTAATTTAGGCCAAGGTGTAACTACATACCAATTTGTACGAAATTCTGTGCAGCAATTCCTGAGATACAGTTACCACAAAATTTTGTCACACACACACACACACACAGAGACAGACAGATATTTTCTAAAAATGGTCAAATCGTGTTCTACAGCTCTCAAAATGTGTAAATCCATCAAAAACCCGAGGTCGAAAAATTTTTCGAATCCAATACTTTCTTCTATTGAATATAGAAGAAAGTAAAAAACTGAATTCTAGTAATTTGCTGGGTTGCAGATTTTTTGTCAATTTCTGTGTGTGTTTGTGTACTTTTTGTTCTTTAACTTAAAAAAGAAAAAGAAGAAAATAAATAATAATTTTGAATGTTAAAATTTCTGGGGGGAGGCAGCGGAAACTCTAATGGGGGAGGGGCAGACACCCTTGGACCCTACCTAGTTACAGTCGGTAACAAAAGTCTCCGAACACCAGCAAAAATTCCTATGAAAAAAAAGTACACTTAATGCAGTTTTATTAAATAAATCCTTGTCGAATCCTGTTTTTAGACTGATTAAGAACAGGATTCGACAAGGATTTATTTAACAAAACTGTATTAAGTGTTTTTTTTATATAGGAATTTTTGCTAGTGGTGAAAAATGAATTTAATGATTTAATGTTTTTGTTTTTCGGGGGCTGCTCATGCATATAAAAAATGCGTATTAAAACGAGTCGAAGAAGGAAGCGAAATAAGTATTGAGTTATATTACGATAAATACGATATATAATATGATACGATATATTAGACCTATCGTCCAGGTTTAGTAGGCATTTTCGTTGAAAGAAATAGTTTGTTCGTTCGGTGCAACTTGCACATTAGTCCCGTGAGGTACAACTTTCACGTTAGTCCCTTGAGGTACAACTTTCACTTTAATCCCGTCAGGTACAACTTGCACATTAGTCCCCTTTAAATATTATTATTATTATTTTGTTATTATTATTATTATTATTATTATTTTAATGCATTCAATAGTTCAAGAATCACTTGTTGATATAATTTATATTGCATGCTTTAAAAATTATTATTATTATTATTATTATTATATATTTTTTTTTAATGCATAAAAAAAAAAAAAAAAAAATGTTGCAAATGCGTGGTTTTGTATTCATCAAACAATTATATTTACACTTGTACTAATCAATGTATTCGTTTGGTTCTCTGCTTTTGAAAGTAATAATTTTATACCTTTTTTCCCAACCAAATATCAAACGTATCAGTTTCAGTGCTAATATTATTTCGATAAACGAAGTTTTCACAGACAATTCTGATCGCACACGGTTTGTGTTGGGAAAACAGCTTGTATTTCGAGGATGCAGCTGAGAAACCTGTCGCCAAACATTCGCCAACCTCCGGATCCAAAGTTTATGGAGGGAAATGGTTTTTCTTCAGTAGAACTTTTTCTCTGTACCGGTCGGCCACTTGTAGCCACTGATCTCTATAGGGTTACTGGATTGACGATTGCTCCGTTTCGCCAATAGAGCAGGTGAAGGCCTGACCGCGCCCCTACTACACCCGAGGAAGCAATTCTAAGCGCTTTCTCAATGGGAATTTCTATAACGATATGACTTTATTTTCTTACTTTTTACGGTTTAATTTTCTTATTTTCATAGAGCAACAAATTTTCACAGATAGATGTAAATGTAGATTGATTATTCTTGAAATTTTCAGAACATTAATATAATTAAAAGGCAAAATATATTGTTAATATTTAATATATTATGACAAGAACACCGGGAAGGAATTGCACCTCCTTAACTTAAAAAAAATAATAATAATAAAACGGAAAAATTATGTATAAAGTTTGAAATACATAATGGAAAGTATTAATTAATTGATTTTATTAATTTTATATTTATATAAAATTAGAAGCCATTAAACAGTGTGATATATTGTCCATCTTATTTCAGGAATTACTTGTAAGCAGTTTCTAAATCAACTATAGTTAATTGTATTGCATTATGTTATTACAGGAGAATGCTTTACTTTCTATTGAAAGCAGGGGGTAAAAAAAAAGACAATTATTACGATCATCGCTGTTTTAATTGAATTTCATTAATTTTAATAGTGCTAGTTTTTTTTTTTTTTTTTTCCCCTTAAGGGTAAGTTAATTACAGCTTTCCTTATTTAAATTTCCAATTAATTTAGCTTTCTAGTTAAAAATAGATAAATGATTTTTTTTTTCTTTAAGGGTAATTTAATTAAAGCTTTCCTTATTTGAATTTCCAGTTAATTTAGCTTTCTACTTTAAAATAGATAAACGATGCTTTTTTTTTTTTGTTGTTGTTTTTTTTTTTTTTTTTTTTTTGGTTACAATACAGAAATGCTGAAGGAATATTTCATGTATTCGTTATTAAAAAAAAAAAAAAAAAAAAAAGAGAGATAGAGAGAGAATCTTAGAGTTATTATGTTTAAGCAAAAAATATCAAGTCCCCCCCCCCCCCCCCCATTTGCCAGCTATAGTCCCAGAAAACGCGTTCGCTATTCAAAAAATTTATTCTTTGACCACTAAATTGCATTTACTGCCGCAAAATATTGTTGTATTTTTTATCACCTGAAAATTTATGCAATATATTTAAGTGTATAATATGCACTTAAGCATACAGGGTATTTCAATTTGTTTGAATAATTCAATATCACACACTGTATAAGATTTTTACACAAATCTGGAAAAAAAAATCCTTCTGAATTTTCCTTGTCTCTTTTTAGAGAAAAAAATAGATGACATGCAGTTTTAGACCCTAAGAAGTTTAGAAGTTAATTGAACATATCTAAGGCATATTCATTTTATTAACTTACCAAAAATCATATGATTGCAAAAATGATAACTTTGCAAAAAATCATATAATTGATTTTTGTTCTTAATTATAAAACACTTAAAAAAAAAAAATCTCTAAACTATATAACTAGATAGTTCAAAATTAAAATTTGCAAATAAAACTACTACTAATAATTCTTCATAATAATTATGTTTTACCAAAAAATATTATGTCCCCCCTCCCTCAAAAATAAAATTAATAGTATGTATAAATAACGTCATAATTTCACATATTTTTAATTTATTCTTGTATAGTTTTTTTTATTCAAGAAGAATAAAAGTATTTATTTTAAATATTCGAATAAATGTTTTTATTTTTAATAAATGTTTGAAGTCGGAACAAAATCTGAATAATATATCTGAAATAATATAAAAATCAACATTAGCCTAAGCGAAAACAACACAGAGTAAATCAAAATTCAAAATGATGAATGGGGATATAATTTCGCCAACTGAGTTAAAACAACATAAAAAGAAGCGATATAGTCGCCAATCTGGACCAAACTACACCCTAAAATTCCTCCTTGTAGGCTTCACTTCGGCAGTACGGGATCCGCCATCCAGATTACTATAGAGATCAGTGCTTGTAGCTGAAGAGGTTTCTGCCGTGAATCATTGAGTGTTTCTATATTGGAATTTTTTTTAGCCATAATAGGAGACTTAAAGGAGATTATTGTTTTTACTTTTGATAAGATGTGATATATTTACTTTCATTGTTGCGAAGTAAGTTAAACTTAAATACTTTATAATCGTATTCAGATACTATTATTTATTTATTATTATTTTATCAATGTTATATTTATGAATATAAGGCTCATTCGTTGAATAACTAGGGGAATTGTATAAAAAAAATTTAAATTATGCATTAAAAATGTTTTTTTACATAATTTTGCTTAATTAACAAAATGAGTCAAATGAGTCTTACAGTTAAAACTGTTTTTGATAATTAAAAACGAAAGTATTTTTATAAATATATTTTAATAATTAACGTATCATAAAAATAGCCTGGATATAATTAAAACTGATAATGTTATTTACTGGTTCACTAATCACGTGAAAGATTGCAGTAATTTTTAAGGAATATGTACAGACAAATGCGTAATGAATGATTAATAATTTTTTCAGATGATTTTAACTTCAGTGTTAATAATTATATTCCAAAAGAAGTTTGTTTTTTGAACTACAAATAATTTCCAGTAATAAGTTTCATTTATAATAAAAATTTCTTTGTTTTTAATTAATGTCTGTAGAACGGAAGGAATCTATGAAAGCATGTATATAAAAAAATGCAACCGGTAATTTAACTAGATTTAAAAAAAAAAAAAAAAAAAAAAAAAAATGCTGTATATTAAATTTTACATTTAAGAAATAGTTTGCAAAATATTTTTTGAAATTTCAAAATGTTTTAAGAAATTAAATTTGCGCATGTGAGTAAGAGAAAATATTTTTCCGTATTTGGACATAAAGTCATACTTTAATTAATAAAGTGAGGAAAAAAAAAAAAAAAAATAAATAAATAAATAAAAAAATAAATAAAATGATTATTTTTTACGTAGAGATAAGGTGTAAGGATAATTACTATATGTATATATATATATTGGTGTTTATTAAGTATGTGTTGTGAAAAATTATAATTATTGAACAAAAATATTTATTATTATTATTTTAAGATAAAATTTATGAAAGTATTAAAATTATTATAAATTATCTTGGAGGTTTTTCAATCAATGATATAAATCATAATAAACTTTTATAGATGGAAAGATGTAGGGGGGGGCGATAAAAGAAACCTTCTATAAAATATGAAGCTGATGCCAAATATTTTTACCATTTTTATTTAGTTTTCCCATGTCTCCGAACGTAATTAAATATAAGTGAGCCCGCTTCCCTTTTTAATAATTTATGTGAAAACGGTTTTACTAAAATTTCCTCTTTACACATCACACACTCCGGAAGAAAAGTGACGCAATAATAATTTTAAAAAATAATAAGTCAATTTTGAGGTTACACCATTGAAAAATATGTTTATAAAGTGCTCCACTGAGGACAGTTGTGTTTGTTTTACTGTTGGCTAGTTCAATTTTTTAAAGCAACAAACAGTTGCAATATTTTCGACTTCACGGAGCACTGAGTTCAAGAATTAAACGGTGGTTAAGACCAGGAAGTCGGAATAGGCTCCCAGCCTAATCCTTGAAGAAGAAGATGATGATGATGAAGTTCTGCGGAGCACAAAGTTAATTGATTAAGAAACGTAAATATACTTTTAGAATTAATTGATTAATGATCAGATGATACCCATTTTATAAATACGAGAGTCGAGAAGAACCTATTTAATATAAAGTAATACAAATATTTATTTTATTATTATTTAAAAAAAAAAATAATAATATTAAGAATGATGTTTGAAAGTAGTTTGATTATAATAAAATAATTATAAGGATGAAATGTGAATACCATTTTTTTGTTTCCATATTATAAGAAACTCAGACGAAAGATTTAACTGCAATGAAATTTTTTTTATTTTCATATTTATATGCAAGGCCGTAGTTAAGGGAGGGTTTCGGAGAAAAAATACAACCCCCCCCCTTCCCTCCCCACACACACATCGAAATTTTGCAGATTTATCGAAAGTTTTTTAGTTATACATAGTTTTTATTTTAACACTGAACATCGTGTACTAAAGTTTAAACATCCTCAGATTTTTTTTTTTTTTTTTTTTTTTTTCTGGCTACGGTTTTGTATATACGATGAATTTAGAAAAATTCTTGTATCAAATGCAGATCACAAATTCAAAGCATTTGATTATCTAAGTGTAATATACTATGTGTGATACAATTTAAAATTTTGTTGCTTAAAAATATTTTATTTATTGTCTTCTCTCATTCAAAATGTTTTAAAGTCTCATATTATGAGAGTGATTGATTCAGAAAATCCCAAAGTTAAAATTGTCATCAGTGTACACATCAGTGTAACACATAAAAAAAAAAAAAAAAAAAAAAAAAAAAGGAAAAAAATGTCCGAATTTTTCCGCGAACCACCGGTTGGCAATCACTGTTTTAGTGTATTCTTTAAGCTGACCTTACCCCACCAGTGACCGAGAGGTACTGCTCTCAAACATGCAAGACGGGAGGTGCCATGTAGTGTTCCAACCCAGGTCGCGCTCGTCGGCCTAGCAGTTCGGAATTTTCCATGATTTTCTCTGAAACTAATACGGGCTCAGTTCTAAGTTAATTTTTCTCAAGTACTGCACTTTTGAGCTGTTTCATTTTTCTTGCTGGGGTGCGATATCCTTTTATTTTCACTTCTTTAATCATTTTATTAAAATTATCTAAAATATAAGCGATCTGGTCTGCTGACACTAATTATAAAATAATTTATTATTTAAAAAAAAATAAACTAGCCATCTCCTTTTTCCCATTCCTTGTGGGAAAATGCTTTCTTACTGGCCTTTCTATGTACAGTAACTTTTGCTTTTCTTCCCCCCTTCATCTATATTCATTTTGATAATAATATTAGGGATTGGCTTATTTACTCCAGTGGTCTCAACCTTTTTGAAGCCAATGTACTTTTAAAATCCTACAAATATGTGTAAACGCTTTCTATAGGAATTTCTGAGAAATAGGTTGTACAATTAAACCAAATATTTGAAAGGGGGAAAAAAAAATACCTCGGATTTCTTCATGAATACGTCCGTATATAGAAAAATTCGCTTCTCTTTCTTTTTTTTTTTTTTTTTACACTTAATTATGGTGATGATAGAAAAATCTTAATTCACACAAACATATCGTTTGAAATGAATTTCACCGTGTTTCCGAGTAGGCTGGGATTTTGCTATTTTTACAGTTTTTTAACTTTCGTTCACTTCTATGTAATGAGGTTTTCAAAATATTTTTTCTTTTTGAGAAATCTATGCGTGTTATTTAGATGTACTTATCTTAAAATAAGTAACATGCGTTTCTGCAATGAACTGATAGAATATAGTAATGATAATAATAATCATAATCATAATAATTATAATTATTATTACGTGGATACACATTTCCCTGGAATACCATAGGACACACCTGGAAATCTTCTAGGATACACTACTTGCGGTCAGGCACGCCCTTTTAGAACCACTTGTCTACTCGTACGAGTCGTAAATAATTTTATTAACTTGAAAGAATAAACAAGCACGTCTCCCTTTCTATGATTTTTATAGGGATGGCACCTGTCAAAACTTGACGGTTTAATGATACTTATATGTATATATAAGGCTTTTCATGTCATACCAGTTTAAAACCAGTTTTAATCTAAACATACTCTTTCGGTAGAGAAAGGTGTAAAAAATGGACATAAATGCACACAATGTGGAATTTTATGAAGCTTCACTCTGCAGAATCAATGTTAAATTAGTAAAATATTTCAAGCCTTTCCTACGTAGAACATCTGCGTGATAGTAAATACATACCTAATAAGATTTTCAGAAAAAATCTTGTAAATAAAATCGGTCGCTGGAAACTTTCAGTTCCCCCCCTCCCCCCCACAAACTTTTTTTTTTTTTTTTTTTTTTTAAATAAAGAGATTTAAATTTTTGAAATTTGCATTATAATTTCAATAATTTTTTCGGCTGCGAATTTAAAAATTCTTGAAATTAAAACTAAATTATTGTTATGTTAAAAATTTTATTTTAATATGAGGATTTTAATTTTTAACAATAGATGGCGCCACCACCGTCCAGCCCAATTGCGAAAGATGAAATGCGACGCTTTACTGGCTTTAGAGTTTTCAAAATGTAATTCTAAATTCGTGATTTTGAGCATTTTATTAAAATTCCTAAAGAAATGATAATGATTAGTGTTTTCTTTTGTTGCGTACGTTGTTTCTTAAATCTTTTTTACTTAATAGAAATTATGAAAAAATATTTTGAATTATGAATAAATTTCTGTTTCTTCCCTTACGTTTCTTATCTTAACGTTAAGGAAAAAAAAAAAAAAAAAAAATCAATGTATATTAATGAGAGATGGGGCTCACAGCATATGAGAGATTCTGAAAAGGATTACTAACAAAGTACTTTTTATGATCGTACTATATATTTTTATACAGAAAGGCTGTATTACGATTACTATTTTTAATTTTTTTTAAATCTCATTTGATATAGTTTTGTTTATAATAGAAAAAAATTGACACTATGAATACGTATTTTTCAATTTTCTAGTAGTTCTATTCTTGTTAAACACTTATAGCGCAGTCTTGTTTGGCGTGTCTCTGTTTCCAGGGGATTGGGATGTCGCTGTACGCTTTTTTTTGCACATTGTGGCTCATTAGACCAGTGGGACTATTCTGGCCTGTTCGCAGGGGCGCGCCGACCCGGTGTGCGAAGTGTGCGGCGCACACAGGCGCCAGGTAAAGAAAGGCGCTAGCCGAGAATAAATTATTTGAAAAAAAGAAAGAAAAGAAAAAAAAATATATATATGTATTTCTTTATTAAATCTGATTTTATAATGCCGGTCTGAAGTCATGCGACTAGTGTGGCTAAATGAGGCGCCTTGAAATATATACTGGCAAAACTTGTGGTTCTCAACAGTTTAGGTGTTTTTTGTGAAAGGACACATTAAAAGTGGAATAACTTTTTAAAGGTGCGCCTACCTTCAGCAAAATTTTCTTTGACTTTTTAAACATGTCAAAGCATTCTATTAAAATTTAAAACAGCGCCTTAATCTCCCCCCCTCTTCTGTCGGAAAAAGGCCACTTAGATTAGTAAAAAGACAACATAACTGGTTTGCAAAAGTAAAAATTAATAGAACCGGAGATTTTATTCAGAGTAGTTTTTTACCTTTAGCAATATCGATGTAACATCTATATTAATAAAATCAGATTTTTGTCAGTAAATGTCTCAATCTCAAATTCGAAAAACATTGCGATATCTTCATGTTTCACACATCGTGAAAGCCAAATCCGTTTTCAGAAAATTTTCTCTGTGTGTGCGTGCGTATGCGGTCGTTGTATCTGCATGTTTAAAATATTTTTGTCTAGGTATCACGTGAGAACAGCTGGACAGAATACAACAACACTTGGCAGGAATAACCCAACTTATAATTATATCTATGAACTTTTGTAAATCCCCCCCCCCCCCCCAATAAGGAGACAAAAACACGTTTATATGCATAAATAGGCTTCAAATTATTTCACAGTGAAGAAATTGCATATGAATCTAGATTTGAGTACAAATAAATAAATAAATATAATAATCATTGTCTACGATTTTGGAATTTTTGATTTTTAAGAAGTGAAAAAGAAAATCAATTTTCGGAGGGATATTTGTAAATTTCGGATTTTTGAGTGGAAATACACCAAAAATGGAGCAAAAATGTTGAAAACAGCCCTGCATCTCTTTAAGGATATTTCCATAAATCCATTTTTGGTGTTTATGATATTCGATCTTGAGGAGTGGGGGGGGGGGGGGAGGTTTACGAGTTTACGAGAGAGCAAATTCGAGACCACTCTTTTAGCGCTAAATTGGTCCAGGAAAAATTATGGGAGTTCCAGTCACAAATTTTGGTGCATGCATTGTTTAGATGCATTCGATGCCTATACTGACGGGATTTTACGAAATTCCCTTCACCTTTTTCAAAGAAAGGAAGCAAAAAACACGCTTATAAGCATAACTCGACTCCAAGTTACTTCACGGTGGTTAAATTGTATATGGAATAACTAGACTTGAGTAAAAAAAAAAAAAAAAAAAATGCAATTTTGGAATTTTTTATTTTTAAGGGGAAAGGGGGGAATTCCCAAATTCCGGATTCTATCGAAAGAATTCTACTAAAAATGTTACAGAGATGTTGAAATGTTGAAAACAGGTATGCGTCGTCTTTAGGATTTTTCCCAAAACCCTTTTTTTTTTTTTTTTTTTTGTAATTTTTGATTATTATTATTATTATTTTTTTTTTTTTTTTGGGGGGGGGGAGGACGTAAAGATGGGGGGAATTTGAGACAACCCCCCACCCTTTCAGCGCGAAATTTGTCATGTAAGATCTATGGGAGCTGCAATCACAGATTTTGGTGCATAAATTGTTTCTATGTATCCAACACCTATTGATTTTACGAAATCCCCCCTTTTCTTCCTTGATCTCAAACACGTTTTTAAGCGTAACCTTACGCCAAATTATCCTATCATTAAATATTTTGGAAATTATTCTGTCATAATTACCAGTAGCATCAGTGGAACAATCTTTTTCTAAATTTAAAATGATCAAAATATACTTACGCTCTACAACGACATCAGACAGATTTTTAAATTTTGCAATTACATCGATAGCATAAGATACTTTGGATCAAGTGGATGTATATTATTCCAGAATTAAAAAAAAAATTAATCAAATGAATTACATTTCACTAAATAATATTATCTGTTTAAATGTTCATATAATCTACTTTAAAACTTAATGATTTTTATTATATATTCTTATTTTATTTACTTATAAATGTACCTATTATTTATATCTGTGCAACGTACAAACGTGGCGGAAAAATAGTTTAAAACAGATTTTTGTATCTTACTACTATATGGAAAAACACATATAAATTTACATACAAATTACATAAAAAGTTTAGATACTGAAAATGGACAAAATTCCTTTCAGTAGATACTTTCTTTCCCTATTAAGTATTTTTTTTTTCTATATTTACCAAGTAATATTTATTATATACTCTTATTTTATGTATTTATAAATTTATTTGTTCCTTAAAAAAAAAAAAAAAAAAAAAAAGAAACTTCCATAATTAACCAAGTCAAATCTTGTCGTTATATCGATAGTCATATATTAATTTGATGTTAAGAGTATTTCCAGAGTTTTAAACAACGAAATTGAGAAAAATAGAAATCACTACGGGATTATTATTATTATTATTATTATGAGTTCTAATTTTATATACTTATAAATTCCCTTTATCTGTACTAGTGCAAAATGTTAAACTCATTTATATGTGCAAACGTACTGCAATAGTACGACTAATCAAAAATTTTGTTCATTATAGTATTGCAAAGAGTTAAACCACTTTCCTAAATGAAAAGTGTTGTTGCAATAAAAGCAGATTTACAATTGAAGTGCAAATAAAGAGCAGTTCATTAAATT
Organism: Salticus scenicus; assembly: GCA_963930645.1. Lineage (NCBI taxonomy): Eukaryota > Metazoa > Arthropoda > Arachnida > Araneae > Salticidae > Salticus > Salticus scenicus. The sequence goes on along the minus strand of CAWVNO010000109.1, from coordinate 642,848 downwards.
TTAACGGGAGTGGAATAGGGGGTGATTGTCAGCCTTGCCAACTTAGCGATGAATTTTGCGACATGGCGACCAAACTTGGTGAAAAGTAATAGTTTAGTGCTTCCGAAGTTTAGAAGCTCTACCTTCAATAAGAGCCGATTTCTGGAATTTTCTGGGTTCGTCAACTGGCTTCCAGCGCAGAATAATCTCGAAAGTTCGTCAAATCACGACAGAAATTATTCAAACAGAAGAAACACACACAAAGATCAATTGCATTCGGACATCTGTTCTGAACGTTCGTTTCCGTTTAAATGGTTTATATTTATTCTTAAATGAGCGAAATTCTACTCTGTGGTGTTTTTAACGTTGTTTTACGACCTTTTTGAGGTATGGATTTGAGTATGATAATTTACTGTTTTTTTTTTTTTTTTTTTTTTTTTTTTTCGAGAACAGTTTGAATAAAATGTATCTTTCGACAAGAAACTGTCCGTTTCTTTACAATTACTTTTTTCATATAAGAAAATCGACATTTTGGTAACAATATGGATAGAGACGGATATATTGGATCAGTATAATATGCGTAATACTCGCAAAAGTTGCAATGAAGTGAAGGAAGATTTAGCTCACTAAGATTTTTTTGTGTGTGCGAGTGTGTTTAAATAATTGCTTAAAAATTAGACCCAAACAAATAGAAACGTTTACATTTACAGCTTTCATCTAAGCCATCTACTATAATGCCTCAACGCATTTCTGCACCCACATTAACACTAAATCTGCCTATTTTAATTTCCTCTGTTTACCTTCACAATTGTACCTCGAATTTTTGCAACTTCTTGTATAAGGGAGTTTTTCTCTTTGTGCAAGATGCACTTTTTACTTGTTTCTTTTCAAATTTCATTTTATTTGATACATTTATCTTTTTACTAGCCATTTAATAAACTTATTACTATGAAGGTTCGAGATTCAATTGACTTGCTAAATAATAACAATTTATAAAATGATAAAAAAAAAGAGGGGGGGGGGGGAATATAGGGCGCCAACTGAAACTCTGCACACAGGCGTCTGACAATGCTGGCGCGCCCCTGCCTGTTCGCTTCGTTATATTCCTTCGGAATTCAACGATCTTCGGAATATAACGATAATTTGGTATTCTGGGCTGTTGCGATCGAAATTTTAGCGATATTTATCTTCGTTATTTTTCGAGAGCTCTAAGGCTGTCGTTGAGTGGCTCTTGTATTCGTTAAAATACGGCGCGCCCTTTTGGTTTTATAAAGGTGTTTAATCATTCTTTTTTTTTTTTTTAAGAAATAGTTAAAATAGTTATGATTTATGAAATAAGGAAACTTGGTTAAAGAAATGTTAGCAAAGCTTAAAATACAAAGAATGTAAACAAAAATTAATCACTTTTTCCCACACATATCCAAATTTAAATAAAGTGAAAATGGAATAAAATACAAACTTTATTATTTTAAAATTATGAAAATTTCAACTGTATTTGAGAATCTAGTTATTTATTTATTATTATTATTATTATATATTTAAGTAATTGTTTTGAATGACTCTAAACGATTGCATACATAATTTAATTTTTTGATTTAATGTTTATTATTTAAATTTATGATTTAATTTAATATTTTGGGTATAGTAAATCTTCTAAACAATTTTAAAGCTTAATATTTTTTAAAAAGCAATGCATTATTCATCATATACATTTATGTAAAAAATTGAGTATTGTACTTTTCATATAAATTTACAAATAATTTTCTAGAAATTAATATACAGATTAAATCGAACTTCTATATACTTTTTTTTGGGGGGAGGGGAGGGGGGAGGGGTAAAAAGTTAAAACATTATTTAAAAACAAATCACATTTAATTTAATAAAATCAAACAAATTTTATGATATTAATATAAAACACTCATTAAATATTTTTTATCATCTCAATAGACAATGACTTAAGTTTTAACTTCAAATATTTAAATAAAAATGTGTTTATAAATAGAGAAAAATATTTTTATGTTCCATTTATTAAATTAGAAAAAATGAATAATATAAAAACTTTCTTCTTTTAAAATTATAAAAATTACAGCTGTAGTTGTAAATCTTTTTTTTTTTTTAATAATTATTTTCAATAATTCTAAACAATTGCATACTTCTATTTAATACTTCGAGCTTAGTAAATCTAAACAACTTTAAAGCTTAATATATTTTAGAAAGCAATATGTTATTCATATATTTATGTAAAAAAAAAAATAAAAAACGTACTTTTCATATAAATATACAAATAATTTTCTAGAAATTAGTATATACAGTGTAAATCAAACATTTATATACTTTCTTTTCTTTTTTTAAAAAGAAAAAATCTAATATCATTAAAATAAATTCCAGTTTAATTTAATAAAATCGAACAAATTTTATCACATTAGTTCAAATCAATATTTAAATATTTATATCATTTCAATAGGCAATGTCTATATAAATTTTAACTTCAATTATTTAAGTAAAAATAAATTTATAAATAAAGAAAAATATTTTTATGTTTTACTCACTAAATTAGCGTTACAGTTTAATTAATTTTACTCAAATATATCTAAATATCAAATCAAACAAGGTGCATTGTACGTACAATATTTAAAAATTAATTTTTGGAAAAAATAATTAAAATATGAGTACATACCATGTAAATAAAATAAATCTATTATTTTGAATCTTTAGAAAGTGATACTTCCTCTTTATTTTGCCGGGTAAATAATTATATCGTGTGGCCGATTTCATTTTAACAGCCAGTCTAATATAAAAATTTACTTAGCTATTTTAAATTTCCTTCTCATCGAGACGATACAATTAAATTGAACTGGAAAACTGCTCTGCTACAACACATAAAAGAATCCACACTGTGTCTTTGCTTTTTATTTTTTTCATTTTCACAACAAACAAATTAACAAACAAACAACCTATATTTAACAAAACATGGCGATCATCGTCTGCTCTTAATTGTAATCACAATAAAACAAACCACGTGCTTTGTCCTGATTGGATGAAAGAATTAACCTCGAACGCAGTTTTCCCCCACCTCGTTTGATTATAACGTTCGTAGGGCAGAATTGCTCTACCACGGAATATCGTTATGAAAGAGATTTCGATCGAAAAAATAACGATCGATTTGTCTTTTTAACGTACAGGCCAGAATAGACCCACAGGACCTTAGATTACGAACCACTATGAACATCCATGCCAGAACTGGGACTCGAACCTGGCACTTATCAACTAAAGGCTAAAGCGCGTACTATTCTGCTACCCGATGTGCCTGGTTATAGAGAATTGTTATTTTGTTGTTATATACATGTTTTTTCCTGAAGTATCATTTATATAAAAGTATATTGAATAATATAATTTATTCATACATTAAAATTATCATATGTAAAAAAAAAATTCAACATTTCAGTCAATATAATATTTTAACAACCCCCCCCCCTTCCCGACGTATATCCATATAGAAATGGGGGGAAAATGTTGAGATTTATAAACAGGAACAAGCAAGCTTTGTAATATGAAATAATTACGTCTTATATTATTTCTGAAATATGTATACCTGCGATGAATACCATCCACAAAAATATATCAAATAGTTGTAAAATTTTATTTCAAACAATCGCTCTTTATATTTTTACTATCATTTAATTATTAATTTTTACTTTCCGAACATACGTACGTAAGGAAAGTATTGCAATCATGTCAAAAATCCGAATTCGAGATTTTGGTGTTTCTATACGTTTTGAGGTCCGCTGAGTCCGTATTCACTATTTTTACAATGATATATGTATGTGCGTGTGTGAACACGGTAGCGTCTAAACGCTTTGTTCGAATGAGCTGTAAGTTGGTATGCATGTTGCAAGTCACCATAGCACGAACCCTGTTGATTTTCGTGAATCTGACACTTACAGTTTTTTTTACAGGGACACAAAGAAAAATTCTTTATCATTATGGTCTATGGGACCAAAATCTTGAAAGTGCGATAGCATCTAAACGCCTTATTCAATTCAGCAAAAAATTTATACACATATTATAGGTCACAGTTACTCAATCTGACACAATTAAAAATTGTTCATCATTAAGACCTATAGGCTTAAATTATTTAAAGTGCGACAGCGACTAAACTCCTTATTCAAATTAACTGAAAATTTATATACATGTTATACGTCACCGTCACACGAACTTTATGAACTGTAGAGAATCTAGCACTTATGGTTCTTTTTACAGGGACAAAATGCAAATTTCTTTATAATTGTGGCATATGGGCTCAAATTTTAAGTACGATAGCGTCTAAATGCCTTATCCGATGGAGCTGAAAATTTATATAAATATTATAAGTCACTGTTGCACTAACTATAAGCATTTTGGTGAATCTAGCATTTGTAGGTTTTTACAGGGACACAATGAATTATTCTTTATCATTATGATCTACGTGTTTGGTAAAATAGCGTTAAACGTCGTGTACTATCTAAAGAAAAATACCCAAACACCCTATTATAATTTTCTCTTTTGTTTATTTAACAACTCTTACTTTACTTTACAAAACCGTTAATTACTCAATGTTCGGAAAGTCGAGTGGAGTCACTCCAGATTTTCTTTTTATGAAACTTGTACTTTCACGCATTTTTGTCTGTTATTTCGTCATATTAAAACGAAAACAAATGTCACTTTCACTTTTAGGTCAACATGCAAAAGTTCTTTAAAAATTAAAATGATCGATAATAGGACATTTTTGATTAGTGAAAAAAAATTAGCAAAAAACTTTTAATTAAGTATGAGATTAGAAGCAAAAACTTAATTAAAGTTGAACGTTTACTTAGGTTTATTCGATTGTGTTTCTTTGTTTTAAGCTAAAGTCATTTGGCAATAAAACGGCGCTGCTTTCAATCTTTTTAAAAGTTTGTGCGATAAGCATTGTCTGTTTCGATGACATTTGTACAATGTAGCGTCATAAAGAATGTTTACAATAGAATAGGAAGAAGACGATAAGAGGTCGATTACCTGAGCATTTTTAAGTTTCTGTCATTCACAATCACTTTCTAGTAGAAGTAAAAAATCTTGAATAATTCATCAAAATGTAAATATTCAGGCTTCAATAGTATTCTTATATTAATTTTTTCTTTTCGTTGAAAATCGTTAGCTGTTTGGTTGAATTACCTGTAAAACAAACATAAAAAATAAATAAATAAATAATAATAATAATAATAATTAGAAATCGTTTCTTTTTCTTTATACATGATCAGAACTTTGTAACACGTTGAAAGCAATCATCCACTTTAAAACAGCATTGAAAAAACAGGCAGACAAACAAACAAAAACTATCATAAATATGCAAATGCAGAATAAAAGAACTTGAAATTAAATTTTACAGCTCAGATAATAATTTATCAAACAATTATTGCGAAATTGCTATGCGGAAGAAGAAAATTCTACTTGTGTTTTTATTTTCCTGTTTTTGTGTTATTTGCTGGAATTTTAAACACTGCTCTGCATGAAAATCGGCCCCAACACCATTTTTACAAATTCTTATGTAAAATGACCTCCTGAATCCGAATATGACGCCCATTTTGCCCTATCACTCACCGTTTTTTAGGGACGACCCTTTATTTTTATCATTTTTCGGTAATTTTATGGCTATAAATTTGATTTGTAGGGCTGGAAAGGATTATGTTAACTGTTAGATATTTTCTAAGGGGTTACAGAGTTGGAAAATTCTAAAACATGAACAAGTGGGTGATTGGGTAAAATGGGTGTCATATTCAGATTAAGGAGGTCATTTTACCTAAGAGTCAGCAAGAATGGTATGAAGGCTCGAAATTTTTTTATTTATTTTATTACTATTTTTTTTTTTTTTTTTTTTGCAGCGCAGTGATATCGGCAAAATAATTTAAATTTACTGACAATTGATAGCTATAAAAACTAATTTACATTTACTAAATTTCTTGTAAAATATTTATCAAAATTGAGAATTATTTTAATTTTCTCATTTTGCCCACATGCATAAGCACTTTGACCTTTTTTTAAAAATTAACTATAGGATATTCATAATGCTTAGATAATAACTATTACCTTATTTTATATGCGGGTTAACTGTATAAATTAAATACAAACATATGTTTTCGTTTTAGCACTGTATTATTGCAAACTGGATATTTCGAAGTTTCTGCCAAGGACCGGATCATATATATCTACCCTCATTTTTCTGACTCTGTATAACTCAGTTTGAGTTAGTTTAGCTTCTGGCTGTCCTCACAGGATCATGCCAACTGGTGGTTTATGAACCAACGATAATCAGCGAAAAATTCATGTGATCCACAAAAAACAGTTTAAATAATTTTGCACTTAAAAAAAAAAAAAAAAAATGTTTTATTAGAAATTATGCTGATATGTCCATTTTAAATTTAGCAGTAGCTGATCCTAGTACATTTTTCATTAACTGATTTTTTATATATATATATAAAAAAAAAGTAAAAAGTTATTTTGTTTTCGAAAATTACTATAGTATATAATGGATTTATAATCATTAACAAAGGTATATTAATTTAAGAATAGTTCAAAAATAAATATTTAAATTTTTTTTTTTTTTATGAATACTGCAGAAAATATGGAGCCAAAAATTGAAATTTTGTAATAATTTGTCTAAGTTCAATTAATTTATCACTATTAAACAAAATTTAAGCATATTTTTATAATTATTAAATAGACATTTGTATAATAATAAAATTATTTGTGATCTTTGAAATAAAATAAGTTTGCTTCAAATTTACGATACTCTTATCATTATATTCTGTAAACATATTTATGTTTCTTTGTAAATAGTGGACCACAGGTTTTTAAATTATGAATTTAGTGCTCTACATAATTTTAATTATGAATTAAATGCTTCACATAATTTTAAATTGGGAATTTAGTGATCCGTGGTGTAGACAACCGCTGCGCTAATGACCTCTGTACCAAATACATTTACCTAATAAATATATATTTTCAGATGTTTCCATCGAAGAACTCATAAGATTTGTCGCTGAGATTTCGGTTAATCGACTGAGGAATTGTTAGGCCCACCGCACATTGAAGAGACATGAGACAAAGTTTGATGCGACATGCGATATACGCATGCTCTAAACAGTTTTGAGGAGATGAACTTGTATTTAGAGCATGCGCGTGTCGCATGTCGCGTTAAACTTTGCCTCTTGTCTCGTCAGTGTACAGTGGGCATTAGACAATCTATAACATTACTCCGGGGAAAAAAAATTACTGCCTTCCCCTAGAACGAATAAGTAGTCATTTTCTGAATCTCTAAACTAGAGATATAGATTTCTGAGATATGAGTGTACGATAAGGTAGTAAACTAAATAGACAAAATGATCGAGAATTTCTACTCTAGATGGTGAAACAATATCATGAATATTATGAATCCTTTGTATCGCGAAAAATTCTCGCTTGATTTTCTATAATCGGGTCATAAAAACCGAAATTATAGTTACTAAAACTCGTCTCTTGTGTTCGTATTTAATTTAAGAGATTTTTAAATCAGAACACGACAACATAGGAAAACGTTCTAAAATTCTAATAGAGGTTTTTAGAACTCGCTAGCAAAGGAACTAGAGCCACAATCGAATTTCTAAATGTAACTTCAGATGCAAAGTTTTCTTTAGTGTATATTTTTAACGTGCATTAACATAGTTCAGGGATGAAAGAGTTCCGCTTTTTTGCCTCCAGTATTTTCTTATAAAAATTTCTGACCTATAAAATAACTGTAAAAATGTGATAAAAATTTCTGTATAGAAATACTGGTGGTGGCAGGAAAAGCGAAACTGTTTCATTCGTAATGGTTGCTAAGTTTTCTAGTTTTTGGTGAGAGATTTAATGCCAGTTTTTTTCGAGTAGTGATTTTTTATCCTCTTCGCACCCAAAGCTATAATAACAATATAAATAACATTTCAAGGATTTCAGACACATACGTTCACATTATACATTACAAAAATGTTTCTTTTTCTTAAATTTATAAGTCAGGGGGCTAGTAATATACGGTGTAAGTATATGAACTTTAAACAACTCAACTCTAAATTACTAAGTTACTTACATATGCCTAACTGTAACACAATTTAAAATTTGATGCCCTTAAATAAACCGATCTATGTCAGCTTTTTATTTTATTCTGGTAAAGTGTCTAAGTACTTTAAGTAATTATGAAAATTACGTACTTTTCTTCGACCACATTGTTTTGAAGTCGTTTTACGAAAGTAGATAAAATAACATTTTATATTTGAAAAATAAATTTAGTTTCATGCTGCCATATATTGGTATCTTTTTAAAACCAATTTATTCAGCTTTTTATTAGTTTAGTCAAAATATAAAAAATATTAAATGGTATAGATTTTATAAAGGAAGGAATAGAGGTCCACATACCTCTGGAGTGAAGAGGTTAAATTAACCCCATTATGGACAATGGTATATATTATATATCACCAAATTTCTACTTTAAAAATTCGTCCTGTACATTTTCAATAAAATTTTATTTTTATAACTCATCAGAAGAAAAAAAAACTTATATTTCTTTTCTTCTAAACTTGTTTATAAATTCTGGTGACTTTCTGTATGAAACGAGAATAAATACCTTGCCCATCAAAGGGTTAATGATAATATAAAATTTTGTAAGAATTTTTTGTTTCTCGTTTAATTTTTTCTGTTGATTTTAATTATAGTTCGTGTTGTACTTTTTGTACTGCAGTTATTTTTTATTTTTTATTATTAAATTACTACATGGGCAAAAATTATATTGTAGTGAATAGAGATTTCAATTTATCTTGCATAAGGAGTTTAAAAAATGTTTCACTGATCTCAGTAAAACAACAAATATAATTTGCAGCAAGAAAGAATGGCTTAGAGTCCTGCATTGAGTCGGGTGCGGGTCGAGTTAGCCTTAATTTTTGACCCGCGGGCCTACCTGCAAAATGTTTTTCTCCGAAGAATCTTTTATGTTGCTTTTATATGAAAATAATTTTTTTGAATGCAGAGATTGGATGACATTATCTTCCTTCATAGTAGTTTAAAGCGACATAACTCATAACATAAGTTTAATTCGTTAAGAAGAAATACATAAATACCTGCATTAATACTTGATGTTAAAACATTATATGAGAAAGTTATATGCCTTCCAACGTATATTTGCTTTCTTATTTTTTTATTTTATTTTTTATTTTAAATATGTATACTGTGGATATTTAATACAGTTGATTTTTTAAAAATAAGTGTGATACACGCGAAATTTTATTTATAATTTGACTAGTTAATTATTCACTAGTTTTAATACAATTTTATACTTGTAATATGTATGTAATGATTGATTCTCTGAAAGGTAGGTTCTAATAATATAACTGTATTTCGAGAAATATAATTTTAATTCTGTTTCTTATATAACATAAATTGAATAATACTTTTTTTGTGGGTCGCGGGTTGGGTTGCTGGTCAGAAGCTGCGGATTCGGGTCGAAAATCTTCCTGCGGGTCGGGCGTGGGTCAAGTTTACTCGACCCGCGCAGGACACTACATGGCTAAAAAAAGTGAGGGTGGGTGGAAACCTCTAGCTAAAATTACCAAATATAAATTGCCTTTTTTTATGTTTCCGTCATTTATTATTATAGTAATTGTTAATATCGTTACTAAAATTATTTTCCATTGCAGGTATTATTCCTTTTATAATTCATATTTATTCATCCCGAACAAATAACAATTTAATGCAATTATGGAAAAAAAAAAAAAAAAATCATTATTCGTTAAATTTTGAAAATATGATTTGATTTAAATTATGGTGCGGAGAAAAACAAGATGCATTGATATTAAAATAACGAGTTTTATTTTGTATTTATAATTTTATTTCTGATCATAAAAAAAAGTTCATAACTCAAGTAAATTATGTACTTAAGAAAACTAAACATACCGTGATTAAAAATAAATAATTTTTCTACTATTTGCACTTACAAAATAAAAAAAATAAAAAAATCTTTAGCTTGTGTTGATTTGTGTTTAAAAAAAAAAAAAGAAGAATTTTTTTCCAGTGGGAATTAATTTAAAATCTTTCGGATATTGAAAAAGAATATTTTCTACTTTACTGATTTTTCTTGAAATTAGTGAAGTATTTTGTTTCAAGAAGTTTCTTATCAAAATCCCCTAAGCCTTTTTATTTTATTTTATTTATTTATTTTTTGTTACTTTGTCGGGAATTGTTATTTTATTGAAAACTTAAGAAACCTCTTATAATTATTGAAGTTTTTTAAAAGTTTTGTAAACAGAATTAATAAAATTTGTTACTTTTTATAAAATTGTTTTTGCAGCGTGAAATAACAAAGTTTAATTTTTCTTTTTAATTTTATAACATAATTTTTACGGTGTGAATTAATAAAATTTAGATTTTTTTAAAAAGAGATTTAAGAGAAAAGATTTTTTTTTTTTAAATCAAATATACTTATACACAGGAAGTTATGCAATACTTTTATAGCAAAGGGAAAAACGTTAATGTGAAAATAGTTAGTAAAATACTTGATAAACTGTAAAAAATAAATAAATAAATAAATAATAAAAATAAATAAATAAATAAATAAAAATTTTGATGCTTGAAAGAAATTAAGCATGAAAGTATTTGTTAAATCATATATATAATAAAATAAAAAAGTTTACACAATTTTTCTTTTGTTGTTTAAAGAACACTTTTTTTTTTTAATTGTGTTTCATTTTGCAATCGCTGCAGGAAAAAAAAAAAAAAAATGCTATGTTTGTAATAAAAATAAACTTAACGCATCTTAACTAACATATTAAGAAAATTGAGTAAAACTGTCAATGGTAATATAAGGAAAAAAAAAAAAAATTTTTTTTACTAGATAGACAGTTTTTTCTCTCGCTATAAATTCGAAACTTGCAAAGGTCTACATTATGAAACATTTAAAAAGTGAAGATCTTTTCAAATTTGGGTCTCATTCCTCGATTTTCACAAATTTAAAAAATGCATAAATTTAGTTAAAAATGCATAAATCGAAATATATGTATTTTTAACTATATTGTAAAACTAGACATTTGCAAGCAATTATAGGAATTAAAGCCAAAATATATATAAGTACGAATGATGTAATCCATACTTATTACTATACGTTTAAGATCGATTACAAAAATAAAATAAAATAATAAATAAAATAGAAATGAATAAATAAAATAAAATAAAGTTTTTATTCTGTTATTAATGAATATGTTAACATGACTATGAATAGCGCTAGAGAATAAAGAAAATATCGTACCTCTGCAAAAAAAGTGACACAACATAAAAAAGTAGTAGTTGAGAAAAATCAACTTAAAGATAACGATAGAGCATCGACTAGCCTGTAATAAAACTGACACGACTGCTTCTCAGGTGGATAATTTTTGCGATGGAGATGAGACGCTTTTTGTGTATATTGAGGCATCTTAAGCACATTTTTTAATGACATAGAATTGAAAACTGACATTTTTTTTTATTTGTGTCACTTTTCTTGCCGCAGCATGGTATGAGCAGTTTTTTCAGTAATTTCGGTTCATATGTTAATGAGAGTTATATCCGAATATCAACATAAAGATTCATCGTTCGTTGATGACAGTTCCAATTCTCTTTGATGTCCATGCTTTTTTGAAGCCTCACGAAAATAAAAATTCTGTTTAATCAGAGCTTAATCAAAATTATTCTGCACTGTAAAAAAAAAAAAACCCGTAAGATTACGGGGAAAGCCCGGCAGCAGAGATTCCAGACAAAGCCCGTAAAAAAAAAAACATTGGTTTTACGGGCAAAATGTTTTTTTACAGGCATGTAACGTAATTTAAGGTTATTATATACTTAATTTACGGTCTAAGCGTTTGGAATCCCTGCTGCCGGGCTTTCCCCGTAATCTTACGGATTTTTTTTTTTTTACAGCGTGCTTAATCTGCACGGAATTTTCAAAGAGATGAAGGGTGTAGAATTTTCTCGAATTTTGATTAAAATGTTTTAACTAACCTATAAAAAAAATCGTAATTTGTAATTTGTACTATTAATGCGTTAATCTAACAAATGAAGCATTGTGTTAGTTGTAGACGTAGATGAATGTACACTAACAGCATCTTATTTTACGGTTACTCAAAAAGGAAATCCCTCTTTAAAAAATAACTAGTTAAAAATCTAATTTAAATAAAGTATACGTAGAGGCGAACTCGTTCTACAAAAATTCGACTCGGAGGCTAAGGCTGTACTGGGGAATTTAGAATTAGCATTTTGGTATACACTCCTTCTCATAATTATAAGGACATCCGTTTTTCTATATTAACTAAACACTGAACACTATTATTTAAACAAATATATTTTTAATTAATTTGAATTTCATTAATAGACTATATTTAAAAAGTTTTATCGTTTTTCTAACTTAAAAAACTTTAAATATGGTAAAAAGATGATTTTTCAGGCGTTCACAATTATAAGGACAGCTCGAATTTTAGTAATTTTTTTCAGTTATTCTTTAAATTAATATTTTATGGGGTCTCTTTTTAGGGTTAAACAGTCAGACATACTCTCTGGTATATATATATACATTTTTTTTAATATTCAGTTTCAATACCATTTCATATAGCATATATGATATTCTTAATACATTTAAACTATTTAAAATTGCTTTCCACTAACATGCACATTTCTAATATCATAAGTTAAGGTTTTTTCAACTTTTAGACCATGGGAAAGGCAATAATACAGAAGTTTCTTTCTTCAAACTATTTCCTATTGCTCTAAAAGTAGAGCAAAAATGTAAGCCTTGTTGAAAAAAATATTATTACCCCCCAAAATCTAACAAAAATCTGATAAATCGACGTTTAAAATTTGCGGATATTCTCTTGATGTTCATAATAATTGAAAAAATTGCTAAATTCATTCTGCCTTCAATAGAAGCAGCTCCCCAGAGCACCATAGATCCACCTTTAAAATGCCCGATTCATATCTGCCTTTAAAAATTCTGCTCTGTCTTTCGCTATCTTCAGATCGTGCCAGTAACTGTTAAAACCATTTGGTTAATCAAGAATAAAATGTTTTTCATCTGAAAATGCAACATTTTACCATTTAATATTGTCTTTATTCAACTTTAACACAGCCGTTCTTTCCCCCATTAAATGCTGATTGATTACTACAAGATTTTTATTCATTTTAACATATTGTTAATTATTTTAAACATGCATAAATGTGGACCCTAACCTTTCGTTAAAAATTACGAGCAAATTTAGCAGCAGTCATTATGAGTAGAACAGTAAGAGGAATTATGAGTCTTCAGTCTCTGTAAAACAACTCTGATATTTCACCAGACCTCTCTCCTATCGAACCAGCAGTTCAACGTTTGATCACATTTCCTTCAGCAATTTTAGATCTTCGAATTTCATTAGAAATTTGGCGGATTGAAATTATCTTTCCACTTAAAAAACACATTTATCATACTTCACTACTTGAACGTTCTTTTTTTCGAGGAATTATCAGTAATGTCCGTCCAAAAAAAATTGAAGGCTTATATATGAATTAATCTAGCCCATTAGTTAACAAATTCGCATGTCAACTGTAATTTATCCGCTAGTAATTTAAATAAAACGAAAAAATCTGGATTGTCCCTATAATTATGAACATCTAAAAACGTGGAGAAAAACACATTTTGCATTATTTTTTATTAATTTTGTTTCATATTAAAAAAAATTATAGCAGTTTTGGTTTTTAGAATACTAGATATATTAAGTGCACTTAGTTAATCTTGTTCACAATTACTTTTACATTAGTTATTTCAAAATATAAAGTGTCCTTATAAATATGAGAAGGAGTGTACCTTTGTTTTTGGAAACTTAGAAAAATAGAACTAATAAATAAATAAATCCTTTCGATTTCTTCTTTAAATATTTTTCTATCAAGATTTGACTGTAAAATATTCTTGATAGTTGGATCTTGATAATATTTATTCTTAAATTTTATTTGAGAACCAAGGAAAACCATTAATGGCAAGGAAGAATAAATTAACCCCGAAAACTATTTCCTGATACATAATCTTATGAAAAAGATATTGGGAATTCAACTCGATTTCTTTGCATTTTTCTATGAATATTGTAATACAACGTAGTTTTATTTTCAGAAGCAATATAAATAGAAATATGTGACTAATTTAAATGTGTATATATCTTTTTTTTTTTTTTTTTTTTTTTTTTTTGTGTATTAAGGTTATACATTTATCGTATTACAAACGAAAAGATTTCCTCTTTATTATATATGTTCCTAGTTCGAAGTTTGACTCAAGTATTCTTATTTGCATTTACCATGTAACCCATTGCTGTCAACTTTAGCAGTTGTTGTCTACCAGAAAATTGTAATTGACATTTTTGTTTTATTTAATAAGTAAAAACTGTTACAGAAATATAAAACATTTCTATTAACCCTTCTGCGACGGGAGGCGCAAGCGTTCGCTGAAATCCTATGAATCAATAATCTAAATCCTATGGACATACAATGCCATTTTGTGCCGAAAAATACATTTTTTAATCGTTGCAAGACCCTGTGGCACAAATATGTGATACCCGGGGGTGAACGAGAAAACGCTTTGGCACGACAACGTGCCAATCGGGAAATGTGTGCGTTTCTTGCTGGCACGTGTACGTGACAGTCGAAGCGAAAGAGTTAACATTTTCTGGCATCCAAAAAGCGTTAAAGTTGACAACAATGCATGTAGCTGCTACATGATTCAGACAAAATCAATTAAATATGATATCTACGTCGGTTGCAAGTAGTGACTCATACTAATTTCCCATACGCTTATTTATTTATTTATTTTCTGTAGACTTCCATACATCAATATACAATACAGGGAAAAAAAAAAAAAAAAAAAAAAAAAAAAAAAGAAGAAGAATATTATCTTCCTTTTCTGTGTTTCATGCTGGTAGAAATATCTTGAAACGAAAGCATTTAAAATCAGAGCTTGTTCTCACCATTTACGTAATTGTTATTCAGAACGTGTATATACAGAAAGTGAACGTTGAAATAGTCTTTTTTTGTCTCTTTAAAGTTAGCTTCTGGAAGTGGGCAGAAAATAACTTCAGCAATTCATCTTTGTTCCTAGCAATTAGAAATGGAGTTGCCTCTATTTTGGCCAGAGGCTTCATGTACTTAACCTTGTCATTTTTGCAGTATATCGTATCATCGATCTACTGTAATTTTTTTGAACATTTTGTGAAATGGTGTGGATAAATGTTATTAGTAACTCTGTAGTGGTTTCTTAAAATGCTCCCGAAAGCTCTTCTATATTAAATTATGTGATAAACATTTAGTTAGATGTTCTTTAATTCACTTTAACAGAAATCTCTATTTGGAAACAACACTGAGAAAAAATTCTGTAATTGACATCTAGAATCTAAATTGTGGCTTTAGGAAAAGTAGTTCCATATCATCCTTATAAATTCTAGTCCCTTTTGAAAGCGAGTTCTAGAAACCCCTATTAGAATTCTAGAGCATTTGTCTGATATTCTCGAGCGCAAAGTTATTTAAAAATCTCTGCAAATAAATGGGAATAGGTACAAGAGGCGGGTTTCAGCAGCTATAATCTTGGTTTATTACCCAATTCTAGAAAATCAAGCGAGAATTTCTCGCAATACAAAAGATTCAGAATATTGTTTCATCATCTAGAAATGTGTAGTAGACTAGAAATTCTCGATCATTTCGTCTATTCAGTTTATTGGCGTGCTTTATGCACATAGCTCGGAAATCTATATTTCTAGTTAAGGGACTTAGAAAATGACCACTTATTCATTCTAAATGAAGGCGGTATATATTTTTTCTCAGTGAACGAATAAAATTATTTTCATAAATCTACTTTCTCTTTAGCATTTTTCATCAAAATTAAATATGTTTATGAATTCAGTCAGTTATGTCTGTCGACCATCCCTCATTTCAGAAATATATTTGGAATACCTTGAAACTGGCATATGTTATTTTGGTTCACAATAATATGTTTCTTATTGAAAAAGTATAAATAGTATTTCTAATTTGTATACAGGAACTTCCAAAAGAATGTAGATGCGTCATAGTCTCTTAAAGATATTTTTTAAAGATCTTACTTTAAATCACAAAAAAAAAAAAAAAAAAATTACACAAATGCAAATACAGCTTTAATATAAATACATAGGCTGTTGATGATATAATGAAATTAACTTATGTATTCGGATGCACAAAAAGGTAGTTATGTTACAATGATTATTAACATTAATGACTAGTTTACAACCATACAGGAATGTTTAACTGTATACATTGATGTAAGTGAAAATTGCTTGAAGTGCATTTTCAGTTATGCGTCTCCTTATTTCTTTCAGTATTATATATTCAGTTATTTGTTTATATATATATATATATATATATATTCAGTTGTTTGCAATAGTCATTAATATAAGTTTATTTGAATTTTAAAAGCATTTTTGCAAAAAGTTTTTCTTGCAAGGATTTTTTTTTTTTTATATACCTAATCAAATGTTCATTTAACCTCACTTATGAGTGGAAAAGATATCTCTATTGATTTCATGGATGAAAATACCTTTTTCAATTATAATTTTTAACCCGAGGTAGGTTTAATGCTTTTATCTTGCCTTCTAAAATCTACCTTACTGATTTAAAAGCCACTACATTTATATTCATTAGTTAAATAATGATATGAAACAAAATTAACATTTACAGACTGCAATTTCTCCTTTTCTCCATTTCTAATTATGTTTTCACATTCAGAAATATGATTTATTGCTCACTTCTTTTTTCGACACACACATTATTATTACATGTATGGTGATTAACTTACACTGTAAAAAATATGTCCTATTTGCTGCCAGAAATTCTCTGTAATTTGAGAAAACACGCGTAATTTACGAAAACATTACGTTGTCAAAACGTATTTTCTCAAATTACAGAGAATTTCTGGCAGCAAATAGGACATATTTTTTACAGTGTAGGTAAATGGTGGAGAGTGAGAGTGCTCGCTGCTCAGTTCTACACTGTCAAAAATTTTCTCCGAGGTTGAACCAAAACATGGTACATTTTTGCTGCCACCATGCGATGGTGAAACCTTTTACCATTATTTGGTGCTTTACTAAACCAAGGCTTGGTACTTCAATAGCTACATCCATAAGACGGAAATTTTTTTTTACCATAATTTAGTGCTTTTTTTTAAACAAGAAACGCCAAATCATAGTAGAAGGTTTCATCATCGCATGGTGGCAGCAAAAATGTACCATGTTTTGGTTCAACCTAGCAAACTGAAGCTACTGTAGTACCAACATTTGGTTCAACCTTGAACTGAAATTTTTAACAGTGTAGTCAAGGGAAAAACTAGTATGTTGTGGTCACCACATGACTTTCTTCTATATTTTCCTATACAAATTCGCTCAGTACAGATAACACAAGTCTACAAAAAACTGTTGACAAAATTTGGTTTGATACTTTTAGCTGATACATATGTTCTTTGGTTTACTAAAAACGTAAATGGAGTCAGTTTTTCTCTACGACGTATAAATTTTTGTCAATACACGGTGGCCACCGGACAATTTTGACTTATAATTTCGTTCATTTTCTGATTAAAGTCTTCTGCCAGAAAACAATCTTTAAAGGGGCGATTACGAATTATTCGCGATTTATAATTCTGTACTGATAAGTATAAAGTATTTAAGTCCATATTCTTGATTTTTCAGGAGACGAAAAATAAAGTTAAACTAACAAAAAACTAATCAGAAGAATCGATTAGGAAAAAGGGATTAGGTCCATTTATACCCTTTATAACCATTCAGTGGGGTATAACCATCCATTTAATAAAAGGAAAAAAAAAATTGAATTAAATATTTTATACTTAAGATTAATGCTAAATTTCTGACTTGAATCTTTTTTTACCAATGGATTTTCTCAAAGACTAAATGACATGGATTTAAGTTCTTTATACCAACTTTACTCCTTATACCAATTTTACTCCTTTATTTAGCACAGTGAAATTTCTGAGTTTCATGTTAAAAAACTGTAACATACTATGCAATTGCCCATTAAAGCAGTAATTCCATATAAAGGCGGAATTATCCAATCCAGAATACATATTTTTATTAAATAATTATTTAGATCTAACAAACAAATAGTTTTATTTCATACATTAACATAGCACTTGTTTATTTCATATAATAAATCATGATAGAATACAAAGTATATGTATATTATATTACGTTTAAAAAGAACATTTTATGTGGATTTTTATTAAATGCTTCGTAGAGTGCAATAAAACGAATTATTAAATCGAAAGTGTACATAGGTGTCATGTTATGACTTCCGTTTTATACAAACATAACAGTTTTATTCGTTGCAATTATTATTTTTTAAATTATTATAAACCCAAAAGGTATAAGTCAATTTTTTATAAGTTAATTTTTTATATAAGTCAATAACCGTTTTTCTCTTTACGATGTATAAATTTTTGTCAATACACGTTGGCCACCGGACAATACCTTCATTTTCGGTAGTTTCTAATATAATCATGGAAACATTCCATTAAAGTTACCATATAATTATATCGGTGGAAGAGTTACGGAAGAAGTTGTGTCAGTAGATACCCTGTATTGACAAAAATCGATACGTTATAGAGAAAAACTGGCTTCAGTTTCAGTTTTAGCACACCTAAAAACATAAAATTCCGCCAAAATTATTAAATCAAAATTTTAGTTGTAGACTTGTGTATTTTATAAAAACAATTTATAAAAATTATCTTCTATGATGAAGGCAGACGATTTTTATTCAAGATAAGTTAACACTAACTAATCCAAAGAAAGTCAGTTTTATTTTTTTTATGACATTTTTAAAAATGCATTTTTTCTCCTAAGGTTTTTTTTTTTTTTCGTTGCGAATAAAAAAATGGGTAACTTTATTTTAAAATTATCACAGATCGAATGTTTCAGCATTCGTTTTAAAGGTATTGATGTGCTCTTTTCAAAGATACCCATAATGGAAATTTGTCCCTCGGGGGGGGGGGGGGGGGGGGGGTCCCAATGCTCCTATATATACAAATTTTTCCCCAGTTGATTGCTCTTTATATTAATGACTATATTATTATGACTATATATTAAAAACTTAAATTAATGACTATTGCAAATAACTGAACATATAAATATAAATATATATATGTAATGATATTTACTGGTAAAGAGATGGCAGTCGTTGCATACAAGGAATACTAAGAATTCTTTCTCGAAACAGCTTTATTTCTTCATCATTGCAAAGTCGGGGCAAGGTAAGGCAAAATGGAGTTTAGGCCGGCGCTTGTCGATCTTCGGGCGGCTTAGTGGCCACGGACCGCGGAATCTGTTAGGAAGTCTGTAGAACCTACGTAATTTCGGAGGAGAGAGTAATGTTAAGGTTTGTTAACAATGGAAAACAGTGCCAATAGCAAGAGTTCCCCGTTTGTTTAATGTTTGGCATTTTATACGGAATTTTTGAGCTGCTAATTGGTTACTTAAGTCATCTAGGGCTCTAAAAGAATTTCTGGGATTAATTAATATGCCGCGTGACTTGCAAATTGCGTTAACGTCAGCAAATTTTGACTTATAATTCCATTTGCTGACTAAAGTCTTCTGCCAGAAAACAATCTTTAAAGGGGCAATTACGAATTATTCGCAATATTAATTTAGACTAGCGATTTTTACACTTTTAAATTGTTTTTTTTTTGATAATTTAAATTTATTTATTTTTATTCCTTTCATTTTCGTAAATGTATATATATATATATATATATATATTTATAAACAAATA
This sequence comes from Salticus scenicus, assembly GCA_963930645.1. Classification (NCBI taxonomy): domain Eukaryota; kingdom Metazoa; phylum Arthropoda; class Arachnida; order Araneae; family Salticidae; genus Salticus; species Salticus scenicus. The sequence goes on along the minus strand of CAWVNO010000109.1, from coordinate 623,009 downwards.
ACTGAATATATAATACTGAATGAAATAATGAGACGCATAACTGAAAATGCACTTCAAGCAATTTCCACTTAATCAAAGTATACAGTTAAATATTCTTGTATGGTCTTGTAAACCAGTCATTAATGCTAATCGTTGCAACATAATTATTATAATTTTTTTTCTTTTCTTTTTTTAATTTTGTAGTGAATTTTAAAAATAGTTCTCATTATGTACATTTATACGAAATTTTAGCCTATACCGCTATGTTAAATAATTAGAAAATGTGGGATGGCAACGCCACCTTTCGGACGATTTTCACCAAAAACTGATAGGCATTAATTTATGTCATGGTGCAACAACATATAAATTGCATGAAATTCTGTGCAGTAGTTCTTGAGATACAGCTGCCACAATATTTTGTCACACATGGGAACCGACAGACATTTTCTAAAAATAGTCAAATCGAGCTTTAGACTTCTTAGAACGTGTAAATCCATCGAAAATCCGAGGATGAAAATTTTCATGAAACCAGTACTTTCTTTTATTGAATATCGAAGAAAGTAATAAATATCTGCTCACAAAATGCAACTCCTAAGTATGCGGGTTTTCAAGGGAGATAAATTAATATGATATTAAATTATAAGAGAACTATGTAGAATGCTGTGGCCACCACATGATTTTCTTCTATATTTTTCTATACAAATTCACCCAGTAAAAATACTTATCTTCCATGATAATGCAGACGATTTCCATATCAGAGAAGTAGTAAAGTAGTATAACATAAAAAAAAAAAAAAAAAAAATCAATAACTTTATTTTAAATTATCGCAGATCGATGGTTCAACCATTCGTTTTATAGGTATTGCCGAGGTCTTTTGAAATATACCCATCATGAAAATTTACTTCCCTCTAGGTGTGACCCCCCCCCCCCCCCCCAGCAGGGGAGGCGAGACTCCTACACATACAATTTTTTCCCCCAAATGCCTATCTCTATTATAAATAATTCTTCTAAATTTCCTAATGATTATTAAAAAATAATTCTCTTTATGCACATTTATACGAAATTTTGTCCTATACCACCATGTTAAAAATTTAGAAAAAGCGGGATGGCAACGCAAGCTGTTGGACAATTTTTAGCAAAAGTTGATAGGCATTAATTTATGTCAATGTGTAACTACATACCAATTTGTATGAAATTCTGCGCAGTAGTCCCTGAGATATAGTTGCCACAAAATTTTGTCACATACACACAGACAGACATTTTCTGAAAAGGGTCAAATCGTGTTCTACAGCTCTTAAAACGTGTAAATCCATCAAAAACTCGAAGTCGAAAATTTTTACGAATCCAATACTTTCTTCTGTTGAATATAGAAGAAAGTAAAAATTTAGAACTGAGAAAAATTGGAACTAACATCAGGTGACCCTTGAATAAAGATAGACTTTTAGAAGAATCTTATTGCATTTATATATATGTAGAAAATGGAATTCTCTAAAGAACATTTCTATAGAAACAATTTATATCAATATTATGAAATAGATTTACAAGCAAGATACAGATGTAATTTGTTTTGACAAAGAAAAAGCAAATATAAAACAAAAATGAGTATTAGACGAGGAGAGAAAACAATCAATTCTTTTACTGCTGTCTTAGAAAATGTTTTTGAAAAAAATGATCTTTGGTTTATTGTCGACATTGTAAGATTTAGTGTGCAGTTTCCACTGAGGGTCGGTTGGAAATGTTTCGAGCGACGCTATTCAGAATCCTTTGATGTGGTCAAGCGGTTGGACCTGGGTCTACGGGTTGGTTCGAAAAGGGAGAGCCCCTGGTTCTAACCCCCAACTGAGATAATTGAGGGGCCAGAGGCAGATATCTTTGTCAATTTTGCATGCTTTCCTTTGAAGTAACTGCGCAATCTGATAAAAAAGGGGCTGCAACTGATGACAGGACATTTGGCTCTTTGTGTCCGAAGCGTGATTAATGACTTTTTGAACCTTGGTCTAGAACTCGCAGTGGAAACCGGCCTTATTTCCAACCAATCCTCAATGGAAACTGCACTTTAAATCAACCAGGACCCCGCTATCTAATCTGTTTAGCAATGTTAGTAACTGATGTGGTGTGTGTGTGTGTGGAGAAGAATGGAGATGTAAGACTTGGTTCGCCAAGGGGCCAATAAGGTAAGTTTTAAAAGTTTGTAAATACTTTTTCTTTAATAATGTATAAATATAAATAAATTCCTATTGTTTGGCAATAGGATTTTTTTTTTTTTTTTTTAATTATTTAAATAACGTTAATCTGTTTTTGGGCTGTGTGTGTGTGCGTGTATGTGGATTTGAATTCAATATTATATTAAAACTACAACGCCGCACAAAAAAATATGTTATTGCCTCAACGTTATGGTGTGTAGTGTTGCAAATGCAGCAGGTTTTAATTACTATTTTAAACAAATATACACTTTTTCTTCAATTTTAATTTATTATTAATTTTTTTAAATAAATATTTCCATTACATCCTATTTCATTACATAAAAAAAAAAAAGTCTCTACCAATTTGAACTTGCAAAAAACTTCAATTAAGGCGTGCTACTTACAACACGTGGTCAGCATTTCATGACACATCATTTTAGAATCGCGTATTTCATAAACAGTCATAACAAAGTAAAATTTCCTTTGTGTGAGCATCTAGTGAAAAATGCAAACGCGTACATCCTGTAATGTAAGTAATCAATAAGAGTAAATTTTGAAATTACTTCCGGAATGTTACAATGAATGCTTTAAAATTTAAATACATTATGCTCCGAAAAATTATTTCACAATTTTTATTTTTTTGAAAGAGAGAGAGAGAGAGAAAAAAACTAAATAAATAAAAAGAAGACTGATTATATAAATTATTTTTTGCGGCTTGCTTTGGAATATGAACAAATAAAATAAATAAATAAATAAAACAAGAAAGAAGAAATGTATTAAAATATGTTCACACGCTACACACATATGTATTGGAATTTGCCATTGTTAAAAATTTCAAAAGAAAAAATGCTGGAAATTATTTAGGATTAATGTAAAATTACAGCGGAAAATAAACGGCGATGTTAAAATGTTTTGACTTAGACTAGACTATGTTTTTTATATATACATTTTAATGGCTAATATTACTTTAATCAAGTATTGGTAGGGGTATATTATAGTGATTTATAATGCTTTTTCTGAAATAGAAATTTTCATTTATAGTTTTTATTGAGAAATCAATCAATTAAAAGACAAAAAATATAGAATAAGGATTGATAACACCAGTTATTTATTTTTAACTGCAAACTATTGCAAATTAACAAAAATTCTGGAAAACATTTCCAATACATTTACACACACACACATACATATTATTACAGTGTAAAGATTTTAGTAGTTTAATTTACAACGGATGTTTCTTTCCCTACAAAATGTTGAAATAAGTCTTTCATTTTTTTATGCATGATTTTAATTTCTTATTATGTTATTACTTTTGTTTTATGTAAAAAAATAATCTCTTAATCATTCTCGAAAGTTTTATAATGACTGTAAAGCAACGAAATAAGCACCGCAAATTCCTAGCTTTTCTCTTTCTAAAATAAACTGTATAAAAGCGGACGCCAATACTTATTATTTACACTTTAAAATTAATAAAGTAGCATCTCTTGTGCTCATATAACAATTCCCTATAGCTTTAAACATAAGAAATTATTCCTACGGTAAATAATACTTCACTAAAATTAAAAATTCAAACTATGAAAAAAATGCAACTAACATCGTTGCTCTCTTTATTCTATTCTATTTCTTAACAAACTATGGATGCCCCACGCACCACATAATCTTTACATTTAACAAATTTTTGAAGATAGCACGCGATCATATTTTACATAAAAATTGAAGTATTAAATTCATTTAACTCTTTTTTTTTCTTTGACATATTGTTCAGCACGTGAACTTACAAAAAATAGAGGATAAATAATAAACAAATTTATACACTGAAATTGAAAATGGCTCAGTTATAACAATACACGCAGTATACATAATATTTTAGCAGGTTAAGAGCCATTTTTTTTTTAAAGCTGGACAAAGTCTATGGAGGTGTGATAGTTGACATTTCCAATTTTCCCGAAACTTTCAGGATATGTTAGTAGTACTGTGATAAGAAAAAGTGAAACTTATTTTTTTCTGAATTTCATTTGTTTGACCTAGAAAGAGGGTCAAAGTTTGAGGCCGTAAATAAATGGTGCCATTTTAATATAATTTTACTCCTAAAGCCATGAGTGACCCATGTCAATTTTTTAAAATACGGATACTACTTGATACTAAGTACATTTTAGCATAAACAGTTTAGCATAAACACTCTTTTTTTTTTCTTTGACATATTGTTCCGCACGTGAACTTACAAAAAATAGAGGATAAATAATAAACAAATTTATACACTGAAATTGAAAATGGCTCAGTTATAACAATGACTATATTTCTCTCATAATATGGGAAATGCTTTCTTAGTTTTTCAGTAATTGATTTATTTTCTCCATGTTCACTTTTCATGAGTTGCCACTATTACTATACTCCATAAAATATAGGAAAATGCTTCATATTTTATCGAAGAAGCGTAATTTTGTTGTTGTTCGACAGATTTTTAACAACAAAGGTTTATCCATAAATTGAAAAAATAACCATCGTGTGATAAAAAAAAATTTTTTTTGGTAGACAAATTTTGATTTGCCTCTTTATAGTAATAAAAAAAAAAAAAAAAAAAAAAAAAAGAAAGAAAAATGGATAATAACTAATCTTAAATTGCGGTTCTTAGAGACATTTTATGAATGCTAACAAGTTTGTGCATGATCATATTAGGGTATGAGAGACTTTCATTCACTTATTATTATTAATATTATTATTTTGTATGAGGCCCATCTAAAAAATTAAATGTGTAATTCTCGATATTAAAGTCCCTGAAATTTTTAATCGAATTCCGTTTTTGCATAGGTCATTTATGTTTAAAAATTAATGTTAAAAGCCGAGGTAAATGTTTTTCTTAAACACTGTTTAATTTCTATTATATAGCAGTTTCCAATTCCAATTAATAATTACGAAGATCTTGTTGCATTTATGTACATTTTACTTCGTTGAAAAATGTGTGATAATTAAAAAACCCCTGATTATAATATTATTTTCAAAGCCTGAAACAATTAAAAAGATCGTTATTCGAACATTCCAAAATTAAATACTCGTATTTATTATTTTTACTTATCATTGTATTAGCTTGAAAAGCTTTTGCTTTAATATTTTGAAGCTTTAAACGGATGCTAATTATCATAGCTTGAAATGTAAATAGTTCATGCCTCACATTTTCCAAAATATTCCTTTAACATTCAATATAGTAATGGAAATCTACATCAGTTTTTTTTTTTATTCACTTTAACTCTTTGTTCATTATTTATTAGTCTGTAAATATGTACGTATGACAATTAATATTAAAATTCATGTATATGCAGTTGGACTTCTATTTAACAAAATCGCTAAATTTAGCAAAAAATTTTGCTATATGGAAAATTTATTTTAAATAGAGATTAACTTTTATAATATCTTGAACTATAAAAAATAAATAAATAAATAAATAAAAAATAAAACCATAAGCGCTAAATATTGTGTAAAAATAAATAAATAAATAAAAAATAAAATAAACAAATGGATAATTAAAAAAAAATTATATTAATTTGTTACAATTCTATTAAAAGAAAATTAAAATAGAAAAGGAATAAAACAACATTACACAGTCCATAAATATACTAATTCATTACTATTTTGTATAAAACAGTTATTATTTTTATTTTAAATTATTGTACAAAGAAAATTATTCCTTCAACGTTTTATTGTGTTACCGTATTTATTATAGCGGGGTAATTTTAGGAATACATAACATACGCGTCCTTCAAAATAATTATAAAAAAAAGTTTTTCAATTTGTCTAAATCGGTCCTTTGTTTGAAAAAGCGTTTTCTTTGATGATATTTCTCGCATCTTTGCATTGTTTAAAAAATTTCTTCAGAGTTGTTTTATTTATACTGTAAATTGACATCTAATTACTTCAACGATTTTTAACACATCAGCATATTTTCGTTAAATATAGATTACATCTCGATATTTGGAGGCTATTTTTACAACGAAAATCTTAAATTATAATATAAAAATATAATAATAAATACAAAATAAATATAAATATAATTATAATAATATATAATATAATATAATAGCTATAATATATAATATATATATTATATGTAATATATATACATATATAATATAATTATGAATATAAATTATAATATAAAGAGGTTAATAATATATAAATTATACATAATTTTTATCCACCAATAGGGAGAGCATTTTTTTTCTCCATTTAACTTATAGTTGAAAAGTGTTTTAAAATTTTTATTTATTAACACATTTTCCCAGTATTCCAGTTCATCATTACTCTTGAAAGTTCACGTTTTAATACATGGAAATATAAAATATCACCTAGTGATAAATATATAAAGAACATTTCAAGATTTAACTCCCTTTTATTTATTTTTTATTTTTTGTTTCTTTCCAATGGTTGCTTACTTCACAATTTTCAATTTTTAGGACGAAGGACTATTAGTCTCAATCTACGGATAAAACGTTGTCGCCAATTTTACGATGGCTGGACATTTATCGAAAACATAACTAATAATTTGAAAACGATGTTATAATTTGCAAAAAAAAAAAAAAAAAAAAAAAAAAAAAACTAATAGTCCCCCGAACAAAACTAAATTCTTCTTTTGCCAGAATATCATCAAAATCATTTTATTTTATTTATTTATTTATTTATTGGAAAGAAAAAGAAAAGAAAAGAAAATTAATAATAGTTAGTATCGAAACGGACAGTATCCAAAAAGTTAAGTCCTTTTTTGGACAAAAATACATTATTTTAATTTTTAATTGTTGCCAAAACAATTTAGGAGTTGATTTTAAATTTTTTTGAAATGAAAAGAAATTTACGCGTAAATATTAAAAATGATCTAAAACTTTGTGAAAAATTAAACTTGCAGGTTAAAATTGACGTCATTAGAACTCTAAAGGTATTTTTTATTTATTTAATAACATTGCTCTGTGATCACCGGCTAAATTACCCGAAAAAGAAAGAATGAAAAATAATCGATGTTTTAGTGAATTGTAGTCCAATAATAACCAATATATAACAAAATATTTCCTGCTGGTACTTTTCTTAAATCTATCGTCATTTTACGTGATTTCATGATCCAGTTGTAATTTATATTACAGGTAGTAAAAGAAAAAAAAAAGAAAAAACTGTTCATAGCATAAGTCATTATGTTTGTATGTGTCATCATAAACTTGCCACTATTTAATAACATGGCAATGTTGTGCAATGTTATTATTACATTATTTTTTCCTTATAATTTTTTGATGAAAGATAGACGAAATGCATTTTAATTATAAATATTCTAATTTAATTTTATTTATAGATTTTTTTTTGAGTTTAACAAAAAAAAAAAAAAAAGATCAGGTTTTATGTATTTGTAAATAAGTATTTTTTATTTATTTTAATTTTTTTTTTCAAAATTGTGTGCATTTTTTTTTAAATTAATAATTTCGTTTTAAAAAATACTAATAAATTTTGAATTAAAAATTATAAAATGCAAAACAAAAAAATATCCCTAAAACATCGAGACGTAAAATATGACACTTAAAAAATTCTGACCAATAAATTCTATTCTTAAATATTGATTAACACAAAAGAATACAGTTAAAAATAGAGATAAAATTTTTAATCTATATTTATTTACTAAAACATGAAAAGTTATAAAATAATTGTTTTTAATTGAAGACCCCCCGCCTCTTTTTTAAAACTAAAAATCGTTATTCAGTTTTATAAATCGCGCTAATAATGAGTAATTTTCCCCTTTAAACTTTGTTTCAACAGCAGAAAACTTTATTCCTGGAAAATCGGAATTTGAAATCTCAGCGCGATCTGCGGTTAGATTACTGATCGTTAACTGCAATCAGATCTCGCATAAAAATTAAGCCCGCTTAAAGAAAAGATATTCAAAATCATAGGAAAAAAAAAGTACAGATATCATTACTAATTAATCCTTTATGAAACTAGTAATGTTGTGACTGCCACAAGATTTTCTGCTACATTTTCCTGCACAAATTCACGCATTACAATTTATTCATTAAAATTATTATTCATTAAAATTATTTTCTATAATAAATACAGATGATGGATAATATAAACGAGGTGTAAAGACCAATGTTGTTAGGTAAGAACTACAATTTTATTTTTGTACATTACTGTTTTTATAATAAAACAGTCACTTTATGTAAAAACCAAAAACGTTTTAATTAAGCAAATAGACTGATACTATACAAAATTACTGGTGTTAAAAAAATAAAATTATTGTGTACACCTGGCAACTCTGATAGAGATTCTTGATCTCTAGATTTTCTAATTTATATTTTTTGAAACTACCATAGCAGACATTTTGCTCTTCGGATAATTCCTTCAATGAGTCATTTTTCCTGCGTTGCTTATTTATTTATTTAATTAATTTATTTGTCTTTTATTTATTTACCTTTTTTAGTATCTCCGTTTGTTATGATCTTTTTCTACGTTTTATTGCCCTATAACAATCTTTAAAAGTTTTTTTTTGTTAATGCATACTCATAATCTGCTATGCAGCTTGACCGATAATTGTAGATTTTGAAAGCGTAGAACTATTAAAAGTCTCCTACATCATCTAAAGATTGATCTATTTGCCTCATTCATTCATTTATTTATTTTATTAATCATTAATTATTAATCAAATGCTGACAACCGGTCAGCATTTGTCGGCCTGGATAGCTCAATTGGTAGAGCCTTGACCTTGTAAGTCAAAGATCCGGGGTTCGACTCCCGGTCCAAGCATTATTTTCACTCAGTCGGAAAAAAATAAAAATTTCAATAAATATGATTTTCTTCCACAGTTGATTGTGTGATTTTAATAAAAAATTATATATAATTAATCATGGTTGAAGTTATCTTTAAAGCCGTTTAGTTACCCGCATTGTGCAATTAACCATTCCTGCACATAAATGTGGATATTTACTATTATGTGACAGTTGAATATCTAAATAATAAAGGGTAATAGTTTTTAAATGATATTTCCAGCATAGCTGAAAAAACTTTGAAAGTTATAAAGAAAGGGAAAAAAAAAACTATTTTTGCTTGTAGCAAGAAAATAACATTTTCAAAGATAGTAATTCAAACTTATCTAAATACAAATCATTTAATTGTTGTAATTATCATTTTAAGTTTGGATGTTACGGAGATTTCGGTTTAACAGACACAGATATATATGTTAATTGCCCACTGAACATGTTAAAATAAATTTTTATTTATAGATTTTACTTTAGCATTGCTGTGTAATTCACAATTTAAAAGGGAAAAAAATTCCTTTTTATAGTGTGCATGATTTTAATAAATATTATATGGATAAGAATGAAAAATTCGAATTTCATACACGTTTCAAATATTAAAATTTAAAATTAAAATCAAAAGCTGAAATTTTCGCAGATTTTTGAGTTGCCAGTGAAAAATTATTATTATTATTTTGAGATTTAGTTTATAATTGCATTTAGACATTCGTCTGAGCAAATATGTTCTTTAAGGGGAGTGTTCGTTCACCTTTAAACCTTCAAAAAATCGATTTTTCAGTTTTTGCATATTCATAATATTTTGAAGTAGCCAGTGATAATTAAATAATGTTACAAGTAAAATTTTTACTTTAAACTCATTTTTCTCAAAACTGTATTTTTCTGGATGGCGCGCAGTGTATACAAAAATATTTTGAACATATCCTTTTGAAATTTTCAGAGTAAGTATATAACGTTATAACCTTCAAATTCCACCTAATTTTATAAAAAAGGTAATTTATAAATTTTGCATACAGTGTTTGAAATGGAATTTTTTTGTGTGATATTTCCTAATATTTAAATTTATAGTAATTTGTAGAAAATATATCTTAATGTATGGTAAAAGTAATAGGTGTAGATGCATATATGATGTATTTATATTCTCAAAATGTAAAAATTTTAACTAAATATAAATTTTTTTGCTTGTAAGGCTGTGCGGAGTAATTGAATAAAAATTTGAAATTTCCAAAAAGGTGTATTGCATTTACTAACTGAAAATAAAGTTGTTCCTTTTTGATAATAACATAAATTTGTAGGCACAATACAAAAACTAACACAAATTAACTCTGAAAATTTGGCTTAAAATGGATAATATTTAAAGAAACTGTAGCGAATCGAAAACAGGGATTTTAGTACCTCAAAGGTGAACACTCGCCTTAAAGCAATTTTCGTATGTTGGTTTATTTATTTATATCTTTAATTTTGTTTTTTATTTTTGCTTTACCTATCTCTCTTCTCTCTTTAAAGGCTTCTATATATCACAAAACGATAGATCATCTTTATTTATTTATTTATTTATTAGTACTTCTTTGATTTTGTTTTTATTTTCCCGAAACTACATTTTTTTTTTTTTTTTTTTTTTTTTTCATTCAACGAATGAAAAAAAAGTGTAATTATTTTTAATTATCTCGAGATTGACATCCACTCATGCAAGAGAGACAATGAAATATTTCTATAAAGTCTATAAATAATTAATCGCTTTCAGAGTTAACTTTAGAGCTGTTTAGTTACCCGCATTATATTATTAATCATACTTACATATAAAAAGAATATTCGTTACTTGGCAGCTGATAATTGAATATCAAAAAATGCTCATTATTTTTTTTAATGAGGTAGCCATCTTTTTTTTTTTTTTTTTTTTTTTTTTTTTAATTAATGATCTTCGGAAAGTATCTTATTTGTCGTTATAAAAGTTCCCTTTTATCGACAAAATTCTATGAATGTCAAAATATGCTTTTTCAAGAAAAATTTCTTCTGAATCAGATGAAAGATATTGAATATTAAATGAATATAAAAAATGAATATAAAATATTAAATGAATATAAAGTGTGCGCTTTTTACACTGAATGATAAAGCATTAAACAATGCGGTCTGACGAAGGCATGAAGCATCGAAAATTAAAATATTCCTTTTTGAGTTACTGAAATGTTGTATGCTTAATTTATTTTACATATGCTTCCATAAATAAATTAAATTATTGTATATTAAATCACACTGAAAATCATATTAAATTTTATTTATAGATCATAAGCTATATTTTTGTAAAGTAGTAGTGATTATTTGTCATTTGTTAAAAATATTTATACGCTAGAAATTTAGTGACTTTTATGATCGGACAATTTTAGATCGTGCATAATTGTGATTGATAATACATAAGGATAATGGATAAACGTTTTATATTTTATTGAAAAATTTATCATGAGCGTAAAAATTATTGATTATTGCAGTTTTAAATATCATGCTTAATAAGATTTATAATTGTAAGTTATTACTTTCTATTCAATTAAAAAAAATGTTTTAACGGAATTTTAACATCAAGTTCCGTAACAGCACAGTTAGGCTTAACTTATCCACAGTACATCTTAAGGACATTTCTGGGATGTCTTTTCATCCAGAAGACATCTTGAAGATATCCTGGGGAGGCGATGTGTTGTCTGGGTTACTTACACACACATACCAAAACAACTAATAACCAATATGTCCTAAAGCAGTGGTCGGCAACCTCATTTTTGAACAAAGCCAAATGTCAACAATACAACGATTAAAATATCTCTTGGGAGCCAAAAATTTTTAACCTAATTTATATTGGCTCATTCATTCTTATTAACATAATTAGAGTATTTCTAAGTCGACATTTGCTAAAATCTCAAGGGGCGAAAAGTCTGCGTGTGGCTTGCGAGCCGCAGGTTGCCGACCACTGTCCTAAAGTAAGGATTTTCTTTCTCTCTCTCACTTTTTTTTAAAAAATCTTTTCACGGTGTACTTTAAGTAATTAAAAAATTTTGAAGCACACTAACGATAAGATACTAAGGTTTTTATGATATAATTTACCAAGGTTATCCTGTCATATTGGATCTAGATCGCAGTGAGACACACTTCAAAAAAGAGCTGCGGTAGAGTGTTAGAGAATTTATGCTGCGAGGCTGGTTGGGGACAAAATCTCGCCTACATGAATGAATTGAAAGCAAAAAAGAGTCGGTAATTACTAATAATGTTGTATCAAATTTCATGGCAACACATACCTTAGTCAGAGCACTGACATACAGACAAACCCACCACAAAAATTGTTATAAATTTTGCTTAAAAGACTTTTAAAGACTATATTTATAAACTTTGTCAAAATTAGTTATAATTAATTCAAACGTGCATATCTATTTTAAAAATTTTAATCCAGGTTTGTGAACAGTGTTCAGCTTTGATGTCAACAGTGATGTACAATATTTTAAAAATGTACTTTGAATGGTGAAAAGCAAATGATAAAATAATTTAAAATTAAATATAGATAATGAAATTCCATTCTATGATATATTTATTTATTTTAATTAATTAATTTATATGTATAAGGCCCTGTGGCCCCCACCAGAGATCACACACGACACAAATACAAATTTTCAAATGGATCATATAATTATTTTGACGCGATATTATGTCCGGATCCCCTGCAGGGCCTAGCGTTTTAAGCAACTGGAAGTATGCATTGCCTGGTTGATGTATTATGATTGAAAGGCAGTTTTGTTATATACAGAGTTTTCTGAAATTAAATGATCACATTTTTAATAAATAATTACAGGATACATGGTATAAAACACTAACAAAAACAGACAAACGAAAAAAGAATTTGAGACATTTACAAACAGCTATATAGTACAAAAAACTTCATAACTGAGTGGAAAACTACCCCAACTCTAGTAATCAGCAGGATCGTATGAATGAATTGATTTAGGAAAAAGGTTATTATGATAGAAAATAGGATAATACGTTTTCAAATAAATGTTGATTTATTTGTTCTAAGTCGATACATTGTATTGTCTTTCTTACTGGAGTAGAATTTACAAGAACTATTTGTATCCATTAATATAACTTTAGTAAAGATAGTTTACAGTTAAATTCACTGTGAATAGATAGTGAAGAACATGGTACTCTGAAATAGACTATGAATCAGACACATAGGAATGAAAGTTAAATTTTAAATTATTTATTAATCCTGTATTGTTCATGATAGCGCATATGCTATCTTAAAGAGATCGCACTTTGGTACAATATTTGCACCACTATATTCTTACAGTAATTATCCTTATTGTATGAAAGTAGTGGTAAAACAATTACTCATCATTTTTGTAATAACTTTCTCTAACTAAATAAAAGTAAAAATTAGTGTTCATAATAGTAATGTCAAAACTGCGCCAGAGTGTGATCCCCGTATGCTTACCATGCGTATTAGTTAAAAAAGCTAGGCACAAAGAAGAATTGGTAAAAACTTCAGAGTGCTATAATTATATGTAAAGGAATTTGTGTATATTTACTGAGCTCATATCTTCCGATTTCAATAGAAGAAGCCAAATTCTTTGCGAAGGTGAAATATACATCGAGAATTCAAGGTGAAATCGAACCTTCTCTGCGATTAACTTATATAATCACTCAGTCACTAGAGAATCTATGATTTTTTAACATTGTTTTTACTAATGCGCCCATAATAAATTAACGTTCTACAAAATATGTGACGACTCGCGTAAGATCACACATGAATCAGATGTATTTTCTAAAAGGTATATAAATCCATTAAGTTTGGAGAATTTATTTTTCAAATTATTCGATAAATATTTCCACTTGCTTATTTAATAAACAATTTTGCTTGAAATATCCAGATTTTACCCCAGGTTTAAAAAAGAACAGGGCGCTGCTCATTAAAAAAAGAAAAGAAAAAAAAAAAGAACATTTTCTAGAATTATGAGGGCAGTTTTGGATTCTTAAGCGCACACTTAAAATTTAAATTCTGAACACTTATTTTAAAATTTCGATTTTAGGTATAAATAGAAGAAAAAGTTTTACATTTTAACTTTCTTTACACCTTAATTTTGCTTGTTACTGATATATGAATGAATGTTGATTGTTATGCACAATACATTCATTAATATTTATAACATATCTTCAGCGTGAAGGTTATTTTCAATAAATCGTAATAAGGGCGCAACTTGTTTAGATTAAGATCAAGAAGGGCTCAGTTTTTTTGGATGAAGGGCAAGAAGGGTACTATTTTTTCAGTCATAGGGCAGGCAGGGCGCAGCGCTCTCCTAAAACTGTCTGGAGGGAAATGTAATGTCTAAATATGTAATATATAAACTAGAATAACAAGTATATATCTGCAAGCTTGTTTTTTAAAAGTAGGTATCATTGCTTATATTAAAGCGTGCTTATGTTTATTTATAATACAGTTGGTACTCAAAAAAGCAAATCAAAATGTTAATTTATAAGTATGTTTTTTTAATGTATGATTGTAGTGCATATTTTAAAATAAAGTAATGAAATGACGATTAGAAATTGTTGTTCACCAAATGATTCATTTCCTTTTTGGTACATTTACTTGCTTAATAAATGGAATCAGAATTTATTTTTTCAACTCGCTAACTTTCAGCTGTGAAATTTTCTCTCAGTTGTGTAAATAATTAAATATTAGACTCAAATTTACGTTACGCATAGCGATTCTAGAGATGCTCCAGTTTATCGAATTCCTTTTTTACTAGAAAGTATACTTCTGGTTTAGATTTTTCATAAAATTTTATTAACATTGAAGCTTTTTTTTTTAAATGTATCGATAAGGTGAATTGTCACCATTTAGGAACAAAAATCTAAAAAAACGAGAATTAATATGCAAAAGTTTTGAATCGTATTGGTAGAATACGTAACTAACATCTAATAAAATGCTCTGTTACAATTTTAAAATAACAATTAATGTTTTTATTCGATTTTAACAGGGAAATATTACAAAGTTGTCCACGAAGCTAAAAATGAGTAAGTAACAAAAAATATTACTCTGACTAGCTGGCTTCGCCCGCTAGCGGGTCAGTATTTTCAAAGGAATCACTAAAATTAGTGAATCACTAACAGTAATTTTTAGTGTTAAGAAAAGAAATTAAAAAAAAATCATTTCTGATTGGGTAAAAAGTCGGCCCGGGTCCCCACTGCCTTCGGCAGCGCAGTCCCGTGCGCGCTGCGCGCGCACAGCTTAAGGGATACTCGCGCTGCGCGCGCGTATACCTTCCCTGACCTTTCGTGCCCCCTAAAAAAATCATTTCTGATCGGGTAAAAACTCGCACCGGGCCTTCAGCAGCGCAGACCCATGCGCGCGCACGTGTGAAGGTATACGTGCGCTGCGCGCACATATTCCTTCTGAAGTCATAATTTTATTCTTAAGAAAAGAAAACTAACAGTAACAGAAAAAAAAAGTAACTTTTAGTGTTAAGAAAAGAAATTAAAAAAAATCATTTCTGATTGGGTAAAAAGTCGGCCCGGGTCTCCACTGCCTTCGGCAGCGCAGTCCCGTGCGCGCTGCGCGCGCACTACTTAAGGGATATACGCGCTGCGCGCGCGTATACCTTCCCTGACCTTTCGTGCCCCCTAAAAAAATCATTTCTGATCGGGTAAAAACTCGCACCGGGTCCCCACTGCCTTCGGCAGCGCAGACCCATGCGCGCGCACGTGTGAAGGTATACGTGCGCTGCGCGCACATATTCCTCCTGAAGTCATATTTTTATTCTTAAGAAAAGAAAATTTAAAAAATCATTTCTCATCGGGTACAAAGTCGGACCGGGTCCCCACTGCCTTCGGCAGCGCAGTCACGTGCGCGCTGCGCACGCACAAGTTCACGGATACACGCGCTGCGCTCGCGTATTCCTTCCCTGACCCTTCGTGTCCCCTAAAAAAAAATCATTTCTGATCGTGCAAAAACTCGCACCGGGTCCCCACTGCCTTCGGCAGCGCAGTACCGTGCGCGCTGCGCGCACGACTGGAGGGATACACGCGCTGCGCGCGCGTATTCCTTCCCTGACCTTTTGTGCCCCCTAAAAAAAAAATCATTTCTGATCGTGTAAAAACTCGCACCGGGTCCCCACTGCCTTCGGTAGCGCAGTCGCGTGCGCGCTGCGCGCGCACAAGTTAAGGGATACGCGCGCGGTGCACGTCTATTTCTTCTCCACCCTTTCAGGCCCTCTTAATTAACCTGCGTATACCAATTTTGAACGATCTAACTCATTTGGCTGAGATGCAAAAGAAAATTTAATCAGGACACCTCAAAACGTGTAAATCTGGTGAAAACTTTCGATAATTTAAATGAACTTTAAAATATCTTTCGAATGATGTATTCAAAATAATTTAATCATAATTAGAAATTGAAATATTGAAATTTGAAAATATTACAGCGCCATCTGTCGGTAGAAATTTCTGTATTCCACTGTTCCATTCCAATTCAAAAACGCTTTCTAATGATGTAGATATTACTTATGAAATTATTTTAATTAGTAGCTGAGATACAAAGAAAACTAATTCAGGACACCTCAAAACGTGTAAATCTGGTGAAAACTTTCGATAATGTAAAAGAACTTTAAAATATCTTTCGAATGATGTATTAAAAAGAATTTAATTAGAATTAGAAATTGAAATATTGAAATTTGAAAATAATACAGCACCATAAGAGAAAACTGATTCAGGACACCTCAAAACGTGTAAATCTCGTGAAAACTTTCGATAATTTAAAAGAACTTTAAAATATCTTTCGAGTGATGCATTAAAATAACTTAATTAGAATTAGAAATTGAAATATTGAAATTTGAAAAAATTACAGCGCCATCTGGCGGTAGAAATTTCTGTATTCCGCTGTTCGATTCCAAATCAAAAAAGCTTTCTAATGATGTATTACTTATGAAATTATTATAATTAGTATCTGAGATACAAAAAGAAAACTCATTCGGGACACCTCAAAATGTGTAAATCTGGTGAAAACTTTCGATAATATAAAAGAACTTTAAAATATCTTTCGAATTAAGTATTAAAAATAATTTAATCATAATTAGAAATTGTAATATTGAAATTTGAAAATATTACAACGCCATAAAAGAAAACTGATTCAGGACACCTCAAACCGTGTAATTCTGGTGAAAACTTTCGATAATTTAAAAGAACTTTAAAATATCTTTCGAATGATGTATTAAAAATAATTGAATCATAATTAGAAATTGAAATATTGAAATTTGAAAATATTACAGCGCCATGAAAGAACACTGATTCAGGAGACCTCAAAACGCGTAAATCTGTTGAAAACTTTGAATTATGTAAAAGAACTTTAAAATATCTTTCGTATGATGTATAAAAAATAAATCAATCGTAATTATAAATTGAAATACGCGTATTAAAATATTGCAAAAATGTCCGGCGTGTGAAGATAAAATTTAATTTGCAATTAAAATGTAAATCTTTTGTTTATTGACGGAAATCGATGAAATTTAAAATGCAAGTTTGTTTTGTGGTGTAAATATTATATACTAAATAAAATGTGTAAAATTTTAAAAATTGAAGAAAATAGAAAATTGTAATTTTTAATCGCACTACGAATCAGGTGACCTTAATGAATACCAGCTGTGTTTCCGTTGAAGACAGCTGGAGACTTAACGTCTGCAAAGATAACATTTTTGTGATTCGTTGCCAACATTTTTTTATAGTTTAGTTAATCTTAAAATATCTAATCGTCCGATCGATAAGCCGTTTAAACCATCGGATTGAGAAAAAAAAGCCCTTTCCAATGGTATCTTGTTTGTAACGATGCGACTGATATTTCTAATTTATTTTCCACTTTTTCCGTAAAAATGTCGCTTTTTAAGCATTTAATCATGAATTCTGGGTCATTTTTCGATAGACAATGGTCGACGTTTTAATTAATATCTCCGCTAATTAGGGTCGCATCGTTTAGCAAATTAGATAACCCAGATCTGCGATAAATTCTCTGTCCGACGGTACCTGTTCGAAGTCCGTGCGACCATTAGCGGCGGAGCCTTATCCGTTTCAAGCCGTTTCTCACAGACAGACACACAGACACACACACAGACACACGCGTACAGATTTTAATAATATAGGAGATTTAATAATATAAGGAGATGTTATGAGATGGTTAATTCAATCTTAAAACATCAAGTTGTATCGATTCCAAAAATTTATTTATTGACTTATGTAGGTCATTTATGTTTGTTTTGAATAAATAAATTTATTTTTATTAATAAGCTATTTTTTTTTTTTATTGGAATTAAAGATTGGTCAATTACTAAATATCCAAAATATTATCAGTGTTAGTAAATGACCAAAATAGTCAACTACTAAGTTTCTGTTTGTTTTCAAATTTTTCAGTAATTGGTTATCATGGTTTATTACTAAATGTGTAAGATGTCTCACTTAAATTTTCGCAGCGGATTTCTGAGTTTGCGAAGGATTCTGAGCGTTCTACTTTGACAGTGCATTTTAATCCGATAATTTAAATGGTTTAGGAAGGAAGCGGAGTCATTTTTGGATAAAATCGTCGAAAGAGGAATTAGATTACTGCAGGAAAGAATGGGTTGGTAAGCGGGTTTAACGTCACACTAGAACTACGTAATCGGCAATTCGCAACGGTCTGAGATTCATGCATAGAGGGCGCTATAGGAAAAATGTTGATTAGTAAATCGATTGTTATTAATTATTAGTATACATTAATATAACTCATATAGTTATGAAATATAATTTAAATTTATATTTTCAAAATCAGCTTTTTTTTTTTTTTTTAATTCAGGAAGTTTTTAAATTGGAAAATTGAAATGATGAATTACTAATATAACGATGGTCATGTGTAGTAGGCAAGTTGTAAAATTGTATTTTCAAACTATTACTTTAAATAATATGAGCTCTAGAAAAGAAAACAAGGAAATGATTTATCAGTTATTAATCCTTATATATTGATTAGTACTTAGAAAAATTTCCCAAAACTTTTGTCTGTGATTATAATAGAAAATAAGATAAAGCATTAAGAAATTTGCAATAAATGGTCAATTACTGGTCTGGTTTATCCTAATTGTAACGCATATTTTAAATAGAAAAAGGGGGAGACAAAATGTTGTTCATCAAACGATTAATTTCTTTTACGTTTTCTTCTTTTCGTAATTTATTATGTAAGGATTTATTTTTCTTAATTCGCCCCTTTCTCCAGATGTAAAATCATCTCTCAGTTATGTAAGAATTAGAATCAAATTTCCGTTACGCTTAAAGATTCGTGAGATGATTCAGTTTCTCTTAATCTCGTTGGTGCCACAAAATGTACTCCAGGTTTTAATTTTCAAATTTATTTTTTTTTATATTGAAACACACATTTTTAAAAGCAGTGTTCTAACTTAGATTTTAATATAAATTAACAAAATAACGATTAAAAATTTAGTTCATCAAACATTTTTTTTTCTTTTTTCTATTTCTTGCTTAAGCAGTAAAAAAAAAAAAAAAAAAGTTTTAAATCATTTTTAACAACTCATTGTTTGTTTCTTACAAACTTGAGATCATTTCTAAATTATGTAAGTATTAGATTCAAATTTCCGTTACGCATAAAGATTCTTGAGATGATTCAGTTTCTCTTAATCCTTTTGGTGCCACAAAGTATATATGCTTAAAAACTTTAGAAGGTTTCTTTCTTATTTGCTTGCATCTAATGTTTTCAGAGAGAGGTAAAGTTGCACAATGTGTGGACAGTTGAATTCCAAGAAAGGCTTTTTTACATACCTTTAAACAACTTGAAATTGAATCTAAAGCTTTCTTGCAAATTTTTTCTTGATGAAATTTAATCATTAAAGGATTTAACTCCAAATTATGTTGCACAAAAATTAGCCTGCTTTCTATTTTATTTTACCTGTTGTTTTTCCTCTTTAAATCCATCTGCATTGAAGTAATTAGGTAATCCTAGAACTTCGTAAGCAAACCCTGAAGCAGACATGGATTGAATATCGTTTGGAAATGATTGATTTTAAGTTAAATGCCACACAGAATATATAATGAAATTTGCTTTAAAGCATATTATTAACGCATCAGATACATTTTTTCTTACAAATGTTGCGTCGTCTTAACTTTCTATATAATTTATGGAATAACTTTTCTTTATTTTCTCTGACATCAAACTCAGTCTAAAAGCTTATAATCGATTTTAAACAGAAAAACTGATACTATGCGTTTCATATATTTTAATATTTATTTCATGTCCTAAGAGATTATTACATAAAATTAGTGGAAATTGCGTCGTTTTTGATAAAATCATCGAAAACTTCAGAAAAATAGTTTTTTTCTTTGTTTTATGCGGAACATAAAACTAAAAAAGTTAGCATTTTAGAAACTAAAACGTCGTTAAATAGTTCTTAATTAATCTCAAGCAAACTAACTGAAGGATACTTAATAATAATAATAAAACTAGACTTACTAATTCATTTTTATAAAATCTATTCAATCATTCGATCTACAGATTGTACTTAAGTTATACGTTTGTTGGAAATCAGATTTGTTATCCATAATAACCGAAAGCTCATTAGTAACCCGAACATTCATTATCTATCTGCAGCAAAACAAAATTTATTTGCGATCTAGGAATGCCGGGCTTGTAAGTGATCATGCGAAAAGTACAAGCATTTCACAAAATTCTACAAAAAAGAATAAAGAGTATACAATAAGTACAATAATTTAGAGATATTAAATAAATATATATATATATTTGTATTTTAAGCTTGGCATTTATTTACGAGTTGTTAAATTAATTTGTAGAGCTTTAAACAATTTCTGCAGCGTTCACTGCCGTGCTGCACTGTTTTTGATATTTGGACTGAAACTAAACACAGGCACAAGAATTTGAATGTTTAAACTTTTAATAAAGAGTATACAATAAGTACAATAATTTAGAGATGGTAAATAAATAAATAAATATTTGTATTTTAAGCTTGGCATTTATTTACGAGTTGTTAAATTAATTTGTAAAGCTTTAAACAATTTCTGCTGCGTTCACTGCAGTGCTGCACTGTTTTTGATATTTGGACTGAAACTAACACAGGCACAAGAATTTGAATGTTTAAACTTTTCATACAGAAACGATGCTATTTAAGAAGTTTAATTAAAACAATTCTCCTTTTGCATTTCAGAAGTCTGTTGTAAAACCGTGTTCATCAACTTTCTAAAAAAAAAAAAAAAAAAACTTGAAACCAGGGAACAAATTTGCTATCCGCTAACTTGCGTTTTTCAGATTTTTGCCTGCCTTTTTCTAAAAATTTAAAGAATTTCGACCTTTGCCACTAAAATAAAAAATGTATTAAAGATAAGTTCACCTTGCTTTTCGATTTTTATTTATTTTATCTGACTTGTTGCAAAACAACTGTGAATAATTATATAAAATATTGAAATTTAATTTAAAATGTGACTGGGAATGTTAAAATCATGTATGTAAATTACATATTTTGAAACTTATATTTATATGCACAAGAGATTTTTTTCATATATATCCCTGTAACTTTTAGTGATTTCACAGCGAAATCAATCATTTAACGTCATTTAAAGAACTTTTGTGCTGCAATTTTTTTTCTTTGTTTTAATGGATTTTTAACTTTTGTTCCTTCTTTGTTCAGTAGATGGAAGCACTATTCAGAAATTTTTAGAGGAAGCTAGATGCATAAGTCAGTGGAAATTTCTCAGTAGGCGCGAGTGCACCTAGCTGGTTTGATGCTGCACTCTTGTCTAGATATTTCCCTTAATGAAGGGCTTGACTATTATATTCACTTCAAAAAAATTTCGCGAGTTTTTGTAGTTAATAATGTTTACTAACAAAGTTTTTTATTTATTAAATTAGATATTATTTGAATTTAGTAAGGTTAACTTATAGATGTTTCAAACCAAAATTTTCTCGAAAATTAAAAATGTTGTTATTATTATTATTTTGCTTTGCATATTTATGATCAGCTATGTGTTAAATAGCTATTTTTTAAATTAGTTTAGGAAAATATGGAGTGGATGTTAAAGGGATAGAGCGTGAAGTATTTACATGTTGGTTACTATGAATAAAGAATTACATTAATGATAAAATGAGCCTTTATAGCAAAATGGCAAAAAAAAAAAGTAATATAAAAGAAAAATTTTTAAAGTCAATTCCTACTTACAAACCCTATCGAAAAAGTTTTTTTTTTTTTTTTTTTTTTTTTTAATTAGGAAATAAAAAGCGCGCGTGCAAAATGAAATAAAAATAATTATAAGATAAAAAAAAAATTATATACCATGTTTTAAATTTTTTGAGGAATCATATAGCTCTTACCAATGTGCATAAAATTTTTAAAGTGATAATGACTTCAATTTTTGTGAGATGCATAATTTAACTTTTTATAATTTTTTAATGTTCACGTTTAATTAAATGTATTAATTTTTATGTCGAAAGAAAGAAATTATGTCGAAAGTAAATGGCAACAATTAAATTATAGCAAATATTTTAATGGCTATTTTAACGCTATTAGGATGTTATTATTTTCATATTTTAATTAATTATAAAAAAAACTAATAAAAAGTTTTAAAATCGACTTCAAAGTATTGTGTTGTCACCGTGTTCCGAGCAATCCTGAAAGTTTCAAATTTCTAGCTAGTCGGGAAGTTAGTTTAAAATCGATTGCAAGATTTGTACAACATATATATGTAGAATCTTGGCTGGGCGTCTAGGGGTGGGGCAATGATGAGATGCGACTTAGATAACGAAAACATTTATTACGTAACACACACAAAACAGTTTACACTTAAAGATTAATATAATAACAGACTTTCTATCATTAACCATCTGCTGGTATCGAGGCTCAATACACAGAACGAGCTCTCTTCATCAGTATAACCGTAACAAAGCAACATTTAAGCACCTACTCACAAATATAATTCACATAAGTACCTTCGCGCACTTTATCAAATATGTGAGATTGATGCATTGAGCCCTCCATGGCTCTACACAACTATTAAGAGCACATCATAAGCTCTAATTAGGAGAAAATGACCATATCAGCCTTCGCGCTGACGGTCTCAACAGCTTTCCGTTGCAGGCAGATCTCAACTGACTTCCGTTCGTCATGTCGTCGAAAGATGAGCATCAGAGGCAGCGCCATCTGTTGTCTGTACAAGGAATGCGTCTCACGAAGCTTTCTACATAACTTCCTATATATATATATATATATATATATATATATATAGGGAAAGTGTGAACTAATAGTAGGAATTGAAAAAAGAAAAAAAGAACCAAATAACTACTTGTTAAATTAACTTACTATTTAATGAGAAAACAATTTACTAGTTACATGCAGTCAAAAAATTATTCTATCGCTGCTTAAGAAATAACAAATTAAAATAAATAAATAATAGTAATATGTCTAATATATAAACACTAGTATATAACCCCGTCAAAAATGACGGAATGTGAACGATAAATCTTGAAAACAATGTTTAGATCATGATGGTTACCACGTGATCATTTAAATGTATTTTCAATTTTTGTTTATAAATCAAATGTGTTTCGATATTTTATAATTTTCGTTCTGAAATTAAAAAAATTCTACCCGATCAATAAATATGAATGACAATAAAAAAACTGCTGGTTGACAAAAAATATAGGCTCGACAACACAACAGCAACAACACATCCCAGTGTTCCATTAAGTGCAAGCGAAGTGTGACGCCACTGACCGTCCGTGGATGCAAGAAATGATTTCCTATGTTATTCGCCCATTGGTTTTTTTGTAAAAAATTATTAAAAATCGAGGAAAATTATTTCCCGATTTTAATCCCCCTATTTATGTACATATATGTATTAGTTATCATGTGCATGTGTTAGATTGAGTTATTTTGCTGTCAAATTGACAAAATTTTAATTTTAAATTTCAAAACTCTGTTGTCCTTCGCGTTTTTTGTATTTGGCGATCAAAAACGTACTACGAAAATATACATGCCAGATGTATATTTTCGTAATATGTATTGTGCGAAATATTGTTTCATATTATTCATTACTTTCTTAATATGACTGTAATGAATAGCTTGAAGGCTGATTAATTTGATTAATTACTCTCTTAATATAAGTTTTTAAAATAACCATGATTTTTGAAAGGAATTAAATTATATTCGCCAGATAATTTGGCGATATATATATATATATATATATATAATTTCTGCCAAGGATGACCGATGTCAAATCTATTCCGCTGCAACATATTAGTATCTTATATCAGATACTTTATTTAGACATTTGAAAACAAATTTCACTTCAAATTATGATAGAATATTTATCATTTTCCTTTTAATTAGTATATTAGTTGGATATTTATTGTGTAAATATCATCCTTCGAAATGAAATGTTTATGTTTTCAATGGAATATGGAAGTTTTTTTTTTATCTAGAGTTTTGAAATTTAAAATTCAAATTTTATCAATTTTAGAACAAAAACAACTTAATCTAACGCATGCGCATGATAACTAATACATATCTAAACCTAAATATGGGGATTAAAATGGGGAAATAATTTCCCTCTATTTTTAATAATTTTTTACGAAAAATCCATTGGGCGTTTAACATAGGAAATATTTTTCTTGTATCCACGAACGGCAAGTGACGTCATCACTTCGCTTGCGTATTTAAAGTCCTCATAATAAGAAAAAACGATTTACTTCATTTTACCAAAATACTCTTTTTTAAGACTATCGTAGATCCTGTTTTCAAATTTTCTAACTAACTATCCAATAACTACAGACACTCCATGCTAACCCAAATTCACCTCTACTCGATACCTCCAACCAGCTATCTCACCCACAACATCGCCAAAATATCCAGGATCCAGGTAGGAACTTTTTAATTCTCAACCGAACATTTTACCTTGACTCGACATTATCACCTTAGACTACTCTACTTTCAATACTCATTTCAACTGGTTACTTTTACTTGCCCAACCAAACATTCTATCCCAACTATCATTTTACACTAATTTCAAAACTAAAATCAACTGGTGACATTTACGTACTAAACTCGACGCCAATCATACCTTACAATGTAAACAAACAATGAAGTTTGATAAAAATATTTAAAGGCTTTAATGCGTTTTTACAAATATTTTAAGATTTTTAAGGCTTTAATATGTTTTATAAATATTTTAAGCGTTTTTTTAATGAAACAGTCAAAGAGTCGTTCATTCGGAATTAAAAAGTTGTCCATTTGGAATTTGTATTTTCTGAATGGCAACAGTTTTGGTTTGTTTTTATTTGGCATTGCATTGTTTATAATCATGAAGTTACATAATTCTATTTATAGGTTCATGTTTATAATAGCCAGTGATCCGTTATATTTCATTTAGACATTTAAACATTACAATTGAATAGTTTTTCAAGGTTTTATAGGAAATAAATAAGAATATGTGCGATACAAAACATGTATGAAAATGATATGTATGTTTCCTAAGTTGAATTAAACAAACGGAAAAAAAATGGCTGCCAAAAGTTTCTGTTTTGAAGCGGTACTAACCGGATTCGTTCATGACAGATGAGGGTCATTATATATATTAATAATATACTGATGAATTTAGTTTGAAAATTCAATTTAATTAATAGTTTGTAATAAAATGTATACTTTAAATGGAAAACGAGGAGGAAAAAAAAGTTTATATATGAAATTATAAATTAATATAAAAATTTACAAAATTATATTATTTTGAAAATACGTGCAGCTTTATCCGGCAAGACAACGGATTAAAGTGGACCATTTAACGGATAATTCGATAAAAAAAAAAAAAAAAAAAAATATATATATATATATATATTTAGTATCCCATTGAAAAGCAAAACCAACCTCAAACTCATATTTAAGCATAAAATTCAAGAATATATATATATAT
The DNA here is from genome assembly GCA_963930645.1 of Salticus scenicus. Taxonomy (NCBI): domain Eukaryota; kingdom Metazoa; phylum Arthropoda; class Arachnida; order Araneae; family Salticidae; genus Salticus; species Salticus scenicus. Next base: position 597,100 of record CAWVNO010000109.1, on the reverse strand, counting down.
ATATCCCAGTATATATATCTATCTATACTGGGTATCCCGTAAATCTGTAGACATTTTAAAGATTCATAAAACTTGAAGGAATTGGTAGAATTGAACGCAGTTTGCAAAAAAAAAAAAAAAAAGGTTAAAATTTTTGTCGATGGAGGGCACTGTAGATGAGCAAATCACACATTTCCGAACAAAACTATATTTATTTGCATGCAGATGTTTACAAGCATGTATCTTATGCGTCTGTCACCACCACTAATTACAGTTTTCCAAATGAGTTTCAGCACCTTTAACTGCAGCTTCTGTCGGCGATTTTTAACTGAAGTAAAACATCTTCACCAATAATGCTATATCCACCAAGTTAGCATGGCAATTAAAATTTCATGTATGCACAAGTATTAGGGAAAATGGGAAATGAGCTGTTAAAATCGTCTGGTTAATCCTAAGAGTGTACAGTTTGTAGGACTCTGATTTGCATATTTCTCGTTAGCTAGACGGCTAACGAGAACAGCACCTTCTGTTGTAGAACGACGAAAATTATAATTTTTTTTTTTTTTTTTTTTTTTTATTTCTTTACCAAAAAAAAAAAAAAAAAACTTAAGGAAATAACTGTTTTGCAAATCGCGTTGAATTCTATAAATTTCTTTAAATTTTATGAATTTTTAAAATGACTACAGACTTATGGGACATCTAGTACTTATGTGAATTTTTTGACAATGCAACTAAATTTTCTCACATTAATTTATTTTAATACGTTTAAAAAATAGTGAAAATAAATGGTATCTAGTTATACATGGTGAAACGTATTTAAATATTATTACTTTTTTTTTTTTAATGTTATTCGGATTTCTCAGAATCTGAGTAATTTTTACCATGTTTTAATTAAATCGCTTTCTTGTTTGTTTGTTTGTTTGTTCAGTACAAATCTTGCAATCGATTTTTAACTAGCTTCCTTACTAGCTAGACATTTGAAACTTTTAGAATAGCTCAAAACCCAATGACAACACAATATCTTGAAGCCCGATTTTAAAATTTTTGATTAATTTTCTTTTAGTTACTAGTTAAAATAGCTTTAAATCTAGCCATTTAAATATTAGCTATAATTTAATTGTTGCCAAAAAATTTACGAGCTCATTTTCTTTCGACGTAAAAATAAGTACATTTAATTAAACGTGAACAATAAAAAATTGTAAAAAATTAAATTATGCATCTCCCAAAAATTGACGTCATTATCACTTTAAAAATTTTATACACATTGATAAAGTGCCAATATAGTTCAATAGCTATGATTCAACAGAGAATTTAAAAGGGGGCCGTGCCCTTAGTGACAGTGCCCTTAGCGGAAATCCATAAACCCGTGTCCTTAGCAGAAATGTTTCCCCCCTCGGTGGCATGCTTTGAGCATACGTGCCTGTAGCGGAAATGTATAATAAATTTAAAAATAAATTAATAAATGAAAAAATGAACTCTTCAATTTTCCTCCACACTTTATTCACATTTAGCACTGCCTACATTTTGCTTCAGAAGTAACCTGCCGCAAAAATCGGTATTCTTACTGTAGAATATCCGTTATTTGAGGGAACGGTGATCTATAACAATATAAAGTTTAATGAATCACAGTACTCCATACGAAAACGTACATTATTGTCATTTTATGATTTTATTTAAGTTTTTGAAAATCTAATTAAGCTTTACACCTTTTAAAACTAAAACAAAAACGGAAAATCATGAGGTAGATTTTGATTATCAACACTTTCCAACTGTACGTACTCGTTGTATCGTATAACATTCTATGTTCTATGTCTAACTATATTATTACACAATGGACAGACAGAAAGACAGACATATAGACTAACTGAATTCACAATCACACTGAAACATTGTTGGAAAGTGTTAAAAATGCTTAACACAAACAGAAATGCTGCTCTTAATTTCCTATTTGCTTTATCTTAAATTGCAGAAATCGCTGTATAGCAGCGCCACCTGTCGGTCCATAAACATTCAAATTGAATCAGCATAATGTCTCACAATGGCCTTCTCTTATATCAAGTTTTGATTCATTATACGCAATAGAACCTGAAATATAGCTTCCCCTTAAATTGTGGAAATCGCTGTATAGCAGTGTCACCTGTTGAGCGCTTGGCACCAAAAGTTGATAGGCAGTAATTTAGCTCAAGGTACATCTACATGTAAATTTATATGTAATTCTGAGCAGTAATTCCGGAGATACAGTTACCACAAAATTTTTATCACGCGCACACTCAGACAGACGGACAGACATTTTCAAAAAATAGTCAAATCGTGTTCTGCAACTCTCAAAACGTGTAAATCCGTCGAAAACCGGAAGTCGATATTTTTGCGAATTTAGTACTTTCTTCTATTGAATATAGAAGAAAGTAAAAATAAAAAATTCTTAAAATATTTACGGAGGCCGGAGGCGGACAAACGGTGAGTAGAGTAGACAAATACATTAATTCAAATCATATAATTTAAAAAAATGGTAGAATTATTCTACCCTTTTTTAAAATGTGAATATGATTCACGTTTATGAATACGCTTAATGTAAAAGAAAATGCAATTCAGCAAATTTCCAATAATAACCCTCAATGTAACTGAATATTTTTGTGTGACTCTCTAAATCTAATGCTAATTATACTACATTCTATAGAAAGCATTCTTTTGTGCATCTGAATAACATATTTCAATCTGCTACTCGCGCACCTTCTTATTTCCGCTAAGGCCACGGCTTCTTCTATTCCTCCTTCTTCTCTTTCATCCCATTCCGCTAAGGGCACGTCACCATTTAAAAACATGGTATATAAAAAGTTTTTTTTTTTTTTTTTTTTTTTTTTTTTTTATCTTATAATTTTTTTTTTCTTTTAGGAATTTAGTTTATTAATTTTTTTTTTCAATTTTCGCCGACTAATATGAACTTTTTAAAAAATGAAACACGTTAACATTTCCAAAATTTAAGCTAGTTTTTATTTATTTATTTCATTTTCTATCTTTCTTTTTCTTTGGTACACTGTGTGGTCTCTCTTTGATAAAATGCATGTTATTCTTTGAACTACATTAATTTTTATATCAATCACTTAGATACAGCTTTATAATATTACATGGAAAAGATTCATTTGCATATTTCTGACAATGATGTATGAAAGAGATTTGTATCATTAATTATAGTCAGTAACACGGTTTTTCCTTCTTAACGTTGAAATTTATACGCAAGAATTTATTCTTAATACCCTACCGAATTATTCTCTAATTTCCTCTTCTCCTAATCAGAACTATCAATTTCTTACAGCTTTATTCAGGAAAATGGATTCTAATCTAATAAATAAAGGCTAGTCAGTTTAGCCCAAGAATATATCCGTCCACAGCTTAAAGAAAAAGAAAAAAAAAAAAAAAAAAAGAATATCACTTTCAATATCAACCCCCCTCCCATTCTGCTTCCATCTGCCTGATGTAATGTGTTTCTCTCAAGTCCCCGCCTCTGTGTCTGCCGGGCTTAATTCTATCTCCAATATCTGTTTTCTCAGATTACTGTTTTTACAACACCTGGTGGAATACTCTACTACTGATGCGTTTGGGGATTCATTTGACTTTTATGAGCCGGAATTTATTTTATTTTATTTATTTATTTATTTATTTATTTATTTTTAACGCTTGCATACTATTTTGAGTGCACTCGTTTATCATGCAGCTCGAATTTATTAAACATTTTCGCGTTATTTTACATTCTTCTTAGAAATATTTTAAGAAAAAAAAAAGGTGAATAAGGTATTTATTTTGTCTCAGCGTCTTATTTGTTGAAGTGTTTGCGTTTTTACGCTTTTTAAAATTTAGGATTTTTTTTTTAAAACTTATTATTCCTTTTTTTTTTTTTTTTAATAACTTGTTTTTTTTAACTCATGTAATACTTAATATATTAAACATTTATCAAGTTCCTCGAATTCGTTCAGAATTCGCCGCATTTTACATTATTCATAACTTGTATAGTAAGTAACGTTTCAGCATGAAATATTTTTAAAGAAATGGTTTTGAAAAGGCATTCTTTTTTTCTTCTTCTTAGTTTCTTTCTTTCTTTCTTCAGCAAAATATGCCTAGATTTCCCTTTTCAAATCTTGTATTGTATCATGAATATATTCAAGTATCACGAAACTTGAATTTATTACACATTTTCGGGTTACTTTTCTTTTTTATTTTGTTTCTAAAACAAAGAATACGACCAAAATGTATCTGGATTTCAATTCTTAAGACTTGTTTTTTCAACTCTAGTATATATTATTTTGAATATACTCATACACCATGCAACTCGAATTTATTAAACATTTTCGCGTTACTTTTGCATGGTAATAATAATATTGAAAAGCATCATTTATACCAGGCCTGTCCCACCCAAAATGTTTGGTGAGCCACGCTGGAAATGTTTTTATTCCGGTGAGCCGCATTGCGTGTGTGTATATATAAATAACTATACATGTATGTGGATATATAAATTAAATAAATATAAATATAAACAGAAAAATAACAATAAAACCAGAAAGATAATTAACCCAAAAAGCATTGAGGAAATCACCAAGGAGACCCTCAAATGCAGGGTGGAGAAAGAACACCAAGATGTTTCAAGAGACACTAGCAAACGCTAAAAACGTTTTAGTCTACTACATCTCACCGAGAGGAGAGAGAGAGAGAGAGAGAGAGAGAGAGAGAGAGAGAGAAAACTTTATCTACTGTAGTACGAAATTACGAATGAAGAATTTATAAAATGCAAAGGAAAAATAAATAAATTTACACATCATCAATATATACAAATATGAATGTAAAAACTCAGAAAAGATTATAAAAAGCTCTTTTTAAATAAATAAATAAAATATTACACACTAAAATAGTATTATTTACAGGGTAAGAAAAGACAATATGAAATATCTATATACATAATTATTTTAATAATAATTAGTTAAAAATAAGATACTTCAATCACTTGCTAGAAAAAAATGTTGAAATTCAGTAAATCAAACAATTTCTTTTTCTAGTAAAACTAAACATGGTTGAAAGAAATTCTGTTATCAGATTTGTTGACTATAAATAACTATACTAGTGTTGCAAGTTTATAGGACTTAACTCTTTATTATTGTTGCTTTTAACACTAGGGAACAAGTGTCCCCAGTCTCCCACACTTTACATTCCCTGTAACAGTATGTAACTCTTTCAGGGGCTGTGGAATATATTATATCCCACCTAATTTTTATTCCCAAATGCAAAAAACTGACCCGGAATTTTTTTTATTAAATTTTAATTTTATAACTTAGAGAAAAACTTCATTTGTTTCTTTCCCTTCTAACACAGTTCGTAAACTGTACTGCAGTTGACTTAAGCAAAATTACCTTGTTCCTGAAAGGGTCAACAGCATAAAAAAAAAAATAAAGAATTTCTGTCGTGTCATTGTCTTATTTATTGATGTATTTATGTTTTTCATATTTCAAAATATGACGTTCAATACTTATTTAAAGAATTTTAATTTTGCAGAACTTTTAATTTCTCCCCCAGCTGCAATCTTGTCAATTTTTCATTGTGTGTGTGTGTGTATATATTATTTTTTCTAAACCGAAGTATATACAAAAAAAAAAAAAGCGTTCGAATTACATATTTAAGAATTTTAATTTTTAAAACTTTTCAATTTTTAAATAATTAATGATAAAAATAAGTCATATTTTTCGAGAGCACTTGTTTATAAAATCCTCAAACTTGTCAAATATTTTCATTATTTTGCATTATTCATACTTAATGTATAAAGTAAACTTTACGTATTTAGAGTTTGTTAACGGAACAGGACAATTCCGCCGAGATTTTAATCCCCTATTCCCCTCATAGGACAATTCCGCCGAGAATTTTAACCCCCCTTTTCCCACAGAGGACAACTCCGCCGCGCCATTTTCCTGAGACGAGAAGAGGGGGTCTGCAGCAGTATTCCCATTTTTGGCAACACATTGCACTTTGGCGGCACATCGAGCATTATATAAGAGCCCTTCCCCCTCTCTTTGGAAAGATGAGTAAAAGTAAAATAGATTTTAACCAAATTATGAGTAAAAAATTTTACTCATAAACATGCATTTAATTTTATTTTTCATTATTATTATATGTTCCTTTATTTGACAATTATTTAATCGTATTAATAAATTCTGCTATTAATGAATTTATTTCTAATTTTCGTGTAGCACTTGAATATCATAAAATTCAAGTAAAAATTAATTAAAAAAAAAAAAAAATACATCTTAGTTTAAACTATTCCGATTACATTTACAAAATTATTAAAGGATAAATAAGAAATTAAATTTTCTTTACTTAACATAATATTCAAATATATATTACTTAACTTATATTAAATTTTCTTTACTTATTTTCTTCAATTTAATTTCTTAAATTTTTTATTCAACAGTGATAAATAACAGTAATAACAACAGTAATAATTCTGTGCGATGAAAAACATCTCCATATGTATATTTCGTGGAAAATAGTTTTAATAAACTTCAAAATGTATAAATATAACAAAAACTCAATTTCAAAAATTTGACCCAAAAACAATATTTTCTCTACTATCTTTCATGATATCTATTTTATATAGCAACTTTGTTGCCGGTATATAGCATAAAAGCTGATATGGTCTTTCCGTAAATAGTTAAATTATCAGCATATAGTAATAAATACACTTTTCAAAAATAAGTAATCAAGTTTCAGTTAATTAGAATGCATTACGTTATATATATATATATATATATATATATATAAGGAAAAAAATAATATAGCTGACGTAATCTCAAAAAAAAAAAAAAAAAAAATTACATCATAAATAAATGAATAAATAATAATAATAATAAAAACTAATAAATCATAAATTAAATCTTTTTTTTTTTTCTTTAATTTGCCTCCATGTTCAATAGTATTAAATTACGGTTTTGCATTTGTTTAGTCAATAAGCATTTCTAACACTCTAAAGGTTGTTGCCTTATAAAATGAAAAATCTGTAGTTGAAAATATAGGGAAGTTACATCTATACAAATTACTGTGCCTATGCTTTTTATTGAATTTTAAGAAATTGACAAATTGAACAACTTTCTATAAAAATTTTTAATACAAAAGATTACGTGTATAAAATGAAAAAGTGCATAAAAATAAAGGTATTTTTGAATGCCTCTTTGAAATTCTAATAAGAGATTTTCATTTCCCTTACATTCTCATTAACCATAACTTTCTAACAATGCTACTTTCAATCCTCTACCCCCATAATTAATATGTTAAAAACGTACAACAAATTGCATGTTTGCGAATTAATATATAAATTATTACCATTCTTTTGTGTATTTATTTTTAACAAAAGTTGAATGCCTGAAGTTTTAGCATTCTCGCCAACTTTTATTTCGCCAAAGGTAATGCCTTCCCCCCTCATTCGGCGGAATTGTCCTATCGAGGGAAAACGGCAGTAAGGAATGCGGCGGAGTTGTCCTGCTGGGGGAAACAGCTGATAAATTTTTCGGCGGAGTTGTCCTATGCCCTTTGTTAATAAGGATATTCTTTCTTCTCCCTTCTCTCTCCCCCCCCCCCACCACCATATTTCTTTCAATTTCTTATTGCATTTTTTTTTTTTTTCTTTTTGTTTCTAAGATTAAATATATCAGAAAATGAATATAGAAGTAGTATATGAATATAAATGTATATTCAAGTATATGAATATAGAAGAAAGTTAAAAATTTTAATCATTCAGACTTAAAAAGAATTAAATTTTGTATACGAATTTAATTTCTTAAAATTTGAATAGATTAAAATTTTTAGCTTTCTTCTATAGTCAATAAAAGAAAGTATTTGGTATCGTAAAAATTTTCGACTTCGGATTTTCGATACATTTACACATTTTTAGAGGTCCAGAACACTACCGGTGGGGTAAACTTTGAATATGAATGTACTTTGTTTGAAGAATTTGCCAATACCCATAAAACAAATAGTTGAATCATAGATCTGTTATAATTTAAAATAAAATTATCTATTTTATTTAAAAAAAAAAAAAAAAAAAAGAAAAAAAAAAATATTTTGTAAATTTTTTCTAAGATGTTGTCAATAGAGCATAAAATTGATTTTCACTGGAAATTAAGTGTTGTACTTCTCCGAGATGAAAATCGTCTACATTTATCATGGAAAATAATTTTAATGGTAATTTTAATAAATAATTTGTACGGTGAATTTCCCAGGTAGCACAAAAATATTAGCCAATGTCCTACCGATATTGGCTGATATTTTCCATGTCACTGAATATCATACGTCAAACTTACGACAATTAGCAGACATAATTTAAAATAGTTATTATAAAAAACTTTTAAAATAATTATTTTCATTACTTTTATCTATTATCATCCGAAAAACAATATTTTGAAAATAAGATTTTTTAAAGAAATATAATATTTTTAATGCTTTACTTTTAATATTTGTTAATATTGGCAAATGTCTTAAAAGTGATGTTGAATATTCTGCGATATCTGCCAACATTCGAAAAGCAAGATCGTTTTTTGGATATTGAACCAAGTTATAGGTAAACATTAAAAATAATTGTAGAACACGAAAATTTTTTATAGAAAGGTCATTTTTATAAAACTAAATCTTTTAAAAAGGCAGTTTTAATGAATTTGAAGTTTTCGAGGGGCAAAAAAAGAACCCTATTTTTTGCCTGTATCGAACCTTACAGGGTTAATATATTATATTTGTTAGTTATGTTTAATATTTGTTGTTAAATCCTTAGAATTTTAGGCAAAATATTACTTTTATCTTTATTTTTTCATCATGACTTACAAATACAAAAATGGCTTGCAATATTGTTAATTTTTTCTCATCTTTCATTTTTTAAAACTGTTCTGTTCAAAAGAGATATTGTAGATACATGGTTGAAATGAAAGGAGTTTTTCTAACAAAGTTGAAATATAATTACATAATTTCAAACTGGCATATATTATATCACTAATATGCTATGCTATGTTATATAGATATAATAATAATTATATAATATAATAATTATACATATAATTATTATCCTGCGTAATATTTATTATATATAATAATATCAAGTAAGAAAATATAAGTAAAAAAATAATAAATTATGTTTTAAAAGTGAAAAATTTTATTAGATAAAAAAAAAAAAAAAACCAAGAAAACCCACTTGAGAGTGGGGTTTATTGGTTTTTTTTTTAAGTGGGTAAACCCCAAAAAACCCTCCCGGTTTTTTTTGGATTTGTGGGCGGGTCCGAAACCCTGGTTCTGTAAAGCTATAGATTCTGATTAATACCCAATTTTGTAATGGCTTGGGTAATACCCTCCATCCAGGTTCTCCTAGGTCTTCCTCTTTTTCTTTTCTTCATTGATTTGAATTCCATAATTTTCTTTGGTAGTCTTTCTTCATTCATTTTATTCACATGTCCAAGCCATTTTTTTTTTTTTTTTTTTTTTGTATATAATCACAGATTGTCTCGTCCAGTTTTATCCTCTCCTTAATTCTTACATTATTAATTTTTTGTTTTCTCGAGATGTTGCAGGATCGTCTTAATGCATCCATATTACGGCCAACAACTTCTTCTTCCATCCGTCTGTCATTCTCCAAGCCTCCGATCCATATATTAGTATGCTTTTCACAATGGTGTTATATATATTCTTTTTTCTATTCCTTGTTAACTCCTCATTCCACCAAATTCCATTTAGTCTTCCAATTGCTTTTCTTCCATGAGTAATTCGATTTTTTATCTCCAAATTATCTCTACCCTCTTCATCTATATCCACTCCCAAGTATTTATAGTTTAGGCATATCTCTATCTCTTCTCCCTCAAGTTGTAAATTTGTTTCTTCTCTTCCAATACATAAGTACTTCGTCTTGTTAATATTCATCGATAATCTCCATTTCTCATATTCTTCCTTTAATTTTCTTGTCATATATTCAAGGTCTTCTTTATCTTCAGCCAACATCACTTGGTCATCGGCAAATTGTAGGGTAAATATTTTTGTCTCATTTATATGAATTCCCAGTGGTTTTGCATCCCCCCCCCCAGTTTTTAAGTGCTTTCTCTATATAAATTTTGGATAACGTTGGAGATATACAGCATTCCTGTCTTAAACCCTTTGCAATTAAAGAACTTTCTGATATATTTTTTTTTCCGATTTTGGTTTTAATTTTTGAATTTCTATATAGTTTTTTAATTGCTTCAATAATAGTGTCCTTTACCGGCAACTCTTCCAGTGCCTTCCATAGTGTCATGTGTGGTACACAGTCGTACGCTTTTCGTAAGTCAATAAACAGCAAGTGAGTTCCCAGTCCAACTGCCAATCTTTTTTCGATGATCTGTTTTAGGCAGAAAATATGATCTATACATGACCATCAAATATATACTCATTCAAAATAATACAACATTCCTGAAATCCGGAACGTTTCATACAAAAAAACCTGTTATTCTCAGGAACATGCTCCAAACTTATAAAAACCAGGAACGTACCCAATGTATAAGAGTAATGTTACCAAAATTTTTTACAGCGCAGAATATAATGTCCATGAATATTTTTTAGGGAGGGGTCATTTTATATTCTCAAATGTTATGTATTGATATTGGCCAATATCTTTGTGCTACCTGGGTTGTATAGCAAAATATAGAAAAAAATTTTGCAATGGCCACAACATACTAGTTTAAAAGTACCTTTGAATTTAGAAGCACTTCAGAGCAATTCATATCGAAAAACTGGGTAATTTTGCATGTATTTGTAAATTTACAAATGCAAGTAAAATTGTTCAGATTTTCAAGAAATGTTAATGTTTTCTTTACGTAATATACACTCAAGAGCCAAAACATTATAACCACCTGCCAATAACGAGTTGACCCAACTTTGGCCCGCAACACAGCTGCAACCCGCCTTGGCATGGACGCCACAAGTCTTTGGTCGATGGGCGGAGACAGATTGTACCAGATGTTTAAGCAACGGTCACGCAAATCCCAGATATTGCAACTATTTGAACTCTGAGCTGCCGTTCCATGACATCCCAAATGTGTTCTATCGGATTGAGATCAGGTGAGTTAGGCGGCCAGGATCTTAACTGGAATTCAGCATCATGTTTGTGGAACCACTTCAACACAATTCGAGACTTGTGATACGGAGCGTTGTCCTGTTGGAACATTCCATTTCCAGTTGGGAAGACAGACGCCATGTAAGGGAGCAACTGGTCCTCAGTGATGTTCAGATACTCCGTAGCGTTCATGGTCTGCTATACCAAAACCACGGGTCCCAGAGATGCCCTAGAGAACGTCCCCCAAAGCATAATATCGCCACCACCGGCCTGTGTATGACCTGCTGTACATTGAGGGAGCAACCGTTCGCTTGGTCCGGGCCAGGCTCGGGCTCGGGCCGTAAGCCCGGCCCGTGCAGACCTCTACTTCAGACTCTCCAGCAACAATTAAGTACAACTCCCACCTGACTACGTACCTTCCACGCAGGGGTCTCAGCGGTCACTTTTTTCACTAAAAAGTCACTTTTTTTCATTTGGTCACTTAAAAGTCACTTTTGTTGTCACTTGGTCACTTTTTCCACTTTTTTCTGTTAAATTCCTTTAAAATCCTTCTTTTTTCCCCCCAAAGTTTAAAATTGATTGATAATTTTTTCCCTTTTAATGTAATTTTTTTTTTTTGCCAAACATATGATACTGCACCAAAATTAGAAGCTTCTGATCTAGTAGCATTAATAAGAGAAATGTGGGACTAAATAAGAGAAATTTAGCCTAAAAAGTTTCTGGCCAAGCATATGATACTGCACCAAAACTAAAAGCTCCTATTCTTAGAATAATAAATGAAGAAGTTAAAGCGATGCCAGGAAGAGAAAAGGGTCTTCTTCAAGTGGGAACTTGCAATTTGCATGTTATTAATAATACGTTTTTAAAAGGATTAGAAGTTTATGGATCTGATGTTTCAGACCTTATCTTAAGTCTACTATTTTTTCCGTGGTTGGCCTTCAAGAATGGAGGAATATGAAGACATACAGAAGAAAAAAAAATGTTCTCTTACACAAATTCATTAAACATTCCTCAGTACGATGGCTGACTTTAGAAGGAGCGATATCTCGTGTTCTAGAAATATGGCTTGCTATTATTCAATATTTTTTACAGTATTTGCCATCGAAAAAAAGTAAAAAATATCTTAACATGAATTGTTATAAGAAAATACACAATTTAGTATCGGACAAAACTATGAAAACTCAGTTAATATTTATTCTATCAAGTACTCAGCTGTTCACAAAGTATTGCACTATATTCCAGAAAGAAGAAGTATTGATTTATGTTTTATATGATGGGTTAAAGGAATTGTTAGTCACAGTTATGAAAAGAGTGTGCAAGAAAAATTCAGTGGGAAAAACAGTTAAAAATGAAGATTTTGAAACTACTTTTGATGAAGTCAATCTTCTGTTAAGTAAAGATATTGATTGTGGGGATGCAGTCGTCAATGAATTATGGAAAATGCCTGAAAACCTTCAAAAATAATTTTTAAATAATGTTCGAAATCACTATATAAAAGCTGGAGAATACTTAGTTAACAAAATCTTCCAAGAAAACAATAATTTGAAGTATTTTACATCTCTGAATTTCAATGAAATTGGCAAATAAGAGAGCTGCAATAATATTGTTAAGATTGCAAAAACTTTGCCAGGCTCTCTTAACACAACCATGCTAATTGATGAATGGAATCTTCTTCAATTGGAGGAACTTTCTTTATCTTCAAATGTCAGAATTGATCATGCATGGCAAAAAATATTCGAAATAAAAAATGCAATGGGTGAATTAAAATATCCAGTTATCCAGGAAGTCGTCAAAATCTGCTTGGCAGTATCACATGGCAGTGCTGTCATTGAAAGAGGGTTTTCTGATTTCAGAAGAATAATATTGGAAGTTCGCACAAAAATGCTTGAAAGAACTTTGAATGCAAAACTGCATGTATTAGCTGCATTAAAGTTTTATGATTATAAACCTGAGCTGGTACCTGTAACCAAAGAACTTTTAGTTTTAGCTAGGTGAGCTTTTTCCAAGTATAAGCTATATCTTGAAGAGGAAAAAAAGAAGAAAGAACTGCTGATGAAAAAAGATGAAGAAGAAAAGAAAAAACTAGAAGAAAAGAAGAAGAAATAATCAATCGAGAAAAATTTAAAAAACATTGATGAACTTGAAACCAAATTAGTTGAAGCACAAAAAGTGGAAAATGCTAAAGGAAAAGTTAGTGATAAATTGCTGAAAGAAGCCAATGATAGATTTAAAAAAAAAAAATAATAATAATAAATGAAGATCTTCAAGAGATAAGAATTACTCAAGCCATGTTGGAAGGGTTGAAAACTGTAAAAGAAGAAGAAAATGCACAACGGGGAAAAAACAACCTCAATTGAGAAAAAATTGCAGAAAAGAAAATCCGCAATTTTAACAAATTTTGTTACAAAAAAGTCAAAAACTCAATGAATATGTATTAAAAATAATTGCTATCTAATTTGCTGTATGTAAAATAAAAATGTCAGAAAAGTTTGAATAACTGTTTTTCTTTTCGTCTGCTTATTATTATTTTAATGTATATTTTAAAATAGTATGATTGGTTATATTAAAAAAAAAAAAAGATTGCGGAAAACTTAAAAATGTTTGGTTAAAAAATGTTGATTTCTTCAGTATGTTTTATTTCTCTTCTGCATAAATTGAAAAGTATTTTTAAACTTTTCGTGTATAATTATTAAAAATCATATTTTTTTTTTTTTTTTTTTTTGATATTATATAGAACAATGTTGCTCTCTAAAATATATATTAAGATCCTTTTTGTAAAACATTGTCTTTCATGAAAAAGCGGTTTCATATAATATTTAGGGGGAAAAAATATCAAATAATAAATGTAATTGCCATTCGCGGTATTCTACTGGAATATCTTGCATTTGGAAAAGTATGTTCTATATGCATATTTGTTTATAGATATATTTCAATTCTAAATATAGTTCATTTGATGAATGAATAATATTCTTTTTTTTTTTTTTTTTAATGAATTTGTGTTATTACTGTAATAACTGATAAATATAGTTAAATTTTACACCAAGACAAACTCTTGTATTACGTAAATAAGGTTATTTTGGTCACTTTAAAGTCACTTTTTTCAGAAAATTGGTCACTATTTCCACTATTTTTGAACTAGGTTTGTGCTGAGAACCCTGCTTCCACGTCATCCAGGCGAGTTCATTGCAAATTGTAGGGGTGGTCATAATGTTTTGGCTCTTGAATGTACATTTATTTTTTATGAAAAATGCTAATTATAACTATCATAGTTTTTATTTTAATTATTCAATTAATCTATTTTCAATGTGTAATAAATGCATTTTTTTTTTTTTTTTTTTTTTTTTAGATATGTGCTTACAAACTCATTGGTATTATGCCATTTTTCAATTTTTTGTAGATGATGGAACACGTTAAAAAATATTTTATTTTCTGTTTGCGTTTAGAAGTATATAGATGATAACGTTTTCTTTTAAACATTCATAACGCCATACCATTAAATGAGGTTATTTTTTTAATTGCAGCTTGATACCGTTAAAAATAAAAAAATAATCGTTGACACTATTTTTATAAAACATTCAAGGAATGTTCTCGTATTGTCAATCCTGGTTTTCATATCTATGTAATATTTCTCCAATGTGGACTAGTTACGATTATTTTTTTTCGAAATGATACGATAGTGGTATAATTAATAAAATGCACGAGGATAAAATACAAAATAAATAAATGTACAATATTTAAGCACGCAGACTCAGATCAATGATCTAATGAGAAAAAAAAGAAGACATTTGTCTGATGAGATTATTTTATGGTAAAATACATTTTTAAAAGTTGCATCTTCAGAATCTTTGCAAGCGTCATTTTAAACTTAGCAATATTTCAAAGATATAAACAGAATATGAATTATTATCATAAATTGACTAAAAAACGCAATAATAAAAAATATAATGAAAATGGGAATTAGGTTTTTAAAAAAAAAATTATGCCAAAATAAATAAATGAAAAGTCATCGCCAAAATGGCAAGTCAAAAATTTAAAAGTCATCATAGGGCTGCTATACCAAAACTATATTGCCTGCAGAAGTATAAAAACTGAGTCATCAACCATGAATTTTATTTTGAAATCTTTCTTTGAATGATTTTGGCACAATATTAATTTGGCTTCAGGTAAATTAAAATTTTAATTAGGTGGTGAAATTTGTATAAAATGTATATATTTCAAATTTTAAAGTTAAATAAGAAAAGAAATAATGTGCTAAAATTTCGCACTGGTTTGCTAGTATAATAATATTTAAAAAATATAAAATTTGATTGTGAACGACCTTTTTTTTTTCTTTTCAATTATTAAATTGATTTTTTTTTCTTCCAGCGACGACATAGATGAATGTAGTAAATTTTTGATTTAACAAAGTAAACTTCTCCTCTGTCTTTCTTCGCGCCCTATTTACTGCTGTTAGTGATTTATTGAGCAGATGCAGTGCAAGATGGGTTTCGGTTTTCTTTTGTAATTTTTTATGGGTTTTATATTTTCTATGCATATGTATTTCGTCAATCTCGCGTTTCAAAAATTAGAGTGTTATTTACAGCTGCTACCGTAATTGTTAAGCGTTTGGATCATATTTTTAAGTGTAGTTTAATTAATTTATCAGATCATATTTTTAAGTAGTTTAGCTTTCTTTTTTTCTTATATATATATATATATATATATCCCAAATAAATTAATGTTTGATTGAATATGGTTCTCCAGTTTTTTTTTTCATAAAGTAAAGCTTGCATTTAAAATTGAAATATTGTGGACTGTGAATTCATAATTTGAAACTCGATGCATTTGGATGTCTAAGTGAAAAGTATAATCCATACCATCCGAAAAATAGGTGATTTCAATAAACCATTGTTCCCTAACAGTATCCACAGTAAATAAATGTGAGCTGTAGAAACTTAACATCGTGTTTCTTTTTTTATAATCGATCATTAATTAATTATTATTTTCTCTCTTTTACCCGTAGACGTGGGGCGGACTTGAATTTTCTTCTTTACTGATCAAGTAGCAACAGACCTCAATTGATTTTTGAAATATCGTTTTTTGATGGGATTCTTGCAATTCATATCTAGGTCTACGAATAATTTTACAGGTTATATCGCGCTAGCTTAATGTGATTTGATTTATTCTGTAATTTCAATTGTTTTTTCATTTGTTAGTGTGCCAAAAAGTATAAACGACTGAATTTTTTCTCGTGTAAGCCATTTTAGAAATCTGGTCGAAATATTAGACAGCAGGCAAAAGGAATTTTAAACAATTAACCCCTCTTTTTTTTTTTTTTTTTTTTAATCGATCATTTTTAATCATTTATTTTGGAATCAGTTGAGGTGAAGGCTAAAAAGCAGTTAATATAAAGTAGATCATGCGTTTAATTTTAGATCACGCATGTACTCATTAACCTAATTGTTTAATTTTAATTATTAGTGTTTTTGATTTTTGTCAAAGTATCTACTTTAAATATCAGTATCTCAACTCAAAATTTTCTTGTCCAAAATATTTTTTCTTAACAATTTAGGTTTAGATATTCACTGCATTGTTTACAAATATGTTTTGATTTCGATGTGTTACAAAGGATGCTATAAAAATTAAAGACTGAAAGAACCAATACTAAGTTACCAATAAAAAATAAAAAAATAGAAATAAAATAAAATAAAATAAAGGCAACAATATATTTTTAACAATTATTCATTACAATGGAATCATTTGAATTAGTAAACATTTTACCATGTTTTTATTAGCTTCGATTCTTGTTTGTTTGTTTGTCCGGTACAAATCTTGCAATAGATTTTTAACTAACTTCCCTACTAGCTAGACATTTGAAACTTTCAGAATAGCTCAGAACTTGATGACAACACAATACTTGGAAGCCCAATTTTCGAAATTTTGATTAGTTTTTTTAAATAAAAATATGAAAATAATAACCTCCTAATAGCTTTAAAAATAGCCATTAAAGTATTAGCTATAATTTAATTGTTGCCAAAAAAATTTACGGGTTCATTTTCTTTCGACATAAAAATAAATACATTTAATTAAACGTGAACTTTAAAAAAATGTAAAAAGTTAAATTGTGCATCTCACAAAAACTGACGTCATTATCACTTTAAAAATTTTATACGCATTGATAAAGTGCTAATGTAGTTCCATAGCTATGATTCAACAAAAAATTTAAAAACATGGTATATAAAATTTTTTTTTATCTTATAATCTATTTTTCTATCTATTTTTCCATTATCTTGCAAGATTGTAAATCCTGTTCTTAAACTGCAGATATTTTAACTAAATTCAGTTTATCCTGTGAATATATATATATTCAATATATATAGGGTTAATATATATATATAAACCCTAAACGAAATGCTTATAATGAATAAGTTTATCAATAAACTACCATAAATGCCTGCATTTTGGTAATGATGGATACACTTTAAAATCAGAGGTAACTAAAACCGCAAGATTATCTTTGGTTGCCCAACATAATATAGGTTAATTGCTGTAATTTTACAGATCGTATTTCTGAAAGCATAAGTGGAGAGTAGTGGTCTTGAAGAGCACGGAGGAAGTGTTTTTTTAGAACTTTTAATTGATTCTCAAGATCGTCCGACCGCTGTCAAAATGAATATCAGCTATTCACCCTTTTATATTTAAGAAGTATCTACATAGTTTTGAAATATGTGAGAGTTATTTGTGCTACTGATAAACAAACGTAAATATTATATTAGTCTATATTGCAAACTAACTATATTAACTGCCTTTTAAAATGATACCTCTCACCTCACTCAGGTCTAATTGTCAGACGTCAATTTTGTTAATCTGTTAGTCGATTCTTGGTTGTGAAATGTTTCAGATGTGTGAGATAAGCTAAGATGTATGTTACCGAAGTATTCCAATCTCTTATTCTATATTTAAACGTCTATAATATCATTTTAACCTAGCATTAAACTGAAAACCCAGCTAAAAAAATATATTCAGAAAAACTTAAAAAAAAAAAAAAAAAAAAAAAACTGCACAGAACTGCAGATAATCTGAAGGTATTTGGAATAATAAAAAGTTTAAGGGGGGGGGGGGGGGGGAAATTACTTACTTCCAAACTGCAATTTTTTTGCTTTTAAACTGCAGTTATTCTGCAGATTTTATGACTTTTGTTCGAAATGCCTTCAAATTATCTGCATTTTTTTTTTTTTTTAGCTGGAAGCAGATAGCGAGTGAAATAATAAGAATGGGATTATTTTAATCTCTGCGAATTTAAATTTATGGGTCTTGTGTAGTACTATTATTGTAGTATTGCTTCATCGAAAAATTAAGAATTGCTTAGATTACTCTTGCCTCGACCGATTTAATTTGTAAAACTTTCAGTTGTTACAATTTATTTTCATAGTGAAAATAACATTAGGTAAAATTTGATAAATATTCATTGAAACCGAAAAATTTTTTAAATTTAAATATGCTGTTAAACGTAGACAAAAACTTGTTCTTTGAATTTGCTTTTAGGATGCTATAGAATACCTTCTAAAATGAAGTCAAAATAAAATAGGCTATGTATGAAAAAAAAAAAAATTAAAACTTCATTGTCGGTAATTAACTCATTAAGGTTTCTCTGAAGGAATGAATCGATTTTGTTTCTTAATTCTCTCCTTTTGTTTTTTTAATCTTAATTCTTTGAAAAATAGGGCATATTTGACAACCAAAGAGCTCGCTGATCTTCTTAATTTCTTAATATGTAAACAAGAGTATGCTGCGTCTAAATCTTAAGAAGCTTTATTATTTTTCATGAGGATAAAAGTGTCATCAGTATAATAGATGACATTTAGCCCCCAAACCTTTTAATGTCATTAACAATAGTCAGAGCAGGTTTGTAATAAATACTATTTGCTTTTGCTGTTCTGTTTTGTGAGTCTGGGCCGATGAAAAGATGACCACTGACCCCATATTGAGGTCAACGGACTTCCAACGTTTTTTTTTTTAAAAACGATTTTTATATTGTACTAATAAAAACTTTTTATTAAGACGTATTAGTTAAAAAATATTGATACGAACGATGTTGAAATTTTAAAATGCACGCAGTTCCTTTTCAAGTTATTTCAGTAAAATTATCTTTATATATAAATATTGAACAATATGCAATATGCGTTATATATATTGAACAATATGCAATGTAAAACTTTAGTTCATTTGAGTTAGCAACATGTTAGATATGCAAAAATTGTCTTCTTTATGATGATAATGTGTAGCGTTTTTCTCACTAATAGCTACCGAAATTAATTATATTTATTCTTTACAGATGCATTGCAAAATAATAAAATGTATATTCTAATTAAATCTTGCCGAAAATCTTAATAATAACTTTGCTTCAAATTCTTAGGTTAGGAAACAGTATTCTAAAATTCCCCCTATGATACTAACATCCGTTTTACACAGACAAAAACGAAACATTATTATTTTTATTGTGATTATCACAACATCTATTCAAAATATTTGAATATACAGGGAACAAAAACGATTATTTGTATTGTAAATTTTGGACACATTCAAAGGAAAAAAAAAAAATCATTCGTATTTAATCATATAGAATCACACTACTTTGAATCACACTTTGAATAAAATGTGTAGGTCAGTTTTAGGCTTACGACGGTTGCAGAAATCAAACATCATTTGATTTTTGATGTTCAGTATGGTAAAAAATTCAATATTGGAGACGACAAATGATTTTACGTCAAATAGAAACGATTTCATTTCTTCAAATCACATCATTGCCAAAATGTAGAACGAGCAGTTGCAAGTAATAATTATAAAATAAATAAAACTTACAATTAGTAATTATATCATAAGAAGTAAAAATAGTCAATTATACTGCAAGGTATTAATTATAATGATATTACTTTTCCATTCAACTTTTTATACATGCAGTATATTTAATCGAACAAATCTCCCCTCTCTCCAACCACATCATAAGGCATGAATACCAAATGTGTTGTCAAGCAGTTACAAATAATAATTGTAATAAAAACAAAAAAGAAAATTGGATCTCATTTAAATACGCTTCATACATTGATTATGAAAGAAAAAATATATATTTCAGTTAGATTTCTTATGAAGGCAGTATATTTGATTGTGTCAGATACAAAGAAATACTAGAAAAAATATTTCTGAGCTATTCGTACGAAATAAATAATAATAATAATAACAAAAGAAATTCAATTATTACCTTTTAAAAAAGTTATAATTGTGTTTTAATTCCACGGCGCTTCATATATAACTATATGCTATTTACTACTTGTTAAAATTTTTGAAAACTACCGTATGAAAATTTTAGGATATTTAGTTATTATGGTATATTATAAATACCATGATAGTTATGAAAAATTTCAGTTATTATTGTAAGAGTAGAATGTTGCTTTTTGTAAGAAGTTTCTGATGTCCTTATTCAGCGATTTCAATTTTAAGATAACTTTTACCCATAATTTCAATTGTTACGAGTGCAATCATTCATAATTTTTGCTATAATGAAATATTTCTTTATGTTCATCAGAATTTTCTTTTGTTGTACTTGTTAATTCACTATATTACGGCGATGGTTTAACTGTAGCGGTCAATTATTACGATTCTTTTGGAATAAATGTAACCAGAATTTTTGAAAAATAGTTTTAAAATTTTCTACTCACCTAAAGCAAAAGTTTTCACTTAAAGAAGAAGAAGAAGAAAAAAAAAAACAATAAATATATATATATATATATATATTGGTGACAATTGTTCCGAAAAAATCGGAAGAGCCGGATGATTTAACAACGTTTATTTGTTAATTACTCCAATTTGTATGATTTGGGAGAAATGTTAGTTTTCATGGATAAGTTAGAAATGTCATGGATAAGTCAATTATTTAGCATCGTTTTCTTCTTATCCAAATACATGTCTTTACACTTTTTTTTTTCCCGAAAAAAGTGTGCATAGGGTAGGTGCTCCAGTAATTGGCATGCTCAAGTAATTGACATCTATCCCGAAATAATTAATAAATAATAAAAATAATAAAATCATATATTTTTCATATAAAAATTTTAAACATTTAAAAATTTTAAAACACTGGAGCATAGAGTGCTAATAACTGGTAAAATGAATAACTAGCAGTGTTAAACACTGGAATATAGGATGCTAATTACTGATAAAATGAAAAACTGGCAGTGTCAATTACTAGAGCATTGAGTGAGTGTCAAAAAAAAAAAAAAAAAAAAAAATGTTATCAAATGTATATACTGTAACATATATGTGGTTCTGAATGCCTTTCATACCATATGTACAAACTTAAGTTTTCTAAAAATATTTTCTGATGACTAGAACATTAAAAACATCAGAGATTGCTCTAAAAGTACCAATCACTGGTGCACTTACCCTATATAAACTTTAAAGGTCATGGAAAAAAAATCATTTAAAAATGTCTTTTATTAAGTTTTTTTTTTTTTTTTTTTTTTTTTAATTTTATTTCGTATAAAACTCTGTACGAATGTGCTTTAGTAAACAGCCGCTTCTCTTTATTACGATTTTTTCCTCCTCTCCAGTCTTCACACGACACATTGATAAATCATTCTATTAGAATAAAAAGTAGGAAGTCGTTATGCACAGTACAAAAATTCACTTATATTTCTTGATTAGAATTTTCTTTTATACTTTTTATTGCAATTGAAATGTTTATTTATTTATATTTATTTGCTTATTTATTTATTATTTTTCATTCGTTGTTCTTGTTAATGATTTGCATTGCTTACAATGTCGATTTAACATCCTTATTTTTGTTGATTACTGAATATTTGTTTTATACAGGACAATGATTAGTATATATTAATCGCCGAAACCTGTCAGTTTTTTTTTTTGTATGCATGTACGTAGGTAAAAAAGTCAGCTTGATTAAAAATTTGGTGCAAATGTTTGTGAGTTACACGGAAATAACTTCACAGTTTTTGGTGTATATAGTGCTTGTGTTATAGGCATAGGAAAACACAAAAAAATCGCTACATTACAGTCAGTAGAAGGCAATTCTTTGAAGTGTATTTTACCATTGTAACACTTCATTCAGCGCAATGAAATTCACATACATTATTGACGTACTTAAAAAGATATTTTCTGTAAAAAAGGACATGCTTAGATTTCATAATTAGTTTGTTGGACTACACAAAGTATTTCCGATATTGAATGCCGATGTTCGGTAATATTACTATACAGTTATACGCATATTGAATAATCATATTGTAGTTAGTCCATTAACACAAAAATATAGGTGATTCAAATTAGTGTATCCCTCCTGTTAGGGACGCGCTGGTGAGAGAAACAATATACGCAACATTTCCCCATTTGAAAATTAAAAATTATACGTATCTGATCATGGGAAAAAGATTGGTTTAATAATAAAAAAAAAAAGTTCCAACAAAGCCGCTTGTTGAAAATAAGGTACTGCGATCGGTTTAAAGTAAGGAAAATGTAACATGACACTACAATGCATATCAAAATTATATATGAAAAAGCGATTTTTTGAAATAAATATTAAAAAAAAAAAAAAAGAAACATAAATCACGAAAAACATGATAAGTATATACGGAATTAGAACATAAGTGTATTTCAACAAAGTAATGTAGTATAAGGTTTACAAAATTTGTGTAAAAAAATTAAAAACAAAATAAGCTGCCTCAAAAATATATGGACTTATCGAGTATTTTATCTTTAAATTCAAATTTTGGATCCATTCCTTTGAATTATTTAACAGACATGTTTAGAACTAGGTTCTGGAGAATTGTAACTGCAATGCATACCAATTCTGCTCTACTTGTTGCTTTAATTTCAGAATAGTCGAAAACTGAAGATCATAGGCATACAACTCTCGTGCAAGTTCTCCCCAAAGATTTTCTAATTGGTGGATTTGGGTCTGGACTGATGGATGGCAGTCTATAACAGTCATTTTATTCAACATAAACCAAGATTTTGTTGAGTAGAAGATGCGAATCAACGCATCATCCTGTTGGAATTTCCAGTTTTCCCCTCCTAAGATATGGAAGTAGATTGTTTTTGAGGACATTTTAATAATCGTCAGAGTATTGTCTGCCATTAAGAAAAATAATATCCGTTGTTCCGTTAAAACAGTAAACCATGAGAGAACTACCTCCTTTTTATTGGCTGAAGAACTTACGAGGTCCTCGTCTATAGCATGAAAATAGTATGCATAACCATTGGGGCCAAACATATTGAATTTTTTCCGTAACTAATTTAACCATTCTTCCGTTCAATTTCTGTGTTTTTTAGCTCTAAGTACATGTACATTTCTATAGCGCAATTTCAATGTAGGTGTCCAATATGTTTTGCAGTATTTATGGGGTTTGCTTGCTTGTATGCGACGGTGAACAGTAGATCTCGAAATAGGAAATGCTAAAATTTTCACAGTTTCACGAACATAACATACATCTTTTGGGTTGAAACTGCTCGCAAAATCGCTATATTTTATCCCTGAGATGTCGCCTTTCTTGGTCGATCTGAAAGCTGTTTTTGCAATCGCAATCACATTGACATCTTTTGATAGAATTTTATAAATTCCAGATTTGTCATGATTCATTTGTTTAGCAACATCAGAAATTTTAACATTTTGATTTTAAATGCCGAATTTTTGCTATATGAACTGCAGAGAATTGAATGGCCCAAGGCATTTTCCGACTATTCGAAAATTGAATAACTGGCAGTAATTTAATATTTCGAAGTGGTTGCGTCACATGTACAGAACGCAGAACATGCAAATTTTTTTGATACGGTGACCATAAAAGTGAATCTTTTCATTGTCCATATATTTTTGGAACAGTTTATTTTAAATTTTATTTATTTTTTACAAGAAATGTATGATATAAGCAGGATATTTATGTATTGTAATAAACTTATGCTATGATTCCATATACTAATTATATGTTTCGTGATAATTGTTTGATGTTTTGAAACTGTTATCTCAAAAAATCGCTTCTCCATATCATTTTCAGAAGCACTGTAGCAATAAAGAAAAGGAAAAAAAGCTGCCGGTAATTAACTTTATTACTATAGTTCTTCACAAACCAGCTGTTTTAGTTAAGTCAGAATTTGAATACTTGATGCTGTGCGTACTAAGTTTTGTGTGCTGTAGCTGCTATGTTAGTATGCATATGTCTTTCTCTTGTGCTGTTTCTAAAAATTTTGTAGACGAAACAGCTTGTTTAGAGAAATATAAAGTTAATTACTGACACCTTGAATTGTTTTCTTTGTTTATAGCATCATGTTACATATTCTTACCTTAATTAATTTCAGCTCTTCATTTTTATTTAGTGGCCTTTCATGGAATTGATTCTTCCTCACAGCCCCACTAATCAATTCCCCATGGTCTGATACGTATAACCTCTAAATAGGAAGGTGTAATATAGGAGGGCGTAATGTCCCAACAAGGATACTTAATTTGAAACACCCTATTTAACTCATTATTAAAATGATTACGTATATATAACATTATTATAGATTATATAATGAATAAAAAATGAACAGCTCAGTAATGACTAAATCAAATGAATCTTTAGGGGCCTCTGATCTTTACATCCTCTAGTTCTAGTGGATAAGATAGAATTACGAGTTTTTTTTTTTTTTTTTTTTTTACCTGTAGCTTTCATCCGGTTCAATTTATTTTACTTCTAATTTTTTATTTTTTCCTTTGCCAAAAAGTTTAAATCGAAGTTTTAAAGATCACGATAAATGTATTTTGAAAATGCCAGATATTAAGATTTTTCTTCTTATTTTTTATCTATTCATGTAAAACTCTTTTCAAAACGTGCTTTGGCAATACTTCCCATTCCTTTTATTGCGATTTTTTCTCCCTCTGCACACGACGTTGATAAATCATCGTATGAGAAGAAGGAAGCCGTTGTGTCAAGTACATAAAACGTTGGCAAAGAAGATAAACTTGCAGGTAGAGTACATTATTTTTATTTTTTTATTTTTATTTTTTAGGTGTCTTTTATCAAAGTTTGTTCTGGCAGAGAAACTTATCAGCTGTTTTATCTTTGACTTATGGTAGAAGAGATAGGTTAGGGGTAAGAAAGATATTGTTGTTGGAATATGTAACGTTTCGGTGAAGCTGTTCTTTTCACGTTATGTCGAGGTCAAATATATTGAAAGAGCGAGAAATGTCATATGGGTGATATGAGGTTTGAGAATAACGATTGTTTTGCTTATATATACATATACATTTTTTTTCTTCTTCACTTGAAATATTTTCTGTATTATGGCAAATGTTTGCTCTCTATATATACATATATCAACACGACCTTAGTATATATTTTAGTATATATATATAATTTGAATATATATATATATATATAATAAAGATGATCTATTAAGCATAGTAGAAGCCAAGCAACAGATACAAGATCACTGAAACACCAATGACCAATAAGATTTTTAAATTTTTTAATCAGTGGATAAAACACGCTAATGTAAAGAAACCAGATCCACTAATCAACAGCTTGCAAAACAAACGAATCAATAAAGTAACACAAGAAATCCCAATTCAAAACCATAAACTTATCAAAATTAATGAAAAAAACCCCTAAAAAACACAAGATAGGAAGGAAGGAGGCAGGCGGCAAGACTTGTGACTTGCCTGTGGGGTTAAACTAGTTTTACGCCGGCAACACTCAGCCAGCCTGCCACGACCAGAACAGGAACCATATGGATTTAAAAAAGCAAAATTTCAAAGCAGATGAATAACAATGAAACTTCGAAGCAACAATAAAATTCACCGATTGATTAGAATTTTAAATATAGTTGACAACTCAAAAAGGAAGAAACTGAAATTTTAGTGCAAAAAGAAAGTTTGCATAGTAATACAAAGTAAATGCAACAAGCCTTCTGCTTTTTTTTTTATTTTATTTAATTTCACAAACCCACCCAACCATCCAGCCTTACAACATCACACCACCTCCGTAATCAAACATCAAAAATCTGCCCACCCAACCGCCACCTTTTTTATTTTTTTTATTCTTTTATAATTTTTTTGTTGATATTCACAAAAGTGTACACAGCTTTTTTTTTTTTTTTTTTTTTGGTACTGACAGAGACATGGTTAAGGATATAAAATAGAAAATACAAAGTTTTTAGGAAAACCCATTTTAGCAGTGGCTGTGATCAGTTTATTAATATTCTTGTTTTTAAACTTCGCAGAACATAAATGATTAATGATGATGTTTCTAAATACCGAAAGATGTAGACATGAGACTTTATTATATATATATAATAATAATGAAATGGTTTATTAAATGTAGTAGAAGCCAAGCAACAGATACAAGATCACGAAAACCACAAAGACCAATAAGAATGAAAAATTTCTGTATGTAGGAAAAGCTCAGAAAGGTGAAAAAATAAATTCATCAGGGGATGAAATATATATATAATCTCAATACATTATTGTAATCGTGACATTACAATGTGCTTAACTTCAAAAAATTTTTAGACATTTATTTCCACACCAATTTTCCCCTTATTGGATTCGAATCTTAGTTCAGGTATTAATATTTATTAGTGTTGTGAAATCAACTTTAAGCCGTAGGTCAAGTCAGGTCAGGTCTAATGAGTTTTAATGTGCAAAATATGACCGTAGAACAACAGCGAAAAAGCTTTACCAGATTTATATTTATACAACAATTAGATCATTAAACTATTTTTCTATGATTTACTTATTAAATTTTTTCACATTGTCGTACGAATACAAGTTAGTGCACTTTTTAATGAAATACGCTATGATAAGAAAAAAAAAATACTCTTGTAGAATAAGAAACATTTATTAGTGCATGTAACACTGTCATTTTAAAATAAATCTTTATCCAATGTATTGTGAGAATGAAGTATATATTTTATTAAAAGTGTTTGATACAATATATATTTCATAAAAATATATATAACTTCTTAAAAAAAAAAAAAAAAAAAAATTTTTTTTTTTTTTTTACCAAGTGCACAATGGAAACCTGCAGCTAGTAAAAAAAAAAAAAAAAATCTTGTATAGATCTTTCTATTTTGCACGGGAACAAAGCATAAATTGCTTTAAAATCTCTGGTTGTATTTGTTGCTTCATTCATCTAAATGAATGGGTAATTAAAACTTTTTAAGATCAAATACGATAACTAAGTATGATTCCGTTCCAACATCACAGATTTAATTTTCTATTAAGGCCTTTTTAACGCGTTTTTAACTTCGTAAGAATGCCGAAATTTCGCTCCCACAGTTTTCATCGTCAATAGTGGGAACATTTTTATACGTACACGCTTCTTAGATAAAACAATACTTTGTCGTTCGTTTTGCTGGTAAAAAAAGATGTGGTCAATTCGATAGGCCTATTATATCGTCCTCCTAAATAAAAACACTTTTCGAAACGATTTAATAAATGCTATCCTGTATGATTATTGTGGGAAGGGAAATGTTTTTTTGAAACATATCTTGTATTGTCGTTAACGCTTAACTTTTCTTTTTCTGTCATTTCATAATGATTTTCCTTTTCACAGCTTTCAGACGTTGATCTAATCATTCTAAAGATTGTCCGTAGTTTTCTCCGATATTTGCAGTAGGACCTCTCAGAAATATCACACGGACAGGGTCGTAGCATGAAAATTTAATTGGGGGGGGGACACCCGACATTTGGCGTCCTTTCGTATTCCTCATCTAAAAATGCCACACGCATACTTTCAAGGGTGTTGCCATCTTTGGGATCGAGGGCACAGGCCCACTCGTTGGTTAATACGTGCCCCCCCCCCCCCCCACACACACACACGCCATCCTTTGGGGCATATTCCTAAAATCTAGTGATTACAGTGCAACAATTTTGAAAAAAAAAAAACCACCTTTCATAAGCCGAATATTTGTAATCGATAATTTTTAGCTACAGGCTCAATGACAAATTTTCTTCCATCAATGGATCAGTATTTCCCACATCCCTTCCTAAGAGTCCACGCCATTTTTCAACTACTCACTGTATAAGTTATTTCATATTGTTGTGGTAGCCTGGTTGGTAGAACGTCGATCTCGCAATAGAAATATTGCGGATTCAATAATCGAGCTAGCTGAAGACCATCATGAGCATCAGTCTCTGGTGCGCGTAAAATCTGTCGTGGCTGCAATGACCTCCATGCTCCCTGCAAATAATACCTCTGAGAGATACTGAAGCGTTGGAACAATCCCTTCCGCAGAAAATAAAAATTGTGATGGCTTGTCTTCGGACCGCCACTGAGGCGTTAATCCCAAACCGTCGCCATTTGCCCAATATGTATCTATTAATGCGACATTAAATCAGCTTCTTGCGCTATTTCATATCAAGAAACACTAGTTGAATTCTATAGACTTATAAATATTTCAAAACCTGTTAGCGATGAAACTAAAATAAAAAAATTGCTTAAAGGATCACTTAGAATCAAAAATTGTTAGTGAGAAATCGTTATAACCAAATAAAACCTCATCTAATTTCGTCTTTATACAATAGCCATAACATACAATAAACTGCTCTTTTTTTTCGAGGTAAAATCATAATTTTAAGTTTTTGGAGGGGAGAAAGCGATTGCGCATACTTAAGAGTCAGTTGTAAGTGTCTGAAATGGGAGAAGGGCGCCTCAGTCGCCACAGAGCGCGAATTTGCTAAGGTCAGAATTTTCAACAGTCTTTTGTACGGTAAGCGAACAGACTATTGTAAGTGTTTAAAATAGGAAATCATGCCATAGGTGCCCCCAAACTGGAATTTGTTATGATCAGATCAAGGGTCGTGAATACGAAGAGAATTTTCAAGGATCGTTTGCACGGTAAGAAAACAGGCTGTTATACACGTTTAAAAAGGCTGTTTTAGGCTTCTAATTAGTTAAGAGGGTGCCGCACGCGCCACCTAATGAGAGTTTGATACAGTCAGACATTTTAACGCAATTTTTTTTTGCAGGTCGGTGAACCAGTTAGTCACCGAGGCAGATTCTGACGCATAAAAATCTTAAGTGTTTTTGGCAACTAACGATAATTAACAAAATTATGATCCACTTTCAAATGAACTTCAAGGCGCAAAACAGCGCCTCAGAAACCTCATTATGCCTTTGTAAGTGCCTGAACAGGTAAAGGCGTCGCTCAGCTGGAGTTTGCTACTAACTTATTCTTAAAAGGTCCTGAATACGATCAGAATTTTCAAGTCTTTTGTATGGTAAGCGAGCAGACTATTGTAAGTGTCTAAAACGGGAAGTAGACGCCCCGGAACAGGAATTTGTTATGATCAAATTTTTTTGAACGTCGTGAATACGATGAGAATTTTCAAGAGTCGTTTGCACGGTGGTAAAACAGGCTGTTATACACGTTTTAAAAGGCTGTTTTAGGCGTCTAATCAGTTAAGAGGGCGCCGTAGGCGCCACCTAACAGGAGTTTGATACAGTCAGACATTTTAACACAAACTTTTTCTGCTGGTCGGTGAACCAGTTGGTCAGATTGTGATACATAAAATTCTTAAGTGTTTTTGGTAACTAACGATAATTAACAAAATTATGATCCCCTTTCAAATGAACTTTAAGGTGCAAAACAGCGCCCCCAGAAACTTCAATATGCCGCCCTATTTTTTAAAATATTGGGGGGTGGGGGGTGGGAGACTCCCCCCTCCCCCCCCCTTCAAGCTACGCCCCTGCACACGGAGGACATCCCATCGTGGTCTAGGACCCTTGTTAATTGGCCTTAGCATCCACATCATCATTTATAATAATGTTGTTTTAAAATCTTGTCATGTCTACATCCGCAAGAGCATATAGTACGCAGATTTCTTTCTTCTACAGCATCGCTCATGGAAGTAATTTCTTTCCATTTCCAATTACTAATGTATATTACACATTAACAGCTTCTTCGTATTTTGAAGTCATTTTAAAAAGAACAACCGAATCACCATTCATGAATAAGTCAATGAAGGCTTTAGGGTCTTCTTTTAGGTTAATCAGTCGTTACTGACTCTGCTCGATTGTCATTAAATACACCAAACAATTCTTCTTATTAAATAACATTTCAATTTTAAATGAATAGTTCCTGGATCTCGAATGAATTTTATCGTAAATGAATAGTTTCTGGAACTTAATGTATCAGTAATGTGATAGTCAGGGGCAGCGCAGTGGCGGATCCAGAACTTAACTTTTGGCGGAGGGGGGGTGTCTAAAATTTTTAAAGATGTTATTTCAGATCAATGAAAAATTTACAATTATAATATTCAATTATGAATGTCAGTACACTTGGGGGGGGGGGGGCTTCAGCCCCCTAGCCTCCTCCCTTAGATCCGTCACTGGGGCAGCGGCATTAACAGCTTGGGGGAGTCTTCTCGGGAAGTTTTTCAAGGGGCTCTTCAAAGAAAAAAAAATGACAGGCGTTTTTGATAGTTCATTTCTAACTATGCAAATACTGTTTATAATTTATAAAACTGTTGATTTATTTTCAAGGAAAATATTAGTAAAATTATATTAAAAAAGTTATTGTAATTTGAACCCAAGTAACACGGAATGGTTGGAAAACGGTTGGCCCTACAGTTCCTTTTTCGTTGGAAAACGGTTGTTTTTGGCTGTCGGCCCTCGGTTGAGCCAACCGTTGGGAGACGGTTGGCCCAACGATGGAACGGTTGGGTCATGGTTGGCAAACTGTTGGGCCATTGTTGGTGAACACATTGTAGGCCAACTGTTATATTTTGCAGTTGGGAAAACAGCATTTTAGGACTGTTGGGCCAACAATACTCTGTTATTTTGAGCCCTTTTCCCAACGAACTAACAATAAATCGCAGCTGGGCCAACAGTCTGTGTTACTTGGGAAAATTCAAAGTTAATACGATGAAATGTAGCTAGATTACACAGCTTATTTTTTTTATACGGTTTATTTTGAATTCAAAGCAAAATGGTGAAAAATAAAAGGTCGTTTAAAGTAAAATGGTTCCGAAGTTTATTTATGACATACTTGTTTATAAAAATATTATTTTACTTGAAAAAAAAATCTTACTTGTTGGTCTCCAGTCAGGGGGCCTTTCAAGTCCCGGGCTCTTTATCACTGCGAGTGGTAATAATGCTTTTTTTTAAAAAAAATCATACTTACAATTTTTTTTTACAACTTCCACCAAAAATATAACGCTGACTAAATGATTTATAGAGATGATGAAAAAATCTTTAAATATTCCCTATCATTAAACTTTCTTTTATCTTACATTATCTTTAAACTTTCTTCCTAGAACCCGCAATTCCTTTTCATGAACTTAAAACTCTATTTCTTTTTTCCTTTCTTTTCTTTTCTTTTTTTTTTTTTTTTTTAGATTATAACATTTTACCCCCACCCCCTTCTTCTTCTTCTTCTTCTTCCTCTTTTTTTTTTTTTTTTTTTTTTTTTTTTTAAACCATCTCGAGCCTTTACAGGTCTGTTCCTTCATCAGGTCGTGCAGATGCGGATCCTACGGACCCAAATGCTGCGCATGCAAAAACTCCTCAGTTGTGACTAAATTTTAATGTATGAGACTTAATCAGTACTATAATTATTGATAGAAATGAATCTGTAATAGCGCTTGAATTGAAATACTGAAATTAGTTCTTTTATTTGAAAGGTAATAAACTTTTCAAACAAAATATACAAGTACAATGTTAAAGCATGTACCGACAACTGGCATGTACAATGTAAGCAACGCGATGTCTACGGGGAAAGTGTCACCAACACTGTTGCTGATTTGAGGCGGCAAGTGTTATATAAAAATCTTTCTTTCTTACCGGAAAGGATTACACTATTAGTAATTTGCTCAATTAAACGATTACATCAATTTTGAATTTTTAAGTCTCTGTAACCTATCTACAGTAGGTAACAAAAGTGTCCGAACACTAGCAAAAATTCCTATGTAAAAAAAGTAGAGTTAATACTGTTTTGTTAAATAAATCCTTGTCGAATCATGTTCTTAGACTGACTAAGAACATGATTCGACAAGAATTTATTTAAAAAAACATTATTAACTCCCTTTTTTTTACATCGGAATTTTTGCTAGTGTTTGGACACTTTTGTTACCGACTGTAGCTATCTAAATGTTGAGTTTGACTATAATATGCTTTCATATCTCTACTCGTAATCTTTTTCTGTTGGTTGCGTTTTTTTCCGCCCGACCACTGTAGACAATTGATGCTGTTGTACACGAAAATTGTTAACATTACGTTGTGCCGCATACTATGTACAGTCGGTAACAAAAGTGTCCGAACACTAGCAAAAATTCCTATGTAAAAAAAGTACACTTCATACGGTTTTGTTAAATAAATCCTTGTCGAATCCTGTTCTTAGTCAGTGTAAGAACATGATTCGATAAGGATTTATTTAACAAAACCGTATGAAGTGTATTTTTTTTACATAGGAATTTTTGCTAGTGTTCGGATACTTTTGTTACCGACTGTACTCTCTTTGGGCAAGAGTTTATTTAAAGACTCATTCCGTTCACCTTTTAGAAGATGGATACTTTTTTCAGTTTGAATTATTCATTTGTGTTTTATTCCGTTTTGGGGTAATTTATTAGCTTGGCACTAGTGCGACATTAAAAAAAAAAAAAAAACACTCACCCCATTTTGTAATTTGAATATCTTTTTCTTCATTCTGAAATGAAACGTCGTTGAAGATTAAATTAATCAACTGGAAAAAATAATAAAAAAAAATGATGATATGATTCATCTAATGTTAATTCACTATCCACGTATAAAAAAATATAATATAACCACTTTTAAAGTATTAAGAGCGAATATTTTTATATCTGGTCTAAGCAAGTTTCAACAACAAACTGAACAACATCAAATACAAAAAATTATATTACTACAATAGATTAAGTTTTTTCCTCTTCCCCAATTGCCCTGTTGCAGTGAAAGTAGTTTTACAGGCAAATTGAAAATAGAGGCAGTCCATCCATTTTTAGTAAAATCAGCTTTGGCTACAAACTTGGCGACGTATTTGCGACTTGGCACCCAAATTTGGCGAAAAATAGTAGTTTAGGGTTCCCAAAGTTTCAAAGCTCACCTCTGCACGGGAGCCAACTTCTAGAACTTTCCATGTCATTCTGGATGGAATTACCGCCAAATCCCATCTCCAAGAGTTGACTTCTGTGAAAGAGTGTATACGAGTAGTCATTGCGATTCAGGCCTATTTTGAAAGATTTCCCTTTGGAGATTATGCTCTAAGCGGCTGGACTTTCTTCGTGACCTAGCGAAGATTTCTGCTGTGGAATATTCTATGTTTGTTTTACTCCTGTGGAACAAGTGGCTGTTTTCTTGTACTGTTCAAGAACTATCGTCTAATAGAGACTTTTGCAGCACGAGTGATAGCTTCATTGGACTGCTACTAGAATATTTGATGAAATAACAGTACTATTAGACTATTTCGAGACTATTCATTGTAATTAAAGTTTTGTTGTACTGATTCGAGAAGTTACGTTGAAGAAATAGCGACTAGAACGTACCTGTTTCTCTACAGACTCCTTTCTCACACTAGAAAGTCGTCGTTTTTTGTAACAATATTCAAAAACAATTATCATTATCATTATTATTATTATTATTATTTTTACAGCTCTGGGAGGAAAATTAAAATTAATTATGATCATAAAGAGTTAATTTTCTTAGGTTACATCTACGTGGTTAATTGCTTTTTAAATGCGCAAAAAACAGCTAAATTGATTTTCAGTGTACACAGAATTCTACTAAATTATTACTTCCATTACCCTATTACCGTAATTAATGGAAGTATTGTATTCGGTCAAAAAAATTCGATATCGAGTGTTCAACAGATGTTTACATGTTTCAAGGTGTCATGAGTCCAAAAAAGTGGTTTTTGGCAATTGATCAGTGTGTGTGTGTATGCATGTGGGGAAACTCCTGATTACCATATATATCCTAACCTAATAAAGATAAAACGAGGAAACTTCAGAACTGAGTTATGTCTGATGCACAGATGGATTTTTTAAACTTTTCGTGAAAATTGGGGAAACCGGAAGTAGGACATATGAAACCAGAAGTAGGACCGCAAATCCGTATTTCAAAAACGGCTCTAACGATATTCTTTCAAAGTTGCTATATTAAGACCCTATTAGATATCCTTTCGTATATAGCAGTTAGTTATATAACGGAGATTCATAGGTGACCTGCATAAGTAGGTCAATTTGAGGTATTGCAAATGCACTCCTTTTAAAAATGGCTGAGAATATTTTTCTCAAACTCCCTATATTTACTCTCTTTTAGATATCCTTTCGTATGTAACTGTATTTTTTTTTTTTTTTTTTTTTTTTTTGTCAACGATTGAGTTTACCAAGTTTAGGCGAAAGTCTGTGTCTCAAAAACGACTCTGATGATTTTCTTGAAAATTACTACACAAACACATTTTTAGATATCCTTTCGCATGTATAACGTGGTTATTACAGGAAAATTGACAGTTATCATAATTAGGTAGGTCAGTTTTATGTATCGGAAATCGGTACTTAAGGAAAAGGCTCTTCCGATTTATTTATTTATTTATTTATTTATTCGCTACGTTAACTCTGTTTTATATGTCTTTACACATGTATCAATTTTCCCTTGCAGAAAAATTGTTAATTGTCTAATTTCTTGGGTCAATTTTGTGTCTCCTGTTCATATTATCTCAAAAAAGTACATGTAATAGTAGGTAATGGAAGTTGTGTGGTTGTTATATACAAGTTTTTTTTTTTTTTCTTTCTTTTTTTTTTTTTTTTTTTTTTTTTTTGTATGGTGATTACTTATACAGTCATTGTTTATTTATTGTGTGGGAGATCACATTTTCAAATAGAAAAAACTTTGCAATTAAACACTATAAATAAATTACAAAAATACTCTGGTTTGAGCAATTGAACATGACACACAAGAGAGGTATGAATCGGTAAAATTGCTATTGAAACCAAACCCAGCTCTAATTAAAGAGCATTGTCAAAAACATAGGGCAGAGTACAAATTTACTGCAACAACCCCCATGGGGGCGAGATATGACTTCCTAATAGCTTTAGTTATTTCTATAAAAACCAACAAAAGACGCATCGTAGTAGGAACGCGTGGTGCAGTGGTAGAGTGCTTGACTTATGATACGGAGGTCTTGAGATCGAGTCCCCGCAAAGGCGTTTTATATTTTAATTTTTTATTTCAACTGAAATATTTATTTATTTATTTTTTTTTTTTTTTACATTTTTAATTATATTAAATAATAAATTTAAGATAATATATTAATTATTATTATTATTTTTTTTTTTTTTAAAAAGGTTTTTTTTTTTTTCAGCGCGGACAATTTAATATTTTTAAATTTTTAATCAACTGATTTATTTATTTATTAAATTAAAAGAAATTAATAATTTAGCAGGAAATACTTTTATATTACATTTAGATAAAATTTTGTTAATGATTTGTGCTAGTGTTTTATGTAAATTTTTAATTACTACTTTTAATCGATGTGATTAATAGGAAGAGTTCATCGTCTGCTCTCAATTGTATTATTATTCATGCAATTTTTTGCATGAATTCAGAATAATTTCGATGAAAAACAATTTGTGCGTGATTCTATATTTTATGACATTTGATTACAGTATTTGTTTTCACCATACAACTTATGTTTTTTGGTGTATTTTAGTGGTAAATGAAATTATACACTTATTTATATTACTCATGTTGACATAACTGTTGTCGGGAATTAACAGTTTATATTATCTTTTTAATCTTTAATTTACTGCATTATGAACTAAATTGTTGGTACTTGAAATTATCGAAAAATCAGATATGTTTTTCATATAATTACATGATTTTTTCAAACCTACGTAAATGTCTGCTGCTGTCAGTTTAGCAAAAAATTAATTGGACCCTTAATTTATATCTCTTGGAAAATTACACGTTACTTTGACACGGTACTTATATTAATCAATCAATCAATCATCGACGATTTTCCATAAAAATCGTGTTTCTAATATTTTTCTCTCCCTATGTTTGATTTATGTAGCTGCTATAAACTACCTTATGACCAAGACACATGTTAAACAGTGCGATGTTCTTGACATGATTGGTGGGATAATTTTTTCGTTCATTATAAATGTTTCTGGAGTTTAACAGATTGCCATATTTCATGCTAAGGTTGACTGGTTGAAGGGTACCAGTCATCCCGTTAACGATTACTGATAATGTGCAGTGTTTATAAATTGTTAAATATTTCATATGTTCGGTGGCTTTGAATTTATTTGACTGGATTATTTATGTAAGTCGTGAGTTATTTTAATGGCTATCGAGTCTGAGAATAAGCAGATAAAATTCAAAATATACAGCCGTATTTTATTATATATTTAATTTTTTCTTTAAATATATATATATATTTTAAATAATTGAGAGAATACCCATTTAACCTTCTAACCGTCGCAACGAGATATATCCGTTCACTGAGATATTATTTTTTTTTTTCCCGACAATATACTTAAAATTTAAAATACATAGCTATTATATTTTTGTTTATTTTTAAGAACATTACTTCAAAATGTTTAATTATATTTTTAGTCTCAAGATTAAAAACAAATGCATTTTAGTACATTTTATAAATGAAACAAGGGATAAAACATTACGATTTTGCCTTTACTAAGGCCGTCAGATGTTTATGTCCATTCCCACCCATTTAACTGCTGAATTTCTGCGGCTATAGTTATAAAAATTATGTCTACGTATAATAAAGTGGCTATTCGCTACTAGATGCGATCGCTTACGACGCAAACCAATGGAAAATGGCGGAATTAGCGTTCCTATCTCAAAAGTGGTGCGAGGCAGGGTAAAAAAGTGAATTACAAAAATGTAGAGCATCACCGATTGAGTACGAAAAAATATCTTGAAGACATGAATACTGAAAACAGGAAGATTAAAACGTGCGTCTGCTTATTCACAATTTTCTACACAGTGATGCGCCGAAACGATCTTAAAAAGAAAAAAACATTAAATATTCATCACTGAATATCTTTATTTTAGATGTTCAAACTTCTATTCGTCAGTTGCAATGCACATTTGGATGGACTCTTGTTTGAACTTTCGTTGCGCACATGTACTAGCTTAGCCGGTGACACGTATGCTACTTAAAATTAAAAAAAGAGTTCACTTATGCATTGCAGCAAGTTCAAACATATTCTATACATATGCATCTCAGGAAGCGAGTTTTTTAATTTTTATTTATTTATTTATTTTTGTAAAAAAAAAAAAAAAAAAAAAAAGTAATTTTGTTTTAAATTATCACAGATCTAAGGACCAACCATTCATTTTAAAGGTATTTGAAACATACTCATATTGGAAAAATTTCATTCCCGAGGGTATTCTCCTTCCAGGGGAATGGAGGAAAGGGATGCTCCTACACAGATTCTTTTTCCTAGTTGAATATTACGATATCAATAATTCATTTTAATTTCACCATGCTTGGTTAAAAATAATTCTCATTGTACACATTTATACGAAATTTTGTCCTATACTGCCACATCAAAAATTATAAAAAAAAAATGAGATGGCAATGCCACCTGCTTGAACATTTTATGCACAAGTGCAACTAAACATAAATTTGTATGAAATTCTGTGCATTGTTTTTGATCTAGAACTGACCCAAAATTTGTATCACACACACACCCTCACAAGCTAAAGTTTTTTAGTTTTCTAAAAATGACCAAATCATATTCTGGAAGTCTTAAAACGTGCAAATCCATCGAAAACCGTAAGTCGAAATTTTTGTACTAAACCAATATTTTCTTTTATTGAATATTGAAGAAAGTAAACAATTTTAGAAAATGAAATCCACTACAAGCTTCTGTCTCGATTTTTCGTTGTTTGGTGAAAATTGCAAATAAATCATTATCGATATCAAGAGTCTAATGTTTTTGGATCCCCAAATTATAATAGATACTAAGTGATCATATAAACCACTAAATTTCCTTTGCTGACGTGTACTATATTCATTAGAATGGTGGAAGTTTTTCCTGATATTATATACTATTTATTTATATTATTAAAAATATGATTAACATAGCCGTATTTCTTCGGAAACATCATAAACCGCAAGCTTATTCATAAACGGACGGGAAACATTTTCATTTTCGTAAAATTAGAAAATTGTTTCAAAAGGTAAAAATAAACTGGTTTTAATTCGAAATGAGTCGGGAAATGGATCAAACTCTTAGTTGCCTGAGTTGATTGTGGTATGAAGTGCCGAAAAATTTGTAAAAAATGAAGATAAAATAATATTTTCTATTTGTTTCTTTACACACACACACACACACACTCACATTTATATATATTTACACACACACACATATATATATATATATATATATATATATATTTGTAGTTGGTATTTTTCGTCGTTTTTTATTATTCTTTATTTTTTTTTTCCAATCTTAAATTTTCCCCAAATTTTTCCCAAATTGATCTTTTCTAACATATAACCTCTTGAAAATATTTGCTTCTTTTGAATCATTTTAAATTTAACTGAGAGCGCGAATTTTATATTATTTATTTATAAAGTTTTTTTTCCCGTCATTTTATAATTAATGTGCGGAATATTGCGGTTTCTACATCCTGTAAAATATAATGACCTCTTTTTTCTTTATTCTTAAAGTTTGATTGTTGACTTCCTGGCTAGCCTTTTATGGATTTTTGAAAACTAATTTTACTATATCCAGACGTATGATTCATATATAAAATACCGTTGTAACACGATTTCGTCAACGATCTAGCTGAACAATTTATTTTTGATTCTTTTCATGAAAATGGGTGAAATGTCTGGACATGTAGCATCACTAGTTTGTGAATGTAAGTGGCCACTTAAGAGCCTCTCAAGTATTTAATTTGAAAATACTCTTTGTTGGCTTAAGTAGCTATTAGTTAAAGCGTTGTTAAGCGGTATTTAAGGAAATAGTCAAAACCTAATTTAAGTTGATCTATTGTTAGTTTGCCGGAAAATGAATTTTCGCTATTTATTAAACTTCTAGAAATATTTTTTATTTTCTTCTGTATATATAAATATAAAGAAAATATTGGATTCTTGAAAATTTTCGAAGGATTTCTACGTTTTCAAACGTCCGAAACACTATTTGAATATTTTTAGAAAATAACTGTGTGTGTATAACAGAAATTTGTGGACGCAGTATTTCACGAACCCATGGACGAAATTTAACAAAACTTGATAAATTTAGTTGGACCCTGACTTAAATTTGTACTGACTACATTCGGGGGCAATCTCCCAACAGGTGGCATTGTCATCCCACTTCATTTTTAATCATAGATATAGTAATAAGACATAGATTGGTCATGGAGGGGCAAAAAGTGATGCCTTTTTTCTCGGGAAAAGTCGCTGTCTTTTCCCGAATAAATTACACACGGATAATTTAGTAAATAAAATTTATGAATAATTTATTTACTGAAGGTGAATTAAAAACTCCAGATACAGTTTCAAATTCATTTTTCTTTTTTTCAATACTTTCTAATTGTTGATTTTAGAACATTTTTTCGGCATAAAATTTTTTTGCTCGATAACATGGGGATGATAGATATGTTACTATATCTATGTTTTTAACGTGCCAGTGCGGAACAAATTTGATATAAAGGTACATAATGAGAATTATTTTAAAATTTTCTATGTGAAAAAAAATAAAATAATAATAATAATAGTAATAGCCAATCTGGGAAAATATTTAATAAATGTAGGGCCATCGTTTCCCCCCGGAGTTTGTAAATTTTCAATGTGGATATCTTTCTAAAAAAAAAAAAAGACCACCTCGTCCTTTAAAACGAATGGTTACCTTTAAAACGAATGGTTAAATCGATCTGTAATAATTCAAAAGAAATTTATTAATTTTCTAAAATTATTAATAATAATAATTAAATAGAAGTATTACTTCAGATCTCTTCAAAAATTGATTTTCTTTCGACATTGAGATATAATCGTCTACATTTATCGTTGAAAATAATTAAAAAATAATAATTTGTATTGTACGTATTTGTAAAATAAAACATAGAAGAGAGTTTTGTGATAGACACAACATACTTGTTTAATGTAGTTTTCACCAGTTGACTTTCTAAAATAAAGAAAAGTATTTTCCACGCTTTATATCGAGTTTTCTTGAATTACAAAGCGAAAAAAGAAGTGTTTCTCTGTTGGTGCTCTTAACTTGACGCAAAATGAAGTTTTAAGTATGAGTGATTTTTTTAAACACTTTTATTTTCCTTCCCCCAAATTACAAAAATTCAGTTTTAAAAATACAGAACAGAAAAAGTATAATTTTTTCCCAGAATCAATCAGTACATAAAGATATCAATTCAGGAATTATTTAATTAATATTAAGATTTCAATTATTAGTCACTGTAAATACGGGATGTTAGCTTAACTTCTTTTACTGAAAACCATTTATTCAAAAGTTCTATTTTTTTGCACCATTTCAATAAGTTGATGTGCTTAACTTGAGGGAAAAATTTAAATAAATTTCCAGATATTTACACAAGTTAGGTGCAAGTGTAAACACAAATTAAATCTCTTTATTATTTAATAATGAATAAATAAATACATTCTTTTAATTCTTATATATAGTTATTATCTGTTCTTTCAGATGAATAATTAGCTAGTTAATCCCACTCCCTCCTCACGTACAGAATGAATTTGTAGGTTAAGGTTATTTATCAGTTTATTCGATTCTTTAAAATAATTTTTATTAATAATAAAAAGTAACTTTTAAGATTTTTTATTAAAATAATGACAGAAATAAACAAAAAGGTAAAAACATAAATCTAAGGATACATATAATCAGTTGAAATAGGTGGACATTCATGTTAAAAGAAGTTACATTCATGTACTACATTCATGTTAAAAGAAAAGACATATATACCAGTATAACTTGGCTCTAGTGTTGCCAGATCTGGCAGAATATTTATTCAATAATCACCAATAATTTTGCGATGTGATATTTGATATACATAATAGACTATCAGTCTTCGAAGCGATTAGGCAAACGTTACAATTAAAAATTATTGGTGATAACTGAATAAAAAATCCGCCAGATCTGGCAACACTGCTCGGCTCGGTCTCAGAATGAAATATTGCAACCACTAAGGTACCCTCTCTTCGCTTCTATACATTTATTTTACCTAAATTTGTTGTTTAATTTTACAAGGGTTAGTTTCATATTTACGTTTTCATGCAACTCAATAATATTTCCAATCCAATTAACCTCCATAGTGAAAATTTATAGAAATAGTGCCGTATTCTACCAAGTTAAGAAAATCGCAAATTTTGATAAACTTAAGAAGGCTTGAAAATAAACTGTCCATAATCACGAATATTCATTCCGGTATCATAAATGATATTTTAAAACTCCTCCAGCATTTTTTTACGATAAAAATTATTCTCATAACGTTTATGCGAAATTTTGTCCTATTCTCTCAAGTTAAGGAAATCATAAATTTGGAATAACTTTCGAAGTTTTCAAAAAGAATGTTATAATCAATGATGTTCATAGCAGCCTTATAAACGATATTTTAAAACTGGTTCAGTATCTTTACAATAAAAATAATCCTCATAATAATACACGTTAATGCAACATTTTCTTCTAATCTCCCATGACTGTAAAATCATAAATTTTCAATAAATTATGAGGTATTTAAATTAGAATGATGAAAACAGTGTCATAAGCGATATTTTATAACTGATCTAACCTCCTTACGACATCCCCCTTTTTTTTGAGATATTGTATACCTTAGGGGTAATTAACTTGGCCCCTAAGGATGGTGGCCAGTAAAGATTTTGTCTGATACTGAAGCACTTTTTTCTTTTAAATTTGATTGACTTTTCATAAACATAGAAATGGATATATACTTTATTATTATATATGCTTTAACTTGCTATAACTTTGCTTTTTAAATTTTATAAAGTAATGTTACTCCCCTACCTTATAAATAACCATTACTAAGAAACTGGTGGGCGGTTGGAAAATTTTACTACTAACAGAGATCAAAAGTGGGCAGTAGGTATAAAAGGTTGACTATTCCTGGTGTACCCAATTTAATAAAGTGATACCCACAGACACTATCTATATTTTGCAATTTTCGGATTTCTCCACATCAAAATATCTAAAACGAAGACGGAACATTTTTACGAATACTTGTTTCCATGCCTATAGTCTGATGGGGAACTAAAAAGATCGTATTCATGAACAGAGGATATACTCATTAATCATTAATTTAAAAAGTATTTCATAAAACAACATATATGATTTACACATTTTTTAACACGCTTTTATTAGCTTCACCTGTATGTATGTTTGTATGTTTGTAACCGCTCTGGGAGCAAACAAAAAATCTATATTGTAAAAAAAGACTTTCCCTGCGTGAACGTTGTGGCTGTGAGGTAAAGCTCCGGGCTACGAACCTAAAGGTCTAACGTTCGAGTCCAGTCAGGGGAGATTTTTTAAATATGGTTTTTGATTAATTCTAAATTATTTTTAGTTCACATTTCATTGTGTTTTTTAGTTTTTAAAAAATAGTATAATTATTATTTTTTGACTCTGTAAATCACACACTTTATTAAACTTATTAGTCTTCTCAAACAACTTTCCTAAACAAATACATATTGAATAATTTCCAACTACTCAGTTGTGTATAAGAAAGTTATTTTATCCCAAAATGCATAAACTAATAATGTTTATATCCACACTAAAGAAACATTTGTGTTCTTTTGAATAATGCATAGTTTTTGTCTTGTTACCAGATCAGCAAAAGAAATTGACATGTTACTTCTAAGAAAGATATATTTTATTTCCTCATGCATTATTTATTAAGGAATGTTTTTTTTTTTTTTTTCCCTATCCGCAGAAGTTATGCATGCAACGCTAATTACACTTTTATTTTTATATTTAGAACGTTTGCGTGCATTCTTTTTCGTTGTAATAAGCACTGAATATTTCTAGGGATGCCTTTCGTTATTTTAGTTAATCATTTATATTTTTTTCATTTGCCTAAAAATATTTTT
This sequence comes from Salticus scenicus, assembly GCA_963930645.1. Lineage (NCBI taxonomy): Eukaryota > Metazoa > Arthropoda > Arachnida > Araneae > Salticidae > Salticus > Salticus scenicus. Next base: position 553,950 of record CAWVNO010000109.1, on the reverse strand, counting down.
TTTAAGAATGAGGCTTTATAAACAGTATATATTTTTATTGTTTTGTACAGATTTCTTATCATGTATTATTTTAAAGGGAATAGGAATAACTAATGCAATAGATCCTATATTCACATATTATCGGATATTTAATTAATATTATTCAGTTGCAGTAAAATGTACTGGTGTTGAATGAAAGTGAAAGAATAAAAGTTTTACAAGAAAACACCATAAATTGCATAAATACGTAATAATTGTTTCGGATCGAAATAATTAAGCAAGACCCTTTATCAGATGAAAAAAAAAAAAAAAAAAAAAAGAAAGAAAGCACGTGTGCAGCTTGAAAGCAGCAATAAATAAAACCTGCAAAACTGCCTAGATAAACGAAAAAGAGCTCTTTAAAAATATTGGCATTTTTTGAATGATGTAAAACGCAAAAAATCTACTTAGGAGGCAAAATAAGATAAAAGGAAAAAAAGCTCTTAAAAAAATACTACTGTGAGTTAAATTAATTATTTATTTAAATTTTGATTTCTTTAGAAATCGACCTATTGCAATCACTTCGTTTATCTAAATATCCATCTATCTTTTTTTTATATAAAGAAAATTCTGTCATCACGATAACTCCCGAAATAATACTCCAAATTGAACCAAATTTGAACAGCGAACTCATCTAATAAATATCTTGGATCAGGTCTTTGATCAAGTTACTCCGCCTTTTTTGTTTCAAGTGGCGGCCACTGGAAAATTTTAAATTCACATTGTAAAAAGCATAATTAAGGCTGGATTTGCTTGAATTTTGATGTAAATATAGACTCCATAAGGGTCTCAACTAAGTTTATTAATGAACTTTATCCGCCATTTTTAATAAAGGAGCGAATATCTTAAACTAAGCGGAGCCACTTGAAATCAGGTTACCACTTGAAAATTTATAATACTGATAATTTCCGAAATAATACACCAAATCGAACCAAATTTGGACAGCGAATTTATCTTATTAAATAACTTGAATGAGTTCGTTAACCAAGTTGTTCCGCTATTTTGTTTTCAAGTGGAGGCCACTTGAAAATTTAAAATTCCCATTGTAAAAAGCGTATTAAGACCGGATTTGCTTGAATTTTGATGTATACAGAGACCATATAAAGTTCTCATCCAAGCTTATTAATGAGCTTTATCCGCCAATTTTAAAAAAGTGCGGATGTTATAATCTAAGCGGGACAACTTAAAATCAGACTGCCACTTGAAAATTTATAATCATGATAAGTTTTAGTATTCTGACTCAATTCGAACCAAGACTGGACAATGCACTTATCATATAAATATCTTGGATGAATTTACATAGCAACTTGTTTCGACATTTTGTTTCCAATTTGGGGTTACTTGAATCCTGGCTGCCACTTGAAAAGTGCCATCACGATAACTTTCAAAATACTAAACTGATTCTAACCGAAATTCTATAGTGAATTTACGGTTCAAATATCTTGGATAAGTTCGCATGGTGACATGCTCCGCCACTTTATTTCCAAGTGGCGGCCACTTGAAAATTTGTCATTATGATAACTTTTGTAATACTGAATCATTTCGTATCAAATTTGGGTAGTGGATGTATCATTCAAATATCACAGATAAGTTCGCTGGGCATGTCACTCCGCTTTTTCGTTTCCAAGTGGTGGCCACTTGAAATCACGATGCCACTTGAAAATTTCTTATTACGATTATTTTTGAAATACTGAATTCATTTGATTCAAAGTTTTACAGTGAACTTATCATACATATATCTTGAATGATTTCGCTGGGCAAGTTACTTCGCTATTTTGTTTCCAAGGTACAGCGACTTAACTGCCACTTGAAAATTTGTCATAAAAAATGGCTTTTGAAATACTGCACTGATTCGAACCAAAGTTGGACAGTGAACTTATGCTTCAAATATCTTGGATGAGTTTTCTGGACAACTTGTTCCGTCAAATTGTTTCCAAGTGGCGGCCACTTGAAAATTTGTTATCACGATAACTTTTGATTAGGGGTGGGAATCGATTAAGAGTTTTAACTGGGTTAATCGTAGTTCATTAATCGATTAATCGGTCGATTAATCGGATTTTTAATTGGTTTTCATTTTTCTCTTTATAATTTTATTTCAATGATGAATAAAACTCTCATATTGTTTATTATTCATAAGTTTGATTGAGATTTTTTTTTTTTTTTTCAAATTAATTATATCTGTTTTATAGCTGAAATTTAAATCAATTTTCAGAGCAATAATTGGTGATTTTAAGTGTTAATTTTATATAAATATTTTCACTTATTCATTTTTTTTATATAAATTAATTTTTCAATTAATTTTGAAAGAAACATTAAATGAAATTACACATATTTTAGTTTTATACTTGTAGACCTTGTCCATCTCGCTAGTCACTATTATTAAATGAATTCTCAAAATTCCATATCATTATCTTAAAAATCTCAAATTCTTATATTTTGGTTCTTCTTTGTCACTTTGAACTAGGAAACAGAATGTTATTTTCTGTTTCTACTTCAATAGTTACTATCAGCAATTCTGAACAGACATTAAACGCTTGAAGATATTCTGAAACTCTGTTGATATGTCCCCCATCACAAGGATAGTGGAAATCTCAATTCCTCCTTTTCGTTTTTTTTTTTTTTTTTTTTTTTAAGCATTTCTATTTTTTTGAAAGCTTCTTGTTTCTGAGAATACTATTACCCTAGCCAATACTTTCTGTAGAAGGCTATAGACAGGTGGTGTTGCTCCAGCATGCACATGGAGCGGCATTTTGTTTAATAACTGTCCTCTCCCTTTTCTTTATCAACAAAAGTGCAACAACTTCTTTTGAGAGGTTTTATTTATTTTTATTTATTTATTTATTTCATTTTTTATTTTTTGCTTTTTCATTATTTGATGGATGTTTCTTAGAATGTTTGTTAGCAAAATATGCGAAAAAATATTTGCAGAACAGCATTTTTAATTTAATTCGTAGTTTGAAAATTTTAATCGGATTTTGAAAAATTTTAATCGAATTAATCGTCCGATTAACTCGATTAAAAAAAATGATCGGTACTAAGCATTGATCGATTAACCGAACCGATTAATCGATTAATCGACACAGCCCTACTTTTGATATATTTAATTAACTAGCCGCCTTCGGCAACCAGCTGGTTCGCGATCCCTGAAAAATCAGACTTTACGAAATTCCCGCGCGGTGGCGCGTGCGGCGCCTTTTTCCCGTATCAGGTCTAATAACAGCTTATTGATATATCGTGAAAATAGCTTATCTAAATCGCAGTAAACTCCCGTGCGGTAGCGCCTTCGGCGCTGATATTTCAAATTTCTAACTTTAGCTAAGTCCCGCTCGGTGGCGCCTGCGGCGCCTTATCCCCGTTTTAGAACTTACAACACCTTCCTCGCTCATTGGAACTATTGAAGGTGTCATTTGAATCGGCTCATTTGAACTATTGAAATTTTAAAATATAGCAGCGCCATCTGGCGGTAGAAATTTCTGTAATATATTGTTCAATTCCAAATCAACAAAGCTTTCAAATGATGTATTACTTATGAAAATATTTTAATTAGTAGCTGAGATACAAAAGAAAACCTAAAAAGGAAACCTTAAAACGTGTAAATCGGGTAAAATCTCGAATAATACTTTCGATAATATAAAAGAACTAAAAGAAAACCAAATACCTTGCCTACGCTGCAACTCTTTTTTTTTTCTTTTTGCCTTTTTTCCCTGTTCCTCAGGCCCTCCCTAATAATCGTACTCTTTCAAAAATATTCACAATCGAATTATCGGGCATTAAAACTACATACTACGAAATTTCGACTACTGCAAATACTGCAAAAAAATAAAAGAAGACAATCTTTTTCCAATAAATATGTCATTTTTTTAATTATTCATATATTTTCATGAAAATTGAACAGTAGCTTTATAATATGCTGTCTAGGCCGAATATTAATTCAAATGTAACGTGAATGAAAATTTGAAAAAAATTGAAAATTGCAATTTTTCCCCCCAGTATAAAACACATGATATCTTAATTGATTACAACCATTTCCGTTTTCATCACAGACATCACAGACAGTTGTCTCGTATGTGTTTTGTTTCCGATCGAGACCGCTTAGAAAATCGTCTGCCTGTTGGAATTCTGAGTCACTGAGATCGCTTTTTGATTAAGACATAGGTCTACATTTTAATTAATATCTCCGCAACTAATTAAAATTTTTAAATTCTGTTTTGACTATCCCCTCGGGCAGGCTTCTGAGCACCCGTATGTCAAATTTTGTAGTTCTGCGTTCAGTAGGGGCTGAACGTATAGATGCTCAGACAGACAGACAGACAGACAGACAGACAGACAGACATCTTCTTTTATTATTATAGAAGATTGACTATCCCCTCGGGCAGGCTTCTGAGCACCCGTATGTCAAATTTTGTAGTTCTGCGTTCAGTAGGGGCTGAACGTATAGATGCTCAGACAGACAGACAGAGAGACAGACAGACAGACAGACAGACAGACAGACATCTTCTTTTATTATTATAGATTCGAACCAACGTTGAAAAATGGATTGGGGGACATATTTCTCCGCAATTTTGTTTCCAAGTTGCGGCCACTTGAATGCTGCTATTGGAGAATTTATTATCGCGATAACTTTTAAAATACTGAATTTATTCGAACCAATGTTGTACAGTGGACTTATCTTATAAATATATTGGATTAGTTCACTGAGCAACTTGCTCCACCATTTTGATCCAAGTAGCGGCCACTTAATTTATCAACGCGTTAATTTTTGCAATTCTGAATTAATTTGAACTAGATTTGTTCAGACTTATCTCAGAAATGCATTTGATATGTTTGTTTGCCAACATAGCCCGCCATCTTGTTTCCAAGTGCTGGCCACTTGAAAATTTCAAATTCCCATAAAAAGGTATCTATGAACCGATTTACTCCATATGTGCATAGCCCACATGAATATTTCTACCAAGTCGATTAATAATTTGTGGCCGTCATTTGGTTTCAAAATTGCGGCTACTTGATAAGAAAAAAGAAATCAACCTATCTTTCCGAATGAACCAGAAAGACGTCACCATGCTTTTATTAACCCTCTTTCTCTTGTTTGTTTGTCCAGTACAAATCTTACAATTGATTTTTAACTAACTCCTTGACTAGCTAGACATTTGAAACTTTTAGAATAGCTCAGAACACGATGACAACGCAATACCTCGGAGCCTGATTTTAAAATTTTGATTAGTTTTCTTTTAATTAATTAAAATATGAAAATAATAACGTTCTAATAGCTTTAAAATTAGGTATTTAAATATTATCTATAATTTAATTGTTGCAAAAAAAAAAAAAAAAAAAAAAAATACGAGTTCATTTTCTTTTGACATAAAAATAAATACATTTAATTAAGCGTGAACATTAAAAAATTATTAAAAGTTAGATTATGCATCTCACAAAAATTGACATCATTATCATTTTAAAAATTTTGAACAGATTGATAAAGTGCTATTATAGTTCTATAGCTATGATTCAACAGAAAATTTAAAAACATTGTATGTAAAGATTTTTTTTTTTTTTTTTTTTTTTTAATCTTATAATTATTTTTAAATTAATATCACATCAGTAATTTTAAAGAACACCTTTTCTTTTATTGCCACTTGCACATGTGTTGTGCGTTGCTGATTTCATCAGTTGGCAAAAAGAAGGGAAATTGCGGTGTATAAGTGCAGGGGAAAAAATGTATAATCATGAGTGTGAAAAAACAATAAAATCAATTGTCACTGGTCAAAAAATATAAGAAGAATAGTTGTCAAATATATTCATCGTGACGAAGTTAGGCTTTTCTCGACTAGATTAGAAGGCTTTATCCACTTCATTGGTTATTATATTTAAATGAATCACTTATTGATAGAAAATTTCACAAATTAATAATTCTCAAAAATATATATTTAAAATAAGGACATTAACCCTTTGACGGTCCAATTTAATACCTGTATGTTTAGTACTGCCAAATTTAGGCACTTTTTTAAATTCAATATCCACCACTAAATTTAACTGTAACGGTTGCCTCTCTTCAAAGGTTATTAGTCTCTCTTCAAAGGTTATTCGTTTGTTATATATACCAAATATCATTGCTCAAATTTATTGGTGAGAGTTGAATAAAAGAGTTCCTAAATTTGGCAACACTGTTTAGAGCGCTTAAGAGCATTAGGGCCGGCAAGGGGTTAATAAACGTGATTGTCCTTGATACCTTATTCTCTACACCCCTTCCCCCCTTTTTTTTCCTTTCTTCTCTGTCTCTCTCTATATATATATTTATACACACACACACAAGAGGAAAGTATTGGATTCGTGAAATTTCTTGATCTCTGGATATTGATGAATATACACATTATGAGATGTCCTGAACACAATTTGACCATTTTCCGAAAATGTCTGTCTGTGTGTGTGTATCAAAAATTTGTGGATGCTTTATCTTACGAACCAATTTAGCTGGACTTTGACTTCAACAGGTACTGATTGCATTTCGGGATAAATCGCTCAACTGATAATATTCTCATCTTAATTTTTGGTTTGGCAGTATAGGACAGAATTTAGCATAAATGCATATAATGAGAATTATTTTTAATGAATGATTGTGAAATTAATAAGAACCATTAATAACAGTAATAGTAAATTAGAAAAAATTTTGTATGCATGTAGGAGCATTGTACTCCCCCCCCCCTCCCCAAGGGGAAGTAAACTCCCCGGGGTGCGTAAATTTTCAATACGGGTACGTTTAAAAAAAAAAAAAAAACTCGTCAACACGTTTAAAACGAATGGTTAAACCATAGATATGTAATAATTAAAAAAATATCGGAAAAATAAAAATAAAAAGTATTTTTTCAGTTGTCGGCACAAAATTGACTTCCTTTCGGCATATAGTGTTATACTTCTCTCAGATGAAAATCATCTGCTTTCATCATGACAAATAATAGTTAATAAATAATTTGTACTGAATGAATTTATATAGGAAAATATAGAAGAAAGATTTGTGGTGGCCATAACATATTATTATTATTACTTTTACTTTGAATTTCTCTATATTGTAGATTATTGGTTTCATTATTGTCTCTTCAGATAACGGAAAAAAAAAAAAAATTCTCAGTTCACACTACATATATATATGCTACAAAATATACTTTCTGTTACCTATGAGTGTGATTATAGCTCTTTATTGTCACATTAAATATACCTCTTCCTATAAAAATCTGCAGCATACGTATATTTTCGATACACTTTTATTGAAATGTGACAGCTCTTTCTTTCGGATTTAGTGATGCATTTAATAGAATTTTCCAGGCTTTCGTTTTTTCCCTTCAATGCCAAAGTAAGCTACTCAATATAACAATAGCTCTATTCTCAAGTCGCCAGCGAAATTTGGTATGATGGAAATAAATTGAAAGTGCCGGATATTGGCTGCACCTACGCATTCCTGAAGTATTTATTTTTATCCCGGCTAACGTAATCTTTTTTAGAAAAAATATTGTGACACGGAAATTGAAGATACTTTGTCTTGTGTATTTCTCTGTGTATTTTTTCTTTGCTGTTTAGCATTAGTGAGATTTTTTATGAAATAAAAGATAAATACTGTATTTATTATCTCTATTTCTCTGTTTATTAGTGTAAGTCTACATTTGATAATTGCAATACATTCATATTACTCGCTGAATATCAACTGAGTGAATTTTATAATTTTTATTTAACTTTGTAGCCGCTTTAGAGAAATAAAATCTCTTTCGATAGATTAGTAATAAATAGTTGTCTTTCTAAGATGATCTGATTTTTAGAAAAGCATATGTACAGAGATTAAATTACTGAGAATAAATTACATTTTTTTTTTTTTTTAACAAAGGGAAAATTTATTTATAAATGAATTCGAGGACTAATTGCTTTCCTCGATTAATTTTTAAGTAACTTCTCGATTAGCTAGCTAGACATTTGAAACTTCTAGAATAGCTCAGAACACGATGACAACACAATACCTTGGAGCCTGATTTTCAAATTTTTTATTAGTTTTCTTTTAATAAAATAAAGTAGGAAAATAATAACCTTCTAATAGCTTTGAAATTAGGTATTTAAATATTAGCTATAATTTAATTGTTGAAAAAAAAAAAAAAAAAAAAAATACGAGTTTATTTTCTTTCGACATAAAAATAAATACATTTAATTAAACGTAAACATAAAAAAAAATTATTAAAAGTTAAATTATGCATCTGACAAAAATTGACGTCATTATCATTTTAAAAATTTTTACAGATTGATAAAGTGCTAATGTAGTTAGTTCTATAGCTATAATTCAACAGAAAATTTAAAAACATGGTTTATAAAGAGTTTCTTTTTCTTTTTTTTTTTTTTTTTTATCTTTTTATTACTTTTAAAAGATCACATCAGTAATTTTAAAGAACACCGCTTCTTTTATTGCCACTTTCACATGTTTTGTGCGTTGCTGATTTCATCGGTTGGCAAAGGAATAAAATAGAGGGGAAAATGCGGTGAAGAAACAGACTGTGAAAAATCACTATATTAACAGCACATTCATCATCATCATCATCATCAACAACAACAAAAAGTAAAACTATTCTCAAAAACGTATGATTGTTTTTCCAAACTATGTTATCCTTAATTATACTATCTATTGAGAGATTCAAAAGATTATTATTATTATATATCTTATTATTATCAATTATTATTATATATATGCATAATATTATGTTATTAGATATTAAAAAATATTATTATGCATTAAAAATTTGTTTTTGTTTTTTCAATCTTTTTATAAGTTTATATATTTATATAAATTATAATTTACTTTGCAATTTTTTCGTTTGTTTCTAACTAATTTTTCATATTTTGTATTCTGAACTTCAGTGATTGGGTTATTTTCTTATGGTAAGATGCAAGGAGCTAATCTACTTTTTGTTTTCACTAGTAGCTTTTGAAATATTTCCTGCACTGAGGCTCTGCCCTGACAATGGCCTCAATGTTTTTTGAGTTAATTATAATTTTTTGTCTGGTTTTTTGTCCTGCTTTCAGTTTTTTTTTTTTTTTTTTTTTTTTTTACCAGCATTCATTTTTAATTTTTACTTTATATATATATATATATATATATAAATATATATATGATGAAATATGTATATTTTTTTATGCAACTTGAAACAAAATTACGCGTTTTGTATTATTGTAATATTTTCAAATGTCTTTGCACTGTAAAAAAAAAAAAAAAAAAAAAAAAAAAGGTACTTTTTACTGCAAAATGTGCTGGCAATTTTTGTGCCAGCACATTCTGCTATTAGAAAGAGGTAATTACAGCACAAACTATAAAAGAGTCTCTTTTCACAGATGTTTCCGCGGTAAATTGCCTTATTTAACAGCAGAATGTGCTGGCACAAAAATTGCCAGCACATTTTGCAGTAAGAAGTACCTTTTTCTTTACAGTGTGTATTCAATATAATTTTACGGTCTGTGTCTCTCTATACTCAAGAAAAGTTATATTTATTACAGGAGTCACAGTGTAGTGCGTTTTGAATACCACTTTTATTTATTTCTTTAACAATAAACACTGCTTTTATTAATCATTTAATTTTTGCGATTTAAATAAAGAAAAAATTATCGTAATATCTATAGTTTTCAAAATATGCTACTGGCTTCTATTATTGCTATTATTAATTAGAGTAGATAAAATGGAAAATGAGAAATGAAATGTAGATTGCATTATTTCTTAAATATTTGAGAAGTTACAGTTTAAGTAGTTTTGTAATGTTAATAAGCGCTGAGTAATACTATGTTTGAATTTTTCCAGGTGAGTTGTCAAAAGAAAAAAAAAAAAATGCAATATATTATAGGAGATTATCATAAATAACCAGGATATTGAATTATTGTGTTTTATATCTACATTTGTCTTGTCAGTACTAAACTATATGTCTAATGTTTGATACAGTTCGACCAGTGATACCGCACTGACCGAATAATTGACCGTTTTGAGTATTTCTTTTTATGTTGTCTTATTTCACACTAAGCTGGCTGGAAGCAAGATTAAAATGTATTCATTATTGTTAATTACCCTTTTAATTACTAGATAAATAGATATTGGCACAAATTTATATTTTTTAAATCACTGAGGAAGTCGGCAGGCTTTCCCGATGTTCTTGCAAGAATTTGATATCAAATACCAACAACTAAGCCTGTAAAACGAATTTTACCGCAAGAACACTTGTAAGAAGGAAAAAACGGTTTTGAAATTTCGCAGTCCAGTCAGTGCATAGAGTTGAAATTTTGCATAATAATATTAATAAACTCGTTTTTATTCCGATAATGTCAATGGTAGGTAATATTGGACTATTTTTGTCTGTTTGAATTTGTAAAATCATAGTTTACCTTAAAATTTTAAGGGATATTAAAGCTTTTGTAATATGCTTTTTTGCGTGTAAAGTATATTTAGATTTTTCTTCTAACTTCTTCATTTATATTAATACATAGAACCCATTAAATAAATACCTCTATAATAAACAGTAACCAAACTATTCAATTTATGACATGCAGAATCATAATTTCTGTTGTAAGATTGACAGTTTTGCCTACTTATTTAAGATTGTAGTTTTTGTAAAATGTGTTCTAATTTAAGTGTAATTACTAATGTTTACTTATTCAAGAGTGTAGTTTTTGTAGAATTGTTATAAGAAAATCATACTAAATAATTCAAGTATTTTAATTTGACCTAGATAAATACATTTTTAGATTCATGGTTATCATTTTAATTAGTATACATAAGTATATATAACATACCTAAATTAGGTTAGATAAAAGTGAATAGAATGACAGTTATACAAAAGATCTTGAAATTTTTTAATATAGCACTACCATATCCACTGCTACGTTTATTAAAATTTAACTGAATCAGTATTATTTAAGATGCCATAATAGTCAATATTAATTTTATTTTTTGAAAAAATCCTTTTCGTGCAGAAGATTATTGTCGCAATATTTACTTTACTTTATTGTGGTACCATGGAAAATGTATAATACAAGGACTTGTTTATGTTCAAGATATAGAAATTCAAAATTAATAACTTGATGTATCTCAAAATATTTGAGAAAATTAATTATATTCATTACTGTAGTATATAGAAGTAATTATATAACACTAAAAGTCATATGGAATTATGCATTAATTCTTAAACAAATTGCTTGTCTCGTTAAAAATTTCCTTAACTTGAGTTAACCAAGTTTCGTTAGTTAACCAAGTTAAATGCTGCCAAGTTTTACATTAATCTAATACGTTTATTAAAATTTAACTGAATCAGTATTATTTAAGATGCCATAATAGTCAATATTAATTTTATTTTTTGAAAAAATCCTTTTCGTGCAGAAGATTATTGTCACAATATTTACTTTACTTTATTGTGATACCATGGAAAATGTATAATACAAGGACTTGTTTATGTTCAAGATATAGAAATTCAAAATTAATAACTTGATGTATCTCAAAATATTTGAGAAAATTAATTATATTCATTACTGTAGTATATAGAAGTAATTATATAACACTAAAAGTCATATGGAATTATGCATTAATTCTTAAACAAATTGCTTGTCTCGTTAAAAATTTCCTTAACTTGAGTTAACCAAGTTTCGTTAGTTAACCAAGTTAAATGCTGCCAAGTTTTACATTAATCTAATACGTTTATTAAAATTTAACTGAATCAGTATTATTTAAGATGCCATAATAGTCAATATTAATTTTATTTTTTGAAAAAATCCTTTTCGTGCAGAAGATTATTGTCACAATATTTACTTTACTTTATTGTGATACCATGGAAAATGTATAATACAAGGACTTGTTTATGTTCAAGATATAGAAATTCAAAATTAATAACTTGATGTATCTCAAAATATTTGAGAAAATTAATTATATTCATTACTGTAGTATATAGAAGTAATTATATAACACTAAAAGTCATATGGAATTATGCATTAATTCTTAAACAAATTGCTTGTCTCGTTAAAAATTTCCTTAACTTGAGTTAACCAAGTTTCGTTAGTTAACCAAGTTAAATGCTGCCAAGTTTTACATTAATCTAATACGTTTATTAAAATTTAACTGAATCAGTATTATTTAAGATGCCATAATAGTCAATATTAATTTTATTTTTTGAAAAAATCCTTTTCGTGCAGAAGATTATTGTCACAATATTTACTTTACTTTATTGTGATACCATGGAAAATGTATAATACAAGGACTTGTTTATGTTCAAGATATAGAAATTCAAAATTAATAACTTGATGTATCTCAAAATATTTGAGAAAATTAATTATATTCATTACTGTAGTATATAGAAGTAATTATATAACACTAAAAGTCATATGGAATTATGCATTAATTCTTAAACAAATTGCTTGTCTCGTTAAAAATTTCCTTAACTTGAGTTAACCAAGTTTCGTTAGTTAACCAAGTTAAATGCTGCCAAGTTTTACATTAATCTAATACGTTTATTAAAATTTAACTGAATCAGTATTATTTAAGATGCCATAATAGTCAATATTAATTTTATTTTTTGAAAAAATCCTTTTCGTGCAGAAGATTATTGTCACAATATTTACTTTACTTTATTGTGATACCATGGAAAATGTATAATACAAGGACTTGTTTATGTTCAAGATATAGAAATTCAAAATTAATAACTTGATGTATCTCAAAATATTTGAGAAAATTAATTATATTCATTACTGTAGTATATAGAAGTAATTATATAACACTAAAAGTCATATGGAATTATGCATTAATTCTTAAACAAATTGCTTGTCTCGTTAAAAATTTCCTTAACTTGAGTTAACCAAGTTTCGTTAGTTAACCAAGTTAAATGCTGCCAAGTTTTACATTAATCTAATACGTTTATTAAAATTTAACTGAATCAGGATTATTTAAGATGCCATAATAGTCAATATTAATTTTATTTTTTGAAAAAATCCTTTTCGTGCAGAAGATTATTGTCACAATATTTACTTTACTTTATTGTGATACCATGGAAAATGTATAATACAAGGACTTGTTTATGTTCAAGATATAGAAATTCAAAATTAATAACTTGATGTATCTCAAAATATTTGAGAAAATTAATTATATTCATTACTGTAGTATATAGAAGTAATTATATAACACTAAAAGTCATATGGAATTATGCATTAATTCTTAAACAAATTGCTTGTCTCGTTAAAAATTTCTTTAACTTGAGTTAACCAAGTTTCGTTAGTTAACCAAGTTAAATGCTGCCAAGTTTTACATTAATCTAATACGTTTATTAAAATTTAACTGAATCAGGATTATTTAAGATGCCAAAATAGTCATTATTAATTTTATTTCTTGAAAAAATCCTTTTCTTGCAGAAGGTTATTGTCAAAATATTTACTTTACTTTGTTGTGATACCATTAATATTAGTCTGAAAGGTGCTTCTACTCGTATGTTTGTCTTTTCAATACTGAGCTATAATGTGTGGTGTTCTGAACGATAATTGCCCATTTTGAGTATTTCTTTTAATGTTATCTTATTTTACACTAAGCCGTCTGAAAATAAGATTAAAATATTTAATAAAATAGCACCACAAAACTGGCGTTGTAAAAAATATTACTTACAATTATGCATTTTATGGTGTTTATTCAAAGTTTGTAAGTAATAAGATTAAAATATATTCATACACAAAAATCTATGTGTGACTTGATTTGTCACATCTTGTATTTCTAAAACTAAATAAGTAAATAAAAATTCTGATCTTATTCAGAAAATGTGTATTGTAAAGTGTTTAAGTGCCTCTTAAAGTTTTAATTATCGTGTGTAAAATGTATAATAAAATATGTATAATATGTATAATATGTATAATGAAATATGTATAATATGTATAATGTTTAATAAAATATGTATAAGCGTGTAATATGTAATATAAGAAACGATGCTTGCAAGTTTTGGAGTTGATTTATTAAAGTATAGAGTTGATGATAATTTAAAAGTTAAGAAAAAAGTATTTATTGATTTTAATAGATCCTCACGCATAAAAAAAAATCTGCTGATTAATGAATTCTCTTAAGCAGTCTAATAATTAATATTGTTAGCTTATTAATTACTTTCTGAATATTTTCGTGAGCGTTGTTTAATATTGATTATCAAATAGCTCGATTTACCCAAATTAACTTGCTGATTTAACGATTTTCTTTCCTTTCTTCTGAATCCACAATAAATATATTCTTTGTTTGAAAATGTTAAATCAAAACAACTATTTTTATATGCAGTTATAACAAATAAAGATATTAAATGATTTTAAATATTCCAATATTTCTGTTTTAGTACTTTTAATTAAGGAAAAAAAAAAAAAAAAAGAAAAAAATATATATCTGTCGTATTGTTTTATTGAGTCACAGCTTTAAAAATCGCATAATGTATTATAATTATTTTTAGAAAAAACATATTATCATTAGAATATTTGTGTTTTGATGCGTAAATATTTTGTTGTTTTTCAAATAGTTTATTATAGATTACCTTTTAAAATTTTCCGTGTTTTTAAATCTTTAATTATAAGATAAATATTTGACTGAATTTAGACCTAACTTTAATATGATTTGAAATTAAATGTGCTTAACAAAGCTTTCTCATCTAATTGTTTTTCCTCTAAGTCATATAAGAATACTGAATCATCAGAAAAAAAAAATATATATATAGGCTAAGTGCACCAGTGATTGACACTTTTAGAGCAATCTCTGATGTTTTTAATGTTCTAGTCATCAGAAAATATTTTTAGAACTTTCAAGTTAGTACATATGATGTGAAAGACATTCAGAACCACATATATGTTAAAATATATACATTTGATAAAAAATATTTTTTTTTATGAATTTTTATTTGACACCCACTCAATGTTCCAATAATTGACACTGCCAGTTTTTCATTTTATCAGTTATTAGCGCCCTATGCTCCAGTGTTTGACATAAAATGTTAAAATTCTTATATGTAAAATATATGATTTTATTATTTTTCTTATTTATTAATTATTTCTGGATAGATGTCAATTACTGGAGCATGCCAATCACTGGAGCACCTACCCTCTCTCTCTCTCTCTTTCTATATATATATATATATTGTGTGTGTGTGTATAAATATGCACATAATTCATCAATTAATATGATAATTGTTAATTATTTATAATCGAAATGTGCAATAATTTCCTAACATAGATTACGAAATGCAAAGAATTTTATGGAATTTTGTAATGAATAAAATGAATTTTAAACACTTAAAGAAAATAATTGAAAATATATAATACAAACATTTATTTATGATCAAGATATATAAATCCAAAATTAATTAATTGATGTACCTCAAAATTTTTGAGAAAATTAATTATATTCATTACTGCCACTATATAGAAGCAATTCTATAACAATAAAAGTCATAAAGAATTATGCATTAATTCTTAAACAAATTGCTTGTTATTAATTATTTTTTACTCATGATTTTGTTTTATTTTTTTAGAAAAAAGAAAAATCATGCAAAACTTAATTTTGGTTGATCCACCAAATCAATATTTCTGAACAGGTGTGTTGCTATATTAACCTCAGGTATGTCACTAAAAATATTTATTTTTTAAATTTATTTAGGTTCTATCTGCATTTAGGTTTTTCTTAATTTTTCTCAATATTTAATGAACTAGCAGGCTACGCCCGCTTCGCTGGTCACTATATTTAAATGAATTTTCAAAAGAATTAAATCACTATTTATATTTCATATCATCTATATATTAATCTATATATTAATAGGCAAGCATAAAATTTGTTGTCCCTTTTTAACATATTAATTATGGGAGTAGAGGGTTGAAAATGGTATCATTCGAAAGGTATGGTTAGCCGGAAGGTGCGAATACAAATATTATTTTCTTACGATGTCAAGAAGGTATTTAAAAATACATTTATTTTTTATGCATTTTCCCCCATTTTTCCCTTTTATACACGTATTCCTTCACATTAAAAAATACCTAAAAGTAGAAAGTTGTTAAATCTGGCAATTTCATAAAGCTCAAATAAAACCATAGACACAGTAATTTGTATAATGTAGCATCCCTATACGCAAGCGAAGTGATGACGTCACTGTCTGTCCATGGAGCCATGTAAAAGATTTTCTATGTTAATTGTCCTTTGCGTTTTTTGTAAAAAATTATTAAAAAATAACGGAAATTATCTGCCGATTTTAATTCCGATATTTGGGTATAGTTATATATAAGTTACTGTCTACATGTGTTTGATTGAGTTATTTTTTTCTGTAAAATTGATAAAATTTTAATTTTAAATCACAAAACTCCAGAAAAAAAATGGCAAACTTCCAGTTTCGAATGTAAACATAAACATTTCATTTCAAAGGGTGATATTTAAACAATAAATATTGAACTAATATACTCAATAAAAGGAAAATGGATTTGTTACTAACTGCTGCATGTATAAGTAGACGATACGGAAAAAATTCCGATTTCCGTTTTCTGCTGAATTTACATGTTTTGAGCTTTCTTTACGTTTCAATTAACTGAAATTGGCAATATAATAAAGGAAATAAAAGGTAGATTTTCTTTTAAAAAGAATTAAATAAAAAAAATTAATTAAATTTTAATCAGTTTAATCCTTTCTACTATATACTACCATTTTTTTTTCAATAAATATTATATATATACATATATAAAGATTTATATTTAAAAGGAATTAATTTTGAAAATGAAAAATAAAAAGCTGTTATTCTTTAAAAATTATACATAAACATAATAATTTTATCCTATTGCATTACCATTTGATTTTCAATAAATATAATAATAATAGTAATTAAAAAAAGTATATATATATTTCGTCTTCAAATAAATGAATGAATTACGCAAATAAAAAATAAATAGCGTAATAGCCGTTGCTAAGATACGCAGACGATTGAAATAAAAGAATAAATTTCAGAAAAATGAAACATTGAAGCCAACATTTAAAAAAATTAAAAAATTCAAATTCGAAATTCGAAAAATTCTCGATGAGGTGCACACCTACAGGGTCCCAAGTAACCAACTGCGCAATTTTGTAGCTCTGTGATTAGTACTGTGAGCACCAGAGCGCAGACAGACAACCACTTCTTTTTATTTAGAGATTGCAGATGATTATATTTAAGAGTAGCTGCAATGTAAAACTATTTTTAATTGAAGTCTAATATAACAGTGAAATCATAGAGGCAAATAGTAGAAAGCAGTTCATAACGAAAATTTTAAATGATACTGTTGAAAAATTGCTATGCGTAAAGTTATGTGTTTCATAGAAAATGTCATGTGAACTTCAATTATGAGGACTACGAAATTTTTTTTTTTTCATCATCTATTTATATGTATAGAGATATTGCACTGTATACGAAAAATAAGTGTGTGTATGTGTGTGGTGGTTATATGTAGAATTGCATTAAAGTGTTTTGTATAATAAGTGCTCTTGCTAAAAAAAAAAAAAAAAAAAAAAAAAAAAGGAAAGAAAGAAAGAACACATGACATTTAATGAAAAAATTAGTATATTAACATATAATTTTAATTTTTTAATTATTTTTAATATGTTCTAAAATTAAAGTTTTTCTCCTCAAAAGAATAACCCAAACAGAAATAAATTTAAAAAGGAAAAAATAATAATTTCTACATGCACACTTTGTATGTCTTTGTGTGTAGTAGTTAAATTTATGATAGGATTACACATATGTGTGTATGCAATGTGCATGTATAATATGTGTGATTGTGTATACTATATTAAAATGTATGTTTGTGTGCGTGTAACTATATTTCTGCTTTATTACGAACCAACAGGTTGGTGATGTCACAACTGACCAGTAGCAGTCATAGTAGATAAAAACAATCAACCAATAGCGAAAATATTACAATTTCTTTTATTGAATTTCAGATTCTATCCTTCCTCCATATATATATTTGCAAAATAAGTGTGCTGCAATTGCAAAAACCTTTCTTAATCCTTTCAGGTGCGATGGGATACATTATATCCCACCTAATTTTAATTCTCAACTGCAAAAACTCACCCCAGAATTTTTTTTTACAAAGTTTTACTTTAATAATATAGAGAAAAACTTCCCTTATTTCTTTTGATTTAAATTTGTTCGTAAATTCTGGTGGTATTTTATTTAAAATTAGCTAAATTTCCTTTGTTCTGAAAGGATTACGTTATTTCAGTCCATAGTTGATCAGTAAATTTGTTTTAGAGTACTGTTAATTGTTTATTTTCGTTGCTGTTTTAAATCTCCCGATCTCGACTCACAGTTTTTTTTTCCCCCTACGGTTTTCTTAATTTAAATTCTTGCAGTCCTGTTTTGTTCTATCAACTTTTTCTTTTTGAATCCGTCTGTTGTTTGCTTTTTGTAATTTGTACCGTACGCTTGTTCCCGTCTGTCAAGTTCAATCCTGATTGTCTTTTTTGATTTTGTCTGGATGTGCTACAAGCAATTTTGTTCTCTCGCTGTTTGTTTTTCATAATGGTGACAAAATACTAATCTAATCTTTCAAACAAGTTCTTTCATAGTTTTTAGTTTTGAATTCTTTATAGTGTTTCGAAATATTACATTGCATTTTTTTTGCTTTCAGAAAGCTTTTGATAATGGTAGGTTAAAAAGTTAATTTAATTTGCATTACAAAGTAAATTTAATTTTCATTTGGTCTATAGTAATTTAAGAAATGGGTTGTAGAATGCTGCTAATTGTTTATTTTCGTTACGCTTTTAGATCTTCAGATTAAATTTTTTTCTTAATTTAAATTCGTACAGTCCTGTTTTGTTTTCTCTCTCTCTCTCTCTCTCTCTCTCTCTTTTTTGTTACGACAGGTATTATTTCTTTCAGACAGCGATTTTCCCGTTGTTACCAATTTTGATCTATCACCTTGAATGGACGTGCTAACAATTTTATCTAAATATATAAAGCTGAAAGTTTGTCACTGTATGTGTCCGGATTTTTAGTTCCGATTATTAGATTATATTAAAACTGGTACATTTGTTAATCAGGACGAAATCTAGTTAACTCTGTATTTTTTGATTCAGTTGGATAGTTGGCTCAAAAGATAAATAAAAACCCCATTGTAACTGAATAAAAAAAAAAAAAAAAAAAAAAAAAAAGGCTAAATAAATAAATAAATTTCTTTTCTTAACACGTAAAAAAATGTTGCGGACACTCTTTTTTTTTTTAAATAATTAAAGTAAAAGTTAGAAAAATAGTGCTAAAGTAATGGATCAGCTTTAGTATAGAATCTCTTGGCGAAATTTGAAATTTTAGCACTGAAGTAGTTCGTACGTTTCTCGCCAACATCTTTACATACAAAATTGCGATAGACATTCTAAATCATCCCCAAAAAAGTCGCCAAGGGGGTTGCTCCTGTACAAAAGAAATTTTAAGAAATGAATATAGTAACCGATGCTAGGGAATGAAACACAGTTACTGCAGGCATTTATATGGAAAAATCGATTAAAATAAGTCCTGTCTAACTAAATTAAATTCTGTTTTGTGCAGAATTTTATATCTATTACTTAGGAAAGAAAAAAAAAAAGGGGGGGGGGGTGGCTTAGGAACGTTCTTTTTGATTTTGCTTGAATATGCTACAATATGGTTCTTTCTTTCTTTATTTTTCATAAACGCGAAAAAATGATAATCTTGTCTTTTGCTCATTTTCTTGGAAAACTTTAAACTATTTATATAATTGCTGTATGTAGAGATGTAAAATTTCCGGAAATTTTGAAGCGGTGGAAAATTTTTTTCCTGGAAAAAATGGGAAAAATTGAATTTTTACAGGTAAAATTAGGGTTTCTTAATAGCTATAATATCTTAGGAAATATAAAGTGTTAAACATTTAAAAATACAGGCAATCCATATTATTTTTTCTTAACAGAAATATACAAAAAGATTTTACTATTAAAAAATGAGCCTTTCTGTTTCACAACTGCCAGTATTTTTCCTTGTACAAAACACCAAAAACTAGCCAAATCACTATTCAACCATTAATTTTGCGTAGGGTGTTGCATAGAATGTTCATTTCCCAGCACATTGATACAATAAACTTAGATTAGAGTCAAACCGAAAAAAAAAAATCATCGATCTGAACCTGATTTTTTTTTTTTTTTATATCCGATACCCAAAAACATGAAATTTAATGATTCATCTGAAAATCATGCAAAACTTTTTTAAAGTTATAAAATAAAATAAATTTTCACTGTCAAAGAGTTAGTAAATCATTTAAAAAATTTTAAATGGAGTTACTGATATGCTAAGTTAAAAATTTTAAAATCTGAAAAGTGGATTAATAATTTATAACCATTTATGCGTGTTGTGTACTTCAAGAAAGCAAAAATACGCTTTAAGCTTACCATATATGTATATATATTTGATATTTATTTGTTTATTGCCTTTCGGTGATACGTATGTAATAAATTGTGTACACATATATTTAACCATGGGAATATGTAGTATGTTTACATACTTGCCAACCGAACCCGGAAGATTGTCAGTCCAGCCCCTTTCCACCTATTTTTTCACACCAGTCTTTTTTTTTTTTTTTTTTTTTTTTTTTTTTAGAGTACTTTTCTTCTTATTTAATCGTAAATATATTTCAAGAGAATTCCTCTAAAAATTAAGTGCTGTACAAAAAGGGGCGGGAACTAACAATCTTCCGGGTTAGATTGACAACTATGCTGTTTATAATTATATCAAACAAATTTCTGCTTATTATGATAACATTTTTTGAAAGATTTTCTCAAGTCGACCCGACTCGTTGAAAACTTAACTAACCAAACCAGCAAGAAAAAA
Source organism: Salticus scenicus (assembly GCA_963930645.1). Taxonomy (NCBI): domain Eukaryota; kingdom Metazoa; phylum Arthropoda; class Arachnida; order Araneae; family Salticidae; genus Salticus; species Salticus scenicus. Next base: position 533,083 of record CAWVNO010000109.1, on the reverse strand, counting down.
ATCCAGTCAACCAAATCCGAACCCGACCCACAAGAAAAATAAATCAGTCAATCCAGTCTCCAAGAAAAAAAATTCAGTCAACCTGACCCATCAGAAAAATAAATCAATAACCTGAACCGAACCTCACCTCACATGCAAGAGAAAAAATTTAGTCAACCAGGACCCAAATTTGATTGCAGGTCAGGCTCGGGGAAAATTAGTTTACCGGACCTGATGCTGGACTCAAATTCAGATTGTGACTTAAATAAAAGTTTAATTTAAAGTTAATTGAATTTCAGAAATTTAAAACAACATTTTATTATTGATTCATTACTTTTTTTAATAATATAAAAGTTATTAACTCAGACGCAAAGGACATAAGTCAAGTAGGTTTTCGCACATATATATATTTTTTAAATTGTGAAATAAATTTTTTGACAGAAAGTAGTTGCTCAGGGTTTTTTTTTTTTTTTTTTAACTGTTACATGCATTTACATATATATGTGTGTGTATTATATATCCACATACATTTAAATACTACAGTTAGGTAAGTTTAAGGATATTGTAAAAAAAAAAAAAAAAAAAAAAAAAAAAAAAAAAAAACCTGTTAAAATTACAGGAAAAATCTGGCAGTTGGGGTGCCAGTATTTCTCCGTCAAATATACAGGACATAACTGTACTTTTAACAAAAAATCTGCTTGATTTACAGGATTCCTGTGCAAAATATAGGTCAGTGATACAATTTTACGGTTTTAAACTGTATATTCGACGGAGAAATACTGGCACCCTAGCTGCCAGATTTTTTTTGTACTTTTAACGTTTTTTTTTTTGCTTGAATATATATATTCAAGGTAAAAGACTGAAGTATAAAGGAACGAAAAAAATGAGTAATTTCAAATGAATGTGATGCGAGAGAAGTCATTATAACACTTAAATATTTCAGGATTATTATTTGATTATATGGTTAAAATTTTATTTTTGAAATATGAACATTATAAGAATCGATGTTTTCATGTAAGATATTGAACATGAAAAAATATTTCAAGAAAAAAGCATCGGAATATAAATATTATAAATTTCTGAATACGTTATTTTATGCTAGAAATTTCAAAAATTTCAATTTTACCGGGTGGAAATAAACCCTTTCGGAAAAAAAAAAAAAAAAAAAAAAAAAAATTCCGGGTTTTTTTCAGACCATTCGCATCTCTAGCTGTACGTGATTTTAAAAATATTAAGATATTATGACTTTTAACTTTCAGAATTTTTTTTTATAATGGAAGGTTAAAAGTTAAATTTGGTTTGCATTAAAAAGAAAATTTAGTTTACACACGACTTAATACGATAGTTGCTTAATAAATGGGTTTTTTGAGTACTGCAAACTGTGTATTTTCTTAACGTTTTAAAATCTTCCAAATTTCGGATATATATATATATATATATATATATATATATATATATATATATATATATATATATATATATTTAATAATTTAAATTCCTACAATCCTGTTTTGTTCTGTCAATCTTTTCTTGGATCAGTCTCTTGTTTGTTTTTCTGCAATTTGTGCTGTACCCTTGTTCCTGTCTGTCAGGTTCAATCTTGATTGTCTTTTTTTGATTTTCTTGGGTGCCCTACAAATATTGTTCTCTCTTTGTTTATTTCTGATATTTGCGACAAAATGCTTATCTCGACTTTCGAAGAAGTTCTTGGAATGTTTTCAACTTTAAATTCTTCATAAACTAGCTTTACCTGTAATTTGAAGTATTAAAATATCATGAATTTTAATTGTTAGAAAAATTTCGTTAACGGAAGGTTAGAAAGTATATTCAATTTTCAAAATTTGGACCTAAGCTTGAAAGAAAAGCATAATTTATATTTCTAAGGTATCACATATGAGATAATATTTATCTTAGGCTATTTTATAATTAAATGCAACTGAATACTAGAATGTTTACAGGACACGAATATTGATGCGTATATAAATCCCCCCCCCCTTTTTTTTTCCTTTTCAGAAAAATAATTTTTGTACCTCTACCACGTGAATTATTTTCATAAATTAAATTACTCAAAAGAAAACTGACTGCAATTTTGTGTCACCTCCAAAAATCACTTAGAAAAGAAACAGTTTTTTTTTTTCTTTTAACTATAAGAAAAATATTTATTTTTTACTTTTTTGAAAGAAGACTAAATAAAGAAGTTGATAAAGTATTCCCCCGTTCTTTATAATAAGTTATAAAACAATTGGGGTTCAGGAAAGAATTCATTTATCTATTTTGTGGTACAGCAGAGCCTCGTTTATCCGAGTCCCGATTAACCGAGTTCCGTGTTAACTGAGGTAGTCCCGAAAAACGCCACGCCCATGGCTTTTGGCAAATGGCGAGATAATTTTGACAAATTTTACTAATACATCACTGTATTTTATAATTTATATATGTATATACTGTATTGCATTTTTAACTGTCTACATTTAAGTATGTAATATATGTATTATTTTACTTCATTGACTACATTTTCGTCCATTTTAAACTTCGCCGAATGTTTCCATTTCGATTCACGTCAGAGTCCGTGTTATCCGATGTACTCTCTGTTCACATTACCTCGGCTCTGCTGTATTTAAGTTATATAATATTTTTATGATTGCATTAAATATTTATTTGAGTAAATAATGTTCAGGAAATATATTTTTTTTTTTTTTTTTTTTTTTTGTGGTATTCAATATATTTATATAAAGGAATAAATAATTATTAAATGAGTTGAAAATTTATATATTTTTGCTTACTACTAGCACTCAGACAATTCTACACATTTAAGAAAATATATTTGAATGTTGCATGTTTTGAAAAAATGTCATTTATTACAATATAGTAACTAAACAAGTTTATGCTATTAGAAAAAAAAATGTTCATACCTTTACAGAAAATGAAAAATATATTTATCATAACAAATGGAAAAAAAATTATCTATAGTTCATGTTTTAATTTATCGCGATATCACCTGGTGTAAACATGTTTTTCTTTTTAAAAATTTTATGTACTTTTAAAGCTAACAGTTTAAAAAATAACAAATTAAAATTTAAGAGAAATAAAAGGCACTAATTTATTATCGCCTGAGTTTTAAATTAATTTTTGAACCTCTTGCGCGCCATCCTTTTCGTGAAGAAGTCGGAAATGCAAAGATTCATCGCGGAAGTTTTTTAGCAAAATTTTTCTAGCGGGAAAAGTCATTTGTTCTTTTGTATTTAATTTTGTTCGCGAATTCTGGTGGCATTCATATTTATGACCATAAATATTCTGCGTGACAATACAAAATGTTTGAACATTTTATTTATAACTTTAAAAGGTTTCACTTTAACCGTAGAAGTATCTTCTTTATATTTTATTTTATTCTTAGAAATACATAAAATTATAATTAATGACAAGAGTTCTTTTTTATAATAATGTAAATAATATCCATGTAAAAAATCGTAACAATAGAAGCATATTCGTATTTTATTATTGTAATTTATACTGGTTTTCCGTTTTTTTTTTTTTTTTTTCTCTCTGGAGATGTAACATGTTTGTTTTCTGTGAAAACTCATTACGAGCAAATTTGTCACCGTTGAAAGTCATGTCCTCCCAGTGTTTATTTTGACTCACGTAAAAATCACATCACGCTATGCTAGATATTTTTTAAAATCTTAACTTCACCTGGTACCGCGTGCGTGTCAACACATCACTTAAAATTTGCTGATGTGAACTTTCCATCGCACGCATTTGTTTCAGTTATTTGTGTATAGGATGGTTTAAAGTTTAGGAATTTTTTATACGTGTAAATAAATGTTATTAATATAAAGGCATATTTTTTCACACACAATAAAAATAAGAATTTAATATTAAAAAACTTAAAACCGAACCTTATAAAAAAAGTGGAACTATACAAAAATAAACTTATACGAAAATAGTCTTTTAGTTATTATTATTATTATTATTCTTTTGATGGTTGGTTGGTTGGTGTCTTTTTATGGCGCAAGGTTCCAAGAAGGACATACTGCGCCAAACAGATATTATTCTTTTGAAGTTTTAGATATTTTCTTTAATTGTGTGTTGTTGTTTTCAATAAATTTTAATGGATTAGCTTGAGAAATCGGAGTTGTAGGTTTAATATAGTTCATAATGACAGAAGAAAAAGGAAAAAAAAAGCTTTACAGATTAATTACTTGTCTGCTTCAATTTCCAAATGAACTTATGATGATTTATGTGGCTAGTATGACAAATCTCAGTCAAATTAGTGTCATTCAATATTAAGACCAAACGATTTACAAATTAAGAAATTCGGCAACATGTTCTAACATTTTATGTAATTCAAAATAATTGATAGGGTATTCAATTCTCCTGTACTTTTTACAAGCCTTACAGTTCTTTTACCGTGCTTTTTCTTTTCTTTCTTTTTTTACAAAAATGCCATTTCTAATAGCCTTTAACCCTTTCAGGGGCGGTGGTTTATACTTTAACCACCTAATTTCAGTTCTCAACTGGAAAAATTCATCCCAGAAATTTTTTATAAAATTTTACTTTTTTACCTTACCCGAAAACATTCATTTATTACTTTTCTTCTAATCTTGATCTCAGACTCTGGTGGTAATTGATTTTAAATGAACTTAAATTCATTGCCCCTGAAGGGGTTAACCTGTTAACTAAAGTTATTTTTATTAACATTGATTTCGAAAATAAAAATAACTACAATGGAAACAAAATTCTGAACGTAATGTTAATAATACCCCACAGATTTTGACATAATGTTGATTTAAATCGATTTCTTATTTGTCTCTTTGACAAAAACGAAATCGATTTTGTCTGTTAGACATTTAAAACATAATCTTAAATCAATGTAAAAAAGTGCATCTATGTTCAAGATACTTGAGATTACACATATTGTATTTTATTTATTTTAGTAAACACTTGTGCGTTTTGTAAATTTATGTTTTTTTTTTTTTTTTTTTAAATGAAAATATGGTTATCATTCTTTCTCTAAATGTTTAATATCGCTTACATTTATTTTGTAAAAAGAACCAAAAACAAATCTTTTCTATGTTACTGTTTTTAACAAAAACCTGAGATATATATGTATAATTATATTCTTTTAAAGAAATTGTACATTTCGTGAAGATAACTTTAATTTCGGACATTTTATGGTTTATTTATAACCCAAAAATGTTTTGTCTAATTTTTTAATATTGATCTCATGCTAAATTATATAAATTTTAGGAAAAATTAAAAAAAAAAAAAAAAAAACAACTTTAGAATTTGAAAGGAAAATGTTCTTTCACAAGAAAAAATAAAGCCATTTTCGTGGTTTAAAGCCTGGAGTACCATTGTCTTCCTAAATTGTACATTTCGTGAAGATAACTTTAATTTCGGACATTTTATGGTTTATTTATAACCAAAAATGTTTTGTCTTATTTTTTAATATTGATCTCATGCTAAATTATATAAATTTCAGGAAAAAAAAAACAACTGTAGAATTTGAATGGAAAATGTTCTTTCACAAGAAAAAATAAAGCCAGTTTTGTGGTTTAAAGCCTGGAGTACCATTGACTTCCTTTCATTAATGACTGCTTAACGCGGTCTTAATGTTGGGTACCGGGTTTTATTAACTTATCACGGTTTTAGTTTCTTTTTTTATAAATTTGCTTCCGATGATGTATTACCGAGATTTCTAGGAAGTTGAATTTCATCAAATCTTTCCTCTTGTTGACTCTCTTATCCACTCTTAAATGACCCGAATTTCGTACTTAAATGACATAATAGTCTTAAACGGTTTCTTATCTTCTGGAGATCCTTAATTGCTGTGGAGGGAAGTCCTCATCGTATCTAATAGCATCAGTGCTAAGCGGTCTTCTTCGTCTGTGTACATCGTCGGTTTCATTTCACGGTTGACGCGAGCCCAGTTTACGGTTGTTTTAGTTTTCTTCATTCACGGAAGACGATTTAGTTACGAAAAAGAAGAAAAGATGTCCACGGATGAGTTTTTCCGAATTCCCCAAAGAGCAACATCCTTTCTCCTTTTTCAGAAATTAGACATTTGACGTTTAAGGATTTTTTCTTTCTTTAATTCTCGGTTCATTGTTTTCTTTTTCTGAAATAGGTCTGAATTCGTTATCATATAAAAAAGGATTCTGTGTTGCAAAATTGTTTTAAACAAGCCGAATGTCTTAAATCCTTATCAGTGATTTAAAATACAGAATTTAGATCAGTTATTATGATAGAACTATATTATAGCATGATTTCTGTTGTCCGTTTATTGCTATTGTTTGACAGTATTTTATCTAGCAGAAGTTTTCTTTGATGAGTATATATATTATATATATTTACATTAAGTGTAGAATGCAAAAAATCAGATGATAAAATACCAAAATTTGTCACATGAATCAAAAATAGATTTATTCAGTAATAATTTTCAGGGGTCGATCCAGGCAAAAATTGGGACCCTTTTGCTGCCCGTCACAAAATTCAAATCCCTAAAAATGGGCCCCTTCACAAAATTCCAATCCTTAAAATGGGCCCCTTCTCAAAATTCAAATTCAGAAAATGGATCCTTTCACAAAATTCAAATTTATAAAAACAGCCCTTTCGCAAAATTTTGTTTTATAAAAGTAATACTTTTGTAAATTTTTTCCATGTTTACAGTATTATTTTTAACGAGTGTCTATACTTGTTTAATAAAATTCAAAATCTGACGAGTTTTATTTTCAAGATAGTCTATCTCTTCAGAGAACATAAAAATTGCAACATCTCAAATTATAGTGACCATATGAAGCCAAATATTACAGGGAACGATCTATCTTGTAAGGAAAAATACAATAGATTTGAAATAAGAAATGCACAATTGAAAGAATAATCACAAATGAGAAATTACCAGAGAAATAGCATGGCGAAATTCAGACACAAGAGGAAACCAGTGTCTGGATGCATAGCGAAATCCAGACACCAGGGAAATAACATGGTGAAATCCAGACACACCCAGACCCAAATACTACAGGGAACGATCTATCTTGCAAGAGAAAATACAATAGATTTGAAATAAGAAATGCACATTTGAAAGAATAATCACAAATGATTAATTACCAGAGAAATAACATGGTGAAATCCAGACTCATCCAGACCCAAATACTACACAGGAAACGATCTATCTTGCAAGGAAAGATACAATAGATTTGAAATAAGAAATGCACAATTGTCACAAATGGTTAATTACCAGAGAAATAACATGGTGAAATCCAGACACAAGAGGAATCGAGTGCCTGGATGAATGGAGAAACCCAGACACATCCAGACCCAAATACTACACAGTGAACGATCTATCTTGCAAGGAAAAATACAATAGATTTTAAATAAGAAATGCACAATTGTAATAATAATCACAAATGGGAAATTACCAGAGAAATAACACGGCGAAATCTAGACAGATGTTAAGTGGCATTTAAAATACTGAAAGAGTTGGGCTATCTTAAGCATTTATCAAATTTATATACATAGCTGCTAAAATAATGACTTTTAAAATAAGGTTTGTTACCACTGTTTTTGAACAGAAATTTATTATATTAGTTTTCTACTAGACGCTAAAGAATATTTTAAAACAATAATGAAATTAAATCTCCCGGTAGAATTGGGATAGTTTATAGTTACGATTATATGCGACAAGTTCTACAAATTAAATATTTTTAAACTGTAGTTTTAAGCATTTCTTTCTTTCCTTTGTATTTTTTTTTTTTTTTTTATCGGAGAAGTAGAAATCAAAATATTAGTAATTTTTTTCGAGAATTGTTTAAGTTTAATGAAATAAGATTTTAAATTTTTTGGAAGCATTTAAAATATCCGTCAATTAATTTTTAACACTCTCCTCTCTTTTATATTATTAATGTTTAACACTATCCTCTAAATATATCTGTATATTATTCTATAGATTCATTGGTAAATTAATTTTTTAAGAAATATTTTTATGTTTGAATACTGAAATTTTAAGCAAATTTTTAGCATTTAAACAAAAAATATTTGAAAGAAAAATAATAATTTATGATTCAATTAAAAAATATTCAAATATGTTTAGAATATAGTGTAGGACTATATTGATGTAAAATAGAGGGGAAAAAAAAGTTGCTCTCCGGGAGTGCCGACAGAAGTGAAAACTTGAACAATTACGTGTGCATTTCTTGAATCGTCAGGAAATATTTTACTGTGCAGGAAATACTTTTAAATGAAGTGTTTTTTTATTCATTAATATAAACTAATACTACAAAAATTATATTATAATTTTTATTTAATGCGCTATTGTACATGAAAAATAATGAATATTATTTTACATACAAAAATTTCAATCTATTGCTTAAAACGTAAATTTACAAATACATGAAATATGAAATTTAATTAATTGGTATTCTTTGAAATGAATACCAATGAAACTTATGAAATTTCATCCACAATTTCAACAACTCTTCTATCATCATCATCATCATCAGTATTATCATAATATTCCAAAACTGATACTATAAGTTTATGGTAACTGGAATAGGAAACAAACAATTTTGATTCGAATCTATTTAAATATCTTGTAAAGACTGCATCAATTGTAGTTTTATATCTCGTTGTGCTAAGATTGCGATCATTGGTCATCGTTAAATCAAATTCTCCATTTAAAAATTCAATTAATGGTAGATTTTTATCATCTGAAAAGTTGATGTTGAAATCCCCACTCAAAATCATTGGCAAATCATCAAATCTCTTCCCAATTTTATCTTGAAGTAATACAGAAGCGTCTTTAGAATAAATAAATAAGTTTTCATACAAAAATTCTCGTATTGCACCTAAAGACTTATCCGGTGAAATATAAACGGCAACCATTACAATTAGCTGTCCATTTTCAGAGTGGCAACGACAAACATATATCACTGATATCAGAAACATTAGTACTAAACATACTGATGTACCTTGCACGTTTATCCATATGATTTGTGCAAAATATGCCCGTTACATCAGACAACCTTTTATAAATAGCTTGCCTCTGTATATCAGTATTTAAAAAAAAAAAAAAAAAAAAAACTGAATTGTATACTGTTATGCGATTCTCGCAATCGAAAGTGTGTTAGATTGTTCGTCGTCGGTAAGGTAGAAAAACATTGCATGGGTGCATTAGATAGCATACGAAAAGGCGCGGAATTTAAAAATTTTTGTTTATAACAGGAAATTTTTTTGTTTTTTTCGATTCGAAAAGTTCCGACATGAATATATATCTATGTTGAACGTATATACACAATATATGTTTATATTATATATAGTTATATTGTCAATGTATTTCAACCCAAACTCAACTCTCGTGTAAACGGGGCCAATATATGTAGATACTTATATATAGAGGTGTCGGTTACGGTAACAGTGCCGCGAGTTCAATGGTTTTTTCCCATCTCAAAAAATATCAACATGCATGTGTATCTATGTACGTACATACGCAATATATGTACATACTTATATACAGAGGTGTCGGTTACGGTAACAGTGTCGCGAGTTCAATAGTTTTTTCCCATCTCAAAAATGTCCAACGCGCCTAAAGAAGTTTTCACTTAAAAAATAAATAAATAAATAATTTAAAATAATAATAATAATAATAATAAATAAAAAAAGTGAAGAGCTTTTTAAATATTTTCAAAAAAGTTTAAATTTTCAATTTTATTTCATTTTACTTGAATATTTATCTAGAAATGTTAATGTACTTAATATTCTTTTATTTCTATACATATGTATGCAAATTTTTATAATTCGAAGACAGTAATTTAGAAAAAAAAAATATTTATAATGTATTATTTCATCCGATGGATATGTCTGCTCTCCAAACACTGAATTTCTATTAACCTACAGTGACTCTCCCGTCTCCTCCTCTGCCTCACTCTTCTGAATTTTTGGCGTGAAGGAAATTATCTCAGCCCACCAAGACTGTGACAAAGGTGGTCTCTCATGTTATAAGTTGATTTATGAGGCTATTAAATTTTACATTCTTCGTCATTCATTGCAGTGTCTTGTGCTTTGTTAAAAAAAATAGTTTGACCGCCTTGGTCGTGTATTTTTCCTCTTATTTCTTATGTGTTAGGTCTAGTTTAGTTATGTGTAATGTCTATTTTTAGTTTTACTTCTTTAGTTACAAATATTTGTTGCTCTATTCTTTATTTCATATAGAGCTTTGTTGCATCACTGTATGTGAAGAAATTTCTAAAACATTTTGACATGGCCTGTTATCTAACATTTCAAATATACCGTCAAGTAATGTCTTTCAAGCTGTCAAATTGAATAGCTTTATAATAAGATTTTAAAAATATTTTTAAACAGGCAAGTAACAATAATAATTAAGTACTTTTGACAAAAGATATTTGTCTATTGACACTGTTGACTAAATTTTCACGAAGTTTTTGCAAATCTATTCAAATGATATATATATATATATATATATATTAACATTTCTATGACCCTAAAATGACAAAATATCACCCAACAGATCGCTAAATACTTAGGGTCAAGTATGCGAAATAGTAGACGTGGGTAATGAAATTAAGGAAATACACAGTTCATAGTTACAAAGTGAAATTTATAAAAATCTTTGTTCACTTTTATTGATAACTTGATGACAAATTGTCATTACATGCGTCAATGTATATAAAAAGTGATTAAATAACTACGTTTATTGCGATTTAATTTATTATTTTTTCAAGGGCAAGGTAATTGCACTTATTTAATACCAAAAGCCACCGGAATTTACGAACAAAATTAAAATAAAATAAATTTAAAATTTTAAGTTATAAAAAAAAAAAAAAAAAAAAAAAAAGGGCCTGTGTTTGCTACGTTATAAACGTAAAAATTTACTGGATGAGTTTTTGCAGTTGGAGCTTAATAATTGCATCCTAGCAGCGAAGACAGCGCGCCACAAAAGGTTAAATCAACGAAAACAAGAGATTAAAATTAAATATTCATTAATAAAATCCAATCAAGCAACTATTGTAGATTCTTCTATTAACTGAATTTTTTCTCTTGACTTTTACTAGTATAAATTGATTTTTCATCATTGTACTTATACTGTTCTTTATTTTTGTTCAACCAATAAAAAAAAAAAAAAAAAAAAAACTAGAGCTAATTTTTATTTATTACAGTACATGACCTCAAATCCGTAATGCCCTAAAATTCGGACAACATTTTCGAATGTAAACAAACATTTTTGAAATGTAAACAGTGATTTGTTGATTGTTTGTAGGAAAGGGTTGTAAAGAGCTTGAAATGCTAATATAAAACAAATTTTCCAAGACAACTTTTACGCAGTGATCCATCTTTTGAATCACCTGTAATTAAAAATAAAAAAAAATAAAATAATCATAATAATCTAAAAGGTGCAGCGTATATGAATTTTGAGGTATGGAATTCTGTTTCAAAGAATACTTTAAAAAATGCATGGTACAAACTGTGGTCTTCTTCAATATTTTTAGATAGCGATGAAGAATTTAATGATTTTAAAGGGTTTACAGAAATCAAAAGAAAAAATGTCTTTGCAATTGCTTTCGTATGCAAAGACAGTAAATTCAAACATAGTTAAAATTCTAAACGAATGAAGATACTATTCAAGATTGGTTCGAAATAGAAAATTTCACTGGTAAAAAAATGATCACTGATAAGGAAATTATCGCAAATGTAATGGAATCTGAACCTAGTACTAATTCAGAAAACCAAGTGAAATCAAGCTGTTCAGATACAGAATCAGATTGTGACAATGAAAAAAAAAATTCTCTCAGCCACCAAGGACTAGAATTAGGAAATCAGCGTATGAATTTTTCAGAAAAACCAAGTTCTGTTACACAACAAGAAATAATGACTATATACAGACTGCAACAAAAATTACACAGCCAAAAATTTTAAATTTTGAACAACGTACAGTTGTATCAATATTTGAAAAATGGAAAGAAAAGATGTAAAATGACATACATTAAAGAAAATATTCATTTAATTCTTGTGTAAATTTAGTTAAAATATATTTGTTTTTATTGTGTATAGCTTATCTATAGCTTTATAGGTATATGATATATCTATAACCATTTCATGCAATTATTTAACAAAAGTCCCTAAAATCTGTAAAATCCCGAAATCCGCATTAACACTCGGCCGCAAGTATTCCGGATTTGAGGTCACGTACTATATTATCATTTTCGTTTTCAGAAGTACAGAATTCGTAATTTTTTGTTTATTATTTAAACAATTTCGTAGATGTAAACTGTTATCGATTTTCTTTGTATTAGTAAAAGTGTTTTTATTATTATTATTATTATTATTATTATTATTATTAAATAAGCAAAGCCTTCCACCTTATGTGAAAGAGTAGGTTGTTTTATTTGTAATTTTGAAGTAGACGCCATTTTGTAACAAGATGGCTGATTTAATTGATTAGTAAATTTGATAGAGATTTTGATATAAGCTATGGGCTGTACATACCGAGTTGCATGCAAATTGATTCAGCAGTACGTGTTTTACCAGAGTCGGAAATTTGGAAGTGTTTGCCATTTTGAAACAAGGTTGTGGATCGTGTTGATTAATAAGCTTAGTTGAGACCTTGATATCGACTATATATATGTCTGAACTGTATATATGTATCGAGTTTCAAGCAAATGGGTACATAAATACATATTTCGTATGAGTTGTAAATTTTGAAATGGTTGCTATTTTGAAACAAAATGGTATATGAAGCTGGCTAACGAACTCAACAAAGATTATTTCTAAGGTAAATCCGCTGTCCAATTTTGGTTCGAACTGATTCCCTATTTCGGAAGTTATCGTGATGGCAAATTTTCCATTATGTATAGATATAAAGCATCCCGGCAAGAAAAGCGACACAAGGAAAATAAAATACAATTTTAAGTTTATGTAATTGAAAAATATGTATTAAGTGCTCCAACGTGTATATAAAGCATCACATCTCTATTTCGCCATTTATCCACCTGAGAGGCAGTTATGCCAGTTTTATCGAAGGCTAGTCAATGCATTATTGTGTTCTTTAAGTTGATTTCTTTCAAATACAGCATTTTTGAGTTGTGTCACTTTTCTTGCCAGTGTGCTGTATATAGAAAGCCGTAGCCGAAGAGAGTTTTGGGAGTCCCCCCCCCCCCCCCCCAAAAAAAAAAAAAAAAAAAAAATTGAGGAAATTTTTTTTAATTATATATAATTTTTAACACTAAATATTATTTGCTAAAACTTGAAACCCTCCCCCTCCACTCCACCTCCAACTTTTTCTGGCTACGGACTTGGATAGGTAAATAAAATTAGTGATTGCAATACGTCGATTTTTAATTAATCATCCCGAATATAGTAATAAAGTATCACTCTTTGTGGTATTAATCAATAGAATGTATTGATTAAACCTAGAAAGACTGATATAGGAATTGACTTATGGCTTATCGGTATGCAAAGTAAGTGAAATTGACTGTGGTCTACTTCGGTGGTTGCCAACCGGTCGTAATCCACGAGAAAATTTTGTTATCCGCAGAAAAATATGAACATTGTTTGCATTTTCTAGTGTTTTATTAGAAATTACTCTAATGATAATAATTGGAAATGTAGGAATTTCTAAATGCTTCATTCTCATGCATTGAACTTCAGAATTTTCTATATGGGTGAGATGATAAATAAAATTTTTTTAAGCTTGTATAACAAAAAATTAAATTGTGAGTATCACGCATAGTAATAGCTTTGAATTTTCTGATTTGTACTAATGCTTCAATATATAATATATGTATATATTATACATATAATTATCGTAATAGGGTTGAATCTTTTACTATAGCGCGATGTTCATGGCTTCATTTATTTATAATTTTTTGGATGAAATTGGCATTAATAATATATTTTTTTATGCTAAATTTTATTACGTTTTACATTTACATTTTAATATTTACAATTTTATACGATATATATATATATATATATATATATATATATATATATATATATATATATATATATATATATATGAATGCATCCAGACTTTTTCATTTCTTCAAATATTTGTTCTAGTTTATAAGTTTTTATAAACCTATTCTTAGCTTATCTTAGTTGAATGACTTTTTTAGAACAACGATTTCTGTAAGTGCAAGAATTTCTAATTTGTTCTCTAGACTTGTCTAGAAACTTAATTACCGGAGTTCCTTAATTGCTTCGTTACACAATATCGTGTAACAATTCTCGCCAATTTTATAAATGATATAAATTTGTTGTGTTTGTGTTCCGGATGAAATAAGAAGTCCACGCTCATTTGGAAATGAGAACAAGTTTTCTGGAAATTAATATATTAAGTTGAAGCAGTTTAAATGAGCCAAACTGAGACGGTTTATTTACCTTAGCTTGCTTTTTTCTTTACTTCAAATAAATCCTCACCCCTCAAAAAAAAAAAAAAAAAAAAAAAAAAAAAAAAAAAACAGCGGATAATAGTTTTGTATTTTTGAGAGCTACATCAAAAACAGTCAGAAAGCAAACTTATAGTAAATGGGTTCCTAATCTAGTATCGATCGGGGAGGGGAGTAAATCAAAACAGCTTCGAAATAGCATAACGAAAATAAATAAATAATAAACCCTGCATAATTATAAGTATACAAAAAAAAAAAAAAAAGTAACATCGGAAATCCCATTAAAATAGACTAATTTTAAAACTATCAAAGAATGAGAAGGGTACTGAGGAGATGGGACATTTCAATTATTTATTGTACGTGAGATTTCCAGCTTAGTTAACAACTATGTAGGACGACAGTTATGATAATCTTCATGCACATACACACCTTAAACATTATTAGAGTTTCCCATCTCCCGATAAGCAGCTAAAAGGTGTGATGTAAATTTCACATATTATTAATTTATTTTCCCTTTAAAAAAAATCTGGAGTGACTCCACTCGACTTTCCGAACTTTGAGTAATTAACAGTTTTGTAGATAAAGTAAAGAAAGAGGAGTTGTTAAACAAACAAAAATAAGAAAACCATAATAGAGTGTTTGAGTATTTTAGTCCATATATTACACGATGTTTTATTTAACGCTACTGAACTTTGAGCCCATAGATCATAATGATAAAGAATGTTTCGTTGTGTCCCTGTAAAAACCTATAAATGCTAGATTCACCAAAATGCTTATAGTTAGTGCAACAGTGATTTATAATATTCACATAAATTTTCAGCTCAATTGAATGAGGCGTTTAGATGCTATCGCACTTTTAAAAATGTGGTCCCATAGGGCATAATGATGAAGAATTTTTCTTTGTGTCCCTGTAAAAAAACTGTAAGCGCTAGATTCACCAAAATCTATACAGTTGGTGCAACTGTGACCTATAACATGTGTACAAATTTTTTCTCAGATTAATAAGGCGTTTAGACGCTATCATACTTTTAAAAATTTGGCCCCATGGGCCATAATGATAAAGAATTTTTCTTTGTGACCCTGTAAAAAAAACTATAAGTGCTAGATTCTCCAAAATCTATACAGATTGAGTATCTGTGACCTATCATATGTGTATAAATTTTTTGCGCAAATGAATAAGGCGTTTAGATGTTATCTTACTTTTAAGATTTTGGTCCCATAGGCCATAATGATAAAAAAAATTTCTTTGTGTCCCTGTAAAAAAAATATAAGTGCTAGATTCACCAAAATCTATAGGATTCGTACTATGGTGACTTATAATATACGTACCAACTTTCAGCTTATTCGAACAAAGCGTTTAGACGCTAGCGTGTTCACTCACAGACATACACACACACATACATACACACGTACACACACATACATACATCATCGCAAAAATAGTGAAATCGGACTCAGGGGACCTCGAAACGTATAGAAACACCAAAATCTCAAATTCGGATTTTTGACATGATTACAATACTTTCCTCACTATAGTGTTCAGAAAGTAATAAGTAAAGTAAATATTCTAAACAAATAAATTTATTAGCTAAATTAATCAATCTAAAAAATTTAAATATAGCGATATAATTATTTTTAGTCTATGGATAATAACTTGAATTCATACACAATGAATGTGCTTTTTCTATAATTTTTATATTTTCGCTTTTCATCTATTTTCATTATTAATCTTTTCCTATTATTCTTTGTAACATAGTGTTGATTCTTATGGGTCTGATAAAATATATGTATTGACCTTATATATATTTTTTATTTTTTGAACCCAGATGGTCATAATTCGGCTTTCTTTCATCGTATATCGATATCTAACTTGGTACGTTTGGGCGCCATATCTAAACGAATTAGGCAAAATTTTATCTCACTTGCCGTTTCTCATGAACTAAAACTTGGCGAAACTATGCCAATTAACCGTTGCCAGTGAATTTCTGGTGGCCTTTTCAAAAATTACACATGTATATTCCTAACAAAAACTGCAACCATTCTCTTTCTACTTTCTTTAGACTTCTCGAATGTAACATTTAAACGCCAAGGATAATCATAATCATTTCTGTCAATTTTCTTTTTCACTTAATTTCAGTATGTAGTCCTGTAAAGACTATTAATTATATGCTCGTATATGTTTCCTCCCACTCCATGCCGAGCTTAAATTTATTAAGCGTAAATAGGACTATGGTCACGGTCGTTATTAAATAAAGTTACTTGCATTCAAACACGAAATAATATGGAACTGAACTTGGAACGTCTTCTTTATAATTTTAATTAATTTTTAACCATAGTTTGTGACTTTTTAGCCATCTCCAATGATTTGGATTTTACAACATTATCTAACTTTCAACAGCTATTAATCTCCGTAATATATTTTTAAATAATAATAATATTAAAAAAAGATTTATTCAAAAAACTATATGTTGATATACGAATATTTTGATCTTCTATTTATGCTTTTAAGCATTTTGGTTCGAAAGTGATGATGAGCAAAATTATAGCTGATGTTAAGATTAAACTGTACATTTCTTCAAATTGCATTCTCAAACTTTAATTTTTTTAAGTGCTTTTTTGCCACTTTCTGCGAAATTTGAAAAAAAGAAAAAAAAAAAAAAACTTCTTTACATGTAACTAAAACACTGAACACATTTATAAAGGATATCTACAAAATGAATTAATATTTAGTCAAACTAACTTTATTTAAATAAAAACTTTTACAAAAAGTTTGAATATTTTAAAGTTTTTGCATATTTTAAAAAGTAGTAAATTTTGAAATAGCTCTAAATCTTTAATTTATTTTGTAGCTATCTTTTAGTGTGATCATAATTTGAAAGCAATAAGTGAAGAAGTTTTGAAAAATCTTGGAGATACGCAAAAAAGCACTTTTGAGAAACATTAGAGCGTTAAGTTTGGAAAAATAAAGATTTTGCTTATAACTTTATTTCTCTTCCATAATGGGTCTCCAATCGTCCATTAAGTTACTAAAGTGCGACGTAAAATCCACTCAACCAACCAACCTTTTCCATATTAATTATTTTTAGAAATACCATACAAAATAACAATTGAGCAATCCTTTATTCGATAGTAATTCTTGTGTGAATCTATATTAATAAAATCAGAGTTTTGTCTGTAAATTTGTCGGAATCGAAAAATTTTGCGATATCTTCACGTTTCACACCCAATGAAAGCCGAAAATGACTTCAGAAAATTTTGCCTGTGTGTGTGTGTGTGTGTGTGTGTGTGTGTGTGTGTGTGTGTGTGTGTGTGTGTCATCGTGTCCGAATGTCGCTTTTTTTGTCCGGGCATCACTTGAGAACGGCTGGACGGAATTCAACGGCGCTTGGCAGGAATTTAGGTCTTCACCCAACTTAAAATTATATCTATCAACTTTTCAGAAATTCTCCCCCGTTCCCCCCCTAGGGGGTAAAAGACTAAAACACGTTTGTCCGGGCATCACTCGAGAACGGCTGGACGGAATTAAACGTCGCTTGGCAGAAACTTAGGTCTTCACCCAACTTGAAATTATATCTATAGAAATTTTCAAAATTATGATTAGTGTTTAAATTGTGGGTAAAAAACGCATGCGCATGCGCCATAAATATTTTTTCACTAAAATGCTTTGAATGGAAAAATAAAATATAAAAATAATTTTTTAAGTTAAAGACTTTTGTATTCGCGTGATTCGCACTACAAATTATGAAAAGATTGAAATGAAGTGTTGCCATCTAATTTTCATACTTTAGTTAATTTAAAAAAAAAATCTAATTGTCGTATCGAAAAACTGTTTACACCCCAGGATTCAGAAAAATCACCTCTTTCATTTGGTACTGAATTTGTAACAATAAGTCTGATATTTCTAATTTATTTTTCATTTTATCCGTTTTTCAGTTGCCACTTAAATTTCATACTTTAGTTATTTTTTAAAAATCTAATTGTCGCATCGAAAAACTGCTTGAACCCCTGGATTCAGAAAAATCGCCCCTTTCATTCGGTATCAAATTTATAAATATAGGTCTGATATTTCTAATTTATTTTACCCTTTTTCCGTTTTCAAACCAGATTCGATATGGAACAGCTTTAGTATTGGATCCCTTTGGCAAAATTTGAAATTCGGAACCGAAGTAGCTCGGACGTTTCTCGCCAAGATCTTTAATTGCACAATTGAGATAGCCAATTCAGTTCATCGCAGAAATGGCTTAAAATATTTAAAGTCACCAAAGGGTTCCCATACTAAACCTGTGCGTTTTGTATTTATTTATTTATATTTTCTATTAAAGACTTCTGTGGTCACGAAATTTGGTGCGTAAATTGTTTGTTTGCATCCGGCACTTATTCCCAGCAAAACCACGAATTACGGCCAACTTGAGGCCAACTTGTGGCTGCCAGCAGCAAATGATGCTGGCCCACTGGTGGCAAAAGTTAACGTTGCCGAAGGGAATATGTTACGCCGGCCATCAGATGGCCGCATTCAACTGATCCACTGATGGCAGCCTGCAGCAAGATGGAAATAAATCAGTGGGCCAGTGATGGGTCGCTACTGGCAACCAGCAGTAGGACGAAAACGGATAATGAACCACTGCTGGCAACCAACAGTATGATGGATACTGTGAAAGGGTCAGTGTTGGGCCACTTGTGGCAACCATAAAATTTTTATATTACTGTAATGAACCTTCAGTGGGTCACTTGTGGCAAACATGCAGTTTTCACATGCAGCTGGCAGCCTTCAGTGAGCCAGCAATTATATGATTATGGCTTCTTTGTAGCAAGATTGAAGTATGTTAATAGACCAATAATGGGCCAGTTTTGGCAGCTATCAGTAGAGTGAAAAAACATAACGGCCCACAGCTGGCATGCAACAGTGGGATGGAAATTTCTATTGGGCCAGTGTTGGGTCAGCTGCGGTAAAACATTAAGTTCGCATATTACTGCTGCAAGCCTTCAGTGGGAAAGTTATGGCAC
Source organism: Salticus scenicus (assembly GCA_963930645.1). NCBI lineage: Eukaryota > Metazoa > Arthropoda > Arachnida > Araneae > Salticidae > Salticus > Salticus scenicus. The sequence goes on along the minus strand of CAWVNO010000109.1, from coordinate 513,701 downwards.
ACATAAGTTTTTCATATTATTTCTGGATTCCTTCAGTGGGCCAGCAGCAATTTAATTATGGCTAGTTTTATTAATGGTAATCTCTATTTACCATTACTTGCTATGAATAAAATGATTTTTTAATCCCTATTGACTATGTATTTTCCCCAAAAATTATTTTAATTAATACAAATGAAAATATGAAAAGATTTGTGTGTGTGTGTATTCAGTGTCTTTTTTAAAGTGATCTATACTAAAATTAAGGCTATAATTTTAATATAGTATTTTTAATTGTAATATTTTACAGCATACTTTTAAACTTTTATTTTAAAATGCATATTTACAGGTATTTACTAGTATATGGACAAAAATAAAAATATATGAGTATATGAATGCCATATAATGAAATAATTTTAGAATTTTATTTTATGAAACCAAGATATGACTGTAAGCATGAAGCCAGAAATCAGTTTTATAATAAATGGAAGTAAACATTAATATTCAGATAAACAACTCATGATTAAAGTTTTTATTCATATTTAAAATTATGCGAAAAAAAGAAGTATTCTGTATAAATATTCTTGAGGATTGAAATGAAGTGATTTGACTCTATAATAATTATCTTGCATCTTAAATTTGAGCAGCTTGATTTATCAAAAAGAAAGCGAAACACAAAAATGGCGCTTCGATGAGCCAGTCGACATGCAGCATTTTTCTGAAAAAGAAGTTTTCTGGTAAGGCAAGGATATCTAATATACAGTAACATTTTATATATTTGGTGCAAAGTTAACCGACTTGCATTATTAGCATATTAAGCTCAATTATCCTGGTTACTATTATCTGAATGTATCATACGCTCAAATTTGCTTGCTTTTGTACATATATGTGATAAAGAAAAAAGTGTGGTGAAAAAAGCCAATTTTCATATTTTCTTATGATGCAAATGTGTTAAGAACTCATAAAATAAATGTTAGCTATTAAATGAATATTATATAGTAAAGAAGTATAGATAATTAACTAAACAATGTAAAATCAAAGCAGCACATATATTTATTAAAATGTTATTTTAAATTTGAAAAATGGTCACTACAGCAAATTGTGATGTATTTATATATATTACCATTGTACAAGTAATATTTTCATTTGAAATTAAATTAAAAAAAAGTTTTAATAAGTTAATGGCAATAATTTAATGCTTTATTTTTGCTTAATTTAATTACTATCAATAAAATTTGTCTTCTTCTTTATGTATTAACGGGTTGTAGCATTCCTATATTTTCTCATGCGTTTTATTAATTTCTCACCACAATTTCAGAACAGATTTTTTTAAAAATAATATTATAGTATTAATAACTTAAAGAAAGTTTCTTTTTTAAAATAGTAGCGATAAAATAATAAAACGTACGTAAAAATATAAGAATGGTGCTACTCATGTGTATGCTAAATTTTTAGGGATGATGATAATAAAATACAATCATATTTTTCATTTAGTTTTGCACATTTTTTTTTTCTAATTATATTTTAAATTATGCTTATCTGTACAAAGTTTATATTCACATTTTTATGTACTTCCTAGAGTTTTCTCCAAAATAATAATTTTAAAATATCCAGTAATAATATTATTTTGCTCAAATATGGTGCAAATTTAAGCAATGCAAATATAAAATATCCATTATAGCAAAAATTATTTTTATCTTTAGTCATCGAAATTTTCCCTTAGGTATTAACAGACAATTTCGTTCTTAGATGTTAAGAGAGGTTGGTAACCAATATCTCGCTTTCTTCTTCCCCATGTATCATGTATCATTTAGGATTTTTGTTTTTTCGTATTATAAGAATATTTCGTTCAAAAATGAAGTTTTTCAAATTCTGTTTTTCGAATTGCACTCTTTGAACCTGTTGTCTTTCATCTTAGAGAGTAGTTTTTTTTTTTTTGTGTGTTTAAATATTTACTGTCGAGATTGAAATCTAAAGCCTCAATTTGCTAAAAAAATATTTAAATTAAATAATTTACGAAATTGTTTCCTATGTCAAAATGCGATATATTCAAAGAGGAAAATTCTAAAAATATATTTCTAAAAGTATTAACGAGATATCATTATAGTACGAAGAAACAAAAGTCCCATAGGATTACATGGAAGAACAGAACCAAACCTCATCAACAGAACCTCAGTAACAGCAGAAAAAAAAAATTGGTTTTAGTTGTACGTTCTAATAATATTTGGTACAAGTTTATATATATATTTGATATATAATATCTGATTGATTGAAATTAATATTAAATAAAATAAAATATTTAAAATGGGCTATATATATAATTCTACAAACTTGGCATGTTTAATAATTCTTTTGGAAATTTGAGTTAATTTGAATTATGATCTCATCATTCTTTTTTGGCAAATTTTGCATTTTTTTTTATTCATATGCAAATATCAAAATTTCTACTCTATTTCCACTCTTAAAATATTTACATAAGAAGTGTATAAATTAGTGAAAAAATTCATACATTTGTTTATTTTTAATACAGATATGCGTTTATAGAAAACGAAAGTGACAGACAATAATTGATAGCATATAATGCAGCATCAATAAAGTTTTAAAATATCAATCATTGCAAGCTGACCTCTTCAGTTTTACTGAGAGATCGAAAAACTAAATTAGCATATATAAAAAGGGAGAAAAGTGTAGAATATATGTCAATGAAAAAAACTGATTAGTGTAAAATCAAAAAGGGTGTATAAAATGCAGATGCCCATTACTAACATTTTAACAGTTTATCCAAATCTAGATGTCACATTTATCAAGGTAAAAAATTATAGCTAAAAATGTATCAGTTGAAGACAGTCTGATTTCAGCTATTATCTGGAAGGTATGAGATAAATATTTTGGCAATATAAATGTTACCTGCCGTCTTTTTTCATTTTTTTTTTCTTTTTTTTTTATCCAAAATCTTTTCAGTACTCAATAATATGATGAATGTATAAAAAATTATGCAGATTGTTTTTAAACTATTCCCCTTTCATATTGATCCTTATAATACAAATAATTTTTTGTGTTCATATTGTATTAAAGTTGAAGAAAGCAGCAGTTGAAATATCTATATATTACCTTACAAAAGTATCACTTATGCCTGAAATTTAAAATTTACAAATTTAATTTTATAAATAATCTCTAAAATGAAATAAAATAATAATAAGAAAAAACTCAATTAAAGCACTAGAGTTAAACACACATACATAAAGTTTATTTCTGAAAAAAATATTACAAAGTACTTTTAAAAAAATTAAAATTGTTTTGCACACATAAAGTTGATACATTGAATGACAACAATATTGACACATTTTTCCAAATACTGAAAAATACATTAAAAAAAATACTGAACATAAATAATAATAATAATACTCTAATTAATATCATTATTTAATGGAGCATTCTGATTTTTTCTTTTAGTTCTCCCACCATCTCTGTCATAGGCTGTTCTCAACCACTTCTTTATTACCTCTTCACTCTCCTTCAGTTGAGCATTTTTCAGCAATCGGTTTTGTTTGACTGATGCTAAAATAAAAATAATAAATAAATGAATAAAATCTTATTTTAAAATGTCTATAAAACTGCTGAAAAAAAAAAAAAATACAGAAAAAGATGAAATTTCAAATTTATTCAGTCTGTAAAATAAATCAGCATTTTTGAAATAAAATCAGATTATTTAAAAAACAAAAAAAGAATTTTTGTCTTATAGCTTAATTTAACCATAAAAGTATATTGCAATCCAATACAAACATGGCTTAGTGAAAAATGGTATGTTGTGAGATTAAATGTGCAAATATAGTAAAATTTATGACAGGAATGCTTATTCATAATAATAAAACAAGTTCAAAAACATTTATTTCTTTAGTGAAAAGAGGGAAATTAATTAATACTTGTTAAAAAAACGTTCCTTAATCTCCTCTCCCCCCCCCCAAAAAAAAAAAGTACAGATATACCAGTGTCTAAGTGTATACAATGATGAACATTTTAGCTAAATGTGTCAATAACAGCTCAACAGTATCCATCTGCCATTTTACTACGCATTTTTTTCTTCTTACAGAAAATCCAGAAGCTATGCTAAACACTTTTTCGGTACTTTAAATTATGTTTTCTTACTTTTATATATGTAAGATGGCTTGCTGCAAAAATTACAAAAAAATCATTCTTTATTCTTACCTGGTGACTCAAACTGAAAGTGATTCAAACTGAAAATATGCATACTTTTACTTTTTTTTCTTTTTTTCTAATTAGAAAGTATTGTATTCATAATTATTTTTGATTTCCGGGTTTGAATTTACATGATTTCAGGTGTACTAATAAGATTTAGCTATTTTTAGAAAATGACTGTTTGTCCATCTATTTATATATGTGTGGGAAAAACACTTTCCACGATTGAATTGTATAATAATAATAATAATAATAATAATAATAATAATTTGCACACATCATAAAACTTTCTTCTATATTTTCATATTTTCATGCGCAATTTCACGCAGTACATAAATTATTTCCCAAAATTCTCTTTCACATAATTATTTTCCATGATGAATACAGACGATTTTCCTTAGCAATTCAGTTTTTTGCTATATAAATAGACGATATCTGAAGATAAATACACTTTAAAAACAAAAAGAAATGCGATTAATTATACAGACACGACATCATTACCAGGGGTTAATCCAGCTTTTTAAAAATGGTACCTCATTTGTGAATTTATAAAATAATTTGTGAAAACATCAAGTAAGTTTGTGAAAATTAATGATACTTCAGAACAATTAACTGAAATACGCAAAGCAGTTTTTTAAATTTTAAAATACATTTAAAAAGTAAAATGAAACAGTTGTAAAAAATATATATATGGGCGAGTTAAGTTGTTTCTTATATGCAAGATAAGAAGGTGTTTACTTATATATTTATCATTGTCTCCAGTAAATATTCGAATTGAGGGTATTTTTATGAGTTTGATGCAGTGAAGCTTATAAATTTTTTAGTGTGCAGCTACATCGCTGAGAATTGACTTTGTGAAGGTACCTCTTTGCTGAAAGTTGAATTTGTGAAGGTACCTCACTGCTAAAAATTGACTGTGAAAGTGCTTTAATGCGGCGCTAAATTTGTTCTGGATTAACCTCTGATTACCTTATTCATAAAAGAGAACACATAAAAAAATTATAAACAACATAAAAAATTGCCAGTAGCAAAATAAACAACTAAACGTAAAAAAAAAAAAAAAAAAAAAAAGGTAGACATTCATTTTATTTTTTTACACCATTGATCATGTTTTAATTTTTCTGTGAAAAAAGACTCATAAGATTGAAAGAACAACGATTTCAGCCACTTTTTGTAAACTGCCAAATATACTTTTATAAATCCGATGTTTTTAATCAATAGCTTCGTTAAGTTGATTGAAATTTCTAATTGACTGAAAGATCTACCTTGGAGTATTCCGCACACACTGATACCTCTCATGACGCGGAAAATCCTGGCCTTCGCAAGGAGATACGATCGCAGATATATATTTAAAAAAAAAAAAAAAAAATGACGCCAGTGTCACTAACTTTTTTTTAATACATAGAGAAAAAATGATTTAAAAAGGTAGTGATTATCTTTTTTATTTATTTATTTATTTATTTTAATATAGTGACCAGCAAAATAAGCAAAGCTGAATGTTATTGAATATACGTATGAATGTTGATACATAACAATAAGTAAAACAATCATACATGTATTATAAGAATTGAAACTTACTAGTTACTAATTGAATTATTGTGGCCCATTCTTTAAAACCTCTCTTTGTACTACTTCCGATCCAATTCATATTTCTACCAACTTCATCAGTCATTAAATGATATAAAATGCATCTCACTGATTCATTAATATTTCTGCCATTAAATATACCTAAATATTTCACCTGGAAATAAATATATAATAATGGAATTAATTTTGCATTAAAATATATTTTAGATTTTATATTAAAAAGTATGTTTTATCTATGTGTAAAATTTTATATTGGTAAATTTAATTAAGTATACCAATGTTTCAATTATGATTAATTCTTAACTGAAGTTAATTGAAAGTATAAGCATTTTTATAAAAAAATATTTTAGAATGACATATTGCTTAAAAGCAATATGTCTTTCGTAATTAAAACAAATTTAATTTATTAATTTATAAACAAACATAATAATATGACAAATCAATAATTATATTTTAAACATAATATACTCTTTTTAGAAATTAGTGAAGATTGGTTATTTTATATATAAAAAAAAAACTATACGTCACTAAGATCATGTATATGTAAATATGCCTCTTTTAGTAAACTTGTACGTGAGAATTCAATTTATTGTCTTTATTTAGGATTTTTTTTTTTGGTAAATACAGGTGGCAGACCAGTAAGTTAGGAGTTAATAACTAATTTACGTTTTCATATAATTTTATGACTATCATAGTGTAAATCGCCACTAACAGCTTTGTATTGAAAAAGTCCAATTTTGTCTTAAAAACCAATTTTGTCTTAATTAATTTAACTTCTTGCAAAAAATATGCAGGTATTACATGACATTAGTTAAATACATCATAATTATAATAAAAATTTAATTTTTATTTTAATAAATAATTTTAACGTAACTGCTTCTAAAATATATTTTTTATTGATTTTATATATATATATATATATATATATATATATTAAGACTCATTATTATAGCAAATGTAGCATTTACTAAATAATTCTTTTCATGTGTATGTTATCTATTACATCTATTATCCTAATTTTACGATCAAATTATGCTAGGACTGATTGGAATTTGTCCGCAATTGCTTGTTCAATGATTTGAAAATTTTTTCTAAATTAAGTTCTGAGATTTGTATATTACTTGTATTTTAAATTACAGTACCATTCTAGTTTTAATTTCACTCACTTTGGCTGGATAATTCATCTAATTTAATGTCTCCCCCACATGTTTTTAACATCTACCATTAACATAAAGCATTTAAAAAATATTTTGGAATTAAATATCCATTTATAGATTTTCCCGTTCCCCTTAATAATAATTATGACGAAAAATACTTACTTGAAAAATGAAGGACTTTTGAATGATACATTTTCCATGTTTTATCAGGAACAGATTGATGTTTAACATGCCACCCCACATTTGAGGACGGCCACCAGCAAAGACTGTTTGGATTTTTTCTTCTGTTAGCCATGTTATTGGAACAACAGAAATTGTTCCCTCTTTTGCGAATTCTACCACTGCGTAACAGTATGATTTCCTAATAAAATAAAAATGTAATAAGAAAAAGTATTTAAGACGTTTAGATTAGATATCTTAATTCAGGTTTTATAATTTTACTTTTTACTTTTAAATAATCTTTAAAATGTATATATTTTCATCGATACATTTATGATATTCAATGAAAGGTCTAACTATTTTAATCATTGCATTTCATCTAACTTTGATATATTATAACTTTTGCATATTATAAAATCCCTAAACAAGCTCAGCTGGTTATTTTGTTAAAATAGTTATATACTTTATAAATTTTACTATTCAATTTATTAGTGCTGCTACACCCGTTTTGTCAAACACTTGTTTTCTTTACAGGGACTAAACAAAGTTAATATATAAAAACAATTATACAGCAGGGCTAGTTTTTGGGACAATTGCCCTTCCTTTTACTTCAATGCTTTTTCTATCAACTTATATACCTATAACTCTTTTGTTTTATACTTTTCAAGAAGTCGCACATAAATATTTTATAATATAAACTGAAAGAAAACATTGTTGAGCTTTTTGTTAAAAAAAAAAAAAAAAAAAAAAAAAAATCTATTTTCACTATTTATAGCCTAGCACACAAAATCTTGTTCGATTGTAGATTTTATTATAATATCTTCGTAAACTGTAACAGAAAAGAATTTATACAGATACTCTCTCTAAAATGCATAATTCTTCGCCCAAAAATTGTAATTTGAAAAAATAATCAGAGAAAACAAGGAAAACATGTACAATTATTTCTACATATGATATATGGAACAAAATTTCTATTACATATGAATATGGAAATTGATGTCTATGTAATTCGACAGTAATAATTATAACAATAGAAGAATATTTATAGTCATATACACATACATAAGCAATATTAATAAGAATATAGTAGAAAATTTCTTTATAAGCAGAAATCATGATGAAACGTATTATTTACTTTGTCAAAGTATAAAGTTTTTAAATTAATATGCGAATTTTATGAATAACAGGGATAAAAATACGTCATTTAAAAATTAGAAAATTGTCAACTCGCAGGTTTTGTCTTATATGATTTGTATGTTGGATTATTACAAGCTCTCAAATTTTAAATTATCGAAGTTGCTCGAAAATAATAATAATAATGATGATAATAAATTTTAAAAATTTCTATCGAACAGATCTTCATTAAACATACCAAGAAATATCCCTGTTAAATTAAAGTTCTAATAATAAACACTACATTGAAATCGACCTATTCGCTTGGAAGCTACAGAACCACAAAGAGACTATTGCTTAAATTTTTTAACGCCACTCTCTTTTGGTCAGAGGCTAAAAATAGCAAACATTTTAATCCACCCTAAGAACACAACTGCTTAAGATTTTATTATAAATACCTACTCTGAATTACATTATTACTCTTATTATTTATTATATACAGGATTATTATTAATTCACCTTCAAATTTGAAATTAAATAACTTTTCATAATCTCAGTAGATGGCACTAGAAATGCATGCAGTGTAAGGACCCTAGATAGAGATCTAGGGTCCCTAGTGCAGTGTAGAGATAGACTCTATATTAGGGTCCCTGCATAATATAAAGTGTCTAGTACAGTGAGAGAGGGGTAAAAAGAATTAGTTTCGTGTAAGTTTCCCTCAATTTTGGAAATGTCTCCCAAAATGTCATATTAACCTGAGGTCGAATTTTTATTTTAAAAATACATATTTATGTGATGAAAATGCAACACTATTGCTGCGGAAGTGATCCACAACATTCAGATACCAAATTAATCCGTTAGTAGTCGCTATAAACAGCGCCACCTAGTACATATTTGCACTTTTTTATTCAACTGTCACTAGTAATTTTAAGAAGTGATATATAATAAATATAATCGACGTTTTTTCGATACTATTCGCCTTTTATGTATATCAAATGCCATTTCTAAAAATTTTTGGAGACTATTGAATAAAAAAAACTAGCAAAGCTGAAGGGATGGGCGGCAAATCGACCAACTAGCGAATACTAACGGGTTAAGCCTTCTATCTAGAACAACTACAATGGGCCATACACGAAAATATGAAACTGCTGGCTGAAAAGGGAAAGGAGAGAATTTATAAACGAAATTTGTGACTAAGTTGCTCTAATGTATCACTGTGAAGGTTCTCCGCCTTATCTATTAAACTCCTTTTAAGTCTTTTTCAAAAAAAAAAAAAAAAAAAAAAAAAGGGGGGGGTAGCGTTGTCTGAAACAACTCAAGAGTTATTTCAGTTCAAAATTATAACATAATTAAAATTTCATCTGTAGCCTTACCTGTTGGTCAGATAATAAATAGTTAATTTTTTTTATAAATTTCAGAATTAAACTATATTATGTTGACATGCTAACAAATTTTAGATGAAGAAACAAAAGTAGAAAGCTAATTAATTGCATTTTAACATTTGACACACTTACCTCAAACTCTCAGTATCAATACTTTGGAAATAATCCATTTTCTATTTTTTTCCTGTCAGATTATCCTGTGTTTAAATTTAATCATTATTATAACACATAATAATTAACAAACATAATAATAGTAACTGTCATATATATATATATATATATATATATATATATATATATATACAGTGGAACCCCGATCCATTGTTTTTCATAGGGTATGTGGAAAAAAAAAAAAAAAAAGATGAAAGCGCGAAAACGATGATGACGGGTTAAAATCAAAACATGAAGAAAGCAATGTTTCTGAAATAATACACGCAATATATGTAGTATATCACTAATAAAAAATAATAATTTGTTACTCTCCGAACTGTCAAAGAAATAAATCAAAGTTGTAGAGCATTAAGTGATACTTATTTTTAAAAATCAGAAAGTTTACGTTGAATTTTTTGTTCATTTTATAGATTAAACGGGGATTTTCCAGATTTACAACCTTTTCTGGTCCTTTTCTGTAATTTCATGTGCAGATAACAAAATGCGTGCATTTTCAAATGCCGTAATTAGGTCAGACATACTTGGCACTGGCGTAGACTCAGCCTTAGAAATGTGAAGAAATGTAGTAGCTGGCCATACTGTATGCATCCGTTCTCCTATTTACACAAAGTAGAATAACTTATTCTCCAAGCAACAACACACGATCCGCATTCAGTAATTCATAGACATATATGTTAGAATATCTGCACAATCCCTGTTCTTCGCCTACAACAGCATAAGGTTAAATAGTTGAGGTTGTTGACTTTTACATTGCACTAGTCCTACAATATGGACAATTGGCGACGGTCTGAAACTCACCTTTGAGAGTGGTCCGGAGACATGCCATCACAAATTTGATCCTCCGTCGATGAGGAAAAGAGTTATTTTAGGATAAAAGAAGTAATTCCAGTTTGAATGACATATGGAATCGTTTGATTTTCTGTTTCATTTCTGTCAGAAGAAAAAAATTACAACGATGAATGTGGGAAAATGACTTTTTGAAGAACGATATATGCGGGTTTCGTTAGCATTATTTAAATACAATTTGTGCAGGGACCATAGAAATAAAACGATCAATGCGGGAAAACGATAGATGAGGGAACGATAGATCGGGGTTTCACTGTAATAGATGAAAAAAAAAAAAAAAGAATTAAACGAATTCTTTTAAAAGTCATTAAATACATAAAAAAAAAAAAATAATAATAATTTCAATCAATTTAATCCTTTCTACAATATACTAACTCCCCCCCCCCCGATAAATACTGTAAATAATAATAATAATAATAAAATTTTTCTTTCAAGGGAATTAATTACAAAAATGAAAAATAAAAAGTTATTGAAAGTTACAGTATTAAAATTATGCATAAATAAAACTGTTATGAATATGTTTTTATATGTAAAATTTAATATGCTTAATTTTTTATACTGCATTACCGTTTGATTAATTTACCGTTTAATAAAATACATAATTAAAAATAAATAAATAAATAAATAAAAATAGAGAGAGAGAGAGAGAGAAAGATTTCGCCTTGACATGAATGAATTTAAAAAAAAAAAAAAAAAAAAAAAAAACGCGAAAGGTATGCAGATGATTAAAATGAAAGAATAAATTTGAGAAAAAGAAAACATAGAAGCCCGTACTTAAAATTAAAATACTTACATTAACCCCCGATAGGCGAGAAATGGAATTAAGAAATTTCCTGTTGTATTATTTACATAATTTCATGTTATTTAATTATAAAGAGAAACAAAATTAAATTCATTTTGTAATTATTTTATATTTTTTCTTTATTTTATACTAGCAGGCTAAGCCCGAGTCACTGGTCAATATATTTAAATGAATTTTCAAAAGAATAGGATCAGTATTTATTTTTTACATCACATTATAATAAAAACTAAAAAAAAAAAGAAAATGAAATTGCTCTAGACCTTGCTTCGGATACCCACAGCCTATGACATCTTTTTTTTCCGGCCGTACTGCTTCGGGTCCAGGTTCCCACAGTCTACAGAAAGATCTTTCCCGCGCACTTCAATCTGGGTATTCACCGTCGACATGTGGATCTTCTGTTATTTAAGAAATTTTAAGAAGACTGTATCTCAGCATATATTACATATTTTATTTTTTGAACCATGTGTTTTATAGCCCACGTTATTTACACTATATTACGATTTGATTCCGACCAGTATAATAAAATAAAGTAAAAAGTAGATTTTCTTTTAAAAGGGATTAAATACATGAAAAACAAATAAATTTTAATCAGTTTAATCCTTTTTACTATATGCTACCATCCCCCCCCCCCCCCAACCAATAAATATTATATAGAAAAAAAAAAAGGATTTTAATTTAAATGAGTTAATTTAAAATGAAAAATAAAAAGTCGTTATACTGTAAAAATTATACATAAACGTAACAATTTATTTCTATTGCATTACCATTTGATTTTCAATAAATATAATAATAATAATAATAAAGATTTCGCCTTTAAATGAATGATTAAATAAAAAATGATTTGCATAATAGCCTTTGCTAAGATACGCAGACGATTACAATCGAAGAATAGATTCATGAAAAATGAAACATAAAAGCCAAATTTAAAATCGAAAAAACATGAATTTAAAATATTCAAACTCGAAAAAATCTCGATGAGGTGCACACCTGCAGGTCTCAGGTACCTATGTACCAAATTTGGAAGCTCTGCGAGCAGTAGTATGAGCACCAGAGCGCAGACAGTTACCCACACAGACAGACACCTATTCTTTATTCATATAGATTTTATTTATATTGAAATGCCTTCAATATAATTTTGTATTAAATATTTATATTTTCCTTTATTTATTAAAAATATTTATTTCAAGAGAATTGGCAAAATATTTTGTATTTATCTACAGAAAAACAAAATGTATCGGCGATCCAGGGATGCCGTACGATGTTGGTATCGCAATGAGTATTAGTAATTTATAAAATACATAAAATTTACATTTTCAAGAAATATAAACAAATACGCTGCAGTAAAATAACTTAGAGATGTATAATTTTGCATTTTTAAGATATAATTGTATTTTTAATAAGAGACATATTTTTGTTTTTAAGCCTTGTCATTTCTTTCTGAAATATAAAATTTATCCTCAGAGCTTTAACCCTTTCATTTTCAATTTTTTCCTTCGATAAAACAATAAATCTTATATTTAGTCATAAATTTATTAGAATGGTTATTACTCCAATTAATATATATATATATATATATATATACATTTTTTTTAATTATTTATTAATTAATTTTTTTTTCAATAGGAGTAATAGCAGAGTACGAATTAATATGGCTAATAAAACAACTGAGAGATGTTTATTATGTTTAATATAACCACTGATGCTATTAAAAATCATAACTTTTCAATAAATAAAAATGTCAAAATTTTGGAAGAAATACATATTGTAATTAATTAAAATACAAATTATAGACATAAAAAATAATCTGGTGTGTCACTCACACGACTTTCTCTTACCATGAAATTTAATACTGTAAATACAGGTTGCAGATTAAGAGGTAAGATAACGAGTACTGTAAACCTGTGTTAAACAATTCAAATTAGGCTTCGGAAGAGTTATATATAATAAATAGTTCTGTGTGAGGGGGGCTACCGCGCCCCTCAACCCCCCGTTTCATTAATGCATATACATTTATATAGAATTTAATTCTGTTATTAAAAAATAATTCTGTTTTTAAAAAAAAATTTATTAAAATTATTATTTAAAAAAATATATATTTTATGATAATGCAGATGATTATAGAAGTAGTATATTAGAAGTAGATATAGAAGTAGATATTAGAGAAGTAGTATAAAACTATATATATATATATATATGTATATATATATATATAGTTGAATTTATTATCAATATTACATTTTTTTTTTGTTAAAAATGAAAAAAATCGATAACTTTATTTTAAATTATCGCAGATCGATGGTTCAACCATTCGTTTTAAAGGTATTGGCGAAGTCTTTTGAAAGATACCCATCATGAAAATTTACTCCCCTCGAGGGTGTCTTCCCCCAGGGGGCGAGGCGAGGCTCCTACATGTACAAATTTTTTTTCCCTATTGACTATCTCTATTACAAAAGATATATATATTCGTGTCATTTGGTTTAGTGCAGTCTATAGATGTTAAACTCTACTTACCTGCAATTTCCCCCATAGACGTAATGCATTTGAATACTTTTGAGTGTTCTTGTACACGAACCATTTGCTTCATCTCAACGAAAAGCTTACTGTAGCATCGCTATATGCTACACATTTAAAATACCGAGTTTGTAATTTCTGCTATTCTTTGTTCTTGAGATATGCTGATAACAGACACACAGACCATTCTCTAAAAACATCATTTTCGTATTCAGGGGACCTCAAAACATGTAAATATAACAAAAACTCAAGTTCGGAAATTTGACCCTAAAACTATACTTTCTCGACCCTATGGGTAAGAGAAAATAAAAATATTTCAAACAGTAAATTTACTTAACCCTTTATATACAAAATTACCTTATGTTTGGAAAAATAGTTTGATTTATTATATTCTTTTATTAGATATATATTATTTATTATTATTAGATGTATATTTATATTATATTAAATTCTTTTTTATTATATTTCTTTGCTGCATGAGAAACATCTCATATTAAATTTAGCTTAACTATAGGGAAAGCTTAAACTATAGGGACTTTGAAGTTCCAATGAAATCCTGTAATAAATTTAGGCTATATTGAGGTTTTTTTTTTTTTTTTTTTTTTTTTTTTAATGGGACTTTAAAGTCCCGGTGGGATACAAAAAAATAAACAATCTGCGGCACTTGCTGCCGTGCTGCATACTTTCTGATATTGGAATTATAACACACACACACATTTATGTATAATTGTAGCTAAGTAATAATATTTAAAAATACATTAAAATATAATATGATATTACTGCTTATCAAATTTAAATTTATACATTTATAGAATAAAAGTAAACCACTTTTAAAACTATAGAAGAATATAATTTCGAACATTAAAAAATATTTTGTAAAAAAATTAAGAAGAAGTACATTAAAACGCTATTAAAAATATGTTGGTTTCACATAAGATGGTCTAGAAATACCGATTTTTCTTTATTTTGAGAATTTGAAGATTAGTGAAACTTTTTAAATTTTTTAATGATAAACTTTTCATCTTGATATTCTCATTTCATTATGTTTATTTGGCTCATCTCAAATTATATTTGAATGTAAATAAACCATTAAATAAAAATATATATTTATATGAAGGCAGATAACTTTGAATTTTATACAGACTAAGAATAAAGTTATTATAGTTCCGATAATCATGCTTTAGTGTAAAAATTTACTATTGATCTGCTATGATATTTATTTTGCGTTTATCGTAATGTAAATATTGAATGATTGGAAAACTAACATAATACAATGTGGAATTGTCATAATTTACTTAAAATAATAATAACTAGCAAACGCTTGCGAAATTTTCGCAATTTATTTCTTTTTGTTATTTTCGTATAAAATTTGAAACTTATAAGCTTTTTATCAATTTCACAATTCAATATAAATTTTAATTTATTAAAAGCCAAATTATTATTATTATTATTATTATTATTATTTTTTTTTTTTTTTTTTTTTTTTTTTTGGGGGGGGGGTGAAATGCTAATGATAGTTAGCACAAAATCATTCAAAGGAAAATTTCAATGTAAAATTCATTTTTGACGATCCAGTTTTCATACTTCCTCAAGTGGAGCAGCTTTAATATAGACCCCCCATGACGAATTTTAAGTTTTTGCCGCAACGTTGCCGATGTTATTTAATTTATTTTTTAATTTATTCTTTAATTTATTCATTTTGGCATAATTTTTTGTTTAAAAGAAAAAAAAAGAAAAGGATGAAGGAAAAAAAAAAGAAAAGAAAAAAAGCTTGATTATGATTTTTATTGTTGCGTTTTTTAGTCAGTTTATGGCATAAAAGTTCATATTTTGTTTATATCTTTAAAGTAATCTTAGGTTTAAAACGACTCTTGCAAAGTTTATAAAGGTGCAAATTTTAAAAGCATATTTTTCTATAAAATTATGTCATCAGAGAAATGTCATTTTTTTTTTCTTTAATTATTATTAGATCACTGAACTGAGCCCACGTGCTAAAATATTGCTTATGTATTTCATTTTATTGATTTATTATTATTATTTTTTTTTTAATTCTCGTGTATTTTGTTGCCACTATCGTATCGTTTCTATAAAATATAATAGTAACTAGACCATGTTAGAGAAATATTATATAGGTAATAAAAGCGATGTAAAGAAAAAGAAAAGACGAAAGAAAAATGGCGCAAAATAATGAATAACGTATGGGAAAAAAAACAATAGATCATTTTCCATAATTAAAAGAAAATAGCTATAAAATATGATGTTTAAATAATATGAAAGGCAAGTTTACGTATTAAAAAGAAATAATTAATTTGTGAACATTCAACAATTATAATAATTTAAAACTACAACTTTTGTCAAAAATGACCGAAAGCAGTACAATAAATCAAATAAGGACACAATTACAGAAACAAAAATTTAATTTAAAATAATAATAATAAAAATTTATAAATAAATAAATAGCTACATTTAGAAATAAATTGTAAAACGTATCGATTGTGAGGATTGAAATGTGTCTAAATTTTGTTTTTCGCTATAAATGAACTATGGCCATTACCTAAAATATTTAGCAGTAAAACCGAGAACAACTATCTATAAAAGTATTGTTATAAGTACAACCATTTTAATGTACTTATAAAAATTTAAATGCATTAAAAAATAATATTAAATTAACATTACACGATTAGAATTCAGTAATAGCCTCTATTCACGCGAGTTTCATAGAAAAAATATGGAAAACTCTTTACTGCTAAAGCGACATGGATTCACATATGGCATTTCATATAAATCAATTTTGAGATTTGAATATCTCTACCACTGGTGAGACAAGTGTAATTCTGGAAAAAAGCCGTAAATTCCCTAGATTCAACTGAATAAAACTAGATTCAACTAAATGAGTGAATCCTCAAATCATATATTAATTTCTTTATATTTCAAATACAATAAAATCGTTAAATGGCCGCCACACAAATACCACTCTAAGATCAATGTATTAAAAAATTGTGTAACTATCAAAAAGAAATACAGTATAGTTATGAGGTATTATTACATGGAGAGGATTCGTAGGTTACAATATACCCCAAATGCCAAATTTAATTATGCTTCTTGAATTATTTTAATTGCACATACATTTATTAAATTTTTAAATTTTATAAAACTGCAACATCTAATTTTTATTTTTTATTTATTATTTGTTTAATAATGTTTATTTTATTTTATTTTTTTAAATATAATTCAATTATAATTCAACTTAAATTATTAAAGCTTTCTACTGGAACAAATCAGATAAGGTATGTACTAATTTCTCCCTCTTTTATTTTGAAACTCCAGTTAAAAAATAAATAAAGAATAAAAAAAAAAATTGGGGAAATAGTTATGATTTTTCACAAAATATTATTATTGTTATTATTTTTAACTATTCGTAAATATTAGAGCAGAGATACACCGACTAATTCAAATAAATAAGCGATTTTAAGTATGTTGGAAAATGTTAAAAAAAAAAAAAAAAAAAAAGTGATATCGCATTATGAATATCAAAGTTAGTTACAATTTCTCCGAAACATTTAAATATAAGTTTATCAGTTATTCAGAAAAATGTAACAAAATTATAAAAGAAAAGAAAAAGAATTATTTTATTGAAAAATAATATAAAACTATAGCAAAAATATCTTACCTCTTTACTTTGAAATTCAATAGCTGTTAGCATAACACAATCAGAGTATCAGCGCACCCAAAGAACTTCTACTACTCTCTTCTATATTCTTTGAGCGCACCACATTTTATAAATCTGAATGAAATGAATCTGACTGCTGAATCTGACCACAATGACAATCCCGCCAAAAAATTTGCACGTCAGCTTATTTTTTCGCGCTATTTATTTTAAAGCAGATGCTTCAAATACAGCGATTAAAAAGAAAGAAAGAAAAAATTCGTTCATTAAGTATGGATATTGATAAGGTTTTACTGTGATATGGAGCTCACACCTACATGGGAAGTTTTTCGCAGATGTAGCACATGAGTAATCGGAAATTAAATCTTCTACATTTTCTTTTTTCTAATCAGAGCAGAAATTAAATTTAATATTTGTTGTGATTTGTATAAAAAAAAAATGACATGTTAAACCCCGTAAAAGCAAATAAATTAATTTAATTGCACAATGAAGTAATTCGAAGATATAATAGTATAAAATAATCAATCTCAATACATTACTGCCTCTTAATATTCATTGAAAATAAATTAATTGAAACAATCAAGATATAAAAATTTGATATAAGTAATAACCACTTGACTTCCATTACCTGTTATTATAAATATTATATAATTTTTTTAAAGATATATGGTCAGAGGTCATAAAATTGATCTAAAAACTTAGATACCCCATAATTTTCCTGTAAAAATAAACAGATACATACAAAACAAAGCCCACATATCGATATTTAAAAAAAAAAAAAAAAAAAAAAAAAAGAGAGAGCCATTTTTAATGCATCCGTTTCTGATATTTTTAACTGACCTTCACCTACCTAATCAGGATGACTGTCAAATTTTCTGTAATAACCCCGCAATACATAAAAAAAGTATATCTTAAAAAAGTTTTTAGAAGCAACTTTCAAGAAAGTAACTGGAACAGATTTTGAGATACTATAACTTTCACCAAATCTTAGAAAACACAATTTTTGACTGGAAAACAACAATTACGCATGAAAGGAAATTGAAAACGGAGTTAATATGACGACTTTGAAAGAAATCCATACAGCCGTTGTTAAAGAAACGCACTAGCCAGACATCATCTTCAGCTGCTCATACATGATGCCTATCAAATTTCCTGAACAAACCAACTAAAGCATCCGAAAGAACACCTAATAGGGTGCTTATATAGCAACTTTGAAGAAAATCGTTAGAGGCGTTTTTGAGATTCAGGCTCGCAACCCCTCTTCCGGTTTTTATATTTTCATGAAAATTTTGAAATTTCATATGTAGTGTAGGCCCTCTAGTGATCGGCATGCTCCAGTAATTGACATCAATCCCGAAATAATTAATAAATAAGAAAAATAATAAAGTCATATATTTTACATATAAGAATTTTAACATTTTATGTCAAACACTGGAGCATAGGGTGCTAATAACTGGCAAAATGAATAACTAGCACTGGAACATAGGGTGACAATTACTGGTTAAATGAAAAACTGACAGTGTCAATTACTGGAACATTGAGTTGGTGTCAAACAAAAATTCATAAAAAAAAATAATTGTTACCAAGTGTATATTTTTTAACATATATGTGGTTCTGAAATTCTTTCACGTCATTTGTAGTAACTTAAGATTTCTAAAAATATTTTCTGATGACTAGAACATTAAAAACATAGTGATTGCTCTAAAAGTGTCAATCACTGATGCACTTACCCTACACCAGACTTGTCATTAATTCTGAAGTTTAGTCGTTCTATAGTTATTAGTTTCGGATGTATGATAGTCAGAAGATTTCCCCAACACACATATATACAGGACATCTAAGAGGATGTTTATATAGCAACACTGAAGAAAATCGTTAGAGCCGTTTTTGAGATCACAGTCTCTCTATACATTATTTTTATATTTTCTCCAAAATTTCAAAAATTAATACATTTACCAGATCTGTCTCGAATTCTGAAACTTAGACATTCTGTGTATACACACGTTCACACTGACAATTTATCAAAATAAAAAGAAAGCAATATTTAGGAGATTCAGGAAACTTTAACACGTTCACGTCGGTGTGACAAACCGCTGGGTCACAGCAAAAGTATCCGAGCACTAGCAATAATCCCTGTTCAAAAAAAGTACACTTAACACTGCTTTGTTAAATAAATCCTTGTCGAGTCGTGTTCTCAGTGAGTCTGAACAACATGATTCAACATGGATTTATTGAACAAAGCAGTTTTAAGTATACTTTTTTGACATAGGAATTATTGGCTAGTGCTGGGGTACTTTTGAGAAGAATGCGCTGGCGTAAACGTGTTAAAACATATAAATCAGGTAAAATGACGATGTTGAATTTTATGATCGGGTACAATACTCTCTTTACCTTCAGTAGTTGAGTAATTAAAGTAATGAAAATTATGAAATAATAAAAATAATACACAGTGAATGGAAAAAATAGAAAAATACAAAGCGCAAATTCAGCTAGAAACTAGGTGAAAAATACATGCTTGATAATATAACAGAAGAATGTGCGTGTGCATGTATGAAGGCCATATGAATTCTCAGTTTCAAATGATATAAAATAAGTGATTGAATTTCCCGTAATCAACAAGAAAAGCCATCACTACCTCATTTTTATGCACATTTCAACTTACCTGCAATATTTCGTCTATTGGCCCTATTCATTGTGGCCACAACGTGGCAAACATAGAGTTAGCCTTGTCCTAAAAGCATTCAGAAGGCCACCTATAGATATGCCAATCCTGGCCCATCAGCCTTTTTACTGTCGAACTCCATCACTGCTGGCAGCCATAAACGGGCCACTACTTTACCTACAAGTGGCAACCTACAACTGTTGGCAAGTGCAGGCTGCCAACAGTAGGCCACCACTAGCCCATCAGTATAGGTTTTGCTGGGTTGTAACTGGATTTCACGAAATTCGAAATTCCCCCCCCTCCCCCCCCCCACACCTTCTCGGAGTCGGAGGGCAATAAACGGTATAACTTTAGTATAACCCCACAGCTGAATTAGCCGATTTTTCTTTGCGCCGTTTTGAAGGATAACGATGTCGTTCTGGACTGTTTGCGATATAATATGCAGCCTAATATGTTGTTTATTTTGGATTTTTGATCTTATGATTTAGATTATGATTTTATTATTTAGATTATGATTTTATCATTTATCATATATGATTTATGATTTAGCCATAAGCGCCAACAAAATAAATCGCCAAATATCGTTGTGGGGTTATACTGAAGTTGTTCCCAATAAACATGTGTAAAAACATGTTTTTCCGTTTGAATTCGCTTTGAATTATCTTAGAATGGCGAACTTTTGTGCGCGGATATTGATTAAGTGTACGCATTATGTACATTAGTGGGATTTTGCAAAACTTTGAACTCATCCGCTGAGAAAGGGGAAGTAAGAAGTGTGTTCCGAAGGCAGTGGGGACCCAGACTGGATATTGATTAAGTGTACGCATTATGTACATTAGTGTGATTTTGCAAAACTTCGAACTCACCGCTGAGGAAGGGGAAGTAAAAAGTGAGTAAGTTGTGCCGAAGACAGTGGAGACCCAGAGTCCTTAATTTGCGAGCGAGAAAACCTCTACCAATCACAGCGAGAACTTAGGTTATTAATAAAGATATGGTATTTTGAGACTTCATTTAAGTTTAATGTCCAGCGAAGCGGGCAAAGCCTGCTAGTATATATATATATGTATACATATATTTCTTTCAAAAGAAATGTCCACAATAAGAAATACTAGCTCTGCATTTGTCCGATGTTAACGACTATGTAGGACGACAGCTATGATAAGCTACTTGCTACATTATTGGAGTCTGCCATCTTCCGATAAGCAGTCTAAAAGGTGTGATGTAAATTTTCACATATTATTAATTTGTTTTCCCTTTAAAAAATAAGTAAATATTCTAAACAAATAAATTTATTAGCTAAATAGTAATTCTTATGTGAAAAAAAAAAAAAAAAAAAAGAATAAATAAATAGTTTCTTTCAAAAGAAATGTCCACAATAAGAAATAGCTCTTCATTTGTCCAAGTTTCACTGTTTTCTACCAATATTGTTTCATAATCGTTTATGGCTATATATGTATGCATTGTATAAGAAAGATACATAGCTAATTGTAATAATAATGAAATATTAAATTCATTATTTAAATCTATAAGCTAACAATAAATTCTAATTTGTGTTTGTAATACAAATAAAGAAATGTTATATGCGTTTTTACACGAAAGTATTTATTTATTTTATTTTATTTTTTAATGTATACGAGCAAATTAAAACATGGCTGCGTATATTTTCAAACAATTATTTTAAGCAATATGAATTTTTTTTTTTTTTTTAACTATTGGCAAACTTTACGGGATTGTAATTAACAGCTGCCAACCGTACAAGATTTTGGTTTCCAATATTTTTTTTATAGAAAATTATCATGAACTTTCGTAGCAATTTTATAGATTAAATAAAATAAAAATTTCTATGAGAAATTTCCGATAGCCAAAAATCGAAACGGTTAGAAGCTATGTATGTATAAGACATATAATAATATATATATATATATATATATATATATAAATTTTAATTTATTATTATTATTATTAAATACTAGCAGGCTTTGCCCGCTTCGCTGGACATTAAACTTAAATGAGTTGTCAAAATGCCATATGTTCTCGCTGTGATTGGTAGAGGTTTTCTCGCTCCCAGTGGGTCCCCACTGTCTTCGGCACAACTTACCCACTCCTTACTTCCCCTTCCTCAGCGGGTGAGTTCGACGTTTTGCAAAATCCCACTAATGTACAGAATGCGTACACTTAATCAATATCCACACACCAAAATTCGCCATTCTAAGATAATTCAAAGCGAATTCAAACGGAAAAACATGTTTTTACACATGTTTATTGGGAACAACTTCAGTATAACCCCACAACGATATTTGGCGATTTTTTTGTTGGCGATTATGGCTAAATCATAAATATAAAAATCATAAATAATATTTGATAAATGATAAAATCATAATATAAATCCTAAAACATAAAACATAAAATCATAAATCCAAAATAAACAACATATTAGGCTGCCATATTATATCGCAAACAGTCCAGAACGACATTGTTAGCCTTTAAAACGGCGCCAAAGAAAAATCGCCAAATTCAGCTGTTGGGTTATACAGAAGTTATACCGTTTATTGCCCTCCGACTCCGAGAAGGGGGGGGGATTTCGAATTTCGTGAAATCCAGTTACAATAAGCGCCGGATGCAAACAAACAATTTACGCACCAAATTTCGTGACCACAGAAGTCTTTAATAGAAAATATTACAAATAAATAAATACAAAAAGCACAGCTTTAGTATGGGACCCCTTTGGAAAATTTAAATATTTTAAGCCATTTTTGCGTTGAACTGAATTGGCTATCTCAGTTGTGCAATTAAAGATCTTGGCGAGAAACGTCCGAGCTACGTCGGTTCCGAATTTCAAAATTTGCCAAAAGGATCCAATATTAAAGCTGTTCCCATACACAAAATAAATAAATAAATAAAATAAAATAAAATAATAAAATAAAATAAAAAATCTTCTCTCATATTCTTTTCTGATATTTACAAAAAAAAAAAAAAAAAAAATAAATAAATAAAAAATCTTAATAAAATCCAAATTATAATCATTTACAATTGATGGGAGAACATAAAAAAAACCCTCATAAGGTACGTAATAACAACAAAAATTTTTGTTTTACTGCAGGAAAGAAAAGTACTGCTTAATTAAATAAAAATATTAAACTAATGCCAAATCTCTCAATGAAAATATTTATCTACGTGCAAATTTCTCATTAAAAAAAAAAAAAAATCACCAAATTTTGTAGGTATTTTTCTCTCTAATTTTTATTATTATTCACGTGAAATTAAAAATATTTCATTTTTATTTCTCGAAAAAAAAAAAAAAAATATATATATATATAAATGCATATTTATAAATATAAAACCTTTTACCGAATCCGCGTTGAAAAGGGTAAAATAAATTAGAAATATTAGACCTATATTTATAAATTTGATACCAAATGAAAGGGGTGATTTTTCTGAATCCAGGGGGGCAAACAGTTTTTCGATGCGACAATTAGATTTTTAAATAATAACTAAAGTAAGAAATTTAAGTGGCAACGGAAAAACGGAAAAAGGGGAAAATAAATTAGAAGTATCAGACCTATCGTTACAAATTCAGTACCAAATGAAAGAGGGGATTTTTCTGAATCCTGGGGTGTAAAAAGTTTTTCGTTACGACAATTTGATGTTTTAAAATTAACTAAAGTATGAAATTCAGATGGCAAAACTTCATTTCAATCTTTTCATAATTTGTAGTGCGAATCACGCGAATAAAAAAAGTCTTTATCTTAAAAATTTATTTTTGCATTTTATTTTTCCATTCAAAGCATTTTAGTGAAAAGATATTTATGGCGCATGCGCAGGCGTTTTTTACCCACAATTTAAACACTAATCATAATTTTGAAAATTTCTATAGATATAATTTCATGTTGGGTGAAGACCCAAGTTTCTGCCAAGCGCCGTTGAATTCCGTCCAGCCGTTCTCGAGTGATGCCCGGACAAACGTGTTTTAGTCTTTTACCCCCCATGGGGGAACGGGGGGGAATTTCTGAAAAGTTGATAGATATAATTTTAAGTTGGGTGAAGACCTAAATTCCTGCCAAGCGCCGTTGAATTCCGTCCAGCCGTTCTCAAGTGATGCCCGGACAAAAAAAGCGACATTCGGACACGATGACACACACACACACACACACACACGCACAGGCAAAATTTTCTGAAGTCATTTTCGGCTTTCATGGGGTGTAAAACGTGAAGATATCGCAAAATTTTTCGATTCCGACAAATTTACACAGACAAAAGTCTGATTTTATTAATATAGATGAAATCGTACTGAATCAGAAATATAAGATGTTTAACTTAAAATCATTAATTATATTATTATATTTATATTATTAGAGAAGGTCTGTAAACGGTTTGAAATGAACAATCTCAACAAACTAAACTGCATTGATTGCTTTTTTTCCCCTGCAGAATTCTTATTTTATTGATATACAGGGTGATAATGGGAGAAACTTTAAAGGTTGACAAAATTTAAAAAATAAAATCTTTTTTTTTTTTTTTTTTTTTTTTAATTAAAAAAAAATAAATAAATAAATGAATAAATGAATTCAGAGGAAAAGAAAAAAGAAAAGAAATGGATCACTCGTTTTAAAACGACAGTATCAGAAAAAAAAATTCCTTTAAATGCTTTTAAAAAATTGTAAATTTCCAATATTACGATTTCTCAAAAAAATAATGCACCGATTTCATTGAAATTTTGTACACTTTTTCAAAATAGAATTGACTAGTGCTTGAATGAAGTATTTTATTTATTTATTTTTTTTTTTTCGGTTAGGATTAATTTTACAAGGCTATACATGAAATAAATTGTACCGATTTTACATAAAACTCTGCCGAAAATTCAAATTTTATTAATATTTTTTTAACCATTCGTTCAAGCACGAGCTATACTTACCACCTAACAGATCCCCCCATCCCCCTTAAAAAAAAAAATCAAGTAAAGTTATCATGAGTCATCTTAAACACTGCGAGGACACTTTTTTCTGAATGATCTACGGAAACCAATTCCCTCGGACTGAATTTTCCAAATTATTTAATGAAATTTTTATAAAATATTGTTTAAATGTTGGTGCTTTTATATGTTCAAAATTTTTAATAAAATAATTCATTTATTATAAAAAAAAAAAAAAAAAAAAAAAAAAAAAAAAATGAAAATATGCTTTTCTTCTTAATCTTCGAAAATTTACATTAAATTAAGAATAATAATAATAATAATAATAACGTAGATGTTAGTTACCAAAATTCTTCGCACTTTTAAGTTTATAAAATACTGTTTTACGTTATTTTCGAATAATACAATTAAAACACTTATGTGTCAATTAGAAATCAACCACGTATAAAGGCATTCCAACTATTCTAAATTTCTGAGTACAACAAACTTTATCCTTAAAAAGTAAGTGAGAGCAACGAACGGTAAAAATATTTTGCAAACCGTTATGGTAAGTTACACGAAACGTTCGACGAAGACAGTGAAAGGATATATCTTTTTTCTTCACGTTGGAATAATTAATTCATTGTTTTCGGAAAAGGAAACAGCCTTGATGTTTATTTAAGGTGGCACTTCGATTCACTCAGACAGTGTAGCATTACAGCAAAATGAAAGAAACAAAAACAGAAAAAGATATAGTGTTCTACCTTTAGGTGAAAAAAGAAAAAAACTCGTGGGTGATTTCTTCTCTATTTTTCTTTTTCCTTTTATGTCTAAAAATTAACATTTGATGAATCTGAATGTGAAGTGAATCTTTTATAAGTAGCTGATGATTATATACTTTCGTACTTTATATACATCCTACATTAGGATCCATATATAAGAAGAAACTTGAGATATAGAAAAATAACTTAAATCCGATCACTCACTAAGTCCGAATTCAAGTACATACATTTTTATGTATTAAAAATAAATAAATAAAATAAAATAATTACTTGAATTGTTTAAAAACCTAAGAATTTGGGATTTTTTTCCCCCAGCTGCATCAATTTTTTTGAGTAAACTTTGTTTTTGAGGAAGCTGAATCCAAAAATTATCTTCATTTATACCCATCGCGTAATTTTTTTTTTTTTTTTTTTTTCAAAATAATATAGACAAAATTAGTATTTTTTTTTTCAATAAAAAATCACTAATGGTGTAACATTGAACTAAACATATTTATTTTTTTTTATCATAATTAAACAAACAATTCCTTCTTAATATATTTGACATTTTGTGTTTATTATTTTTGACTATGATACCTTTTTCTTTTTTTGACGCCTTACCTAACACGCTTCCACTTTCACCTCCTCCTACTACCCTCTCCACCCCTCCAATTTTAGTTGTGTATTTCTTTCTTTCTTTCTTTCTTTTTTTTATTTATTTAACTTAATATATATTGTTATAAAGTTAGAAATAATTATTGAATATGTTTTTATAATCAAGAATAGGATACTAGATTTTATGTTTTTGTGTAAAATTCAACTAAACATATGCGTTTTGCAACCCCCCCTCCTTTTTTTTTCTTTTGCAGCTATGAAAATTTTCATCGTGATAAATAGTAATCAATATAATAAAAAGAAGGAATAATGGCAATATGATATTGCTCTCTAGTCAAATTTTACTTACTCACTAGAGTGTGTACGGTTAATAGACATTTTAATATATAAATGTATTTACGTATTTTAATACTTCTCTCTAAAAATTCTAGAACGAGACTTGTGCTTTTCTAAAAATGACAATTGTTTTAACATTCATAGACACAAAAAAAAAAAAAAAAAAAAAAGAAAGAAAGAGAGAGAGAGAGAGAGAGAGAGAGAGAGAGAGGGAGAGAGAATACTGTTGTCACTTACAAAATGTAACATTTCTCATTTTTCATTGACGAGTGATGCTTTATAACTTGGACACGAAGACTGAAACCGAAGTGTCATCAGTGCTATGAAAACGTCATGAAGCACCACTCAAATTCAAACACCAAACCTTTATGTTGAGGAAATTACCTGTGAAAGCTTTAAATCGTTTTAGAATGATTTTGAGTTGCTAACTAGATGCTAGGCATGTGTAGTCTTTGGTTCAATGTTAAACATGTATACTTGCCTATCACATAGTCAGGTTCCCACAGTCAGGTCACATAGTCCTTCTCAGTTGATCCGATATATGATTCTTTCTTTAACTAGGCCTTGATATTTCGCGACGACAATCGTCATTAACTTTAAAACACCACAAAGCTTGCTGAATGCGTTTTTGTATTTTGGATTAAAAAAGAAATTTGTAGCGATTCACAAGAAGCGCTGAATCATATAAAATACTTTTATTCTTTTCCCAGAGTGATGTGACTTTCCAGAAAGTTCGTTTTTCTAATTGTGATTCTTACATGAGAATGAAAAATCTTACACTTTGGAAAAGGAACTTCTCTTTTAAAAGCCAGCTCCATTTTGACTTTTCAAAGAGTAATTTACTACTCTTTAACGGGCCTCTTCACTTACCGTCGCCGGAAGCCCGAGCCAACGTTATTCTATGGGGAAATTTTCTTTAGAAATAACTTATTAACTAATACATATTTTTAAATTCTGTTTTCACATTCAGAAAATTCCCAACTGTTAAATGGACGGACCTTTTTTAAAAATGTATTTTTTTAAATTTTAATATTTTATTTTGAAATTGCAAAATGAAAAAATTTTCCATATTGAAAATTCGTATTTTGCAGCTTCAAAATAAAATATCAAAAATTAAAAAAAATAATTTTTTAAAAAAGGTCCGTTCATTTAATAGCTGGGAATTTTCAGAATGTGTAAACAGAATTTAAAAATATGTATTAGTTAATAAGTTATTTCTAAAGAAAAATTTCCCATAGAATAACATTAGCTTCGGCTTCCGTCAGCGGTGACTGAAGAGGGCCCTTAAGAGACAAATTTCACCCTTCACATTTTACAGAGTTTAATACTTTCTGCAGCTGTAAAAAATATTCATCATTACTCATAGAGACAAATTAATTAGCAACAACATACATATATAAACAATATGTGAAATGATAAAGTAAATGAGGAATTAAAAAAGAAATAATTTTATGGAACACACGGCTGTAATAGTTAAAACACACTTATTAGCTTGTTGAGTTAATTCTTTTATAAGTATAAATGTCTTTATAATTTATTTTTCGTAATCCAGTTTTGAAATGGAATGAGTATATGACACAAACTTGTCAGACATTTGTCAGACAAACCTTCTATGTGATAGATATATGCGTTCCTTTTCGTGATAAAAATGTTTTCTTGCTTCTTTGAATTTAATGAACCACCTGTCACAAGCCAATATACAAAGTATTCAAATATTTGTTTGCGCTGTTACAAGCCTATACGATGGCATATATTTCACGATTTTAAACGAGTTAATAATTTTGATTTCGTATTTCAGTAATTTATTTTTTTGTTTGAAAAGGTCTTGGCCTGAAATAGGTCCCATTATGATATCATTACAATCGAAACAAAATACAGGGCACCTACTAGTATTTTAGTATCTCCATTCAAAAGCCTCATCATCAAAATCGTTCGTCTGGTATATTATTTTGCCACAGTCGATTATTGTTTAACCTTCAATCTAAATTAAAGTGCTCGTGAAAATTAATATTGCCCATTAAATGAAATTAAAGACGATGAAAAGTGAATTACTCGTTAAATTGTATTAATCATTAAATTGCGCATGTTATTTAGGATGTTTTTGTCTTTTTTAATTGGATGTAACGCCCTACCAATGTCTAAGTGGTTCTGCTTTCGAAGCTGGTAGACGGGAAGTGCCAGGTTTGATTCTAGGTCGCGACCTAGCTGTTTGAAGATGAGCTGTTGTTTGGTTCTAATCTAGGTCTGGACTTAGCTGTTGTATTCAGTGGTTTTATCTGAAACTTGTGTGCATACGGGCTAGGACCGTTTAAAAAGACCTCCACGGACGGAATTTCCAGTACCATCGTGCTATTAATTAGCCTCAATCCCCACACCACCACACCATTTACTAGTTCAACGTACCTGTTCAACCAAATCATATTCATTTAACCAAGTTTCAAGAAAACGATGATAGGCAAATTTTATTAAATATTATGTATCAATGTAATTTTTATTGTTTTCATGGTGATAAAGTACAATGCCTCGTTGATCAACAAATATTATCATTGAACACATGTTTTCACGCTTACTCGTGCCCGATTTTTTTCACTTGATGGGGGATCCGGCTTAAATATTTCGATCCGAAACATTCGTTACAAGTTTGGACATATTGTTATTATCATCATTATTACTATTTTTGTAAAGTTTTTCATTATTCAACGTAAATTTTCCAGTGTTTTCTGCGACAAAAGTTGAATGAAATTTAATGTTAGTGAGCCTTAAAAAAAAAAAAAAAAAAAAAGGTGGAGTGGATGATGAACGACCTCGTTTCGTTTAAATTATCCCTAAAATTATCATAATGGGATGAAGTGCATTTTATTAATTTAAACAAATAAAAATTATATTTTAACAGATTATAACTAGAATTAAGTATAACTATTATATTATATTTTTATTTTCCATATAATATAATATATTGAATGATATAAAAACCATATTAGGGATATAAATGACTTACTTTTATAATACATATATTTTTTAAATTCTGCTAACTGCTATGTTTAGAGCCAAATCAGAAGAAAAAAAAAATCAGAATTTTAACGAAGTATTTTATAAACATTTTAAAGATACATTAATTTTATTTCAATAATAATAATAATAATAATAATAATATTTTTTATTTTATTTTAAAGCTGCATATAAATTCTTCGTAATGTTTTTAAAGATTCTGCATTTTTCTGCTATCGCGTTTCGCTAAATGCATCTCCTGATAATCAGAGTTATTCTTAAATTTTTTTTCTATACCATAAAATATAGAAGACTGATGCATTGTACTGTAATAATTTTCTTTTAACTGCAGAATTGTCCCCACCTTCTTGTTTACTGTTTACTGTTTACTGTTTATTATTATTATTATTATTTTATTCTCGTAAAGTTACACAGATATACAGACCTTGTTATCTAAAAATTCCCTTACTTATAAATTACATTCGTTCGACTTATTTTAGCTAAGTTTCAAGCAGGGTTGTCATTTCGTCCACTTTTTCGTAAAAAGTCCGGGACGCTGGACAAAAGTGGAAAAAACCTGGACAAAACTGGAAAAAACCACATGAAACTGGACAAAATAAAATCCACTGAACTGTACATGTTCAGTGCATAAAATTATTCCATTAAAACAATAAATTGCAATTTTAACTTTAAATTACAATTTTAGCAATAGAAATATTTTATTAAAAATTAATAATTTGATTAATGAAAAGCATAATTTTATTTTAATCACGATAAAAAAAAAAAAAAAAAAAAAATCATGAAGAAAATGTTAATTACATTAGTTTACAGTTTGTAGATGTAACAAAGTAAATCTATTGTGGTGGACTATTATAACATTATCATACTGGATATTAAGAGGGGAAAAAAGTTATTTAACACTATATCTAAATCCTTAAAAACAAAAGAAATAGACACGGCTGTTTAGCCGGAAAAAGATTTCGTGCCCAATGTTGAGTTATCTTCAGTACATAATGTTGACAATTATAGATGAAGAATAACTTAATCCCCCCCCCAACACCCCTACCCCCCTTCGAAAGAGACTATTTTCAATATTAATGTTTAAAATAATTTAAGTTGTTTCTTTGCTATTTTGTACTTAAAACCCGAATAAACTACTACGTCAGAAACACCAAAGAGAAATATCTGTTTTTGAAAAATATCGATCCGTTTCTGACGTAGTAGTTTATTCGGGTTTTAATATACCAACGCCAAGTCTCCTGTTATTATTTTTACTTAACTTGGAAATATCTTATTTAACCTTTCTATGCTAGGTTAAAAAAAAAACCTCATAAATGTAGATAAAATGTTTTTATCAATTTATGTCCACAAGTCCTTTCAAAACAAAGCTTTCATTTCTATATAACATTTTATTTGCAATACCAACATGTCACTTTTCAATCCAACAATTTAAAAAATCAAATTTACGTGCTAAATTATTTAATAATTTTATATTCTTATTTATACTCTTATTAAAATATATTTTATACTCTTATTAAAAAAATATTACTTGGTAATGGAAATTTCAGATGAAAAAAATACAAAATTAAATTTTACTTCCACATAGAAAAGTTATTTATTTTTCACAAAAGTAATGTCTTTAATAATATAATTGTGACGTATTATGACTGTATATATATTTAATCAATTTGATAAATATGCAGAAACTTAAAGAAAAATAATAAAAATGTTGAGTGACTCCAGTCGACTTTCTGAACATTAAAGTAATTCACTGTTGTTTAAATAAAATAACACAAGAGAAGTCATTAAATAAACAAACGAGAAAATTATAATAAGTGTTTGATTATTTGCTCCCAAATAATATATTGTTTAATGTAGGGGTGCACAACCTTTTTGGCTGGAGGGCCAGTCTCGCTATTCAGTGGAATATGAAGGGCCACAGACAAGAAATATAAAAGAATTAATCTATGCAGATATATTCGCTGTGTAAAATATATATATCACACACACACACATACATGCATATATAAAGGGGCACACTATCATAGTCATGTGCCTGTGTGCAGAACTTCAGTTTCCACCGTTACTTAAAAAAAAAAAAACTTTTTTTTTTTTTTTTTTTTTTTAAATCAGAGAGTAAAGTGAATCTCGAAGCATTATAATCATGAAGTTATTGAATAGTAAGCAAAGGAATTAAACAAATCTATCATATAAAACAATCAAATAAAAAGTATGTTTTGCAGAGAGAGAAAAATTATCACAAAAACGATAAGCACAAATATAAAGGCTGATAGAGGATACCAAAATAAGCAGTTTTGCATAAAGCAGTTTATCTAATTTTAAAATACATTTAAAAAATAAAAGGAAACCGTTGTAAAATAAAAATACATATGAGTATTTCTTATGTGCAATATAAGGTGTTTATTTAGATATTTACCATTGCCTTCACAAAATATCTAAATTGAGAGTATTTATTATGAGTTTGATATGGCGAAGTTTATACAAAGTTTTTAGTGTGCAGCTATATTGCTGAGAATTGACTTTGTGAAAGTGCCTCTTTGCTAAAAGTTGTTTTTGTGAAGGTGCCTAAATGTGGCACTAAATTTGTTCTGGATTAACCTCTGCATAAACAACATGGTCTGCAAAAGTCTCGATGAATGCTTTGATGATTTGGTTGCTAAATTATACATGCAGCACACAAGGGTATAGCCAAGGAAAGGAAAGGGATATAGGAGCTCAGATATTTCTGAACCAAATAATTTTTTTGTAGAAATTTTAAGAAATAAATTAGGTTTCAGAAATGCAACAAATAAATAACAAATGAAGGTTTAAGAAATTTTTAGTTTTAAAATTTTAAGAAGTTTTTGTAAATGCCTGTTTTGCGAATGCAACA
The DNA here is from genome assembly GCA_963930645.1 of Salticus scenicus. Classification (NCBI taxonomy): domain Eukaryota; kingdom Metazoa; phylum Arthropoda; class Arachnida; order Araneae; family Salticidae; genus Salticus; species Salticus scenicus. The sequence continues at coordinate 480,990 of CAWVNO010000109.1, read as the reverse complement.
AACAAATACTTTTTCTTTCTCTCTTTCATTTTTTTCCCTCCTGTTGATTGATGCAAACTAAAATGTCAGTCCGGCGGGCCGCATGTGGCCCCCGGGCCGCAGGTTGTGCACCTCTAGTTTAATGGAACGGAATGCATGCAAATTCTTTTGTGTGTATCTGTAAAAGAACCAATAGTGTTAGATTCACCAAAATGTATACATTTTGTGTGACGTGTACTTATAATTTGTATATGAATTCAAAGCTCAATCAATGAGGCTTCAGACGCCATAACATTTTAAATAAATTCAGACTATAGGCCATAATATTACAGAATTTTTCATTATTTCCCTGTAAAAAAACTATAAATGCTAGATTCACCAAAATAAATCTATACGATTCAGTCGACAGTGACTGATAACATGCGTATAAAAGTTTCAGCTGAACTGAATAAGAAATTCAGATGCTATCACACTTTAAATTATTTGAGCCCATAGACTATAATGATAAAGAATTTAACTTTGTGTCCTGGTTAAAAATAAATAAATAAAACTGTGCTAGATTCTCCAAGATGTATACAGTTTGTACTACGATAACCTATAACATATGCACCAACTTTTAGCTCATTTGGACAAAGCATTTAGACAATATTGTGTTCACTCTACTCAGATATACATACATTATCGTAAAATAGCAAAAATGAATTCATAGAGCCTCAAAACATGTAGATATACCAACATCACAAGTCAAATTTTTGTCATGATTGTAATACTTTCCTTATCTATGTATTTTCAAAAAGTAAAAAATTCCATGAAAGATATGTGAATCATTGATTTCATCATGCTTAATAACAAATTTTTTAAAGGTGTTTATGACTATGAGGGAGGAGATGACAATGTAGTTGAAAGCAGTGGGGGGGGGGGGGAGAGGGGAATTAAAATTTTAACTATAAACTATCACTTTTGCATCCAATCCACCCTTAGAAATAGATATATTTGTTTATTAAATATTGTTAACTTTGCATGTCTATTTTGAAATATTTAAATTGATTTTATTCACATACACAGGGTTCAGGAATTTATTAAAAAATATGGTCGCCAACAAAAAATTCTGGTAGCCCATAAACAAATATTCTCCAACGTTTTCTTTTTCTTTTTTTTTTTTTTTTTTTTTTTTGTTCCATTTCAAAATTTACTTGAATATAGAAATTAAGATTCTATATACCAATTATTATACCAACTAAAAACCAATTATTTATTGGGCTTGAATGATATATATATATATATTTACACCAGGAAACACCTGTTTAAATTTAACATCATGAAACTGGTTTTATTATTTTCACTAAATCAATACACCATCGGCAATGATACATCATTACACAGATACAACAATTCAGCACCAGGTCGATAGCATGCGCAGACAGGAGCAGTGTAAACCAATTCCTTAAAACGGTGCAATAATTTAACACTGAGTTGTGAAACATGCACGGAGATGTGTAAATTCCCTAATTCAACACAGTGTCTCAAAAAGTGGTGAGAGAAGCAGGAATCAAAACAGCGAAAGTAGAATTGGAGCCCAATTTTGGGACCAATTGTTTCACCAAAATATATATTTAAAAAAAAAAGTTTCCTTAAAGTTGAAAACATTATTACTAGTTTAAAAAAATATTGGTCGCCAGTGGCAACCAGGTGACTGTATTTCATGAGCTCTCACATACACATAATGGTAAAGAATTGTTTTATATATATGGAAAGAATAAAGGTAATTTTTAATTTAGTACTCGCAAATAATTAATAGTGGACAAAAGTGGACAAAACGGTATTTTGTCCGGGACGGTTTTAACCAGGTTTTTTCCAGTGGTTTTTTCCACTATGGAAAAAACCGTTCAACCCTGGTTTCAAGAAAGGTGTCAAAAAGTTAATGTACTGTGAATCTCTAATTCTCGCCGTGAGAACGCAATTATTAAGTCGAAACTGCAAAAACGCATCCTGGAATTTTTTTTAGCAAAATTTTTTTCTTATAACACAGCGAATATATATATATATATTTCTTGTATTTTAATTTTGTTCGTAAATTCTGGTGTGACAGTCAAAATTAAAGGTGCGTGTTTAAGGTTTAAACAGAAAATTTACTATGACCCATTCAACTTTTTCTTCTGTATTATATTTTCTTCTAGTTCGTTTTTCAATGAAGGATGTTCAAATGAATTGATTATTTTAAGTATTCTTATTCACAGAAGTAGGTCCAAACTCGGTGTAGGTATTAAGGTAGATTGACTAAACGAGGGTCCTAAGTCTGGGTGGAATGCTCTCCGTGGTGGGATCATTTTAGAAAGCCTATCCATACTAACGCTAGTTTCCGAGAAAATCACGGGAAACTCCTGACGACAAGGTCAACGATCGCGACTTGGGATAAAAACTGCCCCCCCCCCCGTCTACTAAATTCGTAAGCATAACCTTTCGGTCACTAAATCTAAAACGAGATTTTTTTTTTTTTTTTGAAATTTGCGAATTTAACAGTTCCAATAGTGTGATTATGTTATAACACACCAGGGATTCCCTTCAAAGTGAAGTTAATTGCTTTTTTGAAAATTTTATATATAAATAATATAAAAAATTGTGTTTGAATATAAGAGGCATATTTTTAAGTCTATCAAAATAAAAGAGAGAGAGAGATCACGGCTTTTACAAAATATTTCACAAGCTTTTAACAAATATATTATTATTACTATTATTTTTACTGTTTATATGAAATGTAATATGATATTTTGTACAATATTTATAAAATTGTGACTTTTCTTTCCATCATCCCAAGTTCCTTTTCTGAGAACCTCTTTATATATATATATATATACTATATTGAGAGAGAGAGAGAGAAGAGTGACATATTGTAACAATTTCTATTTTCTTTTATCTCCAGAACTGATTTTTTTTTTCCTTGTTTACCCTTGTCTTCTTTTCGATTTTCCAAGAAAGTTCCAAAGATACACAACCCTTTTTATCTAAAAATTCCCGCGCTTCTAAATCTACATTCGTCCGACTTGTTCTGGCCAAGTTTCAAGAAAAGCGTCAAAAAACTAATGTGCCGTGGAATCTCCGATATCCCGTGAGCTAAATTTGACGCCATGACACCTGATGATTGACTCATAGACGTAGAATCATTTGTGCCCAAAGCCTGTTTTAATTTCTTTCTTTAAGCTTCATTTTCGGCAACATCAAAGGAATTGATGCCGTTGTAAATTTCTTCCCTGAGATCTGTCAGAATATAATGGAGGTAGTGAAGGGTTGTAAATTAGACTGTTTGGACTTGCCAGACGCGTTTTTAACTTCAGAGTAAAATTTATTGCGTATGTAAAGGTTAAAAATATTGAAATAAATTCTAATCTGAATTAGACGCAATTTTGACTTTGCTCCTGTAAAAAATAAAGGGCTTTCTAAAATTAAAGAAAAAAAAAATGTTCAGTGTAAATTTATTTATTTATATTTGAAAGAAGAAAAGAAAATATTTTACTATGATTAAAAAAAGAAAGCAAAAAAAAAAAAAAAAAAAAAAAAAAATTAAAAAGGCTACAGACAAAAGAAGTTTAGAAGTTCCGTAACAGCCGTGTACTAGTTTATAAAGATTTTTCTTCAGTTCTAGGAAAATTGAAAATAAGTATCAAAACATGAAAAAAACGTAAAGGAACAAGAGAACAAAAAATAAAAATCCTGGAGCCAAGCAAGTATGGTCCAAAGATGAGCCAGAAAGGCCCAGGAATTTTATTTCGTTCTCTTGTTTTTTTTTTTTTTAAACTTTTATTTGTGTTTTAGTATTTATTTTCAATTCCGTGGAAGGACCTATGAAAGTACAGAAATGGCTGTATGCTAGTTTATAAATCTTTTGCTTATGCTCTTTGTAACATTGTTTCTACTCACTTTATCTTTATTTATCTATTTCACTAATTTTACCGGATACTGCAGAAAATTGAAGTAATTGGACAACTAACTTAAATCTCATAATGAGAGCTGCAGAAAGTCGAAGAAATTAGTTGTTTAAAATTGGCTCAATAAATTTTTATTCTTACTATAATGCTACTAAATGTATTATTCTGGATTGTTTTGTATACAAGTGCATAGGTGCTCAAAAATGATATCCCTGATTTTACAACATTTCTATTCTCCAGTGATTACACTGGTTTTGTTTTATTTTGGAGATATCTTGGACTGGACCAATCATAAATTTATTCTTGATGTCAGAAAAGAATATATAGGTGCTTCATTAGGGGTATTACTGCTGTTACAGCAAAAGTTTCAAACTCACTATGGCAGACAACTATCAGATGGGAACAGGGTACCCACGGTCCACATTTTTTAAGGAACTCTTCCACTAGTATTGTCTTAAAATAAATTTCTTCTTAACTGTACAGTGTACATTTAAGAAGAAATTTATTTTTAGATAATACTGGTGCGAGAATTCTTGAAAAAATTCAGGCTGTAGGAACCATTTAGAAAGTTAATACAATTTTGCTTGATACCAGAAGGACACCAATGTTGCAGCTTCAAAATTTTTTAGAACTTCACATCTGGTGAGTGTTTGACATAGCAAGTTCGGAACTCTTTTGTACCGTTCTCCGTTATTTCGTGACCTCACATTGAAAAAATTACAATGAAAATATTATAGTTTTGCCTTTTTCAATAAGGTAAAAAGAAAAGCATAGGTGCTGGCAGAAACAAAATTCAGAGAAGGGTGAGCCATCTTTTATATTACCTTTAAAATTTTTTTGTTTTAATTGGTAGGGTGAGAGAGCACTATATTTTCATAAAACTTAGTTTTTCTCGTAATAGGCAATTGTTTAAAGTAACATTTTCCCAAATTATAAAAGAAAAAGATAACTTAAATGAATCTTGAAAATCTGGGGAGGGATATCACACCCTTCTCCTCCTTGCTCATACGCGTCCATGCAGAAAAGCTAGTGATACACCTAGATCCTAGATATTAATTTCAAACAACTAGTAGCAGAATTTTCTGTATCTATGAGCAGCAAAATAAAATTCATCTGCGATCCAGGAATACCGGACAAAACGTGGTACCACAGGAAGTATTAGCAATTCACAAAACATGCAAAATTTGCACCTGAAAAGGAAATAATTTGAGAATATACAACAAGCACAATAACAGGAAAACATAATGTAAATTGTATTTGTATTTTAAACTTTATATATTTTTTTAGTCTTCATTAATCTGCAGTTCTTAGCGTTTGTTTCCGTGCTACACTGTTTCTGCTATTGGGAACTAGAATATATCTATTTAAAAGAAATTCAGAAACTTCTGTGTTGAAATTCAACTAGAACCATTTGTTATCTAACATTGAATTTCTATACAAATTTGAATATTTGCAATAAGTTTATATAAGAACCATTTTGGAAATGAGATAATCAACGCTTTAATACGATTAATTAAACGAATGTAATGGGAAAAAGTTGCAGCGAACTGCATATTGGATCTGCATAGTGGGTCGACTGCTTTTGGTTTCTAGTAAATAGAAAAGAAATTATCTTTTTCCCCTCCTCTATTCCATGATTTCAGTCATTGGATACTTTATGGAATGTAGATAATACGAACTATCGGGAAATTTAACCCCTTAACGCGCGCTGTCCTCGCTGCGAGGACGCAGAATTTAAGATCCAGCTGCAAAAATTCATCACGGAAATTTTTTAGCAAAAATTTACATTTATAACATATTAGAATAGGCCGTTTTTTTTTAACCTTAAAATTTAAAATTTCTTTTAGTTTAATTTAGTTCATGAATTCCGGTGGCAGTATAATTTAAATAATCCGAATTGTCTTGCGCCGCAAAGGGTTAATTAGATTTTCAACTAATTAAATTAGTTGAATAAAATTAATTACAAAATCTTTTAATTTATTATTATTATTATTATTATTATTATTGTCAGTTCAATAAACCTAGTTAAAAAAAAGAGAGAACTTTTAAAATTTCTAAAATATAATTTAGAAATTTTATACTTGAATTTTTTAAAACTATATGTGGATTAGAGTATTAAGAACAAATTATAACTATGATTATTTACAGATATTTTTTCAGTATTTTTTATAAACTGGATTTTTTTGATACAATAAAAATTCTGGTTTTCACAGGACAAGCAAATTTTTTGGTATTCTGTTCTGTTTGTTTTTTAAATTATTGAACAAGTTTACTATGCATTAATCTTTAAAGAAAATCGAGAATAAATGCTTTTATTATTATTATTATTTATTATTACGAGGAGTAATATAGCATCATTAAATTATATTTGAATTCACAGATTATTCTTCGATGTACGTGCGTTCAAATAACTATTGCGGCATTCTATTTATTATTATTATTATTATTATTATTATTATTATTATTATCCTTGCTTATGTATGAGGATTGAATTCTCAGACAAATATCATATATATTTTAAAATAATATAACTACGACCATAATGTTTCATATTTATAATATGAGTAATCGAATTGGGGGATTTTAAGTTAATGATGAGGTATTTAATATTGTATGAATTCATTTTCATGCTTTGAATTTCTCGTCGAGAATTTTGGTTATTTTGTGTAGTATACCCTAAAAATCCTGATTTTTCTAAACATTGTATCCGTTATATGCTAAAGAGTCGGAAACATTCTTAGGAAAGATATTAATTGGTTTTATTCAATTTCATTTGATTTTTAAACCATATCAAATGAGGAAATAAGTAACTCTTCCAGAGCCTCATTATTTCGTCATTCGAATTTTCAGGGAATTTAAAAATATATTTAACTGTTTGGTATTCGTTTTATGATACTACATAACTATCAATCAAACCTTCAAAAAGTTTTATATAATGTCCCCATTTGATGATAGAAATAATGAACGTTACCAAACTGTCTCTCATCATATCTCATTAATATCGTTTCTTGACTCGGAAGACGGAAGTGTTAATGTTACCAGACAGTAAAATATACTGCAGTTGAATCCAAACATCAACGCCCTTGTATTTGGCTGTAACTCAAAAAAAAAAAAAAAAAAAAAAATTATAAAGAAAAGTTAAAAAGAAAAGTTAAAAAAAAAGTGAAAGAAAAATCTTTTGGGTATTTACACAAAATCCGTGCGTTTCGCCAAAGCCAAATATAAATGTTATAACACCTGATGTAATGACTCAACAGAAATCCTTGTGTAATCTTTATGAGGTCAAATGACTCATTAAAAAAAAAAAATGTCATTTGTTAAATGCAAATGTAAAGGGGAGATTTAATTTTTTTTAATGAAAATTATTACATCTATTTTGGCAGCAGGGCAAATACACTGTTGTATTTCTTCCAACATTTATTTCATTTCCCGCATGTTTTAGCTTGAAGTGATATTTGTAACTGTTGCATTTCTGTTCCTAGTACCTATTTAAACTTGTATTAATCACTGTTTTTTTAAAGTCTAATATAACAAACTTCTCTTTTACATAGACCTCACCAGACCTCACTATTAGTGTAGTTCAAGTGATATATAGGTTTAAATGTAACCGTAAAGATAATTGTTGAATAATATAATCCAAAAAATATTCCGGTTGGGAGAAATAATATAAATTATTGTTATTGTTATTATTTTGCTGTCAGTTAATTTGTCGAAAGCTTTTAATAATTTACGTGAGATAACATTTGTTCATTTGAAATAGAAAACGTTATTTATTGAAAAGTTCCATATTTTTATCATTGAAGCAGGACATACTGCGTGGTAAAAATAAAGTAAAATTCCGGAAAAAAAATGTCAGGTTCGTGTTAAAGTAGCTAAAATTAAAAAAATAAATAAAAATAGTGAAACGAAAATTTTACATTTCCACTTTAATATTCTGGCATGTTGGTATAATATAAAATGCAACATACTTTTAATTTATCTAGTATATAGTAAATTTAAACATTTTAAAATTACGTATGAGAAATTTTAAATAGTCAATTTTATTATTCTTTTTAAATATAAAAATTCACTTATTTAAGTAGAGAATATATTCTAATTTTCATTTTCAAATATTTATCTTTTACACTGAAAATCGAGATTTATATTTTCAATTTATAATTTAAAAGACGCATCGGTACAAAACCTCCAAGGATGATCATTAGGTTAAAATGATAGCATAACATTGAGTAGTTGATATATCTTTTGATAATGATTTGATCATTTTACGCTACTTTTACGTTATTTTTTCCGTATTCAAACATCATTACATTTTTCTGTATTCAATAGAAGAAAGTATTCGATTGTAATAAACTTCCGATTTTCAGTTTTCGATGCATTTTACACGTTTTGAGAGTCCCTGAACACAATTTGACGATTAAAAAAAAAATCTCCTATTTGAATGTGCGGGACAAAAATTTTGTAGTAGGTAGATTAAGAACTAGTGAACAGAATTTCATGAAAAATTATGTTTAGTTGCACCTTGACATGTATTATTGTCTATCATTTTTGGTGCATATGGCTTAACAGGTGGTACCGCCGTCCAGCTCTTTTTTTTTTTTTTTTTCCCTTTTCCTAATTTTTCCTATGGCTTTATAGGACAAAATTTCAAAATCATTGTGAAACTGAAAATTTTGTTTTTAATAAAAGTAATCAACTAGTAAAAATGTTTTGAAAAAACATTGTTCCACTCCAAGAAGAGTGTTTCTACCCTCGAGGGGGAAGGGGAGAGGGGGGATGTAATTTTTGAATGAGTATTTTTCAAAAGACCGGCGATACTTTTAAAATGAATGGTTGCATCATGTATTTCCATGATATATTGAAACAACGTTATCAACTTTTCTTTTCATGAAAAAAGAAATTTGCCATTTTGAATTTTATTTTTCTCTTTTCTTCGTATTTACAATGCAAAATGGAGTGGTGACTGTTTTAATCAAAATTATGTGAATTTGTATAAGAAAATGTAGAAGAATGTTGTGTGAGGGCCACAACATACTAGTTTTGTACTTGGAGACAATCCAAAAATCTTCTGAAACTTAAATAATGTCAAGTGCTTCCCTTGAATCTTTCTGCCATCGGATGTCCAAATATAACACGAAGACACATTATTGACGAGGATGTTATCTAACTTGACAGCTGTATAATAAAGCGTGATTCCCTAATTTCCCCCATGTTATTTCTTCCCGTTTCACATTTTCTGCAAATGTAGGATAGGCTGGTCTAAGAGTACGCACTTAAGGTTCAAACTGTTCTAAAATAAAAACATATAATTCTAGATAATCAGCTTAACTTTTATTTTGTTCTTAATTAACACATCTTTCATAAAATAATATAAAACGTAACAAAAATATCTTTGTAAAAAATTAAAAAATAACAAAAATAAGAATTGCGTACTTTTACAAGTTCTGTTGGATAAGAGTACGCATATGAGTTGATAAGAGTACGCATGAAAAATGATCTGAAAATTCGTGCCTACGTTACTTGCAGTGGTCACAAATAGAGTTTATTTCACCTTCATAGGTCGTATAAGCTTCAGGCCACCACTTCTCGTATTTGCAGCATCCTATCCAATCTTCTTCTGGTGGTTGGGGGGGGGGGGGGGGCTAACTATACTTCACCACATGGTGGACATTTCCATATTTTCTTTTTAAGTGTCTTCTTTAGAACTTGAAAGCGTTTTTTGGCCCCTTTAGTAGTTGCTTTTCGAATTATTTTTGGTTTTTTTTCTTTGGTACCTTTTTAGAGGCCGAATCCTCTTCAAGAGCTAACTTGTATGGAGACCCACTCAAAATGTCTAATTTTGTTGTTTTGCGGTTAGATCTTGAGAATACTTCAGCTTGTGGTAGACGGTAGTGGAGCTATATCTGCAAGCTGTACGTGGGGAGATTTAATTCCTTTATTTTTAATGCAGGCAGGTGGTGTATGAACTCTTTCTTTCAAAATAATTTGACTATCTTTAAATGACGTGTTCTTACCATGCAATTTGCTCGGTATTTCATTTGTTGTGCTTGAGAACAGTGATGAATTGCCCGGTACATTGTTGTTACTTGCTGGAACAGTAATTTCCTTTGATGTTTTATTGATAGTTTTGCTCTGCTTCTGGTTGGACTTTTCAATCCCCCCTAAGTTTTTAGACTGAAGTTGCTCTATCACCTCATTAGTCCGATTTCCATTATTTTCGCCAACGACGTCAGCCACGGTAGATGTAGTGTTTTCCTCACAATCAACGTTTTGTACTGGATCATGAACTGGATGGAAATTTTGTTCATCTCGAGTTTCCGGCAAAGGCCTTTCTGTCACTGCACTGGGTAAGAAATCGTCTTCTCCAAAAATGTCCGGATTTAATGGCTGTATTCCTGATACCTTGAAACTTTGTATGACATTTGCGGAAGTAGCTGCTCTGAGATAAGCCGGAGTCAAAATTTCAGCAATTTGGTAAACTGTTATCACTCGACCAGGATGATTACGTGTTGATTTTTCACATTCCATTGCGTAAAAAATCTTAAGGCTCTTATGGATGTAGCGATCAAGTGGCTGAGTTTTGTGGTTGCTGTGAGGTGGTATTATAAGAGCATGAATGTGGTTAGCCCGGAAGAAATAAACTGCCTGTAAGGTGAAGTGTGACGTGTGGTTATCTAATATCAGTAGTACTTGGATTGTCTTTGCTAGGCCTTGCGTGATCTTTAAAATGAGATAACCAGTCCACAAACAAAGTGCTGTTGGTGTAGCTCATGTTTGACACCGTTTCTATAGAAGCAGGTAAAGCCCCATCCAAAAGTTCGACCTTCATACGCTTGCGAGGAAATATGAATGTTGGTGGAATAAAATTCCCAGAAGCATTGGCCGCATTTATGAGTGTTACGTGGATACCACGTTCGGTACTGGAAACCTTATTGACGCAGTGCTTCCCTTTTTTTCAAATCACCTTTGGTGGTTTGTTTGGCACCATGGAGAACCCAGTCTCGCCCATATTGTAAATTGCGTGAGGAGTGAACTTGTAGGTATCCAACAACTTCGCCAGATTTTCAAAGTAGCGATCGCATTGAGGCTTATTGAAGCCTATCGCTCGAGCAACACCTATTGAGGTTGGCGTACGCAACGACAATTGTGGATGTCTTTTCATAAATAGCCGAAGCCACTACATACCATCGTTTTCTTTTCTTTATTTAAAGCCATGTTGTAATCCATTAATCTCTGCAAAACTAAAAGCAACTTCATATATTATTTTTTTACTCGTTAGTTCGTACAACATGCTGTCTACTTTTTTTATGTGCTCATATAAATCCATTTTCGTTTCTGGAGAAAAAGTTTGAGAGTATCTGCCCAAACTTCTGGCTGGAGATGATCTTTTTAATCTCTTTCGCAAAGTTGCTTCATGCATTCCTAATGATTTAGATACCCCTCTCTCAATTTCGCCTGCCTCGATGCGTATTTTTGCATCCAGCCATTGTTCTGGGGTACAAAAACTTCTTTCAGTACTTCTTTGTCATCTAGACATTCTGTTAAAAGAAAAAAAAAAAAAGATTACGATGCATGTAAAAACTATTATAAAAAAATTGCGTATAAGAGTAGACGCGTACTCTTGTAACATACACAAGTGCGCACTCTTGCACACACTGACGATTATCTAATCAAACGAAGTGCAACGCAATTTATTGACATGGACCAAAATCGCTCTCACTGTGAGACAGGTTAGTTTCCTGCAGATCGAACCGCAAATTTTTTTCTTTTTAAATATTTGTAGTTTTATTACAATAATACTTCCAAAATGCTATAAATATTTAAGAAAATAGGTAAAAATATTTAAATTTATGTAATTTCTGTGTTTTTGTAGGTTTTATATTTTTTTTCGCACACCACCTCCCACTAGTTTGCACTTCAAAATAACAATGAAGTCAGACGCATATCTCAAACAACAACATCATGACTGTTGGGATTGCGTACTCTTAGACCAGCCTATCCTATATAGATTTTGGTTCTCCGTAATAATATTAGAATATATATACTTGTGGTTCTCTATTTACTAGAATATTTGTGTACCTGTATTTTTTAAATGATTTTTCTTTGAGTCTATAATATGTAAGATATATTTCTAATTACAAATAATAGTGGAACAACTCGAAAAACAGGGGTCGATCTAGGCAAAAATTGGGACCCTTTTGCTGCCCCTTCACAAAATTCAAATCCCTAAAATGGGCCCTTCACAAAATTCAAATCTCTAAAATTGGCCACTTCACAAAATTCAAATCCACAAAATGGGTCCCTTCACAAAGTTTAAATTCAGAAAATGGGTCCCTTCACAAAATTCAGATTTATAAAAATAGCCCTTTCATAAAATTTTGTTTTATGAAAGTAATACTTTTGTAAAATTTTTCCATGTTTACAGTATTATTTTTAATGAGTCTCTATACTTGTTTAATAAAATGCTATTAACTCGATATTAAACATTAGACAGAGTAGCTGCTAAAATGAAAGGTTTCTAGCGACAATTGACTTTTTTTTACAAAAAATTTTGATTTTTCACAAAAATAAATAAAAATTTCACAAAAATAATTTGTTTTTCACAAAAAGGGGCCCCAAAAATTAAAACCTGGATCAACCCCTGAAAAATCATGCTTTGAGATAAAAAAGTTTAAAATGTTCTTTGCTAGGGAAATACATAAAACATACCTTCATTTAAACATGCTTTAGGGTAAATTTATTGAATTATGATATGTGTCAGCATTGCTTCTGGAAATAACGTATTTTTCACACCGAGACCTATAGAGTTCTAACAGATGACGCCACGAGCATGTTTGCTGAGGGACAGTTGACCCCACTGACCCATTTTATCATTTCGGAATAGTGTTACAAATATATTGTAACACAGTGTTGAGAATGTATTTGTAAAAGCATAAAAAAATTCGACTACTACGCTTCCAAAGGCATGGAAAAATTAGCATTGTCCTTCAGCAAAGTACGGTTGCTAAGAAGAAAGTCACGTGGTTGTTAGAACTCTATACGTAGACCATAAATAGTATTTTTTGAGTTGCACCAAAAACATGACTTAAATTAAACATGCCTTAGGATAAATTTATTGAATTATGATATGTGTCAGTATATTGCTGCTGTAAAGAACGTATTTTCTCACACCGAGACCTATACGCAGACCAAAAATAGTATTTTTTGAGTTGTGCCGCTATTGCAACCCTTATTCGGTTGGCGGGGAAGTCCTGTCGTATAGAATTAAATAAGTGACATCGAAAATTCATACTGAATACACTCAATATTTTAATATTGAATAATATTGCATATTTGCGTAATCTAAAAGAGATTAAATTTATGAGGGGTGAAAAATTGGCGCAGAATCCATACCACAATAAATGAAACAGAATTTTCTTCTTAAATCAACGATTTTATACGTAGAGAAACATTTTAAACGAATACTGGTATGAGTTATGCGCCAATTTTCCAGCTCTGGCATTGTTTCATATAAACAATTTTTTGAATGCAAATTATCTAGTAGTGTATGATTTTTAAACCATATTTTCGTAACAGTTAGTGCAATTTTATTTGTATTTGTTATTAGTGCGCTTCAGTGTACTTTATTCATTTATACAGTTTTTGTTTTGCAGGAAATAACGACGTGATTGAAATTAGGAGCAAGCCTACTTGGTTGTTCCATTATTAGGTAAGTAGCGTATATTCTTTTATTACTTTTCTATAAATACCACGCGAAATATAATATTTGTAATATATATATATATATATATATATATATATATGTGACGAATTCCCGTACTTGAGTCACATAATAGCTATGAAGGAAAGAGGCTGGCACTCAGTAAATACTCCAAATGTGCAGCACATGTTTTTATTTATCCATCTGGAACATATAAGGTACAGTCCATGATTGTGAGTTGAGCAAATGGATGCAGTGCAGTGCAGCCGAATGCGATCAGGTGACCCCTCTCGGGCAGTTATTTGACGTAAGTTTACTAAGCAAGAGCACACCAGAAGAGAGAAGCTCCTCTGCCCGTGTTTTCACTTAAATACTGGCATTTTAGGCGGGAAATCACACCACTCCTTCCTATGCTTATTGGATATTAACTTAATGATTGACAGCTTAGCTGAGGTCCAGATAACTGGGATTAATTACTATGCAGCTCCAAACCACAAAAAGCTGCAAGTTGCACTTATTCATCACTTTCTTGACTTAAAGTTGGTTCTCTTTTATGACTTTTGCGTTATGCTCACGCATTGTACTAAAACTTACTTTACAGGAGAAACTTTAGAATTAATTTTAAGTTAAGACTTTCTAATGGGATTTTCTTTACATTATTGCTCACTATTAATTTAAAATAATAAAATAATAATTTAAAAACTTACCTCTCTTTATCCTTTCATATATATATACATTGCTAACAGGATTAAAAATAAATAAATAAATCAGGTAACTATTTTGGAATACTTTTGTGTAAATTTGAATAAACAACTGAACAATTGAGGAAATTTTGATATTGCAATAATAAGAGCAAATTCTGAAAAATTCTATATTAGCACGGAATTTCAACAATAAAATAAATAAATAAAATGAACCGAATTTTTAAAAACAGAAAGAACGTTTGCACATTCAAAATACCAATTTTTCGAAAGTATTTTTGATACATAGGGTACTAGTAGTGGACACATTAAAAACATTTTCTGTTTTTTTTTTTTTTTTTCCCTTCTGTATTGTTTTTAACTTTAGATACTGTAACTGTAATCATTGTTCGATCTTTTCAGCACATTATCGTTTTTCAAAAAATGCCAACTGGATTACTTTTATACCTGAAAAATTGTTTTTCTGGAAAGATTAAAATGCGCCAATTGTGCACACATCAAAACTCAGTAGTAGACACCTTTAATTTTTTAATTTTTTTTTTTAAATAGAAAAAGCGAAGTAAAATGGAAACTAACTGAAAATATATATTTAATTTTTCGAAAAGTATTTTCTGTTTAGTTATATGTTAAACAAAAAACGATATATATATATATATATATAAACTTATGTCAAAAATTGAAAACATTTTATCTCTGAAAAATTAACGGTTTCAATAACACATATTTTTAATTAAAATGAGTTTTAATTTTAAGTAATACTTTAATCATCTCCTTGTGGGATAATCTCATAAATAGTAAAGCTAAAGTCTTTCTTTTAGATACTGGCTGGGATTCAGCATGTCAATTCTTAAAAAAAAAAAAAAAAAAAAAAAAAGTAAATATCTTTTCAAAAAATGGAAGAATTAATATCTTACGAATATATTCAAGAACTCTTGTCAAATTCTGAGTGAAATGAATTAATATTCCGTTTTACATTACGAATTTGGCAGAATATTTAGCAATGTCTACTACTGGATCTGACTTTAAAAGTCATATAAGCCATTAGTGGATAGGTTTATCCACTACTTGTCATGATGAAATTTTTTGGTACTAATTGTGGACACCCATAAAAATATTATGTGTCAATACAAAATTAAAAACTTAGCACATTGAATGAATTCTGTATACTTATGTTAATCATGTGAAAGCGTAGGGTACAAGAATTCAATTATAAATAAGTTGGGCCAAACCAAATTTTCTTTCCTTATCCAAAACTACAAAAAAAAAAAAAAAAACGCGGAAAATTGACAAAAAATTATTATAATTATTTTTTCTGTTAAACTAATCTTATTTTAAAACCGATAACTTGGAATATATGTAGTTCAAATTGGAGCCCTGCATCGGGTGCCAGGTCAGGTAAACCAATTTGTTTAATTAGCTTGATTGAAATTAAGTTTTTAATCAAATTATTATTAGTTTATTTATTTTTAATTATTGTTTTAAGTTGCATTGAATATTCTAACTTATAATTTTTTAATCATAATTATTATAAACAAAAAATCAGAACAATTAATTTCAATCTATTTCTCTAAATCCATGCTACTTTTATAATTGAATGTTGTAACTACTGAACTACAGGTTATAAAAATATTGAAAATCTATTTAATATTTGTTTTAATATAATTCTTGTGTACAATTTTAAATTAGTACATAGTGAGGAATGTCCCATTCATCCCAACCACCACGTGATCATATAAAGCAGGAAATAGGCTTAATCAGCAATTGTCAATATTCTTCTTGAATATCATAAACACAGTGAAAGATTATGCCTTTTCACTATATAAGAGTTATATTAACTTTGATCAAATAGTTAATATCTTAACTACTACCTAATTGAATCAGTAAAAGCTTACTTTGGCACCTGAAAAAGACACTTTGATTTTTTTCTGCACTTCTACAGATAGCACAATTCTGAAACTACACTTGATGCTACACTATATCAAAAAAATTGTCAAGTTTTCAGCGCTTGCAAAACATAAAAATTTTACTATTATCCCATTCAACCCCACTCTCCCCTACTTTTAGAATACAATTATTAAACAATAAACTACAAACACTAAACGTGAAGCACATTTTAGTACACTTTTGAAGCACACAACAAACATAAATGATTTAAAATTATCATTAATCCATCTTCTATATCTTTAAAATTTTTAACATTACATTTTTAATTCTTTTTAAAATTATTAATCAACGGCGTGGCAATGAAAATTTACTTTATTTTATAACTTTAAAAAGTTTTTAGATGATAAAAAGCATAATTCTTAGATGAATTAATAATTTTATTTGGTTTTCGCGTTTCGGGACGGGTTCGGTTTTAAAGAAATCGAGTGCGGGACGTCAAAAATCTCTATTACGGGTTCGGGTCAGTTTTCGAATCGATTTTATTCATTCATTTATTTATTTTTTGTCGATTATGGTCAAGTTTCGGGTTGATTTAAAATCCATTTGTTGAGTTCGGGTTACTGTAGTTCAAGTTGTTAATAGTAGAAGATGATCAACCAATCCTGAACGCTGTTCGAACCTACATAAAAATTAGAAAACTTGTTTCCAGATTTTAAATTAAAAATCGTCCACTACCTTGTGCTCTTACCGTAATTCAAAAATGTTAGAGAACATTGTAAAGCAAATAGTATCAAAAACGAATAAAAATTACGCCCACACAATTAAAAGTATAAAAGGTAGCCGAAACTTGTCTTTTAAAAAATGAATCTTTAAACTTGATTTTCTCAGTTTCTGATTTTTACATTTCCTACAAGACGGAAAAAGTTATGAATGGAAAGTTATCAAATTGTACTTGTATACTGTATGCAGGAATTTGTATTCTCTGAACCACATTTTTGATAATGTGACCGAAAGTTTTTATTTTATCTCATAATCAATAATAATAATAATAATAATAATAATAATAATAAATAAATATTTTCAAAATTGCATGCTTTCTTTTTCAATAATGAAGTATAAGATAAATTTCAAATTTAAGGTTTGCAGATTAAAGGCGACATTGTTTTAATTTGATATAAAAGTATAGATTCTACTAAATAATTAAAAAAAACGTAATCTTATAGAAAACAGGAGGTAGGTTTTTTTTAAATTATTTTTTTAATATGTATTGATATTTTATACTATTTAAAAAATACATTTATTTAATTTCGAAATGAGGTTTATATTTTTAAACGTAGTGCTATGTTATGCTAATTATTCTATTTATGATGAATCTAAAAAGTATGCCATCATTATACACAGTTTTTAGTTTTGAAAATTGCTTTCTCCTCTTAAACACAAAAGAGCAATAATTTGGCAGAGAAGTTTGAAAAAA
The DNA here is from genome assembly GCA_963930645.1 of Salticus scenicus. Taxonomy (NCBI): domain Eukaryota; kingdom Metazoa; phylum Arthropoda; class Arachnida; order Araneae; family Salticidae; genus Salticus; species Salticus scenicus. The sequence goes on along the minus strand of CAWVNO010000109.1, from coordinate 463,332 downwards.
AATGGCTTTGAAATTTTTTTATCCTTGGATAATCATTAATGTATATATATATATTATTTTATTTATTTTCTCCTCCTCCTTCTTTTTTTTTTTTTTTTTTTGATAAATAATTTTTATTATTTAATCGAAATTATGTATTAGAGAAAATTAATCTTCAAAGAAAGTGGCGGGGAACAAAGGCCAGAATTAACAATACTAGGGAATAAATAAAATGCTGGTAGCTCTGCATTATGTAATTTAAAAAGTAATTACATATCATTAGAAAATTTGTAGTAATTAAAATTAGAAGTAATTACTTTAAATTGCTAATGTTAATAGTCTAAAACAGAGCCCTTTGCTGAAACAAGTTTAAACAACCGAAATATTTATAATGATAATACGAATATAAATTGTTTAAAAAAATGAAAAATGAAATTTAGAAATATTTGCTTTATTGTACTGACTAAAAAAAAAAAAAAAAAAAAAAAAAAAGTGATTACTTTTAATTATTATTTTCTTCTTTTACTAAACATTCCGTTAGTTTTTTATAAATTAAAGGGAAAACAAATCTTATTTGAAAATTTAGATGATATACGCATCCTTTTTAAAGTTTAGAAGTGGTATCATGTTATTACCAAGCTTGTTGTGTTTTCATTTTGCTTTACTTTTCTAAACTGCACGTTGTGTGTGGAAAGATGCACTTACATGTAATGTCTGGCGGAGACGAGAATTTTTTGTGAATTTAGAAATATTTTCTCGTCAAGGTGATACGTACTTAGGATCTTGATTCATTTAGTTTCTTAAGCATTCATTTTGCTTTTACAAATTTTGGAATGTAGCCATCTGTCTGGATACACATGTCACAAACCTACTTGTTCGAAAGATATTTTAGAATATTCTGTCGTGAAACTGTCCTGGAATTTCAAAAATCTGCACTTTTTCAAAAACTGCACATAAAAAAAAATTCGGGTGAAAGTTCTTAAGGTTATAAGAATTTTGCTTCCTTATAGCTTTCGAATATCTAGCTCGTTTAAGTTAAAATTTCTTACAGTATGCTTACAAGTAAGGAGAAAAGGTCACATATTTGAAAGTGAAAAACTAATGTGCAATGTAAAAGAAAGAATATGTTTTTTCTGACTGTAAGCAATTGTTGTGAGATACGCTGTCGTTGCGAGATCGAATTTCACAAGTTTTTTTCTCTCTAAAAGAAGGAAAAGGGAAAAATATCCTACAATAAATCGAATTTTCTGTTTATAATTTACGCAGTTTTTATTCATTGTTTTGAGAGGGCCCACCTGGTGGCTGAAAGGTTAATGTTTTGATCTTCAATTCAGCGTTATTTCAGTTCCAGTGCAAACAGGGATTTTCGTAATGATTCCGAATTTATTTTAAGCACTAGATTCCGATCAAACTAGCCAACTAGTCCTGATGTACAAAAAATTACCATAGATTAACCATTCAAACTAAACTTTTTTTTTTTTTGGAGGGGGGGGGGGGGGGTCGAGGGAAAATCCAGGTTGATATATATGTGAATTTTGAAACATTCAAACATTTGCTTTGAAACATTCAAAAATTTATATTTATATGATGTTATGTATTGTTAATTAACTCATTTAAATTTTTATTTATTTTACTAGGAACACCATGATGTTTGGAAACAAGAATTTTCTTTCGTTTGTTTCGATCATTTTCCTATGGAGGCTATGCAAAATCAAAGGCTATGTAAACGTCTGCGAATATACTCCTACAAATGTGTACTGTAACTGTGAAGTACCATCTTATAGAGACACAGTATCAAACTATAAAGTTTCTTGCATCATTTTACAAAATGTGTCAAAAGCTGATTCCGTGTGGCGGTCACTAGGTGACGCTGAAAACATTTCTTATTTAAGACTCCAGCCTAGGCTGCCAGTGACACTGGAATACATTCCACCTGACCTCAAACGCATGCCTAAACTCAGATTTTTAAAAATCCAAGAAGGTACCTTGGGAACATTAGAATCATATGAATTGTCAGATTTTGTTAGTTTGGAAGACTTGGAGCTAGAAGGAAATGAAATTGAAGTATTAGAGTCGCATGCGATTTCTAATATGCCCAACCTGAAAAAATTAACACTTTCGAATAATAAAATTTACGAGATTTTGGCAGAATCGTTAAATGGATTATTAGAGCTTGAGATACTATTTCTAGACCGAAATAATATTTCTAGAATTGAAGCGTGTGCCTTCTGTAACCTCCAAAACTTGAAAGAATTAGAATTGTGGAGCAATCAACTGTCTGATTTAACTGAATATACTTTCAGAGGTCTAAGATATTTACGGAGGTTGGATTTATATAAGAATAAAATAAGGCTCTTAAATGACAAGATATTTCAGCCTATGGAAAGACTACTCGAACTTGATCTGAGAGAAAATGAAATTAGTTATATTTCTGCAAGGGCATTTAATGGATTGACTAAACTACAGTCTCTGGCGCTAACCGTGAACAGGATTAAAGTACTTCCACACGATGTTTTCACACCACTTTTGAGTATGAGGAATATCGACTTGAACAGAAATGAATTAGAAATTCTCCAGATGGAAGTCGTGGATAGCTTTAAAAATGCAAAAGATCAATATTTTTCATTTTCATTTAAAGGTAAGTTCTGAATCGTTTTTAAAGGCAAATGCAGTCGAACTCGTTCATAAATAGAAGGAAGAGACTAGCACGATTGCTCATTTAATCGGTGTTCTCGTAAAAATAAGATTTAACGAAACTATCAAAAATAAATTTTAGTGTATAAAAATGAATTAGAAGCAGCTAAAAAGACACCCAGACAAAAAAAGAAAATGGCTCGGAAGTTTAGTTTGGATTTTAGATGCACAGTCGATAACAAAAGTCTCCGAACACTAGCAGAAATTCCTATAGAAAAAAAGTACACTTAATACAGTTTTGTTAAATAAATCCTTGTCGAATCCTGTTCTTAATCAGTCTAAAAACAGGATTCGATGAGGATTTATTTAACAAAACTGTTTTAAGTGTACATTTTTTATACAGGAATTTTTGCTATTGTTCGGAGACTTTTGTTACCGACTGTATAGAGTGGTAATAATTAAGCTTTTACTATACATATCCTTATTCAGTTAAAATGAGCAAGCAGGTAAATTTTGTTTGGTGTTTGATAATGCGTTTTTATCACCATTCCTATCGTTAAATTTGCGATTTTCTATCCGAAGTGTCACCTGGCGATCATTTTTTAATTGTTTCTTAATGTTTTGAATGTATTATTAAAACGCCCATATACCAAATTGGTGGCAACGAGCTGCAAGATTTCTTTATAATCACTTTGAAGATAGCTAATCTGTTGAAGAAATTTTCGAGGAGTCATCTAATTAGCATAATAACATGTGTTTGTGATTCATGAAGAAAAAGCTGTAGGTATGTCTGTATATAATTTGTTGCCATTTATTGCTTATTTATTCTAATTTAGAACAAAGCGAAACTATAGAGGTTTTTAAATCTTTTAAATAATAGAAATTTTTGCCAAATTCGTTTTTGGAAAAGCAGACACAAGAAATATTGTGATAAAAGAAGTATTTCAAAACATTTCGTGACAATGCCCTCGCTAAATCCGAATTATGCTCATTGTAAAAGAACTCTACAATAAGTTTAACATTGAATTGTTATCATTCATTGTTATTGAAATTTCTCATTAAGGTTGTTTTTCCATTAAATTAGGGCTGGCAATAACGGGTTCGACTGTAATAAAGTAGTTCCATATTTTATTATTATTCATTTGTATACATTTATTGCTTGTTAAATATTGTCTTTATAATCAAGGTATTCAGTAGTTATGATTTTCATTTTAATAACATTTCTTGTTACTTATTTGAAACTTATACATCTTCCCTTTTCTTTATACGGTTTTAGTGAACTCATAGGTGCCAAGGAAAGTTTTTTAAAAAAAGTTTTCAAGTTTTTAATTTCATTTATTGTGTGATAGATTACTTTTTAAAAATATTGTTGATAAACCTGATTTAAAAATTAGCAATGTTGGCAGCTATAGTTAACCTGTAGTTTTCTTACAGATGTTTGCGTGGTTTGTACGAGAAAAAAATTCAATTTTGTATAAAACACGAAATCCAAATTATCACATTATTATTCAAAATTTTTTCTCTATCTTTTATTGGAGTCAAAGAAAAAAGAGTTTATGAAAAAACATGTTCCCCTTAAGGATAACATTATTATTAAGAAAATTGTCACAAAAATGTCTATTTTTATTTTCTTGTATACATGTATACACGAAGAAAGTATTGGATTCGTGAAAATTTAGTTTTAGATGTATTTTACGCGTTTTGAGACACTCTGAACACTATTTGACTATTTTTAGAAAATGTCTGTCTGAGTGTCCATATGTGTGTGTCACAAATATCTCACGAACGAATGAACGAAATTTAACTAAATTTGGTATTTAGTTGGACCGTAAACTAAACTGGTGCTGATTGCATTTTGGGATCAATCGCTCAACATGTGGCGCTTTGATATCATTCTTCCTTATTTTTAATAAACAAATCAGTGTAAAGTTAAAATGAATTATGGATAATAGTAGTAGTAAACTAGGAAAACAATTATATGCATGTAGGAGCATCGCTTTCCCCCTCCCATTCATGTGGGGAAGTACCTCCTGGGGCATGTAATCTATTTTTCAATATGTGTATCTTTCGAAAACACACGTCAATATCTTTCAAACGAATTGTTGAACCACAGATCTGTGATAATTTAAAACAAAGGTATCGATTTTTTTAATTTTCAAGGGAAAAAAAAAATCTCACGTTGGCACAAGATTGACTTTCTTCATTTAGTGTTAATACTTCTTTGAGATAAAAATCGTCTGCATTGCATGAATTATTTTTTAGATAATTTTGAAGAAAGTCTTGTGGTGGACACAACATACTTAGTTTCATTTCGAAATAAAATAAATGTTATAAATTATTTAGAAGCTGAAAATAAACTAATTTCTTTGATCATGAATTTATTAGATTGTTGCTAACATCCATGTAAATAAGTAAAAAGTAATAATAATACATACTATTCCGGGTATGGGATATGGATCGTATTTTGTATTTTTTGTACGTCATTTCTGAAAGCTTCAGTTCAAGATTTATTATGAGCAAGTGAGTCTTACCCCGTGTTTTAAACACGAGGGAGGACATAGCGGGTTAAAATAAAGAAATAACAATATATATATATTAAAAAAAAAAAAAAAAAAAAAAGCTTCTTTCATCAAGAATTAGGAAAACATAACTTTTGAGAGAGTTTGATCAAGGCCTAGTGGAATTGTGTAAGCGCCCCCAAGATTTTCGTTTTAGCACCAAATGTAATCGTTAAAGAGAAAAAAGAATGTGTACATTTAATAATGTGTGTATGTAATTAGAATTTGTTTGAAAAATAACATAAAGGAATTCTTGTTATTTGAAACGGCGTACCTTTAGATGGCGTTGACGTACCTATGAACATTTACGCACAATATATTTTTGGGGTTCTGCTAGCCCAAGAGTCTTAAATTTTAAAATAACTGCAAATTTTTTGTAATTTTTCCCCCCGTAATTGATATAAAAAAAATAATAATGATAAATTTTGGGTAGTCTTAATAAAATAAAAATTGGTTTGAAAAATAATGTACTCCCCCCCCCCCCCCCTTGTCAATCTTTATAATATTTCTCTAACGTGGACTAGTTTCAATTATTTTTTGTCGAAACGATACGATTCTCGAGGATAAAAAAATAATATTTATACATGGACAATATTTAAGCACGCGGACTTAGCGCAATGGACTAATTAAAAAAATGACGACACTTGTCTTATGAGATTATTTTAGAAAAAAATGTATTTTTAACAGTTGTTTCTTCAGAATCTTTGCAAGCGTCATTTTAAGCCTAGCAATATTTTAAAGATATATACAGAATATGAACTTTTGTGTCAAAAATTGACGAAAAAACACAATCATAAAGAATATAATCAAAATAGGAATTATTTTATTTTATTAATTAATTAATTTATTTATTAAAAATAAATAAATAAAATAAAGTTATCGCCAACATGGCGACAAAAATTTAAAAGGCGTCGCGGGAGTCCTATATTAAAACTGTACTGCCTGTGGAAGTATGAAAATTGGGTCGTGAACCATGAATTTTATATGGAAACCTTTCTTTGAATGATTTTGGTTTCACTATTGCACAATATTAGTTTGGTTTTAATAATAATTTGGCTTCTGGTAAATTAAAATTTTAATTAGGTGGTGAAATTGGTATAACATTTATGAGTTTCAAAATTTAAAGGCAAATAAGAAAAGAAATAAAGTGCGAATATTTTGCCCGGGTTTGCTAGTTTTTTAATATTTTCAGCTTGCGCACGTGGTTTAAATTTTGAGAATTTTCGTTTTTAACATATTACAACAAGGTTGAAAAGTGTTAATGACTTCGGTTAGTCTGTTTTTTCCGCGCTCTAACTCCCTTAAATATTCACGGAATTTTTTTAAAAACTAATATGTGTTATTCAAGTTTACTATCGGATGTTTCCTATTGAAAATAGAGGGAATAGCTCTGCTGATTTGTGTACAGGGACACCTTAAAGTATTCCAAAGCATTCCGTTCTATGACAGTATCTTTATAAATCAAATTTTAATCATTTTAGTTTGCACAGATCTTAATGAAATTGAAATATGTTATTCATATGCAAAGAATAATGCTTTCTATAGAATATAGTATGATTAAGAATAATATTTCTTAAATGGGCCAAACAAAAATATTCAGTTACATTAACGTCTATTATTGGAAATATGCTGAAATTGTATTTCGTTTGCATTAAACGTTTTTAACACTTTCTAATAATTTTTAAATGTGAATATTGAATATGTGTTTCTGTCTGTCTGACTATCCATCTGTCTATCTATTTGTATTGCTACCATTAGCGTCTGTAAATATTTTTAGAATTTTTAAAAGATGATATATGTTATTTAAGTTCACTGTGGAATGTGCCCTATTTGAAATGGCATTAATAGGTCCTGTACGAACACTCAAAAAAAAAAAAAAAAAGCCAATGAATTGCGTTTTAGGACAGACATTTTTATAAATCACATTTAAATAACTTTGTATCGCAAAAACCATAAAGAAATAGTTATTATGGTAAAATAATGTTTTGTATTGAATATGATATTCTTAACTTTCAAATTTACAGGGCAACACAAAAATATTCAGTTACATTAAGAGCTGCACTTTCTTTTGCATTAAGCATTTTTAACACTTTCCAACAATGTTTAAGAGTGATTAGGAATTCAATTAGTCTATATTTATGCTTTTCAGTCATTCTGACTTTCTGTTTTGTGATAATGCACGCAAAGAACTTTAAAAGTTATACGATACAACAAATACGTACAGTTGGAAAGCGTTAATAATCAATGCAAAACGCACGATTTTTTGTACTTGTTTCTAATGCACAAAGTTTCTATCGCGTAAATAATTCTTTGTATAAAGAAGAATTCATAAAAAATAAGGTTTTATCTCATTTCCGTTTAAACTTCGTGAACTACTTAACTGCTTGTAAATGTAACGTGAAACTAAAATATGGTTATATAATAAATAAATAAATAAATAAAATAAAATAAAAATAAATAAATAAATTTTAATCTTAGAATTAATACTTAAAATATATAAACATTATTACATGTCAGCTAAGTTAAAGTTCACTTAAAAACATTTAAAAGGAGCATTCATCACATAAAAATCATGAATAAAGCAGATTAAAATTCACAACGAACAAATGTTTTGGACTGACTTTATCAGTCCCTCACTAGTGTTAAACTATATAGTGAAAAACAGTTGCAAACATACATTCAATAAACATCCAAACAAGATCGCATATTCAATTGGGATCATGCATCATCATGCATGTACACATCATGCCAGTCACAAATATAAACCTACAACATTCTATGATCATTCGTTTTTGAGTTATGCGAAATACAAAATCCATTTCGCAAATCGGTATTACAATACATCCTTATACATAAGGAAGTGAAAATATTTTTTTCGAATTTGATTATGCATCAGTTTTATTTTAATAATTAACTGTTCACGTAGTTAAGGAATGTTACCCTTTAAGTTTACGTGCTAAGTTACTTAGTTGTTGATTGGCAATAAATAGGTATTGCTTCTTTATGTGTATGTGCATATCTGTTGTAAGAAAGCATGTTATTAAATTAATGCTTATTGAAATTAAGGTGATAAGTACCGTAGTCGTTGGATTGGACACTAAATAGGCTCTGCTTCTTCATGTCTATGTACAAATTTATTGTAATGAAGCATGTTATTGGAAGTTGAAGCCGACTGAAATTTCGGTAACAGATTATTTACTTACTTGTTAGATTCTGCATTAAATAGGCTCAACGTTATAGTGTACATGTTCATGTCTGTTGTATATGTGAGAGATAATGTACATATATAATCAGTGTCGATGTGTCCATGGAAGCAATGGAAGCAGCGCTTCCCCTATTTAAGATTTTTAAAAAGTGATCAAGTAATGTCGCCTTGTCACAAGACTGAATTGATTCTTCCTCTGCTTTTGGAAGCGCTTCCATAGTTTTCTGAACCACGCCTCGCCCCTGTATATAATATTTGTATGTACATTGAATTTTTTTTCCCCTGTAGCAAATTCTAGGCCGTATATGGCGCTAAAAACTGAATAAATACTTTATGGATAAAAATAAGAAGGATTGTAGAAATCTCAGTCTGTTTATACGCATAAATAGGAAGCATTAATAATTTACTGCTTAGATAATACTTAAACCTCTAACAAATATTAAAAAAAAAAAAACTTTCCTCACAACTTGAACACTGGATTAACTTATTTTAAGTTTTCTTTTAGATTAATGCTAGAAAATATTTTCTAAGGCAAACTCAATTCATATCTTTTATGCCGCAATTAAATATCATGAACTACGTTTTTTTTTTTTTTTTTTTTTTTTTTTTTCTTTATCCACACCCACTTTTTTGATGCTCTTCCAAAAATTGCGGCAATCTTTTGTGTCTTGTCTTAAGATTTTTCTTTTTGATATGACAGTGTTCCTTGAAGGAATACTTAAACGAAAATAGAAAGTTACACTTGACGATATGACAGAATCCACGCGTTTTTCTGACATAGGAGGGGCTTTAATCCCCTGGAGACACTGCAATATATAGCCTTAACTCAAGACTAACTTATAGAACTAATCTGCTGTTCTCTCCCACGAGTTTACCAGATAAATGTTTCTGTATATTTTTTTCCTCTTCATCTGATTTCTTGGGGAATGACAAGCTGAAAAAGTGTTAATTTTCGTCTTGTCCGCCATTTATTTATGTAATTTTTTTAATACTTTATTTATACACAAATATATTTTATTTGTAATCTTTTGTACTTTTTGTTTTCGCGTTACGTCCATTTTTTATTTATTTATTTTTAATTTAAGCTGATTATCTGTTTTCTGTAAAATTGTACGCTTAAGTTATAAATATTATATGCGGAAATACATATACATATATATAAATATATTTAAATCTTTAAATATCGATGGTTTTCTTGTTATACCATTTGGAAAAAAATGCTTTTAGTTTCTAACAAGTGGTGAAAACTGAAAAATTAGTTTTGTGTATGTGTTCCATCTATTATCCTTTATAATTTTTTTTTTACTATAGAAAATGAACATAAAATGCTTATTAAAAAAGAAAATAATTGAAAGATAGACCAATGCATTATATAATTTTATTTTAATTAAGGATTGTTTAATCAATTTTTTATCCGTATCGTACATACTTTATTATAAAATAATCAGTAATTTAAAGAAATTACTTTCCATTATTCTCTGAAATATTGCATGGAAATGCATTTCTTATATATATAAAGGCTGTATATATTAAAAAATATTGCTGTACAGTTTAAAATAATAAAATAAAATTATAACAAATTTTCTTTTCTCACCTTTTATTTTATTTTATTTTATTTTTCTGTATGCAATGAATTTCGGAAAAATTATAATGATAATTCATAATAAATATTTAAAAAAATTAAATATAATTAGCTACATAAAATCCATCTTGTTTTTATTGAATGAATTTTGCAATTAATATTACAAACAGTATAAACGAAACTTATTCTGAAATAATAATTAAAATTAATACTCACATGTTGTTAACACATTTGCTCGTAATTTTTTTCTGGTGCACGTCATGAGATATCTTAGTATAGTAATCGGTTTTATTATCGACTTCGCCTTGATCTATCTATCTATATTTATGTATTATATTTATCAGTGTCTTTACTATTTATTGTTAAGGGGGAAAAAAAAACTATTAATTGTTAACTGAGTATTTTGTGTAAACTAAGTTTTTTCATTTTTAGTTTTCAATGTCAAAAATTATCTGAGAAACCGAACGGTTCTGTGCGGAAAGCTGGCAAATGGAAAGTGCCGAGTTCGACCCCAGGTCACGCTAATCAACCTAGCAGTTCAGAGTTTTCCGTGGTTTTCTCCGAAACTTGCGTAAATACCGGGTAGGATCCCTTAGAAAGACCCCCATGGAGGGCATTCCACTCATTGGCCAAGGACTTTAGCATAGTCAATCGGCCTTAAAACCTACAACTAACCAACTAACAACAAATTGTCTGATCTCGCGCACTCTGCATCCCACATTCTTGAAGTAACATATCTTTATATTCATTTTAGTGCACGTATACATGTTTTAATAGGTTTTTTGAGCTGTCTTTTAAAAACACCATAATACGGGAATGTATGCAGGAATAAAGTAGGTGAAATAGGAACAGAGTTATTTAAGAAATTTTCTATATGCCGAAAATTATTTATCAAACTTCAGCTGCTCTTACATTAAAAGCATTTTAATAATATATTGAAAAATTCTGAAATTAATGTTTAGAAAGAACTCGAGAAATAGTATTTTTATAGACTATTTTGTAAAATTATTATAGGAACATCTTGAAATTTTCAAATTTATACTAATTAAGATAAATATTGATTTCTTTTATTGTATCAAATTTAGAGACTAAGAAAAAAAAAAATTATTTTTTAATTTTTTTGTATAGTGTAATAAGTGGATCGCTAAATAGGAGAAATCAATTAAACATTTATTTTAATAGGTGATATAAACCCTTTAAAAAAGTATCTGTGGCAGAATTAGTGAGGAAGTTTTTGATGTCTCCCTCTCCTTCTTCCACTTCTTTCTCCTTACTCGGATGCACGCCTGTGAATTCCGCGTAATCTCGTTTCCTCTCTCTTTTTACTTTCTCTTACCCATAAGGTAGAGAAAGTATTGTTTTTGGGTCAAATTTTCGAATGCGAGATTTTGTTATATTTACACGTTTTGAGGTCCCCTGAATACGAAAATCATGTTTTTAGCAAATGGTCTGTGTGTATGTCTGTGTGTGTGTCTGTGTATGTGTCTGTGTGTGTGTCTGTGTGCGTGTCTGTGTGTGTCTGTTATCAGCATATCTCAAAAACAAATTATCGCAGAAAGTTCAAACTTGGTATTCTAAATGTGTATCCTATAGGGATGCTACAGTAAGCTTTTCGTTAAGATCAAGCAAATGGTTCGTGTACAGGGACAATCAAGAGAATTCTAATACATTACGTCTATGGGGGCAATTGCAGGTAAGTAGAGTTTAACGTCTATAGACTGCACTAAACCAAATGAAACGAATATATATTTTTTGTAATAGAGATAGTTAACTGGGGAAAAAATTTTGTGTATGTAGGAGCCTCGCCTCCCCCCCTGGGGGGGAAGTCCCCCCTCGAGGGGAGTAAATTTTCATGATGGGTATCTTTCAAAAGGGCTCGCCAATACCTTTAAAACGAATGGTTGAACCATCGATATGCGATAATTTAAAACAAAGTTATTGATTTTTTTTACTTTTAACGAAAAAAAAAAAACTTTTTTTTTTTTTTTTTTTTTTTTTTTTTTTAACATTGAGAATAAAATGGGCTTTTTTTTTTAGATATTTGGTGTTATGCTACTTCTCTAATATGGAAATCGTCTGCATTATCATAAAAGATATATTTTTAAAATTATAATATTAATAAATTATTTTTTAAAAACAGAATTATTTTTTAATAACCGAATTAAATTCTATATAAATGTAGGTGCATTAATCAAACGGGGGGTTGAGGGAGGCGGTAGCCCCCCTCACACGGAACTAATTATCATATGAAACTCTTCAGAAGCCTAATATGAATTGTTTAACGCAGGTTTACATAACAGTACTCGTTATCTTACCTTTTAATCTGCAACCTGTATTTATAGTATTAAATTTCAGGGTAAGAGAAAGTCGTGTGGGTGACACACCAGATTATTTTCTTTCTTTTGAGCTCGTTTGAGCTTCTATTTTACTAAAATTTTTGAGAAAAATGTCTGCTCTTATAACTCCAATTGTATAGCAATAATGTTAATTTTTTTTTTCATTTGTCTAAGCCTTAAAGTGAAAAAGTGCTATGCAGACGTACATTGTTGCCCTACACAACCACTGATTCAATGTGTGCAGTCGTGCATGTTTGGTAACATTTATAATTTGTTTTTGTTCAAGAGTATTGTTAATATACGCCTATTATTCACACCACTTTTTTTACACAGCATTTTTCTTCTTATTTCATCATAATTATGCCTTGTGAGAAAAGTTCTCTACAAGCAAAGTGCTGTGAAAAATAGGCGGTTACTAACAATACTACGGAATAAATAAAAAAAATTATTAGGTATATATGGGTAAAATATTTTATGCTTCTCTATAAGAGAACCATAAGTCTTAAGTACGTCATTTCCCATGATGACCAAGCCTTAGTAAAACAAACCAGTATAGCAAATACTAAATTTGTTCTACTTTAAATGATTTAACAGTATAAAATGCGACTGAAAAAAGTTATAAATCCTACACTTTTAAAAGGCTATACATTGTGTAATGGTAATATATAAATCGCTTATCTAGTTTGAGCTCATTCGACGTTTAGACGTTATCTTGCTCACTTGCTCTCGTACATGCATTACTATAAAATTAGCTAAATTGATTTCAACATACCTCAAAATGCTATACAATTGATGATCAAGATACCAAAATATCAGTCGGATTTTTTTCACGATTACAATAATTTCCTGACATTAAGACATTGAATAAATTCGAAAAGTAAAAAAAAAAAAAAAAAAGACAGGGAAAAAGAGACGTTGCCGCAAATCGTTCTCAGAGGCCAAGAAATTGCAAAAATTATTCTTGTTTCTTTTTTAATCTCTTTTGGGGCAAAATGGGGCTAATGACCTCTTGTTCTGATAATTCGTTTTAAGCATTTATACCAAATCTTTACTAAGCTGGCTTCCGATTTTGTTTAAGTAATGATTTTGCCGATTTCCCTTGACAAGTATTAATGGGTCCACCATCTTAATTCCTAATCGGTGATTATTTTTTTCTCGAGGTAATCTGGTAAGGCAGGTTTCGATAAAAGTTTTGTTGAATTCAGACTAGAATCTGCTAAGTGTGGACTCCTATGGTGCAGGTTTAATTTATTACGCGATGAAATCGTGCTGATTAAGAGTAGCAAAACCTAACATGAGTGGTTTGGTAAATTGAAGCAAGTTGTGATAACTGAACTGTGATTTTTAATTTTGTAATTATAGACTTATGTGATACATTTTATCATGAATTGTTTTTAATCTATGAATTGAAATTAGTTAAAGTTATTGCCAGTTGCCAACAGATCATTTTGGCTCACTCGTTACTTTCTCACAAACTTTTCGGCTGATTGCTGAAATAAATAATTTATCAGCTTAAAAAAAATAACTTTTTAAAATCGTCTGATTTTTGTAAAAGGCTCTTTTTAAATATAATCTTAAAAAAAAAAAAAAAAAAAAAAAAAAAAAAAAACATAAACTTTTTACAAAAAAGAGCTTGGAGAGCGCTTTCGATCATGCCGTAGCTCAAGGAAGTTTAGGGCTTTGTGCCGGTACTGTCTCCCACTCCATGCTCCACACTCCATACTGTTATTATCAAAATTTATTAAGTTTTTTCTGAAAGTCTATGGTCACGCCACAAAATATCTTCTATCTTCTATCAAGTAATCAATAAATTCAGCTGAGCTGCTCAGCCAATGTATTGCCTCTTGGATTCGTTCTTGGGTGATCTACTTTCATCAGTAATTAATTTTTAACTTGACTTTTTACAGCATATCCTGAGTTGCCAACGCAGTAATATTATCTTTTCGAAAGCGAAAAATTTATCGTCAGAATTCTTAGTAGGTGGCTGAATTTTACCTCCTCTCCTATATAGAGTCATTACATTTATTTGCCTGCCTTATATGGAATTCGAACCGATGTTCTCAGTTGGAAGCCGAAACCAGATGTGCCATCATTCTATTTCAGTGACATCATATCAGTGTCACAGTTAAGGAAAAATTTCATATTTTATTACTTTCTTCTACAATTTAGAGTTTATGTTTTACTTTAATTAATCTGTCATTCCCCCCCCCCCCTCAAAAAACTGCAATGTGAATTACTATATCTTTCACTCTTTCCTGTATTTTTACATTGTTATTATTATTATTATTATCATTTGCATATATTTTATTTTATCCATTCTGTGAGATCTTGTAGGGGTATATATATTACCTTTTCCTCTCATCTCGATTTAGTACATAATGCCTTTTTTGTTCACAATTGCGAAAATGTGATAAGACCAATTTATAACTGTGAACAAGGGCATAAATTGGGATTTTCTGTGCGTTATCAGATTTAATTTCTCCGTAAAAGCGTAACTCACAAAGAGTACTCACTTGGTACGTGCAACGAATTGTTTTGAGGTAATTATCAAAATGACATTTTTATTTTTTTATTTTAAGTGTCTTTTATACATTGTAAAATTCAGGATAAAGACCTCTCCTCCCCTTACTTAAAATGTTTCCATTAATTTTTTGATGCATTCCGGTCAGTGGAAATCTTTATTTTGCTAGAAGCTAAAAGAAGCTGTTTTACATATACCTGACATCGCATTCAAATTACATACTGAGGTATCACTTATCTGTGTAAGTGACTTTGTTTTAATACATGTTCTCTTTCAAAGCTGTCGTTTTGAGATAACAAACCAAGTTTTACAACTAATACCTGACACAAGCAATATTTATGTGTAATGAATATTATATTATTTTTTTTAATGCAAAACTAATGATATTAACGTCTTTATCAATCCCCACCTATCACTAAAATACAATCATTCATAGTAGAATGCCTGTATTTTGCAAATGCAAAGCAAACTCTTTATCTTAAAAGTCTGGTTTTTTTTAAACACTTGCTTCTTGAAATAAATTATATTTCTACCTCCCCTTTTTATACAATAACATAATAATAATAAGTACTCATGTTTCACAGTGTTTTTACAAATGAACACGTATGCTACTTATGAAAATTTTGTAATTACGCGTATTGTTTTTGTTAAATTTACTAATTTCTTTTCTTTTTGGCACATAATTACAAGATTAATACTGTTTGTTACTTTATTCTACCTAATGTATTTATTTACTTGCTAACTTTTATGAAATATGCTTGCATGTGTTTGGAAAAAATGTAATCGAATTCTTTATCCGAAATTTAACAGAACATGGGCGAAAGCTTTAGAAGGAATATAAGTAATTATAGGAAAAACTAATTTACAAAGAGATATTTGGAAATTAACTCTTTAATTGTACGCTTTATTGTACACTTTATTTATCTTGTAATTATTTATCGCAATGTATGAAGATGTGATTCATAATCAAGGTTTGAAAGATGTTTGTTTCTTGCGTTCCTAATTTTTAAACTTCTCAGTACTAATGTTATAACATTATATGAAATTTTATTCACAACAAGTTAGACAAAATTAATGCATAATTGCCCCTCTAACGAATTTTTAACACCACTATTAAAAAAAAAAAAACCTCCTTATTAAATGACTAAAATTCCACAATTAAATGATAAAAGTAATACTGGTGTTAAAGAATCGAGAGAATTGGTAGCTATGTGAATGAAGAACAATGCTTTTGTAGTAATCTCGGGGTTTAAAATAAATAAAAGTTAAAAATAAATAAGTAAATAATTAAAAAGTAATTCCCTTTTTTTTTTTTTTTTTTTTTTTTTTTTTTTTAAGTGCAAGCACATTGCACGATATTTTTACATTCACCATCTAAAACATATTCATCACGTGTAAAATGAATATAGTTTACAAATGAACATGTAGAAGAGATTGATTGCAATGTCTCTACGCCCGAGCACGAAGTACACTGTGGTAGTTTTTACAGCAGAACGTTCTGGCACCCGTTTTACCAGCACATTTTACTGTTAAATTTGGTAATTTAAAGCGAAACATCTGTAAAGAAAGACACTTTTACAAATGCTTCTGTTCTAAATTATTATTATTATTATTTTAAGCAGACTGTGTTGGCCCCCCATTTTGCCAGCACATTCTGCTGTAAAAACTACCATTATTTTTTACAGTGTAACGCACAAAAATGAAATCTATGTTCAGTTTTTAACAGCTCTTTTTCCTTTGAAGGTTTTTTTCCCGAATTTCTTATGTGAATACAAACCAAAGATTGCCAAAATATTCTATCATTCTTTAAAAAAAAAAAAAAAAAAAAGCCATTTGATTACCCTTAGAAGATTTGAGCAATGAAGTTGTTCTTCAGTTTTTCTATAGAAGAGACAAGATTCTCATAATGTTCTTATAACATTTTTACATAATAATTAAATAATTAATTTTTTAATATTAAATTATGAAATATTTATTTGCCATGGAAAGTAGCCAATGTCCAAATCTGGTTTTAAAATTAAGGGCAAATAAAAAGATTGTTTATTACTTAATGAAAATTAGTTTTTTAAACTAAAGTTAAAGATTTTGAACAGTTGTTAATCGATAACGTCTTTACTTTCCTTTAAAATAAATTTTATGATTATTTGATTTTAATTTATTGATGCGCAATATTTGTTTTATTTAAAATACTAGAAGGCTCTGCCTCCTGCATTTAACTGCACTTATGTTGTTTACTTAAAAAGTTATATAAGCTTACTGCGTAATAATCATAATAATAAAACCTTAGAACTTTTATTTGTTGAGATTCAAGTATAATCTTTATTGATATTTAGCTTGAATGATTTTCGTTTACCATTGGCATGAACGTCGTTAAGTCACTCGGATCATAAATTTGAGTTAGTCATAAACCTAAACAGTTTTATGACTTAGAAACTTTTTATTATTATTATTATTATTTTACAGCTCGTGGGAAGTAAAGAAAAGAAAGATTTATATATTTAACCTTTATAAAGATGATATCATAGAGGAACAAATTGAACACACAATACCTAAGTTTTATTCCCGTCTTGTATTCTTTTAGGTGTAAAAGTATGCTTCTGTACTTGTTATTTTTCGCTTTGTAATTTACATTTTTTTTTTTTTTTTAACCCTCTTTCTTCGTCTTTTTTTTTTCTATCAGTCTTATCACTTTCTGGTTACGATTAGTCATTTCTGCAAATATATAGTTTACTTTCAAATTGAAAGGGGTACATCACAGATCATCAAGGTCATCCAAAACCCATGTTAACCCCACTTCGTTCAAATTGTTTATAGTGTTACACATTATCTAATTGTTATTTCTAAATTCCGTTTTCACATTCTGGAGTTATACAACCGTTAGTTATACAACCGTTAAATTAATACTCGTCTTTCCAAAATTCATTTTTTTTTTTTTTTTTTTTTTTTTTTAATTTGAATTTTGAGTTTAAAAATACGAATTTTCACTAAATGCATTTTTCTGATTTTTTTAATCTGTAAAATGAAACATATATATATATATTTTAAATCAATTTTTGGGAAACGAGAATTGTGAATTTTCTGAATGTGGAAAACGGAATTTCAATGTAACAATCTTAATGATAAATTAAGGACTATCGTTTTTATTTTCCTTTCCTTCTTCTTCTTCTCCCCCCCCCACCCCACCCACACATTATCTTTTAATATTTCATGTATGAAAAAACTCGATTTTTAAGATTTAAATGCTAAAAAATATATTAGAACTAATTAAATTATTATTATTATTTTGTATTAGTATTTAAAGAGAATAAAATTTTATATTCTATAGTTCGAATGTCTGTTTAAATTTTGTTAAAATTAGAGTTTCCATTTAATAAACAAAGTCATTAATCGTCATTTAAATAACTTTCTTCGAACTCGTTTTCATTATTTGAAACTTAATTCGAAATTTTATTTTGAAGGGAAAAGGAAAAGCACTTAAACAAATGCCTTCTTTTATAATGCGTTTCTAGGTATAGTTTTAGGTTTCATTGAATATACTTTAATTTGTTTTTTTTTATTATTATTCTTTTATAATGTATGCGCACTTAATTTGAACCATTAATACAACAAAAAATTAAGAGAGAGAAAATTAAAATCTAAAATAAAATAAAATAAAATAAAATAAAAATAAATAAAAAATAAAAAATAAAAAAATAAGTGGGTTACAGTCAGAAATATACTTATGATTTATTGAACCATTGGTAAAAAAATTCGCATTTGATTTTATCCATTATTATATGTTCTTTAACATCTATTTTAGATGTGTAAATTGAAAGTTTTCCCGCGAATAATGATGTAAGAATCTTTGTGGCACTTACACGACTTTCTCTTTCCCTGCACTTGAATACTATAAAGGCAAATTAAAGATTAAGGGTTAAGATAACAAATATTTTATCAAATCATATTTTAAAACAGTTAAAAACAGTTTTAGAAAAGATTTTATTTGAGCTATATTTATGGTGAAGGGGATATTTAAGGCTGTTTTTAAATTTAAAAATTCATTTCAAATTATTCAGACAATTTTTACAAACACCACTCCTTGAAATTTACCAATCTTGTTCAACTTTTTTCTAGTGGCACCCCATTTGGTCTTCACTATACCAAATTTAAAGTTCTTTCATTTATTTGTTATTAAGTTATGCTGATAAAAGACACACACACACACATATATATGTACCATTTGCTAAACGATTTGATTTTCGTATTGAGGGGACACCAAAACACGGATAAACAAGCAGAATTTAAATTCGGATGTCAAACAATACTTTGTCTACCATATGGATATGAGAAAGTATATTATCATTCCTAAGCAATATTCCTGTACTTTATGAAAGGTAATAAAAAAGCTCCATAAATTGTTTTCAAAAGAAAAGAATGTTTTCGCTTAATTTTGGATAGCCATGTATATTGTACATGAATTATATACAAACCAGACATTGTAACTCAAATTAATCTGTGTGTACTAAGAGATTAATAGAGTAATTTAATTACTCTAGGTGTACTCTAGAGCAGGGCCCGAAATTTCAACTCAGATTACACTCGCCGAAAAAAAAGTTTTACTCGCCACAAAATAGAGTTGTCATTTTTTTTTCTTCTTTTTTGCGCATTTTGGGTTCTTTTTTCTTTTTTTAACTAACTATTTGAAATGCTTTTACAAATATACTTAAAATTATATATATTAAAAGTGTGTCGTTTATCATCCTCTCTCATAATCATCTATAATCAAAAATCATTATAAACATAGGCAGTATGTTTAAATGGGCTCGGGATCACTTTCATGCGCCAATATCGCATAGGCAAATTTTCACATTTCTCTTCTGCCGGATAGTGGGCGACGGGCAAAGAGGTTCTCTGCTCGTCTATTCTCCCTCTGCTTGGAGAAATCATAGTGGGAGAAACGAAACTGCCGAAGAGATTAAAAATTTTAAGTATGCACTAAGCATTTTTCCTTTCCAGCTAAATATTAGGTTATAAGATGGCAAGATTTTACCATATTTAAATCTATAAAAAGAATGTTTTCTGTCACCATATCGTGTAAAAATTCTATCTATAACTAGACCAAATTTTTACTCGCCACATTAAAAATTCCACTTGCCAATGGCGAGCTGGCGAGCGGAAATTTCGCGCCCTGCTCTAGAGTAATTAAATTAATCTGTTAATCAGTCGACTCCTAAGCTGTCCCTACCGATTCCTCTTAAAAGCGGACAATACCTAATCTCGCCGGCAGCCTTGCCCCATGTTATTCTATGGGAAAATTTGTTTACATAATCACTCATTACCTAATGAATATTTTTCAATTCTGTTTTCACATTTAGAAAATTCTTAAGCGTTAAATTAGTACTTGTTTTCCAAAAATTGATTTTTTTTTAAATTTTAGTATTTCATTTTGCGACTAGAAAATGAGAAAAATGCATTTTGTGAAAAATCTCATTTTTGAACTCAAAATTAAAATGTAAAAATTTGAAAAAAATGAATTTTTTAAAAATGAGTACTCATTTAACGGTTATGAATTTTCTGACTGCGAAAACAGAATTAAAAAATATTCATTAGGTAATGTGTAATTGACGAAATAAATTTTCCCATAGAATAACATTGGCCATGGCTGTCCGCGGGATTAGGTATTGTCCCCTCTTAACGGTTCTCTTCACTTACCGTCGCCGGAAAGCCGAGTCAATGTTATTCTATGGGGAAATTTTCTTTACAAATAACTTATTAACTAATGCATATTTTTAAATTCTGTTTTCATGTTCAGAAAATTCCCAACTGTTAAATTGACGGATCTTTTTTAAAAATGTATTTATTTATTTATTTATTTATTTTTAAATATTTTATTTTGAAATTGCAAAATGAAAAAATTTCACATATTGAAAATTCGTATTTTGCAGCTTCAAAATAAAAAAATTAAAAATTAAAAAAAATAACTTTTAAAAAAGGTCCGTCAATTTAACAGCTGAGAATTTTCAGAAATGTGTAAACAGAATTTAAAAATATATAATAGTTAATAAGTTATTTGTAAAGTAAAATGTCCCATAGAATAACATTAGCTTCGGCTTCCGACAGCGGTGAGTGAAGCGGACCCTTAATGGTCAGTCGTCACGATATTGTCACTATTGGCTCGTTTAGTTGATAAAACAGAAAACTAAAACATAGCTATATTAAATGTAGATATTATTATACACAGAAATATCTATCTATCTCTATATATAGATGTTTTAACAGACAAAAATATATTAAATATAAATATTATAGCATACAAATACGCATTCTGGTTAATTTTGTTGATAACGCACACATACACGCAAACACACACATTTATGTTTTTAAACATGCCTATGATTCACTCTTTTTGTATGTGTCATACATATACATTATTTGTTATTATATATATAAATGTGTCCTTGCAGAATTTGTAAAATTCTATTATGTAACTATTACGCACGAATTATTTTAAGACAGAATGCGGTTTTCTACATTCATATCTGTATTAATCGCAAAATTTGGACATATATGAATAAGAATTAGCTCATACGTATATTTATTTCTTAGGTAATAGAGATTGGAATTTCCCAATTCGTGATATTCGAAATAAATATGAAGATTACATTCCTTGGTAAACCACAAATTTCTGAATACGATTCAATAATTTATTCTCTTAAGAATTCAAGTTAAAGATCATTGTGTCAATTCATTCATTACGTGTTATGACCCTTTTTCCTTGATCTTGAACATATCCGCGTGAATGAAAGATTTGAATAATTGTGAAGAGGCAATTAATCTTGAAGGACTTTTGAGTGGTTACACCTTGAGATTTAACCAGCTGTGCCATTCAAACTGGAAAGGAGATCAATCAATTTGAAAAGTTAGAATCCATTCCTAATTCTTATTTTGAAGTTACGTAAATGGATTTTTTTGTTTGGTTATATAAATTTTAATTAAAAATAGAGAAGTTTATTCCGGACTTTTTTTTTTTTTTTTTTAAGTTTTTCAGTCTTATTAATTATCTTAAAAATTGATTTAAAACTCTGGACTTATAGATTTATTGAATTACGTTGAAGTAAAAGTAAAACTTGCTTTGCTTATAACAAGAAGTAAGTTCTTAAGAATTATTTATTTTCGTATTATTAGAAATTTTCATTGTAAAGAATTACTTTTCAAAGTATTCAAAGTAAAAATTTATTATACTGCCAATCCGTAATATGCTATGTTTTTCATGAAGCATTACGTATTGTGGGGTGCAGTTAGTATCAAATCGGTTCTTTAACAATTTACGTAACAAGAAATCATCATGAAACTAGCATTTTTGTAATGTTTAAATGAATCAACGGGCTCGTAATTTGAAATATTGAATGAGCCGCGACCATGCCTAAATTTTATTATTATTTCGGGTTTAAATTTTTATTTTTACTTCGGCCTGGCCTGTTTTTTGGCCTATATTTTTATCTTTATTTTGGGCTGACCGGGTCAACACTGTTACCATGCGGGCCGTACCGGATTCATGCGGGAAATATTTGCTCAGTGCAGACCTGTATGTTGACTACAAAATTATTTTTTCATCAGCGTAAGGAAAATGACAGATGCTTGCACACAGACTTACAAAAAATATTATGTTCAAATTTTAAATATTTGTAAAAGGGCAGTGGATTTTTTTTTCTTTTCAGATGAATGTTTCAGTGTTCATTTCTCTTTTAATAAATGTAGAAAATTAAATAATTAAATATACATTGAATATTATGAGAGATTCTATCGATAATAGTAAAAAAGAAAAAATAAATAAACTTTTAATTAATTCGTTGTCTGCTTGGTAGAACAAGCGTATAAGCGATTGTCGCTATTGTTTATTAAATCTAAAAATACAGTATACTCCCGATTATCCGCGGAATTGAGTCTCATGGGTTCCGCGGATGATGCAAGTTGTGGATAAACGACAAACGTCTGGGAATGAGGGATAAATGAGGTAAAAATGTTCTAGCCTGAAAACACAGTTGTGTATTATATATATGAAACATAATACAAATAATTAAAATATTCATAACGTAGTAAAAATATTTGTATTTTATATATTATTGGCTGTAAAAACAATAAGCAAAAAAGCGTCTTACGATGCAGGCATTGTACAGTCTGTAAGCTAATTTATGAACTAAATTAAACAGTAACGCAGGCATGCCAACATTTTAATTTATTACGAAGTATTGCAAGTACCTACCCTTCTTTCACACCACTTTATTTTTAGTGAAATATTCTCCAACATGTAATTACGATTAAATAAGAAGAAAAATACGCTTGAAAAGAAGTTGAGTAAAAAAAAAAAAAAAAAAAAAAAGAGGCCGGTACTAAAAATGCTTCGGAATATATTAAAATGTCAGCATATCTAGTAGCGTACTATACCTTTACGAAAAATTTAAGATATAAAAACAGAAACAACATAGTTCTTTTCTTTATAATGTTTTTCTTAAAAAAAAAAAAAAAAAAAAAAAAAATATATATATATATATATATATATATGTTTTTGTTGAGAAAGCACCTTTTCTTGATCGCGCCCTTTTTCTGCGCCTGCTGATAATTCGCAACGTGCATAATTCGCTCGTGGGTAATCGGGAGTTAAATAAATTTCCGGTAAATTTAAACGGTTTCTTAGTAAATTTTCTTAATCCATATTATTAAATTTCATAGGAAATTTGGAGGGGGGAGATTTCCCACCCGAGGGTGTAAATTTTTCAATATGAGTAGAAGTCCTACATGTACAATCATTCTATAAAAACAAAATAAAATAAAATGGGTGTGGTGACGATAAACACTGATTTATAACATGATACAATTTCATCTAAATCTATATGAAATTATGTGCAATAGTTTTTAAGCTGGAGCTGCCACAATATTTTTGTCACACACATAGACAGACATTTTCGAAAAATGGTTAAATTGTATTCTGGATCTCTCAAAACCTGTAAATGTAAAGTGGAAGTCGAAAATTTTCCCGAATCCACTACTTTCTTCTATTAAATGTATAAGGAAAAAAAAAAAAAAACGTGCATCAGAAGTGTGAATAAACTAGAAAATAAAATTACACCGGTCAAAAAGTGCACGATATATATTTTTTTTAAGAAAAAAAAAAAATCTATATATATACCGTGCGAATATATATATATATATATATATATATATTAAGGAAAAATATACCAAGAACACGGCGGTTATATTAAATTAGTAAATTTAAATAGTCATTATAGAATAAACCTTGTTAAAATTGAAAGATTTTTTTTTTTTTTTTTTTTTTTTTTTTTAAGGTTATTTAACCTATTTTACTGTATAACATACATATTTGTGTATATCGAACTAATCTCTTACCCTATTAAAAGGTTAGAAAATATAATCCCAGCTGTAACTTTCCCTTTTATCCCTCTTTCAACTTTCTGTTGGGCGCATCTCATTGTATCTCGCCCTGAGCTACTATTTTTAGATTATTAGAAAAAAATAATTTCATGCTCAAGAAACAAAATTTTACCCACCGTGACAAGAGAAACTGAAAGCAATAATTATGTCGTCTTAGGAAACTCATCTTTTCTTTCTAAAAGCCTTAATTTTTTTGTCACTCCAGTAATATGTTCCAAGGTTTAAAATGTCACTGGGAGTCATACCATTAATTACAAACTTTTTTTTTCTTTTCTCTTAAGCGTAAAATTGTTAATCTATAAGGTTTTTGCTTTCACACGATATTTTTTGTTTCCGTGTTTAAGATTATGCATTTTTTTTCTCGTTTTGAAAGCTTTATATATATGTATATATATCTTAATATATATAAATCTCGTGTCACAATGTTTGTCCTCAATGGACTCCTAAACCACTTAACCGATTATAATAAAATTCGCACACCATGTGCAGTTCGATCCAACTTGAGAGATAGGATAGTTTAAATCTCAAATTATAGTCGCAATTTTAATTTATTGCTAATTATTTGTCTGTTATTATTTGACAGTCACAATTATCTGTTAACTCCAAATGATTCTAACAGATGGCGCTGCTATGGTAAATCTACGAACGTGTCATATAAGCTACATTTTAACAGCATAATTACCACGTGTTGTTGACGCTATAAAATTCTCCTCAAAATATTTACAGTCTTTATTTGTAACAGATTACTTTCAACTTTCATATTTCCTTTCAAAAATGAAACGGGGAAAGTAGAGCGTGGAGCAATTACTCTGTTTCATATGAAAATGAAAGCTGAAATATATTTGGTGCTGCCATCTACACAAAGAATCTTCAACTTTTTAACCTATTAATAAATTTCGTATAATTCAATTATTTCCACTTTTTAAATTTTTGGTGTTAGCATAGCCGGCCACGTGTTACTTAGACTGAAGTGTAAATTGAATTCATATTATAATGAAGATAATACAGTGAAATTAATCCTGTTTTTTACTTATTTGTGCTTCATCTGTATATATATATAAATTACGTGTCACGATGTTTGTCCGGGGTAAACTCCTAAACTAAGGAACCGATTTTAATGAAATTTCGCACACTGTGTGCAGTTTGGTCCAACTTGAGAGATAGGATAGTTTTTAATCTCAATTTATTGTCACAATATTGTTTTATTGCAATTATTTGTTAATTATAGACCTTTATTAAAGTTGCTCCAAAATATCTGTGAGTTCCATTAATTTAATTGTTGACACAAAAAAAAAAAAAAAAAAAAAAAAATACGAGTCCATTTTCTTTCGACATAAAAATAAATACATTTAATCAAACGTGAACGTTAAAAAATTATAAAAAGTTAAATTATGCATCTCACGAAAATTGACGTCATAATCAATTTAAAGATTTTATACACATTGATAAAGTGCTAATGTAGTTCTATCATAGATATAGTAATATATATAGATCTCTCATCCCCATGTTATCGTACAAAGATTTTTGATGCCGAAAAAAAAAATAAATAAAAGCTTTAGAAACAGCCATTAAGTGGTATTGAAAAAAAAAAAGAAAAGAAAAGAAAGAAAGAAATATGAATTTGAAACTGTATCTGGAGTCTTCCATTCCCCTTTAGCAAATAAATTATTCATAAATTTTATTTGCTAAAATATTAGTATGTATTCCCGTGTGTATTCACTCGGGGAAAGACGGCCATATTTTGGTAAAAACGTCGTCTTTTCCCAAATGAAAAGGAATAACTTTTTTCTCCCCAATGATCACTCTATTCTATATATGCTATACTATATCTATGAGTTCTATACGCAAGCGAAGTGTGACTCACTGACCGTCTGTGCAGCCAAGAAAAAGATTTCCTATGTTAATTGCCCACTGGATTTTTTGTAAGAAATTATTAAAAATCGAGGAAATTTATTTCCCGATTTTAATCCTTATATTTGGGTATAGATATGTATTAGTTATCGCGGGTGTTAGATTGAATTATTTTGCTGTCAAATTGACAAAATTTTAATTTTAAATTTCAAAACTCTGTCGCCCTTGGCTTTTATTATTATTATTATTATTATTTGGCGATCAAAAGCGTAACACGAAAATATACATGCCAGATGTATGCATTGTACGAAATGTAATATGTATTATTCATTGTACGTATGTATGACATGTAATATGTATTGTACGAAATACTGTTTCATATTATTCATTACTCTTTTAATATAAGTTGTTAAAATAACCATGATTTTTGAAAGGAATTAAATATTTTCGCCAGATAATTTGGCGATATTCTTTTGTTTTCGCCAAGGATGACAGAAATGAAATCTATTCCGCTGCAAAATATTAGTATCTTACATCAGATATTTTATTTAGACATTTGAAAACAAATTTGACTTCAAACTATGATAGAATATTTATCATTTTCTTTTTAATTAGTATATTATTAGTATATTAAAATTGAAAAGCATGGTATATAAAAAGTTTTTTTTTTTTTTTTTTTATCTTATAATTATTCTTATCTTAATCCTCAATGTTTCCCATCTTTATTAACTTGAATTTACTATTAAAATTTTAACATACTCAAAAACTTCTCATCACTTCGTTAAAATACACTAAACTTTTCCAAAATCTTTTTCTATTTAAAATGATACATGTATTTACTTTAAATGTCCAATATTTCATAAGATTTCCAATTTTAAAGTTTTAAAATATTTATCAAATTTACTTATTTTTCTGGTTCAGCCTTATTGTTTTCCTTTTTATAACTACAGCTGTTGCCCTCTTTAAAATATTTAAAATGATGAGGTCATTTTATAGTAAAATTATCCATTATAGCATATATTATATTTCACTCCTCCATAAAAATTGATTTTAAAATCGTCTGTTTCTTTTATACTTTTATTTTAATAGAATTTTAATAGAATTTAATTTATATATTAGTCATTTTAGCAATTTTATCCAAAGTAGCATTGGAAATAATATATATCACTTCTCCATTAAAATTTATAGGACCCTACAATAAAATTAATTTGTGCTTAATATCAACACTACGAAAATTTTTATCAATCGCTTCCAAATTTTGACCTAAGTTTCAAATCTCAACCCTGTGGGTTTTTACATCGGCTGCAACGTTTTCGTCTTTGTTCGTAAATAATAATTTGACTGTACTAAATAGTTTACAGCCGTATAATTCAACGTATAACTTAGTCACAGCAACGCGTGGCCGGGTCTGCTAGTATATATATATATATATATATATGTGTGTAAAATAAAATTCACCTGTATTCTGATGTAACGCCCTTAAGGAAATGGTGGACATTCTGAATTTCTTTTGTAAATTACTGTGTTAAAATTATTAAAACATGCATTGAACTACAATAATATTAAGTATGTTAAAATTTCTCAAAAACTATTTAAATAAAGTAATAATAAATAAATTTCAAAATTTTAATTTTTGAAAAATTGCCCCGCTAACTATTTTTTAAATCCCTCCTCCTAAATTTTATATTATTATTATTAAACAATATTATCTAAACTTTTTTAGGTATTACTTTATGAATCTATTGGTCAGTTAATTTTTATTAAATATATTTATGTTTGAATGCTGAAATTAATTGCAATTACATAGAAATTATCATACATAAAACTATTTTTAAAAACCTATCAATGAATCAACAAAATAATATCCAAATATTGTCAGAATAAATTGTTAAATTATAATAATATAAAACCTGAAAAATAAAGTAAAATAAATAAATACAAATTAGTTAGCAGAGAACATTAAAAAATAAAATAAACAAATTTAAAAAAATTAATCTCATTTTATTGAATTTAAATATTCGAATTAAAAATTTCAATATATTTGATATTATATTCCAACGTATATGTATCCAGATTTTTATACTAATTCTAAAAGAGTAACTTACAAAAAAGATGTATAACGTCTGTCATCCCTTTAAGGGCCAGACCTTTCCTTGTTACAAAATTTTCCCATAGGATTTAATGTTCTTATTAACTCTATTAAAGTCCCATGTGCAACATTTACTTCTTTTAAAGGTTACATTTTGCAAACTCAAGAAAAATTACTTTAATCTTAGCTATGAACGACCAATATCTATAATATAACTGAAAGAAATCTGTTGTGTAACAACCACACTATTTCTATTACCCATTATTACATATATTACATGCACTTTTTGAATATAATATGGTCAAAAGATATAAAACTGAACTAACAAATTAGTCATTTAACAATTTTTTTGTTAGAAAAAACGTACATGTGTAAAGATTTATAAAACGTAGCAAGTTAAAAAAAATCAATAGAGTCGTTTTTTGAAACACCAGTTTCCGAGATCTGAAACTGACCTACCTAAGCAGGATGACTGTTAATTTTCCCGTAATACCCTCGTAATTTACATCAGAAAAGATATCTAAAAAGAGGTGCATCAATTATGGAGGTTAAAATTGCTAGAGCACAGAACATAGTTTAAAAATGGAAAGATATTTATATGAATAGATATGCTTTAAGACTACAAAATCAAGCAAATGTCTTTTTTTCTTTTTTCTTTTTTCCTTTTCTTTGGTTGTAAGAGCAAAATATTTTATGTTAAATATTGTTTGAAATGTATCCGATAAAAAAAAAAAAAAAAAAAAATGTTTTGGACATGAAAGTCAAGTTAAGCTGCCACAACTTTATTCGCACGCAAAATAAGTCAGGTAAATAATAATTTTTACTTGCACTGCAGCATGTAAAGCGAAATTTATTTGACAGGTCTAGAGGTGATATTTTCTCTTTCTTTATTACCGGTTCCAACCGTATGACTTTTGAAATGGATAAATAAAACGAAACGACACGTTTGAAAGACTCATTATATTTACTGTGCAGACATAAATTTTAAAGGTTCCCTTACGATTTTAATGTAATATTTTGATGGTATATACGCGTATTTTTCAAGCATTATTTATTCTTTGTTCAAATTATGCCATTAAATTTGTATAATTACGTTAAATCCAAATCGATAGAATGCAGAATTTACGCTGGTGGTCAAGCAAATGCAAATATGGACTTCTTTTCCAAGCATTTAATTGTATAAATATAAAATTACCTCATAAAAAAGACATTTTGCTTTATAAATGGTGCAATGAAAAGGAGAAAGAAAAATTATATGCCATGTAAAGTTTATATGAAGCAATTTTCAATTTTCAACTTTAAATGAGCATTATTATCTAGTTTTCATACTTTTGTATGCTTACAGGATATATATATATATTAAAGTTAATTTAGACCTTAAATGTGATTGACTCATTGATCTCAATTTATGTGGGCATATCACGAAACAAACTAAGAAAAAAAAAAAAAAAAAAAAAAAAACGCGCTCTTAAAAATAACGATAACTTTCTTACGATTTTTTTTCTTCTTCCCTATGTTTATCCTATGGGATCTTTCTTGTCTCGTATATTATAACGATATCTCATTGAAAAATAAAGTTTTTTTCGAGCTCTGCTCTTTTTTTTTTTTTTTTTTAATTTCACACTTTGAACATGTCACTTTTTTTTTTTAATCTTAGAAAGCACTTAAAAAAAAAAAGTTTAAATTTCTTTTTAAGATTAAAAAATAAAATCTTAAGTTTACGAAGTAAAATAAAATATTTAAATTTTCACGAATACAATGATTTCTTCATATATATATATATATATACAGTGCGTGTCGAAATGATAGGTCCACCAGTAAAAACGAAAGTTATGCTGGTAAAAAAAGTTTTATTGTGTACAAAGTACTATTTTATAAACTACATTACTTCATTCAATGTAAAATAATACATTAATAATATACAAATAATAGGAATAATAAGGAAAACAAAAATTACATGAAAAAGCTGTTTCAAAAAGATAGGTCCACTGAACCAAGCATCAAATTAATGTTGAATTAATAAGAAATTTTTCCACCTTGTTTCAGAATAAGCTCATAAATCCTGTTTGGCATGTTTTCTACAAGTTTTTGCAAACATTTTTTCTCGATTTTTGACCATTCGGAGGAAATAGCCTTTTTCAAGTCTGCAGTACTGTTGTACTGCCTTCCGCCTGCATACACCGCTCTTGCGAGTATACCCCATATGTTTTCTACCGGATTCAGGTCGGGGCTGCAAGGTGGCCAATCGATAACATGTACACCATTATCCAGAAACCATTCGAAAGTGGACTTTGCAGTGTGCACAGGAGCATTGTCCTGTTGGAACATGAAGAATGGACCCCCAATGTGCTCTGCTTGTGGAAGAAAATATTGTTCAGGCAGCTGTTTATAGCCTGCAGCATTCAAACGATTGTCTACAAATGCTATATCAGTTTTTCCAGCACCTCCGAATCCGACCCATACCATAACGGAACCACCAGCAGCTTGCCTCTTCGAGAATATCTGTCTATCGTTACGCAGATCGTGCCAGTAGTACTGCCAGCCATCTGGACCATCCAGGTTGAATTTCTTTTCATCACTGAATATCACACGATGCCAATCTTGTTTCCAGGACATAATTTCATGTGCGAATTTCAATCTCTTTTCTTTATGCTTTTTAGTCAATTTCGGCGCCGCTTTTCTCTTCCCGTAAACTATATTGCTGAACTTCTTTCCCACTCTATGAACTGTAGAATTTGATATTGGAGGGTTTTGTTGTCTGGCCACAGTGGATAAGCTCTTATTTCCAGATTTTAACTCCTTTACGATAGTTCTTCTTTGTCGGGGTGTCACTTTTGATGGGCGATCAGATGATTTTTTACTGCCATAAGTGTTTCTAAGTTGCAAATAATTGTTTACAACATTATGTGATCTGTTTAAATGTTTACCTATTTCTCTATTCGATTTTCCACACGTTTTAAATGCATCAATTTTCCCCTGCTCAACCAGCGAAAGACTGCAATGACGACCCATTTCGTTTGATTATAACGTGATGTTCAAATCTGTTTAAATACCTCCACAGCAGCCAGCATAATCCCGCAGTAAGACTAAGCAATGATATTTATGCAAATTTTTTGGAAATAAACGTGATTGGTGCAAAATTTCTGAAGGCGGACCTATCTTTTCGAAACGGTCTGAAAAGGAAAATTTGCATAAAATAAAAAGGAATTATTTATTTTAAAGAAATTTCTTCATAAATAGTTATAGCAGTTACTGATTAATTATCTCTACCAAAAAAGTGATTCTTATTCTCAATTAAGAGTCGAAATTTTGAAAAATGCGGGTGGACCTATCATTTCGATACGCACTGTATATATATATATATATATATATATATATATATGTACAGTCGGCTGCAAAATTATTCGAGCACTAGCCAATAATTCCTATGTTTAAAAAGTACACTTAAGACTGTTTTGCTAAGTAAATCCTTGTCGAATCATGTTCTTAGACTGATTAAGAACATGACTCGACAAGGATTTATTTAACAAAGCTGTATTAAGTGTCCTTTTTTTTGGCAAGAATTATTGCTAGTGCTCGAATAATTTTGCAGCCGACTGTATGTATGTATGTATATATAAAGAAAAAATTAAAAAATTAAAAATTAAAAAATAATAAATAAATAAAACAAGTAAATAATATATATATATATATATATAAAGGGGGGGAGCTAATAACTTCAAAAAGCAATTTTTTTCTTTTTTTTTACTCAATATATACATTGTGTTGGATAAAATAATGTGAAAACTTTCGCTTTTTTACGTTTTGCCGAATATATTGAAAAATGCTTAAAGTGTTGTTTTTTAATTTTGGGAATAAGGAAAACGTATTTTTCCTCATATATTTCGGCAAAGATTTTGTCACGAAAGCCCTTAGCGGACGAACAACGAATCCAATAAAATAAAAAGTATTTGAGATAACACTGTATATGCAAAAACTTCAATTGATCTGCAAATTTTCGGTACGGTTATAAATGTTATATTTTATACGTGTGTAGAGTTTCGTGAGGATAGCTTAAATATTTAAGGAGTTATTAATATTTCTTTAAAAAATGCACAAGTTTTTCACAAGTTTTTACTTTATAACTCCAAAGATTTTTCTTCAAATTAAATGAAACTTTCGGCCTAACCTAAATGCATATGCCTAACATATGCCTAACATATGCCTAAATCCTTATACTATAGTTAATATATATATACATATATATTTAATATTCAAAGAGATATGGACAGTTGTTGTAAATAATTTATTACTTCGCATGCGCGGATTATAGAAAAAAAAAAAAAAAAAAAAAAAAACATTGACATAGTTTGATACCCAACTGTATAGAGCAGGCCTGTCCAACCCAAAACTCTTGGTGGGCCGCATTATGGAAATCTATTTTACCCAGTCGGGCCGCACCGTACGCATATATATATATATATATATATATATATGCATAATACAAATATAAATACACACACACACACACATATATATATATATATGTATAATATGCATAATATAAATAAATAAATAAATATATATATATATGTTTGTGAGTATATGAATATGTATGTACATACTTTTTGGGGGCATGGTAAAGACTCGTAGCAGAATAAATTAATTTAAAATATTTTCATGCATAAATTAACAATAGAATCGAGAAATATTTATGACTATACGTAAATAACTATAATAAAAAGAACCCAGCAAACACGTAAGTATAATAAACATTACATTCTAGTATCAGTTATATCTTATTTTTCAGATTTGTCATTTTTCGTGTAACATGTAGGTGTGTTTTTCGTGAAAAATAAAGTTATATCACGTACGCGGTGCCACATATATGGTGTTTGTACGCAATGTAAAAATATATCAAATAGTAGTTATTATACAGGTATCCGAAACTTGATTGTTTTACGAGACGCCAGTAATGCAAGATATTATGCTGATATCAGAGATGATAATTATTTAACATCAGATTTAAGGAATCAAAATGTTAACGATTGTGTATTATTCTCGCTTGGTTTTATTCATTGCCTCCACTAAATACGTATAAATAAACATGTTTATTATATTCTAAGAAATTGTCAACTTACAGTCGTACGAAAGCACTCTAATTTGTACGCGGCCGTCGACAGTAGGCAAGATGTCAACCTTTCAATAGAAGGGGTGTTGTAACTAAAAATTCGGTCTCAGCATTCTCAACGTACGTGAAATGTCGGTAGATAGTGCAGTTTCGATCATTATCACATACGTATCGAAAATAATATCCAAAATAATAACTGTCAGACACCAGTGAAAAAAAAATCGTGTCTTTTGTATGACATTTTCGTGCCAGAAATATCAGAATTCGTCTATATTTGTATCGAGTATATGTTATACGTATCAGCGAAATTTGTTTCTGTATAGAAATTTCTGGTACCATACCGACAGCTCATTCACGTATCGCTTAATGTACCGTTTTTTTTTGGACACTTTTGTTCATAGAAACGTTATAATTTACTGGCATCGAAATGATATCTCTGCTATCCGACGAACGTCATCATTTTTGCATCAATACGATAGTTATGTGTTTGCTGGGAATGAATAATGAATATAATAATATTTCATTTCAACAGTATTATTCTTTAGATACCATAATCCTTGAAAGGTATTTTCTCTTCGAAAAGTGAAAATGGATTTATTATTTTTTAATATGTTGACCAAAGTTGTCAAACTTTAAATATCGTTGCGGCCCGGGGGGTATAGAGCACCTTTTAAAAAACATCCAGTTGAATATCACAAAAATTCATAAAGATATCGGTGATTAAATAAGCTGTTTTTCAGCTGTTTTCGAAAAAGGTCTTTACGATAAGGGGTCATTCACAAATGAAAGTTTGTATCAGAAAAAACTATGTTACACAATGAAACTTAATACGATATCAGCGATTCTTTTTTTTTTTTTTTTTTTAAATAAATATGTAGTACATACTTAAAAAAAGGAAATTGTTGAATGAAAATGAATTGCTTGGAAAGAAAAAAAAAAAGAAAATTTTTTTCTGATACAAATTTTCATTTGTGAATAATCCCTTATCGTAAAGACCTTTTTAGAAAACAGCTCGTTTAATCACCAATATATCTATGAATTTTTATGATATTCAACTGGATTTTTTTTTGTAAGGTGCTCTACACGGTTGGGTATCAAACTATGTCAAAGTTGTTTTGCTGTAGTCCGCGCATGAGCAGTAATAAATTATTTACTACAACTTTCAATATCTCTTTGAATATTAAATATATTTAATTCAAACTATAGCATAATGATTTAGGCATAAGTTGTCATGTTTTCCGAAAGTTTCATGAAATTTGAAGATAAACTTTTGGAGTTATAAAGTGAAAACGTGCGAAAATTTTTTACACTTTTTAATAAAATATGAATAACTCCTTAAATATTCTGGATATCCTCACGAAACATTACACACGTATAAAATATAACATTTATAACCATATCTAAAATTTGCAGATCAATCAAAGTTTTTCCATATTCACAAAAACTTCTTATTTTATTGGATTTGTTGTTCGTCCCCTAAGGGCTTTAGTGACAAAATCTTTGCTGAAAAATATGAGAGAAAAGACATGTTTTCCTCATTCCCAAAATTGAAGAACAACACGGTAAGTATTATTCAAGATATTCGACAAACTTAAAAAAGCGAAAATGTTCACATTATTTTGGCCAACACCTGTATATATATACTACATACAATACATACTACAATAAAAAAAAAAAAAAAATGTTTTTATAAAAGTTAAGTTGTTATGTAAAGAATCATAAGCAGATATTACCCCCTGAAGGGATCCGGACATAATATCGCGGGACAAAATCTCGCCGGACAAAATATCGCGTCAAAAAAATAGTATGATCTATTTGAAAATTTTATTTTGTGTCACGTGCGATCGCTGGAGGGGGGCACAAATATTAATTAATTAATTAAAATAAATAATTAAATAAATCATAGAGTTGAATTTCATTATTTATCTATGTTTTTAAGTTATTTTATCTTTTGCTTTTCACTATTCAAAATACATTTTGAAAATCGTGTGCATCACTGCTGACATTAAAGCTGAACACTGTTCACAAACTTGAATTAAAAATTTTAAAATTATTAAGCACGATTGAATTCATTATGACTAATTTTGACAAAAGTTAATAAATATAGTTTTTAAACTATTGTAAGTAAAATTTATAAAAACTGTTTGTCGTAGGTTTGTCAGAATGTTAGTGTTCTGACTAAGGTATGTGTTGTCATGAAGTTTTATACATTATTACTAATAATTACCAACTCATTTTTGCTTTGTATTCATTTACCTCAGCGAGGTTTTGTCCCGCGAGATTTTGTCCCCAACCCATTGCTGAATATTTTGAGACAAAAGCGAAAGAATGTATAAACACGGGGATAAATGCATGAAAGCGAAAACATTTTTAGTCGTTAATATCTTATTTGATATGATGTAAAAAACTTTTTCTTGATTATTTCAGATCACGTCACAAAATTGAATTTTATGGTAGTTATATAATTACGCAATTAATATGAATACTTTTTAGCTATTAACTCTGTATACTCCGGATTAATGTGCGATATCTATTACCATTTGTACTATCAACATGCAATAAGTCGGTTCTGCAAACCGCCTAAGTAATTATTTTTGTTACATTATAATGGTTCTTAATAAGGATCTTTCATTGAAAGGGGTGGAAGCAATTCCTATCAGTCGAGTCATTATATTTTTGTTTTTTATTTTATTAGAATCCATTACGTGTGTGGTCAATTTTATCATATAACCTGTTCTTTTTTTTTTTTTCATTCGCTTTATCTTTTTTATGGTTCACCAGTTCGGTGTTGTTTTCTGGCATGATGTATTTAGATGAAAGGCACAGATTTTATTGCCACAGAAGAGCATAAAATTTGACAACTAGCCAATAAACTTCATGATTTATTGGCGAAGTATGGTATATCAGCACGTTCAGACTTTTGAACAGTTATGGTTATGATAATGATACCTGAAATTGATATCAGTAGGAAACAAGAAGAAAAGTAACAGTGTTATTTAATTTTATTATATATCATCTATGATATTCTAACGTCCATCAATTTTTTTTATTATTTTTTTAAATTTAATTATTTATTTTTTTGATACATTAAATAAAACTATTTACACCATTAAAGGTTTTAAAACGGGATGATCAAATATTACCAATCAACTACAGACATGAAATTGGGGCCCAGGCCTTTACTCACTCCACCCTTAAGTCCGTTGCTACTTGAATTTGAATTATACATGTATACAAAATTTCTGCCTAACAGGACGGAAGAAAGTGGGTTAAAAAGTCAAAAGTTTTTTAACTGGAATTGGGGATCCCAGAGCCTCCAGAGCAACTTCCTTATGTCCGTTACTACTTGGGCATGTATTATCGTCGGAATTATTCATGTATGCAAAATTTCATTTCAGTCAGATCATGGAAAGAGGATTAAAATTCAAAAACAAATTTTGAACTGAAGTTTGGGGCCCAGGATCCCCTAGACCCCAACCCTAAGTCAGCTACTACTTGAGCATGTATTGTCATCGGATTTATATTTTAAGGCAAATATTCAGCTGAATGTGATTCAAAATAGAGAATCTTGTAAGCTGAGTGCTAGAAATAAAATCGGTTACAACCAGTTGACTTTATCTTGGAAACTAATATGTTTTATGTGATTAAAAAAAATAAAAAAAATTATATTGAAATAATATGGATTTGGAGGATTGTCCCATTATTTGTTAGATCAGATTTCACCTGTTCTGAAGAAAATCATAATGTGCTTAATAACAGGTTTGGTAAATAAACGAACATAATTTCTCAATATCTTAGAAGTGATATTTCTTGAATTGTATATAAGTTTGTAATATAGATTTTGAAGCTCTTGTTCTTAAAAAAAAAAAAAAAAAAAAAAATCTTGTCTAAAAACAGTGAGAACGATTTTCCTTAACCTCTATCTTTTTTGGTCAATTTGAAATGATGCCTGTTCTTTAAAATTTCCATTCTTTTCTTTTCTTTTTTCTTTTGCCTTCGTCATTGTATAAAATTGGGACACTTAGCCTCAACTTTTCCTTAATCATTTCTTTTCCTAAAATGCAACGTTCCTTTGCCGGGAGAAGTGATTTCTTTTCCAAAGCTATGATTTTTTTTTTTTAATATCTAATCTATATTACTTAATTTACGACTGAAGAATTTCCCACGTGTTTCTAATCATTTCTGAAACTTCTAATGGTAAAATCCATTTATTGCCTTTATTAGTAATTAATATTTTTCCCTTCTCTATCGTTTCTGATAACAATAAACGTAACTACACTTTGAAAATATGCTATTATTTCCAAAGAAAATGACAGAGATATCGTGTGATAGGAAATTAAAGGTAATTACCACTCCACTTTTTTTTGTCATTAAATATATAATAACTGTCATGTCTATGTTTTTTTTTACCGAAAACTATAATTTGTACTGGATCTAATATCATTACATAGCTTTTGACTTAATAAATGTGCTGCATATTTTCCCTTGTAGCTAATTCTTAATGATGTGAGTCGATATGTTGGGGGATTGGAGAAAATAAGAGAAAAACAACACTTTTGCAGGCACTAAAATAAAAAACACGACTAGGTTTGAGTGCAATAATATGAAAAGAGCAATTGAAAAACTGCTGTAATAAAACCCTTTAATCTTTTTTTTTAATCTTTTTTTTCCCCTGACAAAAATTATAAAAACCATTCTAAAATCTTACAAATAAATAAATAATAAATAAATAAATACAGCAATTAGTATTTATCAATGCAAATATACTAGAGTTTGTATCATTTTTTATTACAATTATTTTTAAAATAAACAATTTTAATGTTTGAAGTCGATTGTTTTAGTATAATGTATAAACATGTATAATAAATATGTTTAAAACCAGAAATTAGAAGCAGTAAATTTAATACATATTTTTTGGTGAAAGTGTGAAAGCGATTGAATGAAACTATTAACCCCTTGAACTGAAATGACGAGTCCAGCTCGTCATGAATTTCCCGACACTAATTATGTTCTTATATGTATATATAACAATAAGCATTCATATAAATGTGTGAAACAAATATTATTTTTAATAATAACAAATTATTTGAGCAACAAAACCGTAAGTTTCTATATCAATCCCTCCTCTTAAAACTAAGAAAATTAAATTGTCTGCATGAGCAGTGCTGACTGAAAATAAATTGCAGTTCAAGGGGTTAAATGATACCGAATAAAAATGTTCAACTTCTATTCATTTATTTATTTATTGTAAATAAACATTATGTATAAGTGATTGTATTTCTTTTTCCAAAAAACTTTATTACAACTTAAATTAGATGATTAAAGAAAAAAAAAAAGTCTTTTTAAATATTGCGCTAAAATATATATATATCTGTATATATATATAAATTACGTGTCACGATGTTTGTCCGGGGTAAACTCCTAAACTAAGGAACCGATTTTAATGAAATTTTGCACACTGTGTGCAGTTTGGTCCAACTTGAGAGATAGGATAGTTTTTATCTCAATTTATTGTCACAATATTGTTTTATTGCAATTATTTGTTAATTATAGACCTTTATTAAAGTTGCTCCAAAATATCTGTGAGTTCCATTAATTTAATTGTTGCCAAAAAAAAAAAAAAAAAGATTTCATTTTCTTTTGACATAAAAATAAATACATTTAATCAAACGTGAACGTTAAAAAATTATAAAACGTTAAATTATGCATCTCACAAAAATTGACGTCATAATCAATTTAAAGATTTTATACACATTGGTAAAGTGCTAATGTAGTTCTATCATAGATATAGTAATATATATAGATCTCTCATCCCCATTTTATCGTACAAAGATTTTTGATGCCGAAAAAAAAAAATTAAATAAAAGCTTTGGAAACAGCCGCATTAAGTGGTATTGAAAAAAAAAAAGAAAAGAAAAGAAAGAAAGAAATATGAATTTGAAACTGTATCTGGAGTCTTCTATTCCCCTTTAGCAAATAAATTATTCATAAATTTTATTTGCTAAAATATTAGTATGTATTCCCGTGTGTATTCACTTGGGGAAAGACGGCCATATTTTGGTAAAAACGTCGTCTTTTCCCAAATGGAAAGGAATAACTTTTTTCTCCCCAATGATCACTCTATTCTATATATGCTATACTATATCTATGAGTTCTATACGCAAGCGAAGTGTGACTCACTGACTGTCTGTGCAGCCAAGAAAAAGATTTCCTATGTTAATTGCCCACTGGATTTTTTGTAAGAAATTATTAAAAATCGAGGAAATTTATTTCCCGATTTTAATCCTTATATTTGGGTATAGATATGTATTAGTTATCGCGGGTGTTAGATTGAATTATTTTGCTGTCAAATTGACAAAATTTTAATTTTAAATTTCAAAACTCTGTCGCCCTTGGCTTTTATTATTATTATTATTATTATTTGGCGATCAAAAGCGTAACACGAAAATATACATGCCAGATGTATGCATTGTACGAAATGTAATATGTATTATTCATTGTACGTATGTATGACATGTAATATGTATTGTACGAAATATTGTTTCATATTATTTATTACTCTTTTAATATAAGTTGTTAAAATAACCATGATTTTTGAAAGGAATTAAATATTTTCGCCAGATAATTTGGCGATATTCTTTTTTTTTCGCCAAGGATGACAGAAATGAAATCTATTCCGCTGCAAAATATTAGTATCTTACATCAGATATTTTATTTAGACATTTGAAAACAAATTTGACTTCAAACTATGATAGAATATTTATCATTTTCCTTTTAATTAGTATATTATTAGTATATTAAAATTTAAATGCATGGTATATAAAAAGTTTTTTTTTTTTTTTTTAATCTTATAATTATTCTTATCTTAATCCTCAATGTTTCCCATCTTTATTAACTTGAATTTACTATTAAAATTTTAACATACTCAAAAACTTCTCATCACTTCGTTAAAATACACTAAACTTTTCCAAAATCTTTTTCTATTTAAAGTGATACATGTATTTACTTTAAATGTCCAATATTTCATAAGATTTCCAATTTTTAAAGTTTTAAAATATTTATCAAATTTACTTATTTTTCTGGTTTAGCCTTATTGTTTTCCTTTTTATAACTACAGCT
This sequence comes from Salticus scenicus, assembly GCA_963930645.1. Classification (NCBI taxonomy): domain Eukaryota; kingdom Metazoa; phylum Arthropoda; class Arachnida; order Araneae; family Salticidae; genus Salticus; species Salticus scenicus. Next base: position 422,919 of record CAWVNO010000109.1, on the reverse strand, counting down.
GTTGCCCTCTTTAAAATATTTAAAATGATGAGGTCATTTTATAGTAAAATTATCCATTATAGCATATATCATATTTCACTCCTCCATAAAAATTTATTTTAAAATCGTCTGTTTCTTTTATACTTTTATTTTAATAGTATTTTAATAGAATTTAATTTATATATTAGTCATTTTAGCAATTTTATCCAAAGTAGCATTAGAAATAATATATATCACTTTTCCATTAAAATTTATAGGACCCTACAATGAAATTAATTTGTGCTTAATATCAACACTACGAAAATTTTTATCAATCGCTTCCAAATTTTGACCTAAGTTTCAAATCTCAAACCTGTGGGTTTTTACATCGGCTACAACGTTTTCGTCTTTGTTCGTAAATAATAATTTGACTGTACTAAATAGTTTACAGCCGTATAATTCAACGTATAACTTAGTCACAGCAACGCGTGGCCGGGTCTGCTAGTAAATATATATATATATATATATATATTGTATTATTTTTTTTTTCCAGATAACACATGCAAATGTTATATTTTAATTTAAAGAACTAAACATATCAGTTATAATCATTTTACAAAAATAATTACTTAAAAGATACAAAATAAGAATAAGAATAATAATAGAATAAAAAGAAAAAAAGAAAAAAAAGAAAGAAAGAAAGAGAAAAAGAAAAACTTTCATGTGAAATGTCTAATCACCATTGCTTGCGATAAAATATTTTTTACATTCAAAACAATCTAACTTTTAAAGGGAAATATAAATTTTAAAAAGAACTTTCGAAAATAAAGATGTCGTCTGCGTAAGAGAACGCAGAGTTTACAGCATGGCGAGAAAAAGTTCAATATTGGCTAGTATATATATATATATATATATATATTTTTTTTAAAGATAGTATAGAAACACTAATGCTTGCTGTGTTAAGGTTTTCAATGGCTTTATTTCTTGAATATTTTATTCAGCTCAGTAAAATTTAAATGGGAAATTATTAGTTTATCATTTGTTTTTCACAGTTGAAGTGGTACCTAACATATGATCAAAATATCAATTTTATTATTGCAGTTTCTAAAATTGAAGTTAAGAATAACTTTTAGTATATATGGAGCTCGAATTATTAAAATCTATTATCTAAATCTTAAAAATTAACACTTGAACGATTTCTTTTTTCATAAAAAAAAAAAAAAAAAAAGTATTTTGGTTTTGTATTCAATTCATTGTTATAAAATAAACTCATTATATAATTTCATAAGGCAACACCTCTGTCAACCCTCATTGTCCAGTTTCATCAGAGAAACCATTTTAATTATTTTGTTTGCAATAACAAGTATAAATCTGCAAAGATTTACTCTTGATAAGTATGTTTATCCACTGCCATTATAGAGTTTTTTATATTTTGGTTTTAAGAACATAATAAAATCATAAACTAATGGTTAAATATTTTTAAAATTGAGTGTTTCAAGTTAAATTTAAATGTAAGTTATTTTGGTGCATGCGATTATGGTAATAAACAAGCTAAATTTCCATTTTTTTTAGTCATTTCTCTGTCGTCGTTTAGAGAAAATGAGCACTATATGTTTGAAAAAAAAATGGCATAAAAAAATCTAAAAGAAGCTGAAACTTTCTTGATAAAGAAACCGTGAAAAGATTAATTGATGATTCAATTCTCTGATATCTTGATTCTTTCTATCCCGATAATTTCTGAAGAATTTTAATGGTGCTCTGAACGATGACCAGAATTATTTAATGCATAAAATATATACTCGAAAGAAATTATATGCATATTTTATAGCTATTTCGTGATTATAAATAAATAAAACCAAACTACTGTGCGAAAGAATCTTGCTGTAACAGATCTTCATCTGCTGAATATCTTTTTGCAAATCCATTAAATTTGATGGCCGCAATTTGCTTGTCATAAATCATGCAAACATGGTTAAGCTAACCATGCTTACATCAAGAACATAAAATACTTAGATGATAAAATCCAGCGTATGCCCGAGAAAAAAAAAAAAAAAAAAAAAAAAAAACAATAATAAGGTTCACTAATTAGAAGCAGAGGCGGATAGACGAAAAGCGCAATTACACGATATACATAGCTAAGTGACACTTTTCTCACCACAGGATGTGAATTTAACTGTCAAAAGACAGTATCGGGGCTTCGAGACAGGTGGTAATTAAATTCGTTATTGATTACATTAATTTTGCCTAAGCGCAAAATGTAAGATTCAGTAATTACAGAGGTCAAGCGATTGTGAACATTACAAAAACTATCATGTTCTGCATCCTGCATGAAAATAAGGATTGTAATTAAACGATTAGACGATGTGTCACTTACAAAGCATGCAGATTGAAATAGAATCGTTGAGTGTTGAAAGTGCATTGCTAAAAGAATCTTGAAGGGGGGTTTTGGTTCTTAATCAATCAAAAGGGATTCTCTATCACTTATAAATGTTAAATATTTTTTTTAATATTCATAAAAAAAATATCAATAAATATTACAATGAATAAGCGACGTACACTGTTAAAAATTTCTGTAAATTTAATGTAAATATTTATCCAGAGTCTCTGTAAATTTACATTAATTATTAGTTAAAATTGAATAATCGAGATTTTCAATCTTTATTCTGTATTTTTACCTAATTTTATTATTTAATTTTTTAATTAAAATTAAAAATGACTGTTTCTACTTTAGAAGAAGCTTACCAAGTCCGAAATATATTCTCACCAATAATTAATGAAATTAATGTTAGTTATTAAAATGAATGAATAAAATAAGTTTTTTAACATCTCCGTTTATTTTTCTCTGTAATTTTAAGTAAGACTTAAGATAGTAGATTATACAAAGTTTCCTGTTGAAATTTTTAACAGTGTGGTAACCTGGGTTTAGGTCTTTTATATTAAGGTCAAGAATATGTCCAGCTAAGATGGTTTTTCTTTGTTAGTTAAAAAATGCAATAGAGCATTGTGCTATGCATAACTTTTTACTTTCTTTTACTGATGGTCAGGGCCTGTACCTTTCAACTGAGGGGAAGAATAAACTTTTTTTTTTTTTTTTTTTTTTTTTTTATTTGGTGTGTGTGTGGGGGATGGGGAGAGGGCACTGGCTGCTTAATCGAAAGACAAATCCAAACAAATTCAAAAATGTACAAATGTTTCATTAAACATATTATCGTATATAGCTGGAATTAGGGAAAACGTACACAAGTAAATTTGCTTATTGGCATCAAAATGCAAAATGGCAGTATGTATTCTCTATGCTACATGAAATTATCCCATTGTAAATTTATGAGTAAAAATTTCATTAACTGATATCCTGTAACCTAAGAATGTTTGTTGTGTAATGGGTTCAACTGAAACTTTTTTTATAATCAGACAACAGGTTTTGCAAATTGTGGCCCCTATTTTTCTAAACTTGGGGCCCTTTTAGAATTTTTGAAAGGAAACACGTGCTTCTTGTGCCTATTTGGTAATCAAGGTCTGCTGATGGTGGATAAAATAATGGAAAACATTTTCAATTTAACATGTTTTTTCGATTATCTTGAAAAAATACATGACGCATTATCCCGAAACTACAGAGATGAAAAGAACATGTTATACTCATATTTTTCAACGAAAGTTTGACCGAAAGCAAAAAGAAGACCAGACAGGTATAAAAAAAGAACGTTAAAATATATATATATTTAGAAATTCAAAGATATTAAACCAATATAATCTCATTCTTAGAAAATTTTACGTACTATGCTAGATACAACTTAGTGTAATTAGAATATAAAAAGTACTAAATATTTGATGAACTATGAGCATTTTTGCTAAATACTTTTTAACTGTACATGCACACGCATTAAAAAGAATTTAATTACATAATTTATCAGTCAAATGTATAGAGTTACTCTAAAAAAAAAAAAAAAAATCAGAAACACATATTGTTCAGTATTATGTTATACAAATATTCATATATATATATATATATATATTATGTTATACGAATATTCATATATATATATGTATATATATTATGTTATATAAATATTCAGAAAGATATATGCGGTAAAATGAGTTGAAATTCGGTTGTTCCCAGAAAGAAACAAATGCTTAAAAAATTTTATTCACATTTTTATTTTTAATCAATGTACTACATTATATTATAATTGATTAATTAAAAATAGGAATTTTAATAGATTTATTTCTTTTTTAGAGCAACTGAAATTAAACTCCTTCTACTGCAAAGTTTATAAATTTTAACAATATGCGACTGGGTATTTCACATGCATAAGTAACTCAGTATATACATTTGGCCGATAAATGCGATTCTGCTGCATGCGCAGTTAAAAATTATTCAGTAAAAATGTCAATATTGTATTCAAATGTATAGTCGGTAACAAAAGTGTCCGAACACTAGCAAAAATTCCTATGTAAAAAAAAAGTACACTTCATACGGTTTTGTTAAATAAATCCTTGTCGAATCCTGTTCTTAGTCAGTGTAAGAATATGATTCGACAGGGATTTATTTAACAAAATAGTATTAAGTGTACATTTTCTACATAGAAATTTTTGCTAGTGTTCGGACACTTTTGTTACCGACTGTAAATTCTTTATTGGGAGGAGTTTTGTTGATTGAATTTTTGTGTAATTTTATCCGGTGAGTAGCGTTTGAATATAGAATGATATAGAAGAACGTTTTATGATGATCACAACATACTAGTTAATCAATAAAATAGTAATTTAAAACATGAATAGTTATGTCTCTAATTGTAAATTGCACATTTACACTGAGGGAAAAAAAATACCGCTTTCATCTAGAATGAATAAATGACCATTTTCTAAATCCCTTAACTAGAAATATAGATTTCCGAGCTATGCGCATGAGGCATGCCAATAAACTGAATAGACGAAATGATAGAGAATTTCTAGTCCACACATTTCTAGATGCTGAAACAATATTCTGAATATTCTGAATCTTTTGTATGGCGAGACATTTTTGCTTGATTATCTAGAATAGTGTCATAGAAACCAAGATTATAGTTGCTGAAACCAGCTTTTTGTATTCGCATTTATTTGGAGATATTTTCAAATAGGTTTGATCTCGATAATATAGACAAACTCTCTAGAATTCTAATAGGGGTTTCTAGAACTCGCTTTCAAAGGGGACTAGAATTTATAAGGATGACATGGAACTATTTTTTCTAGAGCCACAATTTAGATTCTAGATGTCAGTTACAGAAGTTTTTCTCAGTGTATTGACGTGCTTTCAGATATAAAAAAAACATAACTAAATAAATATGTGGTATGTAACCAAATCATCTTTCCTTTTCTTTATTGCTATTAGATATTTATTATATTTTTATTGCTGATTTTATTAGACTATTTATTCTTTTTTTTTTCCAAGTACGTCTAACATTAGTGAGGAATTGAATAAAACTTTATTGAAAAGTTAACTGACATCTATGTGGTAAAATGATGAAGAATTACTCCTTATTAGTCTTCTATTTCTTTAAAGATTAATGAATATAATTAATGTAGATAAGCTATATTTATAGGATTTTGATTACATTGATTGATAAAGGGGGACTATTCTTTATCTTCCTCTTAATTGCAAGAGAAGTTGATTAGCCTTTAGCCATCAGATTTTAAATATATGATCCTGTCGGCCATTAAATTCAGCTAAAGCTAAGAAAGTGTTTTATATTTATATCAAGAAAATTGTGCTAACCAAGTCTATTTATTATTATTAGTGGCTTCAGGCTTTCATTCTACGCTTTGAATGTAAACAAACATCTTAGAAATGAGTTATTTAAAAGTAATTTAACTGATCATTAAATATGTGGAATAAATGTTTGTAAATACATTCCAAAGCATTTACATTATTTTGTATGCCACTTTTTGAAAATATGTCTTGCAGATTATGAGAAAACATTTTTTCTTAATTGTTTTCGAATTTGGTTTTTAGGTAGTGCTTTCTCTGATTTTCTTAAAATATCGCAACCTGGCAAGAAAAGCGACACAAGTGTAAAGAAAAAGAAAAAAAAAAAAAAAAAGCAATTTTGAGTATGTCATTCAAATAAAGTGCATGAACATCGTCACATGCCTATGTAGCAATTTATCCACCTAAGCAGCAGTTGTGTCAGTTCTGTTGTAGGCTAGTTTTTGTTTTATCGTATCCTTTAGGTTGATTTTTCTCAAATACTAAATTTTTAAGTTGTGTTCATGGTAATCGAATATCTATAGCTTCATGGTTGTGTTATTTTCCTTGTCGGGATTTAAGTACATTTACAGCTACTTCCGTTCACTGAATGTTGATCTTATAAAATAGTTTTTGTAGATAATAAGACAACATTTTCTCTTAAAATGTGACATTTAGACAAATGTAAAATTATATTTTTTCATATATTATTGTATTTGTAATGTAAATATACGAAGACAGACAAAGTTAGCTTCTCTAGTTTGTTAATAAACATTGAATGATACTGAAATTTCGATTTATAAATTCTTATAAAAATTTATCAAGTCCAGTTTAGAAATTGAATGACATTATAAAGTGATAGAGTACTCAATGAAGTCTAATTTTGCTTATTTCGTCACCTTAATAAAATATTTGTAATGATAAAAGTAAATAAACCTGCATATTTTCCCTCCTTTTTTTTTTTTTTTTTTTTTTTTTATTTTTTTTTACGTACATTTCCCTTTACTCGTAATAAATAAATAAATAAATATATATATATATATATATATAAAAAAAAAACTTTTTTTTCCTTTCTTTTCTTATTTGTTTTGAAGCTTCAATATTTTCCTCGCAAACCTTATGGATAAAGCCAATAATCACTTAATTATTGTTGATTTATTGTTCTATTGTGTAAACTATATTTCTATTTGAATAGAGATTTTAATAATCCATATCCTTTTTAAAAATTCCCGTTCCATTATCCGAAAATCTCATCTAAGTTTTATCGTACTTAGACATATGAATAATTGCATTCTTGAAAGATTCAGTGCCTCCTCAGAGAATATTAACTAAAAAATAAAAGAAAAATAATCACATTAAGGGCAGAAATTATTTTATAACTCTTAAATTATCTCTATATTATCATTACGGAAAATGAAGTAGGATTTATAAATAGAATTCCTGCAGCGTAATTTAAAAGCGTGTACTGCGATGTGATCTACTTCTAACGTAGATTCACGAGTCTGATAGTAGCTTGTGATGAAAACAAAATGGATGAGGTAGAATTAGATTTCTTTTCAGATTAAATAAAAACTGAGCAACAATTCTTTTTTTACTTCGAGCTCTGAGCAAGTTAGTTGAGGGGGTACTAAACTCTACAGTAAATACCTTTAATTGTTATGTTTTGATAAATGAATACAAGACTAACTATAGATAATTAAGGATTAAATAACTCTGTCCAAGATTTAATTTCATGTCATTCTAGACATAATAGATGTTTACGAAACATATCTTCTTTCTTCCATTCTTCATTTGATGACGGCAATAACAAAAGCCTGTAGTTGTGTAATAATCAAACATTACATACTGAGAGGCAATTACATTTTTTTCTAAAACTGAAAATGCTTTTTTAACTTTAATATGATTAGATGTTTAATGTGTAGTTTATACCGTGTATAATGACTATACTTACAATTATACAAAAGTGCTTTAAAATATCTAATAATAAGTTTCTTTACTCAGGGCCAGATTATGGCACGGGCACACGGGGCACTGGCCCAAGGCCTTCAAATTTAGGGGGGGCCTCATTTCAAAAAATTGAAAAGTGATAGTACGAATTTTTTTATTATATGTCTATTAAAAACAAAAATTGATTAAATTTTTCTTTCTATATTTTATTAGAGAGCTTAAACAATATTAAATTTTGTGACTAATTTTCTAAACATTGGCTGATCAATGTGCTTCAGTTTTTCATTTGTGCTTCAGTTTTTCATTTGTCTTGAACATAAATAACTAATGATTTTGTTATAGATTGCTAAAAAGATGAGGAAATAGAAGGTATAATTGAATGAAAAATTTTAAAAAATGCACTATTTTTATTTATTTATTTTTGTTTTTGAGAATAGGTCCTTTTGGCAAGCTCTTCAGAGCAGGGTAAGGGGGCCTCTAAATAGCATCAGTGCCCCGGGTCTTCAAAAAGCATAGTCGGGCCCTGTCTTTACTTTTTATTACTTAGATATTTTTCATATAGTTTTGTTTAAGGTATTTCTGAAGTTACTGATGAACAGCATTAGTTTTTTTTTTTTTTTTTAAACAAATGCCTTATATTTAACGTCTTATTAATAAAAGGGAACCTAATGATATAGAATTTTATGAAATAGAAATTGAAAAATAAAACCTCACTTTTCCCCTTTTTAAACTTCTGAACAAGCATTAGAGAGTCAGTCTCGGTACTAAATAACTTTAATTTTGTTTTGATGACAGAATATACAAGGCTAATTACAGATGAAATAACTCCCTGTTCTAGATTTAATTTCATGTGATTCAAGACACATAATACGTATAATATGTCATACATATAAGATAACCCAAATTATATATATTTATATATCTATAGCATAATTATTAGTTTAAGAAATTTTGTTGATGTGAAATCTCAATGAAACTATGAATGAAATGGTAATAAGAATTCCCCCCCCCCCACCTCCACTATTTTAGTTTTAAGGTTCCTTTTTAATTTAATTTAGTGTTTATTTTCAAAAAGGAATTTATTTTTCTGATAATGACCTTTTTAATCATAAAAACATTTTTAAGAACAATTCTACTGTAATTAAAAATAAATGTTTTTTTTTTTTTTTTTTTTCGGGATTTGTAATATAACTTTATCAGAGAGTTTATTTAAGTTAGAAAATATTACTTAGTTTTGATTTAATAGTATCTTTCTTTTTTTCTGGCTAATAAAAGGAAATTTTTACCTTTAAAAGTATAATTTTTAAATGACTAAAACAACTTTTACTCACACGTCTCATTTACACATAAGCAGAGTTCTCACAAAGGAAAAATCTTTGTAAAATTATTTTTAAAAGCACTTAATTTTACATTGACTAATTATTGATATCTATAAAAAAAATGACTAGATAAAATTTCTGGTATTCAAATTTCCGTTTGTGGGAACCCTACTCATAAGATTAAAATTGCCGGAAAACTATCTGTTTTAGTAGTAAAAGTACATACTTTAAAAAAATAATGAGAAGTGAGTTTTCTCAGTAGCATAAATTATTACTTTTATTATTCTTATTGTGCAAGCGTTAAGATCTTTTAATTATTTTAAAATCCATAAAAATTTTCACAATAAATAAAATGAGATTTTCGTTTTATAAACACTGTTTCAGTAACGTTTTAGTTGATAAACAAAAGTTTTACAACGGTTGTGTATGTATAAAAATTCCAAATTGTATTTAATGTATTATTTATTAATTATCGACTCTTATATTATGTGCAGTGCGTTCTAAATTCGTTTTTTAAAATAAGGCTTTTCAGTTTAGCTCCCAGTTAGCCTTTATGTAATAAATTTTCTTCGATGTCCACATGTGAATCTGATAATAGCGAGTTTAATAGCCTATTAAGAATTTCCAAATATAATTACTCTTGTAAAACGTGAAAAGATGCTAATATTTGTACACACATTCGAAAGATGAACCTTATAAGTACTACGTAAGTTTTGTTATTCGGCCCTTTGATAAGTTATGCAATTGTTTTTAAATTTGGTTTTATTTATCCTACACTTTAAAGAGGAACTTTTTACTATTTACATTATTTTTATTATATTAAAAAGACGCTTAATAAATTAGTTTTATTTTACAATTTATTTAAATAATGAGAATACAGATTATTATTATTATTCTTATTTTTAATAATATTTAGAAATTTTTTAGTAGAAAAAACAGTTATGTAAAATTTAATGAACTAGCTTGATTTTACCATGTTTTTATTAACTTCAATTTTTATTTGTTTGTTTGTTTGTTTTTCCGGTACAAACCTTGCAATCTATTTTTAACTAACTTCCCTACTAGCTAGACATTTGAAACTTTCACAGTAGTTCAGAATCCGGTGACAACACAATACTTCGAAGTCAGATTTTCGAATTTTTGAATAGTTTTCTTTTAATTAATTAAAATATGAAAATAATAAGCTCTTAATAGCAATAAAATAGCCATTAAAATATTAGCTATAATTTAATTGTTGCCAAAAAAAAAAAAAAAAAAAAATACGAGTTCATTTTCTATCGACATAAAAATAAATACATTAAATTCAACGTGAACGTTGAAAAATTATAAAATGTTAAATTATACATCTCACAAAAATTGATGTCATTATCACTTTAAAAATTTTATACACATTGATAAGTGCTAATGTAGTTCACGATGCTAAATATATGTACGTTGTTCTGAAAGGAGTAATATTTTATTTTTAAACCAACTCCCCCCCCCCCCCCCCCCACTATTATTATTTTTTTTTCACTGAACTGAGTAAGCGTGCTTAAATATTATTTTTTATCCTGGCATATTTCATTAATGATTCATCAGAAAATTTAAGAACATGGTATATAAAAAGTTTTTTTTTTATCTTATAATTATTTAAAAATATGAAATAAGGGGAAAATTAGTTAAATTTAAAGGTTTGGAATCCCTCAATACAAGCGCTTGTTGCTACAAAAAAAAAAAAAAAAAAAAAAACTAAGTATGTATTTTTGAATTTATGTATGATAATGGCTTTCAGACATTCATTTCATCCAGGAATAAAATGCCATTACTTTTATTTTTCATCGAATTACGGGTGGTCTTTCTTTATTAAGCCTGAAAAGTCGGCTTGTTTTATAATTTAACTTCTTTAGGATTGCATTCGTTTTCTCATATGCTCAGGATCATCATTCATTTTTTATCTTATCTAATATAGATAAATATTTCGAGTAACATGTGCCATTTTATGAATGAAGAGCGTTTTCCGTGGATATCTTAACTTATGAAGATATTTCAGTTTCCTTGTTTGTTCAATTTCTTATTTGATAATGCGCCTCTTTATGGTTACCAAAAAAGGAGATATAAAACAAACAAACATTTTTAAAGAAGTTGGATAAAAATAACAAAAAGGCACTTAAAAAGTGTCACAAAGTAGTATATAGTATTTTACGGAGTTGATATGAATCTGATAAGCCAAGTTTCAAATAAATTAAGATCCTTAAAATTTATCCCTTAAGGTAAGAAAATGGATCAGTCTTGTATCGCGTCTTCATGCGCTTAAATCTGTTGAAGAAAGTTGGAATATAACTAATTCAGATTCACATCTGATTAATATTCTTGATACTATAGAAGTGTAATTTTACATTAAATAATTAAATTGTACGGAATTGCAAAATTATAACACATTTACATCTTTTAAATTTTTCTATCGCGAAGTGTGTATGAATTTCACATTTTTCTGATTAAGTTTTCGAAGATTTTTTTTTTTTTTTTTTTTTTTACTTTTCATTTCTACTCAAAGAGAATTAAAAAAAAAATATAGTCTAAATGAACTGATTTTCGAGTATACTAAGTACATAAGTAGAATATTTTAGCATTTTGATGATCGAAAACCAGTAAAACCTATATTCAACATTATGAAAAAAATTATAAATAACAAAGTAACAACGGAAGATTACATATTAAACTAATATGTTGTGGCCACCACAAGATTTTATTCTATATAACCATATATATACAAATTCATGTGATACAAATTATTTATTAAATTCTTATTTTTTAAAATTATTTTCCATTATGAATGCAGACGATTTTATCTCAGAGAAATGTAACCACGGAATGCCGAAAGAAAATCAATTTCTGCAAACATCAGAAGAAATGCGATTTTTTTCTAAGTTGTTTTTTCATTAAAAATGATAAAAAATCTGGAGTGACTCCACTCGACTTTCCGAACATTAAGTAATTAACGGTTGTATAAATAAATTAAAGTAAGACAAGTCGTTAAATAAACAGAAGTGAAAAATATGATAGGGTGTTTGAGTTATTTTTTCCCATTGTTTAATTTTACGTTATTGTACTTCAAATAATTCGAGTCCATAGATCATAATGATATAGAATATTCCTTTGTGTCCCTGTAAAAAGAAAAAATAATAAGTTCTATATTCACCAAAATCTATACAGTTCGTGTGACTGTGACCTACAACATGTGTAGAAATTTTCAGCTCAATCGAATAAGACTAATGCTATCGCACTGTAAAATGTTTGAGCCCATAAACCATAATGTTAAAGAATTTTTCTTTGTGTTCCTGTAAAAAGACTATAAGTCTTAGATTCATCAAAATCAAAATGGTTATTTAGGCGTTATCGTGTTCACTCACACACATACATACATAACATACATCATCGTAAAAACAATGAAAATGAAGTCCTCGGACCTCAAAACGTATAGAAACACCAAAACCTCAAATTTTGGCTTTTTGACATGATTATAATACTTTCCTTACATATATATGCTCGGAAAGTAAAAATCGATAACTTTGTATTAAATTTCACAGGTCTGTGGTTCAACCATTCGTTTTAAAGATATTGACAAGTTCTTTCGAAAGATACCCATATCGAAAATTTACACTCCCCTGGGGTACTTCTCACAGGGGGATGGAAGTGATGCTCCAACATCCACACGCTTTTTTCCTAGCTTACTACTACTATTTTTAATAATTCATATTGATTTTGCAGTCATGCGTTAAAATTATTCTCATTATGTACATTTATACGAAATTTTTTCCGTTACTGCCGTGTTAAACATTTAGAAAAATTGGAATCACAGTGCCACCTGTTGAGCGATTGATCCCCAAATGTAGTCAGCATTACTTTATGCTAGGTTACAACTAAACACCAAGTTTGTTGAATTTCGTTCATTGGTTCGTGAGATACAATACAGCATCCACAAAATTTGTGATACATACACAGACAGACATTTCTTGAGAACAGTCAAATTGTGGCGTGTAAATTCGTCGAAAACTGGTATTCGAAAATTTTCACAAATTCAACACTTTCTTCTTACATATACAGAAGAGGGTAAAAAAAAACATAATTAAATTAATAAATGATGACAAAATAATAAAAAAAGAAAAGAAAAAAGAATAGAGCTGTATATGTTTTAAGGGCCTGTAAAAGTAGAGAAAGTAACAGTGACAGTGCATTCATATAATACAAAAAACAGTAATAAATAAATAAAGAGACTAAATGAAATGGAAAAAATGCATTTTTGATTAAAAAGTGGAATTCTAATTTGAACTAAGGTTCGATTCCTGGTTTTGATCCTTTTCGTTCTCATTAAAATTCATTCGGCACTCTTCTTGAAAACGTGTTGTCAGTGGCGGATCCAGAACTTTTTTTTTTTTTTTTTTTTTTGGGGGGGGGGGGGGGTAAGATTTTTTAAGATGTTATTCCAGATAAATGAAAAGTTTACAATTGTAATAATCAATTGTGAATGTCAGTACTTTTTTTTTCTTTTTTGGAGGGGGGGGGGGCTTTAGCCCCCTAGGCTTCCCCTTAGATCCGCCACTGCGTGTTGTGTCATGTCAAATAAAGCGAAAGAAATGTTGTACGCAAGTGCCACTAGATTTTTCGAAAACGCAACTGTAATATTTAAACCACCTCGTCATGTACGGAAGTGCCACTATTTTCAGCTTGTACGGAAGTGTCTTGCACGCATCTGTCACAATATACCCAGACGTATATCCTGGTATTTCATATGGAATTATTTATAATGTACATCGGACGACGAGAGGGGCTTAATGGACCTTTAAATACTTCTGTGGAAAATTTTAGATCTTCTTGCTATACACCTGTTAAAAACTGATTAAAAAAAAGGTATTTTCTTTCTTTGGAATAAAACTCCACTTTAATGTATATATTTAAAAAGTAAAAAAAAAAAAAAAGTTTCGGTATAGAGAAAGAACATCTGCTTATAAAATATTTTGCCTTAAAGAATTATGTAATATAATTTTTTTTAAGCTTTTATTTGACCTATCCTATAATAATTATTTTTTATCTGTGTTATGCTTGCATTATGTATAAGAATTTACTTATATGTAATAACTTTTAGCTATTTAAATTACAAAGAGAAAATATCTAATGCATATTTGATGCTATATTTAAATAAAACCCATCGATCATAGCATCTTTAAGCCTTTATGATGTCAGATAGATCTGCCCGTTTGATTGAGCACTTTCATTCCGCCTGTAATTAGGCGTGCCTAATGTTTCTTAAGTTTTACATATGTATAAATCTTTAAATTACTTGCACGGAATAAATTTTAATGGTATGTGATTAAATAATAATATAAATGCAAAGAGTATTCGGAAATCAATATATAGATCTTGAACCCCCCTCCCCCTTCCCCACCCCTCCTTTTCAATTATCGGAGAAAAAAGTTTCTCAGTTTTTGGCTCAATGTTACAATATTTAAAGAAAAATTTTCATCTCGAATTTAAACCAAATTATATATATATATATATATATATATATATATATATATATATATCTGAGGCTGTCAATTAGATTTAGTTTAGTCTTTTAAGCAAATAACAATATTTTTACACTGATTTTAAGTAGTTAACAATTTCAGATACTATTTAACTATCTCAGGTTTCCCATCTGTTTGTCATTTTACTTACAAATCAAAATCAAAATTCAATAGCAATGTAAAACGTCGGTAAATTGCTCAATATTTAAATAAGCCAAGGTATTTATCCACATAAAAAAATATAAAATAGTAAGACATTTGTTTTTTGGTCATTTATTTTTTCTAAGACAACATGGTGAATACCCCAAATACTGATACCTAACAAAAATATAATAGCAGGATACATACACAAATTTTTATTCTTTTTTTTTTTTTTTTTTTTTTTTTTATGCAACAGGAATTGTAAGAGCAATTTCTTTTTTCTGCAAATTGAGTATCAGTTAATGGCCTATCTTTCCAATGCAGTTATTAAAAGCGTGAAAACGTAAAAAGTTTCTATTTTGATATCATAATTCTTTGGTAATAGTGGGAAAAGAAAGGCGGATTGAAAAACCTATTCAAAGATATACAAAGACCAGGGGTCATACTTTCCGCTCTTTTTTCAGGACACTCTCAAAAATAAGAAATTTCCAAGCTTATTATTACCACTATATGTATACAATAATCTCTACCCTGTATAATCATGGCACATTACTATAATTATAAATATATCCAGAAGTAATTCTGTATGAAATTAGTGGTTGCAAAAACAGAATTTTCTTATCTCTGAGAGTGTCCTTAAAAAAGGGCGGAGAATAAGACCCCTAACAAAGACCTATCTTTAATCAAATTTAATAAGTCTAATAAAGGTTACTTTTAAATAAAACTACCATATAGCGAAATGAATACTATTATTTTTATGTTAAAATTAATCATACACGAGGGAAAATGATAAAAGTAAAGTAACAAAGTTATATTCAGACAAATGTATTTTAGTAGGAGCTCTATTCAACACATTCTTCAAAGTCATCAGTCGGTGTTTCAAAGAATCAAATATTGAAGACCATTTGATTCTTTCATTTCCAGTAAAAATCAGTAGTCATGAACTTTTCTTATAAAGACATCTAAAGAATAAGAGACAGTTATTTGTATAAGATTTAGTTTTCATTCCCCTCAGGCGTAAAAATACACCCTTTTTTGTCTGGAATAATTTTGCGTAGGTTATCTTACAAAGTCTGTAGTCTGATCTGAAAACGCAAGACCTTAGATGAGTGATATATATCTAACGAGTCTAATGTGTTTCTTGCAATCAAAATTTATTGCTCGAAAGACATCCTTGGCGGTGTGGGCCGTTATTGTTTAATTAAGGTGCGTACCACGGGGGCGTGTGATGCATTCCTTAAACTGCAGTTGTTATCTATGTGATTTCTAATCTTACGCAATGGTACACGCAACTAATTGCCAGAAAACATACTTACTTCTTTAAATCAATAAAACAAATCGCGTAGTAACTTTTTGACGTTATAACTTTAAGGCAACTTTGTACTGAATCCATACATTTCGTTAATAATCGCCTAATAGATTTTCCTTAGATGGTCGTTAATATTTATTGCATGATCTATTTTCCAGCATATGCATCAATACATCATTTTTCCTGTCAACTTTATCATCGATATTACTATTATTTATTTAATTATTCTAATGGCCAATATTTTCTCTTAAGTCATACTTCTCAGGGCCCATCGAATATTTTGTTATTTAGAAAAAAAAAAAAAAAAAAAAAAAAAAGAGAGAAAGAGAGAGAGTAGGTGCTTCTCAATGAGGAATGGATAAATTACATATACAACTATATTAGTGCTGCTTAGGTGAGCGAGACCAAAACTTAGAGGAACAAAGTTTTTAGATTATTAGAATTAGAAAAAATTATTTAGTTTTATGCCCTAATCAAAAAAAAAAAAAATAAATAAATAAATAAATAAATAAAATTAGAAACCTTTTAGTTTTGCATCGATGGTTACAAAACATTGCGTCATTCGCATCATGTTATCGAATTTCAAAGCTTGATCTGTTGTTGCTGCTACAAGTCAAAGACGTTTACATTTGGCGATTAGAATTATATATTAAAGTATTAAGAAAATGTATAACGGTATGTAAATAATATTGAATGACAAAATATGGAGAGAATATTCTGAAGTATAACAAATTTTCTATTTATGTAACAAAATTGTTCTATATATTTTATAAAGAAAACAAATGAAACGTTTGTATGCTCGCTCAACAGTAATTACGTAAAAATATTTATTTAACGGACCATACTTTCACAAGGAGATTATTATTATTTTTTTTCTTGTGTATGATAGCACTGATTTATTTTTTTATTAAACTTTATCAATCTAACTTAGATCCGCCTCTGGATGGCATGAGAACCAAGCCTTCTTTTATATATCAATCATTTGCTGTCAATTAACATATTAAAGGAGTCACAAATTCAGATACGTTTTATTCAGAATAATTCTACTAGTTTATTCTTCAGTAAAGCTCCCATAACAATATTATTTTAACTTTAACTGTATTTTCTTTTGTATTTCTTTACGGTCATTTCTCTTCTTGAGAGTTTGTCTTTATTTCAGTTATATATTACTTTATCTTATTCATTAAATTTTGAAAAACATTGCTGTTCTTGCTGTTGAATAAATGTTTACTTTTTCTTTCTCTCTCTCTCTATTTTTTTATATTCTTTCCAACAAGTTGAAAAGTGTTTATGATTTCAGTTTGTCTGTCTGTCTGCGTTTTAACTCCCGCAAATATTCATGGAATTCCTTGAAACCGACAATGTGTTTCAAGATGTTTATAACACGTTACCAATTGAAAATGGAGTGAATATCACCACTGATTTTTATGCAGGACACCTAAAAGAATTCCAATGCATTACGTTCTACGAAGGACGTTTCTATCAATCGTGTTTTAATACCTTTATTTTGCACCACTCATAATGAAATTTACATTTACTATTCATATTTTTTTTAAAATGTAGAATGTAGTATGATTAGAGATTTACAGAGCCACGCACAGATATTCAGATTTTTTTGAACTTTAATTGAATTGTAGCCCGTAACTGCTGAGATCGTATTTTTGTTTTTATGAAATGTTTTTAATACTTTCTAACAATATTTAAGAGTGTTAATATCTTGAATTAGTCCATTTATCTGTTTTCCTGCCCGTGTCTGATTGTCCGTCTGTCTATCTTACCGTCTGTCTGCCTCTAGCATACGTTAATATTTTCAGAAATTCTTCAAAATTATGTATGTTATTCGATCTCACTTTGTGATTTTCTCTACTACAAGTGGTATAAATAATATATGCTCCAACTATTTGTGTACAGGACCATTTAAAAGAATGCCAATGCATTGCCAATTTTATGAGAAGTATTTTTTATAAGTCACATTTAAACAAATTTATGCTATACAAATTATAATGGATTTGACATTCGTCATTCATGTTTTAAAAAATGTTGTATATAGAATATGATATGCTTAATGTTAAGATTTACAGAGCTACACTGAATTATTCAGATGCATTAAGGGCTATAATTGGAAATTGTTGGAATTGCATTTCCGTTTGAATTAAGTGTTTCTGACACTTTCCAACAATGTTTAACACGTTGAAAGCCACGCGAATTCTGAAGGAAATCCCCATCGGGTCATGCGCGCTGGTTAGAAGTCCGTTATGTTTAACCGAGTTTTAATAAAATCCATTAAAATGTCTTAATGATATCCTGTAATAAATAAAAATTAAGTAAATTTAACAATGTAGATTTTTTAGTTTTATATCATACTGTACCCAGGTAGCACAGTATGGTATTTTCAACGTTGAACAAACGGCAATGCATTCCGTTGAATGATCGTTTTTCCGTAACGTTAGTAATCTGAAAATATGTCTCGTTGATTTCCTCATCTTTCAACGGTTGTTTTGATACATTTTACAACGTAAAGAAAACCGTTGTAAAAGGGTTGTACGAAATCGCAATACTGTCGTTTTTTTTATAACCTAAAAAAAAACAGTTGTAAAATGGTTGTTCAGAATCGCAATACTGTCGTGCTTTTTATATCAGTTTTCAACGGTTTTTCTTATGTCTTATAAACGTTGAAATCCAAGAAAAATAGCTACCTCTATATATCCATTGAATTTTCGTTTCTAAAATATTGCTAATAATTTAAAAAAGAAAAAATTCACATGTTAAAAAAGTTTTGGTACATTCTTTTAAAGAAGGGAAAAGAAACACTCACTTCATTCCTTGAAAAATCTTGTTTAAATAAATATACAGCATCCACAATTAGACGAGAACTCATTAATTTTTAATATTATGCTAGCTGGTAAACAAACCCAAAACCAAAGAATATTATAACTTTGAGCTTTTAAGGAAATTACCAGCTAGCAAGTTTTTTGGAAATTACGTAAAATGTCATTTACCTCTCACTACACTTTCGATGAAAAAGTTTTAAGTTGCGTTTAATTAATTATTGTTTCACAGAAAACTTTCATACCATTTTAACAGGAAAGCGATAACTTCATCTTCATTCACATCACATTCACTTTCAAAATGGCACGCGTCGTATCGTAAGACGCTTTTAAGGTTTGCTACAATATACTTGGCGATTTCGCGTGTAGAACGGGAGAAAGCATACAATATGAACGCCTTCGTTAGTTAAGGTTTCCGAAAGCCAAAGAACATCTTTATCATGTTACAAGATCTTTTGCAGCACACCTTCTTCTAAAACTCTAAAGAAAATTATAACACGCACATCCCGCCAATTCACAATCGTGCATCGATATCAAGTTGAAGAGATTCAACGTCATTTGACAGAAATAATGACTTATAAAAAGTACCTATTAATTCGTTGAAAAAACATATTTTTTATTAGAATCAAAAAGGAAAACAAAAACTAATAAAACACCTATTTTAAAACGTCGAAGAAATAACAGAAAAAGTACAACCATAAAACAACGTTTGTTATAGGTTTTCTTTATTACTGAATAAATATTCGAAATTGTTCAGTGAGAATATTGCGAAATAAAACCTATTTTTCAACGGACATAAAATAACGTAACCAATTTTTCACTGTTCAGACTTATTTGTAACGCTATAACAACGTTATGTGTTACCTGGGTACACTGTCAGCCACCGGTGGTTGATGCGGGTTTATATCATACTGTACACTGTCAGCCACCGGTGGTTGATGCGGGTTTATATCATCTTTAAAATGCCAGCACTGGTGGTTGACACGGCCTAAATGGAAAGTTTTTTGTCAGCCACCGATGGCTGACATAGCACTCAACGTGTTAAGAGCAGGCCCGTAGCTAGATGGGGGCCAGTACGGGCAGTGCCCGACCTGGAGAAACATTTGCCCGTCCTAGCATATGGTTAGACTTTCGATAAAAAAGTAAAATGAAAAAAAAAAAAATTTTTTTTTTTTTTTTTTTTTTTTAGGTGAGTCTGTAAATAAAAATTTTTGTACCCCCCCCCCCTCCTCCTTAATTCCAACTGAAGTTCCAGACATGAAACCCATATCATTTTTTAAACTCTTCTTCTTCTCTTTAAATTCTCTCCATTCGAATAGCCTCGATGGAAATTATCTTGTTGATTGCAGCTTGACTTTCTTTGTTTTGTAAAGGTTTTCTGTGCCTTTAGTGAAAAGCGATTAAGTGATTTCGGTGAAATTTGTGTTCTTTATACAGTAGTGACACATCACAACTGAACCGGACGCTGTCTTTTAAATTGATGAAACAAGAATTCTGGAAAATTAAACACAACCAAAAAACATTTTGCGCCCTTAAAGTGCCTATTTTGCATATACACAATTTAGGGCTTAGTAAGGAGGGGGCATTTGCACACTTCTTTAGAGGTTTGCACGCGCAGAAAGCTTTCCTTACACGTTCCGGTTCAGAATAACAATTAAAATTTCGGCCAGGGACCGATCCGTCATGTTTATTTATTTATTATAAATTTTTTTTAATCTATGGTACGGCCCGCCCTGAAAAAAATCAATTGACAAAACTACGGCTCTCTTAGGAGACTGACAATTACTTGTCAACAGAATTGCAGACTGACAGTGACAGAAGGCCACACACAGAGACAGAAAATGAAACTGAAAGTGTAAATAATTATGAAACAATATAGGTAAGTATTAAAAATAGTTAGTACTGCTAAAGTTTGTTTGTATCAATTTCCGTTTATATCCCGTAATGTATCCAAATCTTTTTGTGTGACCCTGTCAATGGAACATAAATGTTAATCCAACTATTTTCAAAATAAATAAGTAATTAAAATAAAAGGGAAAAAATGCATTTGCGCATCTGGAAAATGATGTTGATTTCATTACTCTAGAAAGTAGAGAAAAATTAATTAAAAATTAACCTTCATAGATCTTAGATTCTCTAGACCATAGGACATAAAAAAACATAAACCATGATGTATTTAATTTCTTTTGTTTGTTCATGTGCTGAAACTAGTAGCAACGTTTATGCCATTTTGAATAGGGAACTTGTAATTGTGACCTTGCCTTCAATAACATATATCCTTTTTGAGACATTTTAAAAATATTTACGGAAATCAGAGCGCGAAGAAAGAGACAATCAAATTGTTATATTGAAGTTATGAACACTTTTTAGCAAAACAAAATTTTATGTAACTTAATAGTACATAAAATTGTGTGAAGTAAATGATTAAAGAAACGCTTTATTATTTACAATCTTTGTTAATTAACGAATGAAATGCGAAAAAAATTTCAAGGTTGATACTGCCCAGAGAAAATTTAATCCAGACGTTAGCCTAGAGCGAGTATATACAAAAAAAAAAAAAAAAAAAAAAAAATCCGATCCCACCCTGGCCCGAGAATAAATGGAAATCGGGGACCGGGTCGGACTCGGGTGTCTGGCTTGTGCCCGTGCTGTATAAATTATAAATTCTTCTGATTCCCCAGTTCATCCAAATAGTAGAAACATCAAATAATGATCAGATCTCGGGTAAACTTTTGGTTCAAAACAAGCCAAATCTTAATTTTTTGCGCACATTTTCCCACTGTGATTGAAAATTATTTTATTATTTTTAGAAACTGAAAAACGATTTAAATATCTGTGTGATAGATCAGCCTGTAAATTAAGTTTCTTTAAAAGTGCCGTATAATGAAGGAAAACTGAGCTGCTTAGAGGAAATATAAAGGATATGGTCTGTTTTTATAACCTCAAAGTGCAGTCAGTACACGATTTCTTTTTCTCTTTTCTTTGCGAGTCATCTCACCACATTCGTTAAATGGCACTTCTTAGAATTATGTGGAGGAGAACTCAGTAGCCCTGGGAAAAATATCTGAAGTATCATCTGTAGTTCGAATACCCCTGACCAGTGACGCCATTCGACAAAGAGCAATGCATTTGATTTTCGCCTGTGATAAACAAACAGCAGGGTGTTTTTGAATTGGATGGGTCTTTGCAGCCCGGGCGCGAATCGAATCGTTCTACTGTTGCAAATTGTCCGTCCAGTATCAGCAGCATATTGTTATCCTATGTTTGGAAGGAGGTGCCGCCAATATTCTCATCAATTAGTCAAAGTATCTTTTACATTTTCCGCGAGAGTAAAACATTCTGTATTCAGTAAAGAGGAAGTCTTTTAAAGGCATTGCTCGTTTGACATTTTCATTCTGTAGTAACCTCTTTAAACAATTTTTTTTTTCTTTTTCTCTTGAATAATTCGCTAAACATATTTTAACGTGAATTATATAATAAATAGCGTTTATAATTATGGCATCAGAAAGAAAAAAAAAATTCTATTGCATCATATTTTCAAAAGAAAGCTGCAACTGAAGAGTTAATGGTAAGCAAACATTATGAAATATTTGTAATAATTATGTTTTAAAAGTACTTAAAAAAAAAATAATAATAATCTGGTTAGCCACTCACACGACTTTCTCTTATCTTGAAATTTAATACTATAAATACAGGATGGAGATTAAGAGGTATGATAACGAGTAATGTCATGTAAACCTATGTTAAACAATTCAAATTAGGCTTCGGAAGTGTTTTATATGATTATTAGTTATGTATGAAGGGGGGGGGCTACCGTCCCCCTCAAACCCCGTTTCATTAATGCACCTACATTTATATCCAATCTAATTCTGTTATTAAAATTAAAAGTTTACTTAAAATTATACAGACAATTTTCACACGCAACATTCATTGAAACTTGTCAATCTTGATCAAACTTTTCCAGCAACAAACTTATATTAACTTCAAAATACAACATTTGGATCTCCTAATATTATTCGTTTTTAAGTCACTCTAAGAGACACAAAGCTCAAACGTTAAAAAACTTGACTACGGTAATCAGAAAGCCCCAAAACGTGTAAATATACAAAAAACAAGCAATGAATATTTAGCTTAGAACATACATTATTTACCATATCTCTATGAGGAATTTATTTCAATTCCCGAACCGCTTTCCTGGAAATGGTAAAACATTATTAGTAAAGCACATCCACTAACAACAAATAACAAGTGTGTTGTGGCCACTACACGACTTTCTTCTATATTTCCCTATACAAATTCACTCAGTAAAAATAATTTATAAAAAAAAATTATCTTCCATGATAACACAGACGATTTCCATATTAGAAAGAAGTATTCTAACGCTAAATATAAAAAAAAAAGTCGAATTTATTCTTAATATTACATTTTTTTTTTTTTTTTTTTGGGTTAAAATTGAAAAAAAAAAAAAAAAAAAAAAAAAAATGATAACTTTATTTTAAATTATCGCAGATCGATGGTTCAACCATTCGTTTTAAAGGTATTGGTGAGCTCTTTTGAAAGCTACCCATCATGAAAATGTATTCCCCTTGAGGGGGGAAGGCGAGGCTCCTACATACAAAAAAAATTAAAAATTCCCAGTTGACTATCTCTATTACTAATTAGTTTATCATTTGTAAACATCTTGAAATTCTATAACAACAGACTTCTTTACAAATATAATTAGGAACTTGGGCGATTCTTTGAGAACTTACACTAAAAACATTGCTCCTTTAGAATTAAAAGAGATATTCTTAATATTATTATTTATTATTATAGAATTTTTAACTTATTAATTAAATTAAATATAAGTATTTCCCGCATTTATTTTTCATTTTTCATAGCTTTATTTTAAATTATTTAGAAATTTTATTAAAATGTTAAAATAAAATTGGTGACATTTTTTATTTTTCTATATTTTAAATGAGACTTATAGTATTTTCTGTAAATTTAAAATGATGTTATATGTATTTTAATTAATTTATTTTTCTATTAGTACTTGTATTATTAAATTATAAATCAATCTAATTTATTTATTATATTTAAATAGCTTGAAAATTCTATAAAATAACAAAACAGCTTGCTTTATAAATAAACATTGGAGATGTTATGTTTATCTATGAACTAACATTAAACATTTACTTTTTATTAGACCCCCCCCCCCCCCCCTCGAAAAAAAAAAAAAAACTTTTTAATATAATCTTTAAAGAACATTTCATTTAGCGTAGCATGTGATTCAGATAAAACGATTTAATATTTAAAAATAGAAACGTCGGTTATTCATTAACTTAATTAAAATATAAAAAACATGAAAATATTTTTTATTCTTTTACATTTTTAAAATTCATATTGTTTATAAATAAAAAAAGATAGTGTGTGTTATTTTCTTACTTATTTTAGCTATATATATATAATATAAAAATGCACTATATATAATTTAGGCAAAATACAAATATTTCCACGTATACTTTTTATTTTTCTGTATTTTTAATGATATTTAACATATTGTTTATAAGTTAAAAATAATAGAATGTGTTATTTTTTTGTTCATTTAAAAAATAATAATCTTTCTCTTCTGTTTATCAACTCTTCCCACTTTTTATATTATTATTATTGAAACTAAAATCCTAGTAATTTCTTTATCTAATTTAAATATCTTAAAGGTCAATAAAATGTTAGCCAGCTTTACAAATAAAAACAAAAAATTGTAATTTTTTGTTTAAACAGATATTAAAAATACACTATTCTTCAGGGCACAAGATTCTGCTCCTAAAGTTAGAAGAGGGGGTGCCGGGTTCGACTTATCCGTCATCATTAATTAATTCGAAATGTAAAATTATTTTCACATGTATTTTTTTTCTACTTTTTCAATGAAATTTCACATATTATCTATAATAATAAATGGAAAGGTTTGTCTGTCTGTCTGTCAGTTAGTCAGACTGTTCTTTTATACGTTCAGCCCCTATTGAACGCAGAAGTACAAGAATTGACATACGGATGCTCTGGAGACTTTCCGAGGTCCTCCTCAGAACAGAATTTAAAAATTTTAATTAGTTGTGGAGATATTAATTAAAATGTAGAATCATGCCTAATCAGAAAGCGATCTCAATGACTGAGAATTCACCGCGATTGCATAAAAATAGATATTTTAACGGAGTTATAAGCAGAAAAAGTGGAAAATAAATTAGAAATATTAGTCCAATCGTTTTGAATTTGGTACCAAATGAAAGAGGCAAATTTTCTGAATCTAAGAGTGCAAGCGGCTTATCGGTACAACAATTAGATTTTTTAAAATTAACTAAAGTGTGAATTTTTTGTGGCAACTTCATTTCAAACACCAGACTACTGTCTGAGATGAAAAGGGAAATGATTGTAACCGATTAAGATGTCACATGTTTTATAGTGGGGAGAAAAATTGCAATTTTTAATTTTTTTCAAATTTTCATTCACGTTACATTTTAATTAATATTCGGCCTAGACAGCATATCATAAAGCTACTGTACAATTTTCATGAAAATATTTGGATAAACAAAAAAATTACATTTTTATTGGGAATTATATTTATTACGACTGCTTGAGGAGAGGGGGGGGGGGGGGGGGCAGAAAAAAAAAAGAGTTACAGAGTTTGGAATTGGTATTATTAGATTTTAATGCAAGATAAATCGATGGAGGATATTTTCAAGTGTAAAATTATTAGAAGGGACGGAAAGGGCGGGGGCAAAAATGTATAAAAGGAACAGTTGTTTCGGAGAAAACAACGAAAAACCCAAAACTCCTTTATTCTTTTATATTTTACAGAGTTTCGAATTCTGATACTCCTTTCACATTTCATACTATGGATTTTTAACAGTATTTAGCCCGGAATTATGCAAGTTTCGAAGAAAACCACGAAAAAGTCAGACATAAATCGTTTTATAATAGTGTTTATATCATTTTTGTATCTCAGCTTCTAATTAGCATAATTCCAAAAGTAATATGTCATTTTAAAACTTATTTGAATTGAATTTCAAGAGCAGACGCCACAAATTTCTGTCACATTCCATTAGCTGTCTACCGTTAATGGAATTCGAGATTTCACGTGATTTACACGTTTTAAGGTGTCCTAATTAGGTTTTCTTTTGTATCTCAGCTACTAATTAAAATAATTTTATAAGTAATACATTATTTGAAAGCTTTGTTGATTTGGAATCGAACAGTAGATTACAGAAATTTCTACCGCCAGATGGCGCTGTAATACTTTTTTATTTCAATATTTCAAATTCTAATTAGGCTTAAATTGTTTTTAATACATCATTCGAAAGATATTTTAAAGTTTTTTTATATTATCGAAAGTGAAATTCGAGATTTCACCTGGTTTACACGTTTTAGGGTGTCCTGATTAGGTTTTCTTTTGCATCTTAGCTAATTGAGTTAGACTGTTCAAAATTGGTATATGTAGGTTAATTAGGAGGGGCTGGAAGGGCGGGGAAGGAATAGGCGCGCACAGTGCGCACGGGACTGCGCTGCCGAAGGCAGTGGGGACCCGGTCCGACTTTTTATCCGATGAGAAATTATTTTTTAAATTTTCTTTTTTTAAGAATAAATGTTTGATTTTAGAAGGAATATGTGCGAGCAGCGCACGTATATCTTTACACGTGCGCGCGCATGGGTCTGCACTGCCAAAGGCAGTGGGAACCCAATGCGAGTTTTTACTCGATGATTAATGACTTTTTCTAAAATTCCTTTTCTTAAGAATGAAAGTTTATGAGTAATAACATGGAATTTTGAGAAATAATAAGGATGGTGAAGGAATACGCGCGTGCAGCGCTGCCGAATGCAGTAGGGTTCCGGTGTGAGTTTTTACCCGATCACAAATGATATTTTTCCTTTTTTCTTTTTTTAAGAGTGATGTTAATGAGTGATAATATGCAATTTTTCAGAATTCATTCATTATAGTGATTCATTTAAAAATACTGACCCGCTAGCGGGCGAATGCAGAGGGGACCGGGTGTGAGTTTTTACCCGATCAGAAATGATTTTTTTTTTTTTTTTCTTTTCTTAAGAATAAAAGTTTATCAATAATAATATGGAATTTTGAAAATCATAAGAATGGTGAAGGAATGCACGCGCACCGCGTTCATATATATGCATTCGTTCGCGCGCATCGTGCACGGTCTATGCTGCCGAAGGCAGTGGGGACCCGGTGCGACATTTTTTCCGATCAGAATTTTTTTTTTCTTTTTTTATCATATGATAAAAATTAATGCAATTTTGAGAATTCATTAATTACAGCGATTCATTTAAAAATAGTGACCAGCGAAGCGGGCGTAGCCTGCTAGTTTAAAAATAAAAAACGATAGAATATGTTACTGTCTTACTTTTTTTTTTATTATTATATTCTTCTTTCCTTCTTCTTTTTCGTTTTTGCTATGAAATCTTATAAATTCTACTAATTTCTTTATCAAATTTAATTATCTTCAAAATCAATAAATGCAATAGCCTGCTTTACAAATAAAGATAGAAATTTGTATTTTTCTCGATAAAGAGAAATTAAAAACACAACTGTTATTTAGAATCCAAATCTCTGTTCTCAGAGCTGGAAGACTCAAGGTGCCGGGTTCGATCTTTTTAGCTTACCATGATTTTCTCCAAAAATTGCGTTCATACGGGGCAGAGCCCTAGTGTAGTCAGTCAGTCTTAACCCACACAAACAAATAATTGTGTAACATCCAAAGTGTTCAAACACTTATAGTGGTAGTGTGTATTCTCTTTTTACTATGTGTTTTCATATTATATGCATATATATATATATATATATATATATATATATATATATATATATATATATATACATGTACATTTGAAAAAATTGTTAATATAAATGAATCTAAATCATATATTAATAAATATTATGTAGTAAAAAAGCCAAAAGTGTTCATGGTGTATAAAGCATATTAACCAATTCAGGGATGATTTTCTGCCAACAGTATTTTTATACAGGAATTTTTACCACATTTTTACAATTATTTTTGTGATTTTATAGGTTAGAAATTTTTGTACGAAAATACTGGTGGCAGAAAAAGCGGAATTCTTTCATCCCTGTTATTTATTGTCAGAGGATGCGTTCTTAACCCTTTCAGATGCAAGCAAATTTTCTCCATTTAAAATCAACAGCTTTTAGAAATCACCTACAATATTAAAAGACTAGAAATAAATGAAGTTATTCGTCTAAGTTATAAAAGAAAAATTTTATAAAAAATTTCCGGGGACAGTTTTTTTTTATTTTGAATTAATATTTGTGGTTGCACTATGCAACCATCGCCGAAAGGGTTAGTCAAATATAAAAAAAGAGGAAGAAGAAGAATTAGAAATATTTTATTTTGTAATTAAAGAATCTTGTCGAAAATTTTCTAGGGAAGTTGGGGGGGGGGGGGGTAGGAAATTTTTAAAATATCGAAAAATTCAAAGAAATGTTTTGCCCCTCCTAGAAAAATGTTGGCCCCTCCTGGAAACATAGTCTAGCTACGGGCCTGGTTAAGAGTGATTATGAATTCAATTAGTCTGTCTGTGTATCTTTCTGTCTGACCGTCATCTTATCACGTAAGATAAAGTACCTACAGTGAAGTAGAGCCCCTAAATAAAGTAATAGGCCGGCGCATCACCGCCATTTTTTGCCTCCGTAGAGGTCAGCATTCCCGCTTGGCGTCCTTATCGCTTTCATCATGATTTTAAGAAATCTTGATCTGAAGCTAATCCGGTCAAGATAAGAGCAATAAGCAACAATAATATTCCTAAAAACAAATTTTTTTCACAGTACATTCTCAGGACGTCATTTTATTCTGAGGATATCCTATGGATGTACTGGGGTAAGATGTGTTATTAGGGCGGTTCTGTTTCTTCTACAAAATGTCGCCAAAACTCAAACTCATACTAACAGAAGGTCTATGAACACTTTATATTCACTTCTTGAATGATTATAGCAGTTTATCGCTAAACAAATTCCATATCATAGTTTACTTTTAGCTAAAATTATGAAATATAATAAAACAAGTTACTCTAAAGTAACGTAAGACGATACAAAAAGATAAGAGAAACGCGCTGGGTATATGTGACAACTCTAAGGCAACAAAATGCCTGATGCGCCAGCTCGTATATATAGGAGCCTTACAGTGAAGGTTAAATTATGCAACAAGTACATGCTGTTAGAAAGTATTAATAATCTATGGGAACCGCATGTTTTTTTATTCTTGTTCGTTACTCACTTAAAAATCTTTGAATTATCTTAAAAACGCTTGATTAACTTCAACAACTAAAAATTCATATTTAAACTTCAACAGTTCACGATTATTCTGAATGGCACTTAAAAAAAGTGTAAAATGTATATTAAAAAAAAAAAAAAAAAAAAGTTACTTTATCATGCCTAAAAAGTTCATGATAATACTTATTTATTTCTTGATTTCAAAATGAATAAACGCCTTTCTGATTAATGCGTATATTTTAACATTCATTGAAAATTTGACCAAGGTGGAATGAAAAGGAATGCGTAACAATCATTTTGAGTAATTCATTATATTAGTAAAACTTTGAAAACTTAAATTTTAAGTTTTAAACTCTGTAAAAGCTTGCAAATATCATTTTAAAAATTTAAAAATGATACTATTAATAATAAATGAATGATAAATTATTACACATTATAAAATTAGTTTTCTTTCAAAAATATAAGTATGTATTCTAAATAGACAAATTTATAAATCAAATTGTACAACCTCTTAAAAAATCGTTTTCAATATAACTAAATGACTATTTTAACCTATGTATAATAACTTAAATTCATATATAATCAATATGCTTTTCCTAAATTTTTATATCTATCTTTTCCTTTCACAATGAATCCATTTTGAATGCAACAGAAGTAAAACCTTTAAACACTTCTTCTATTTTATCTAAACGTAATGTAAATTCTTATTGCTCGGGAACAATATGTTATCAAATTTTACCGATGGTCTTAAATCATTTTTATATTTTTTTATTAATTAATTAATTTTTATTTTAAATATAAATGTAACTTTGATTGCCTATCAGTGCCTTATTGTCGAAGATTTCGGTACATAGAATTATACAAAAAAAAAAAAAAAAAAAAAAAATCTGGTGTGTCACTCACACGACTTTCTCTTACCTTGAAATTTAATACTATGAATACAGGTTGCAGATTAATAGGTAAGATAACGAGTACTGTTATGTAAACCTATGTTAAACAATTTATATTAGGCTTCTGAAGAGTTTTATATGATAATTAGTTCTGTATGAGGGGGCTACTGCCCCCCTCACCCCCACCCCCCCACCCCCCGTTTCATTAATGCACCTACATTTATACAGAATTTAATTCGGTTATTGAAAAATAATTCTCTTTTCTCTTTTCAAAAAATAATTTATTAAAATTATTATTATAAAAATTATCTTTTATGGTAAGGCAGTCGATTTCCATATTAGAGAAGCAGTATAACACCAAATATCCAAAAAAAGTCCATTTTATTCTCAATATTAAAAAAAAAAAAAAAAAAAAAAAAAAAAGTACGATTTTTTTTCCTACGTGTTTTTTTGTTAAAAGTAAAAAAAAAAAAAAAAAAAAATCGATAACTTTGTTTTAAATTATCGCAGATCGATGGTTCAAACATTCGTTTTAAAGGTATTGGCGAGCTCTTTTGAAAGATACCCATCATGAAAAATTACTCCCCTCGAGGGGGGACTTCTCCCCCAGGGGGGGGAGGCGAGGCTCCTACATACACAATTTTTTTCCCCCAGTTAACTATCTCTATTACAAAAAATATATATTCGTTTCATTTGGTTCAGGGCAGTCTATAGACGCTAACTTTCCTGCAATTTCCCCCATAGACGTAATGTATTAGAATTCTCTTGATTGTCCTTGTACACGAACCATTTGCTTGATCTTAACGAAAAGCTTACTGTAGCATCCCTATATGATACACGTTTAGAATACCAAGTTTGAACTTTCTGCCTTAATTTGTTTTTGAGATCTGCTGATAACAGACAGACACACAGACATACAGACGCACAGACACGCAGACATAGACACAGACCATTTGCTAAAAACATATGATTTTCGTACTCAGGGGACCTCAAAACGTGTAAATATAACAAAATCTCGCGTTCAAAAATTTGACCCCAAAACAATACTTTCTCTACTTTACGGGTAAGAGAAAGTAAAAAAACTGCTTATATTGGTAATTCTTATTATACGGGTTGGCTGAAATTTTAATTTTAAATGAACCGTTTCCATTGAATTTTTTCTAGAAGCCTTTTAAAAAATGACACGTGTATGTACATAATTGAACTACAATTACAATCTTTAAATATGGTGTGTAACGCCAAGAACAATTATATTTCCAGCCATGGTATTTTCCCTTCATGGCTGAAATGTAATCCTAAAAAGGCATCATTATATTCTGGCCCTCACTCCAGTGCGCAGTACATATAAGATTATTAATTTTAATAATTTTTATATGGTCATTGTTAGCTTTTCATGTATTTATAAAATAATTAATAAACTAATTTGCATTTTCATCTAAAATAATGGCTATTTATTTATGGATACGAATCTGTCAAAGTTCTGTGCATTTGTAATTCACTTTTATAAAATTTTATAACCTCCAATATTGCTCAAAATAAACTTCGCAACTTCAATATTTAATATAAAATGCTTTCACCATTTAAGTCTTTCATAGTTTCTCTCATTTTATAAAAACTGTAGGTGTACACCATCGATTTTAGTCATTTTCATCATCCCTTGTCCTCGACAGATTGTATTTTAAATTAAGAATTATTATTGCCAAGAATAATTATAGTTTGTTCCCAATTTTTAAATAACAATTAAAAAAAAAAAAAAAAAAAAAAAAAAAAAAAAAAAAATCAATTTACTGTAACCTTAAAAAATAAATAAATCTTAAAATATCTAAAATACTTAAAGATTAATCGGTATTGAAAAGAAATTCGATAAATAAATAAACTAAAAGTGAAGTTTAAACGCATCCATTAAAAAAATAAATTAAATTAGATAGAGATGGGTGGCTCAGAGTTAAAATTTTCAGAATTCGCTTTCTTGGAAAACTCGGAAAGGCGTATTTTTCAAGAAACGAAGGGCAATGACATAAAATTCAGGAACATTTTTACTGTGGGTGCGAAAAAGTGTCAGTTGCACCATGTATTAAAATGATTAGCATTAATATCTTTTTTTTTTTTTTTTTACCAAATTATTAATTATTTCAACATTTATAGTAAATTTTGTTGCAATACTAAAATTTTTGCATAATCGTATGAGATAAATGCATGTTTGAAAGTGTAATTGTGTGGTTTATGTTATCCGTAATATATACTAAACAGTTTATTGAAATACCATGAGATCAATTCACTGACTGAGCATCATTTTTGATTGGTTCTGCTAATATATTGTTGTTTGTAAAACAAGATTTGATTTCTGGACATTTAATTTTCACGAACAGTAATCGTTTTGGATATATGGTGATTTTCCGTATTAATAATGCTGTCAATGTTGCAAATGCTTTGATTTTTTACATTATTTTTATATACATGGTGTTCAATTTATCTATGTTAAAATCGCTATTTAATGGTATTTATGTTATTCATTCTTTTCGATGATTTGGGTATAGTATTAAGATTCTACTCTGAGATCTCAGATCTTTTCACAGTTCTGTGCGCTTGTTGAGAGATTCATATATTTTGCATTATTTATGGCGTGCCTATATGTATATCAACGTGTCTATGTATAATACGAAACCTCCCAAGTTGAATACCCATGGACGGACACCCTTTAAGTCGGACAATTTTTCACGAAACGGAATGTGTATCCATATGATTAACATTATGTCAAATCTCTATAGGCAGAAAGCCTTTCTCACTTGAAGGTTGGACATTCAAATGGTATTCTCTGTTGGATACTTTTACTCAAAAAAAGAGAGGGTAGGAGGGGGGCACCCTTCCATTTGCTGACACTTTTCTAGAAATTTTGTTACTTATCAGTCATGAAAATAACTGTTTACCCACTGTCTCATTCTGTAAAAACATCTCTTTTCATCACAGAACGAATTACATATACTCAAATTTAGTGCTCAAAGCAAGAGCCTTTCTTTATTTGTACCCATTATCTTTTTTTAATAAAATCACACAATCAACTGTGGAAGAAAATCATATTTATTGAAATTTAATTTTTCCGACTGAGTGAAAATAATGCCTGGACCGGGACTCGAACCCCGGATCTTTGACTTACAAGGTCAAGGCTCTACCAATTGAGCTATCCAGGCCGACATCCCGGTCAGCATTATTCACTCAGACAACCTTTTAGGCAGGAACAATCTGGTCTATCATTTAGATAGCTCAACAGAAATAAGCCGCAGGAAATGGAAAACACCATTAAACATTGGGAGAATGAAATACAATTTTTAATAAAATCACACAATCAACTGTGGAAGAAAATCATATTTATTGAAATTTAATTTTTCCGACTGAGTGAAAATAATGCCTGGACCGGGACTCGAACCCCGGATCTTTGACTTACAAGGTCAAGGCTCTACCAATTGAGCTATCCAGGCCGACATCCCGGTCAGCATTATTCACTCAGACAACCTTTTAGGCAGGAACAATCTGGTCTATCATTTAGATAGCTCAACAGAAATAAGCCGCAGGAAATGGAAAACACCATTAAACATTGGGAGAATGAAATACAATTTTTAATAAAATTACCATTATCTTTACCCTTTGTTAATTTAACGCTTCAGAAAATATTCAGCAGAGAGGCTGCATGAGGATATAAGATGTTTTGACTTCAACTATTTTAAAGTGGACATTGGACAGTACATTTTAATTGCTAGACTTCCCCCCCTCCTTTGTAAGTTCTTTTTCTTCTTCTTTATCCCCCCCCCCCCCGCCTTTAATCTAAGTGTATAATTGCGCCAAACTTAGTATTTTAGGGAGCCATTACGAAAAACGATGCTGATTTCATATGTGTACATATCGATCGACAAGTGGCGCTATTATGCTTCAGTTTTTTCTATTCACAGGACAGTTATATCTCAGCTTCTATAGCGAATAAATACATTTAGTTGTTATGTGGAATGGCCATTACGAAAGAGAATGCTGGATGTACATCAATCAATAAGTGACGCTTCTTTTACTTACCTTCTACGATTTTCCATTAGGTTATATCTCAGAATCTATAGGTTAAAATTTCACTAAGCTACATGAGTAATATATTTATTATGAGAAGCTATGTTGATGAAATTTTTGTGCGTGTTAACCGGTTGGGGAGCTCTGTTGTATGAAACTATATGGAAGAAAGTTCCGTGACTGCCACAACATACTAGTTCAAATTTAGGTTTTTAAATTGTAAATTAATTATATTTTGTTTATAAATTGTAAATAATTAATTATTTTATATTTTACATTACTATTATTCATCTTAAAGTGTACTCAGGCAAAGGAAAAACTGATTAATGACTACTTCTATTAAGGTGTAAAGGAAAAAAAAAAAAAAAAAAAAAGATGTTCTTTAACTAAATATTTTCACAAGTTCCAGTTTTCGTGAATTTCTACAGATGGTGGATGCAACTCTGGGAACAAATTCGTTTTAATTTCTTCATCTAAAAAATCCTAAACTAATGAGATAAAAAGCTTATTAAGCTATCTCATAAAAATCGTGGATAAATGTAATTAATTATTTGTATAAAAAAGCATATATGCACAAATAGGTTTACTTTCTAAATTTAAGAGCATAAAAATATTTTTTTTACTCCACTAAAACAACGCTCTGGAACAAACAAGAGATACTTCATGCATTAAAAAGTATAATAAAACATTTTAGAACTATTTATCCTAATGGAACTCTCCGATTAATTACATGAAAACACCATTTTTACTGCAATATAAACTTAAACACAGAACAAATGCTTTGTTTTATGATTCTGTGAAATAAGATATCTTATTTGCCGTATATTGAGCAACCTACTGGTTTTAGTATTTTAAAACGAACTGTCATCCACCCTGAGAGCCTATCGTTTTCAATTAAGGTGAATAGTAGTAACATAATATGTACTTAACCTAATTAAACAACTCGCTACTATTTCTCATGAAATAACCACTTCAGTTCGGACCCTGAATACCATTTTTCTCACCCATAATGTTACCCCCTACCCACTTATTTGGGCGTCGGCACTTCTTAACTTAATGCTTCATGCTTCATTTAGTGATCTTCATGTTTAAAACTCCACAACAAACACCGTCGGGAGTTTGGATGTCTTAGCATGACGTCATCAGCATGAGTCCACAACTCATTGATGGGGGATGCCGAGGTCAACAGGTTCAATTGGTGCCATTAAGGTCCCTTCTGTTTTTTTAGCGCAATAGTTCTTCATCAAGTACCAGATGTTCCTTTCACCCCTGTTCTAGCAGGAAATCGGCCGTTTGATTTTTACTAGAATCCCATGAGTTGGATTAATTTTGCTTGTGGTCCCTGCGTAGGTTTAGATAAAAAGGAAAAGGAAGAAGAAAAAGATTATCTCCACCCAAACATTTTTTGAAGTAACAAATTGTTTTTTTAAGACTACCGTGGGTGTGCGTGTACTTTATGAGAGTAGCATTGATTGTAGGAAGATTGAGAAGCTTCAATTTTACAATCAGTATTACATCAATAATATTAATTGAATTTTCATGGGTCGTTTATCATTCCCCCCCCCCCTTCCGAAATATTCTGTTTTGAATTATTTTATTAACTACAGTAATCTGATTTATTATTATTATTATTATTATTATTGAAAATTTTTTAAGTTTCTGTAGAGCTGAAGTGAAAATATAATCTGATGATAGATGCGAATGTAATAAAATTCTTTCATAATTAAATAAATGCGTTGAAATATTTATTCTTTTAACAGAGTTCTCACAATAGCAAAATTAAGTATCCCCGCTATCCGCGATTGTAATGAAATGCTTGCCCTCTGGTGGGCTAAGGTGAAATTATAATTAACATGAATAGCTTTCGGCTTTCGAATAGACGCCATTGCTGGCCGATGTTCAGTTTCACATATATTTATTGAATAAAAATGAATAAATCCGGTAAAAAAGATAACACATACTGTTGTGTGCTACAGTGTAACTCCAAAGGATCAAGAACTCCAGAATTAAGCTTCCATTTATTTCCAAATGACAAATTTAAAATTTCAGTTGCTTCGGCTAATGGAAGTAAAGAATTAATCAGATGATTTGAAACTAATATTTGTTCAGCTTCAGTTAAAAATCTATTTCCGATCGAACTTTGAATAAACTGAAATATTTTTTCCAAAAGCAATCAATTTTCCATGATGTAATGTCGGAGAAATTATAGCATGAATATTAAGTAGTAACACAATTAGAACAATTATAAATACACGTGGCTATTATATTTACTAACAACAAAAGCTGAAAAAGCACCATCTATCGATCATTACAAACGCGGATCCCAAATTGAACATCTTTTTCTCCTGGACAATTTGTAAAATCCTAAATATGCCTTATCCTGTCTAGGACATCACGTAGAGGTTCTGAAGAGAAGGTATATTACGAGGATCTAAAAGTATGATGATAAGTAAAATGTAAATTACAGTCAAAAACACGTTTATACGTTTCTCGTTTTTACGTCTTTTACATTTGTACGTCTTTTTATTGAAGTCCTGATTCATTCCTATTCATTTTATTTTGATGTAAGCAATTTTCGTTTATACACCGCTCAATATTTGTTACATGTCTTTTAATTTTTTTTAAATTATTTTTTTAATCGAAAATTTTCCCGACTGATCATTATTTTCTGTTCTAAATAATACAGCACTCAAGATATAGAATTAGTACCCAAGTCATGCATTAATAGCATGATTTTTCTCACATTTTATAATAAACTTTTTTTTTTTTTTTTTAATCTTATTAATTATTTTCAAATATACATTATATTATAAAATAATATACTAGTTACTATCTTAAAAACTTCATTAATTAGTATTTTCACATAAGTACACGCCACTTCAGTGCCATTAAATTTGTCTTAATCAAAGGGCTATTTCTTATTTTCGATTATACGTCTTTTCATTTATACGTCCTTTTACGCCAGCCATTTGAAAGACGTATAAACGGGGCTTTACTGTATATTAAAATAATTTCTAGAAGACAAATAATTTTAGTTTCTTAAGTAAGATAATATATTAATAATATAATTTTTCTTTGTATAGTGAATATTTTACAATATACTTTTGCATTACACCAGTACAAATCTAACAAATAATATATTTTTAACGCCACTTATTTTTATTTTACTGTATCGCAGAAAGCTGTTGCAAACATTTATTATATATATACCGGGTGATCCAAAAGTCACAGAAAAAAAATATTTTATTCAAAAAGTACTCAGTGTAGCTGTATGCCGTTTTCACTGAAATGTATAAGAAAGCATGAGATTATATATATATATATATATATATAAAGGAAAACATATCAGTTACATTTTTCACCAACATATCGCATTGTATTTGCAGTATCCTCTCACATTTTAAACAGAATTTAGCAAGATCTGTCTGATCAAATGATGCCATATCGCAAATACTGAAGCTTTTCTTAGAGAATTTTCTATGCGCAATGTCTGACGGTCATTTTGACGAATGATGTTACGTTGTTGAATATACTGCGCCACTGTAAAAAAAGAAATTTTATAAATAAAGTGCCACCTCATGAAGAAAATTTAAACTAATTTTGTAAAAAAAAATTTTATTACCTAAAAAAATAATGCGGTTTCAGTGAAAACCGCATAGTGCTACAGTCAATAATTCTTGCACAATATATATTTTATTTTTTCTGTGACTTTTGGATCACCCGGTATCTATATGTATATCTATATACACCGTAAAGAATATGTGCTATTTGCTGCCAGAAATTCTCTGTAATTTGAGAAAATATGCGTAATTTACGAAAAAATTACGTTGGCAGAACATATTTTCTCAAATCACAGAGAAATTCTGGCAGCAAATAGGACATATTTTTTACAGTGTACAGAGGAATTCCTTTTACATGTATATATGTACACAAAGACTATTAAATTTATAGGTGAGAAAAAAGTTGTAGTATTTGATTGCTATGCAATTTCTTTATCTTGTAAAATTGTTTTTATTATTATTATTTACGAGTTCTCCATAATGTAGTTTGTTCCTTATAACAAAATATGTGAAATGAAAACATGATATGTATGTAAAATGTTTTTCGGTAGACAAAAAGGGATATATTGGCATACAAACTTTTAAAATCATGTATACATTATGTATACATATATATACAAATATATATATATATATATATATATATATACGAGGATTGCTATCTACATTTTTAGCCTAATAAGGAAAAAACAGATATTGATCATCGAAATTGGTCTTATTGTTTTCCGCAAGATCGTCTATAAAGATCAATACATTTTTGCATGCGTTTGAATCAATTTTCGAAGCACATTTGCCACTCCGATTGAGGTAACTCCAAATCACGCGTTTTGAATGCATCAACCGCTGCATCGGGTGTCAAAAATCGTTGACCACGTAATTTATTTTTGATGTGCGTGATTAAAAAAAAGTCATTGGATGCCAAATTAGGGCTGAACGGCTGATGGCCTATGAATTCGATGTTTTGGCCGGTCAAAAATTCCTTTGTTTGAGCCGATGTGTGAGAGCTCGCTTTGTCATGATGAAAAATGATTCGCCTCTTGTTTTGCTCTTTTTTTTTTTTTTCGAAATTCTCTGATGACTTCTGGCAAACAAATGGTTGTGTACCATTTAGAATTGACCGTTCTGCGTTGCTCTAACGTCACTGTCGCCATGTGACCGGTAATGCTGTAGAAACAGGTAACCATTTGCTTCGATGTGCTTCTTCCGCGAACAACTTTTGTTGGATTTGGCTCGTCTAGGAGACCTATACGGTCGATTGCTTTTTGTTTCGGGCTCATATGCATAGATCCATGATTCATCACCTGTGTAGATATTATACACAATCTTTGATGAACCTTGAACGTATTTTTTTTTCAACATTTCTTTGCACCAATCAACCCGAGCCTTCTTTTGAGGATCAGATTATGTTGTCAGATTATGCGAGATCCAATTCGAACAAATCTTTTTTACGGCCAAGTGATCATGTAATATCTTATTGATACTTGTCATATTAATGCCCAAAGATGCTTCAACCTCACGATGTGTCACATGACGATCTTGCTTTATCAATTCCATTTTTTGTTGGAGATGAATTTTTCAATTTACTGTAAACAACACAATTCGCGTTAAAATGGTAAAACGTCCTGAAGAAGTAACGGTTAAAAATATCACACTTTCGATTAAAAATGTCAGCGGTCGCCTAGCAACACTTACTGTTGCCAAGGCCAGAAATATAAATAGCAACCCTCGTATATATATATATCTGTATATATATATAAATTACGTGTCACGATGTTTGTCCGGGGTAAACTCCTAAACTAAGGAACCGATTTTAATGAAATTTTGCACACTGTGTGCAGTTTGGTCCAACTTAAGAGATAGGATAGTTTTTATCTCAATTTATTG
This sequence comes from Salticus scenicus, assembly GCA_963930645.1. Taxonomy (NCBI): domain Eukaryota; kingdom Metazoa; phylum Arthropoda; class Arachnida; order Araneae; family Salticidae; genus Salticus; species Salticus scenicus. Next base: position 383,498 of record CAWVNO010000109.1, on the reverse strand, counting down.
TCACAATATTGTTTTATTGCAATTATTTGTTAATTATAGACCTTTATTAAAGTTGCTCCAAAATATCTGTGAGTTCCATAAGTTTAATTGTTGCCAAAAAGAAAAAATATGAGTTCATTTTCTTTCGACATAAAAGTAAATACATTTAATCAAACGTGAACGTTAAAAAATTATAAAAAGTTAAATTATACATCTCACGAAAATTGACGTCATAATCAATTTAAAGATTTTATTCGCATTGATAAAGTATATAGTTATACACAAGCGAAGTGTGACGTCACTGACAGTCTGTGAAATCAAGAAAAAGATTTCTTATGTTAATGGCCCATTGTATTTTTTGTAAAAAATTATTAAAAACGAGGAAAATTATTTCCGGATTTTAATCCCCATATTTTTGTATAGATATGTATTATTTATCATGTGCATACGTTAGATTGAGTTATTTTGCTGTTAAATTGACAAAATTTTAATTTTAAGTTTCAAAGCTCTGTTGTCCTTGGTGTTTTTCGTATTTGGCGATCAAAAACGTATCACGAAAATATACAAGCTAGATGTATATTTTCGTAATATGTATTGCGTGAAATATTGTTTCATATTATTCATTACTCTCTTAATATAAGTTGTTAAAATAACCATGATTTTTGAAAGGAATTAAATGTGTGCGCCAGATAATTTGGCGATATTATTTTTTTTCCGCCAAGGATGATAGATATGAAATTTATTCCGCTGCAACATGTTAATATCTTATATCAGATACATTATGTATATGCTACAATTTATTTCACGTGACACGTGTGTTAAAAATTTATTTACGACATAACCTTGCTTTTTCAATTTTTCTTGCATTATTCTAATCTGTATCACTTCGTTTTCTTTAAGAAATTTGTGATCTATACATAACGTTCTAAATAAAAAGTAACCATTTCAATATTTTAAAACTTATTTAAAAGTCTGTTTCATTTAACATTAAATTTTAAAACTTTATTTAAAACTTATTTAAAAGTCTGGAAGAGTTTAAGTCTGTTTATTTATTTTGTAACGCTAATCTATATGATCGATGTTCGAAACTTTAATTAATTATTTCTCTTATTTTTCTTTACTTTTTCTTTAATAACTTACCAATTTAACGTTCCTGATTAAATTTGTGATTTATATATGTATTTTGCATTAAATTTTGACTCATATTTATTGCTGAAAATGCGATCTTAAAATCTTGCAATTTTCTTATCTTAATCCTCAATGCTTTCCTTCTTGATTAACTTGAATTTACTATTAAAATTTTAACATACTCAGAATCTTCTCACCACTTCGTTAAAATATATTAATTTTTTCAGTAATATATTAATCAGTATATCCCCACAACGATATTTGGCAATTTTTTGTTGGCGATTATGGCTAAATCATAAATCTATAAATGATAATCTAAATTATAAATCAAAAACATAAAATAATAAATCCAAAATAAACAACATATTGGCTGCCATATTATATCACAAACAGTCCAGAGCGACTTCGTTATCGTTCAAAACGGCGCCAAAGAAAAATCGCCAAATTCAGCTGTGGGGATATACTGATACTGAAGTTATAATTATCCGAATATAATTACTGAAGTTATATTATAAGTTATAGTTGTGGGTAACAACTATAGTATTTCCCCATAACTGGATTTGGCGATTATGGCTAAATCATAAATCTAAAAATCATAAATGATAAAATCATAAGCTAACTAAATCATAAATCTAAAATAAAAGCATGCAGGTTACAGTATTTTATTGCAAAGAAACCAGAACGACTTCGTTATCGTTCAAAAAGGCGCAAAAAATACTTATGGGGAAATACTTATCAAATTATACCTTATCAAATTATCAACGTATTACATGGCCGCAGCAACGCGTGGCCGGGTCTGCTAGTATATATATATATATATATAATTATTATTATTATTTTGAAAGTATCTTCAAGAAATAAATAATTAACTATGGCAGAACAAAACGCATACAAAAGCTTGTGTTATATGTCAAAACTGCAAAGGAAAAGTAAAATGGTGAAGTGAATTTTAATTGAAAACTATTTAATGTACAGTCGCATAGTAACTAATAACGCAGAACAAAAGACCAGACAAGCATACGATTTCTTGGAGTTGCTGTAGAGAAAATTAAGATATTATATATTTTTAATACTAATACATACATGGATGAAACATAGGTAATTAGATGGCATAATATTAGGGAGAAATTAGCATTGATCAACCGACGCACGGGCAAGGTGGAATCTAAAAGGAAAATATCTAGACTAATGATTAATAATTTCGACAGCATACAAGAAATTAACATTAAATAAATAAATAAAAATATTAATAATATGAAACTAGGACCAATACTTCGGATTTATGGAAAGAGACATTAAAAAAAAAAAAAAAAAAAATGGTTATTAGGTGATTTAAAAGAACCTAAAACTAATAGAAAATAAAGTTAATATGTAATTAAATTAAATTATTAATTAAATTTATCGAAGCACATAAGGCTTATATAAATTTTTATTTAATTTTTATTGGTTTGTAAGTTTATATCAAAATAACCAGAATATTTTATCAGTGATATTACCTGAGATTAAAAATGAAAAATAGTAATGTAAAATTATTCCGAACAGTTTTGTTTACGGTATGTTCACGCAAAATAAACGTAGTCGTAATTGCTGACATGTGTAGGCGAAAACGATACGTTTCTTACCCATATGTTCCATCATTAATTATGAAAGTACAAAGAGGACGCAAAAATGAAAAGTGTTTTTGAGGTAACATGCCACCCTTGACTTACCGCGAGAAGTGAAGCGTGAACCGCCCTTTAGATAAAACGCGGAGACCTGTATAAAAAGAACGGTTCTGACAGATTTCTTTCCCCTCAACGCGCTTTAAAAAAAAAAAAAAACTGAATTTCGCGGATGGAAGTTTTACAGACAGTTGCAGCTGTCTTTTTCTATGAAGTGAAAATAATTTTTTCACCCTTAAAATACTTTAAATTTATCTCCATTAATTAATCTTCCGTATTTAAAATTAAACTTTATTTATTTTTTTAAATTTCACATTGAAATTATTTTTAGAGGATTGGGATCATATGTAATAATTTTTACTTTCTCTTGCCCATAAGGTAGAGAAAGTATTGTTTTTGGGTCAAATTTTCAAAATTGAATTTTTGTTTTATTTACACGTTTTGTTTACACGTTTGTTTACACGTACCCCTGAATCCGAAAATCATGTTTTTAGCGGTTTGTCTGTGTGTGCGTCTGTCTGTTATCAGCATATCTCAGAAACAAATTGTAGCAGAAAGTCCAAACTAGAGTCCTGCATCGGGTCGGGTTACCCGATTTTACCCGAACCCGACCCGACCCGCGGTTCGGGTTCGGGTCGGGTTAACAGAATTTTTTCTCTTGCGGTTCGGGTTAGAGTCCTGCATCGGGTCGGGTAACCCGATTTTACCCGAACCCGACCCGACCCGCGGGTCGGGTTCGGGTCGGGTTGACAGAAATTTTTCTCTTGCGGGTCGGGTTCGGGTCGGGTTGACTGATCTTTTTTTCGTGCGGGTCGGGTTCGGGTCGGGTTGACTGAATTTTATTTCTTGCGGGTCGGGTTCGGGTTCGGGTCGGGTTTGGATTTCAACAAGTCGGGTCGACTTGAGAACACCTTTCAAAATATTTTTTACAATTATAAACATAAATTTATAGGCATGTTTACAACTATGTATCTAATTTAAGCATTCTGCACATACTAGACATGTATCGGTTGGTTGGTTGGTTGGAGGATTTAAGGCCGATTGACTCCAGATGTGTCCTAGGCCTATAGGGGATTGCCCTCCGTTTGAGTCTTCTTAAGGAGGTCCTAGCCCGTATTTACGCGTGTTTCGGAGGAAACCACGGAAAACTCCAAACGGTTAAGCCGATGAACGCGACCTGGGAGCGAATTCGAAACCTCCCATATACCAGCTTCGAGCGCAGAACCGCTCGGCTGCTGGTGGGCAGACATGTACCGGAGCTCCCTATTCGTATCTGAAAAATAGATCCGTATTTGTATCTGGATCTGTTTTCTTTTCTTCAACGGAACTAATATGTATCTTTTGTAAAAATTGTATGAAAATTAGAAAAGTATTATAAATCTTTCTCGACTGTTGTTAATATATAAATTAAAGAAATAGAAATACAGTATAACCTCGCATTTGCATTCTGGAAATTGAAAAGATTTCGCCGTTTCAAAGATTTTTTTTTTTTTTTTTTTTTTTTAACCTTTCTTCTATATTTAGTAGAAGAAAGTATTAGATTCTATCAACTTTTGGTGTCAACCGCTCGACGGGTGGCACTGCTATACAGCGATTTCTGCAATTTCAGAGGAGGCTATATCTCAGGTTCTGTTGCGTATAATCCAACAAAACTTGATATGTGAGAAGACCAATATGAGATATTATGCTGATTCAATTTGAATGCCTATCAGCCAACAGGTGGCGCTGCTACACAGCGATTTCCGCAATTTAAGGAAAGGCAATATCTCAAGAACTACTGCACATAATTTCATATAAATTTGTATGTAGGTGCCATTTAATATATATTAGCGCCTGTCAACTTTTGGTGTAAACCGCTCAACAGATGGCGCTGCTACTTAGCGATTTCTACAACTACAAGGAAAGCTATATCTCGTGTTCTGTTGTGTTTCATCAAACAAAACTTAATATGTGAGAAGGCGAGATTATTAGACATTATGCTGACTCAGTTTGAATGCTTGTCGGCCAATAGGTGGCGTTGTTATACTGCAAATTTCATCGATAACAGGATGGCTATATCTCAACTTCTATGCCATATAACTGTACAAACCATGATATGTGAGATAACCATTATAAAAATGCATTGTTTAAGAAATTATTTATAGACGATAAAACTGTCTCTCTTTGGATATTTAGTGTTATATTTCCCTAAGATGAAAATTAATTGCATTCATCACGTTAAACTTTTTAGTAATAGTTTTAATAAATTATTCGCACTTAGTGAATTTGACAGAAAAATGTAGAAGAATGTCTTGTGGTGACCACAACATACTTGTTTTTTTTTTTATAATTTACCAATAGTGTAACAATGAAAATTTACTTTATTTTATATCATGTTACATCATTTTACGTTGTTTTGCATGATTTTTAGATGAATAAGTAATGTTGATATATTTTTCGGGTTTCGGGTCGGGTTCGGGTTAGATAAGTCGGGTTTCGGGTCGGGTTCGGGTCGCAAAATTTCACTGTTGTGGGTTCGGGTCGGTTTTCGGGTTGATGAAAATTTTTTTGTCGGGTTCGGGTCGGGTTTCGGGTTGATGAAATTTTTTTTGTCGGGTTCGGGTCGGGTTTCGGGTTGATTTAAAATTCATCTGTCGGGTTCGGGTCGGGTAAAACCCGACCCGCGCAGGACTCTAGTTCGGGTTGACTAATCTTTTTTTCGCGCGGGTCGGGTTCGGGTCGGGTTGACTGAATTTTTTTCCTTGCGGGTCGGGTTCGGGTTCGGGTCGGGTTTGGTTTTCAACAAGTCGGGTCGACTTGAGAACAACCTTTCAAAATATTTTTTACAATTATAAACATAAATTTATAGGCATGTTTACAAGTATGTAACTAATTTAAACATTCTGCACATACAAGACATTTATCGGTTGGATGTTTGGTTGGAGGATTTAAGGCCGATTGACTCCAGATGTGTCCTAGGCCTACAGGGGGAATGCCCTCCGTTTGGTTCTTTCTAAGGGGTCCTAGCCCGTATTTACGCGTGTTTCGGAGGAAAACACGGAAAACTCCGAACGGCTAGGTCGATGAGGGCGACCTGGGATCGAACCCGACACGGAGCTGGTAGATGGGAATCTACCAGCTTCGAACACAGAACCGCTCGGCCGCTGGTGGGTACACATGTACCGGAGCTCCCTATTCGTATCCGCGGATATCCGCTAGAAAAATAGATCCGTATTTGTATCTGGATCTGTTTTCTTTTCTTCAACTGAACTAATATGTATCTTTTGTAGAAATTGTATGAAAATTAGAAAACTATAAATCTTTCTTGACTGTTGTTAATAAATAAATTAAAGAAATACAAATACAGTATAACCTCGCATTTACATTCTAGAAATTTAAAAAAATTCGCAGTTTACAAGTTTACAAGTTTTTTTTTTTACTTTCTTCTATATTCAGTCGAAGAAAGTATTGGATTCGTAAAAATTTTCGACTTCCGGTTTTCGACGGATTTACAAGTTTTGAGATGTCTAGACTATATGTCAGACTTCATTGAGTATAATCCAATAAAATCTGATATGTGAGAAGACCAATATGAGATATTACGTGATTCAAATTGAATGCCTATTAGCCAACAGGTGGCGTTGCTATAGAGCGATTTCTGCAATTTAAGGAAAGGCTATATATCAAGAAGTACTGCACAGAATTTCATATAAATTTGTATGTACGTGCCCTTTAATATATATTAGCGCCTGTCAACTTTTGGTGTAAACCGCTCAACGGGTGGCGCTGCTGCACAGCGATTTCCACAATTACAAGGAAAGCTATATCTCAGGTTCTATTGTGTATCATCAAACAAAACTTAATATGTGAGAAGGCAATTATGAGACATTATACTGACTCAGTCTGAATGCTTATCGGCCAATAGATGGCGCTGTTATACTGCAAATTTCATCGATAACAGGATGGATATATCTCAACTTCTATGTCATATAACTGTACGAACCATGATTTGTGAGATAACCATTGTAAAAACGCATTGCTTAAGAAGTTATTTATAGACGATAAAACTGTCTCTCTTTGGATATTTAGTGTTACATTTCCCTAAGATGAAAATTATTTGCATTCATCACGTTAAACTTTTTAATAATAGTTTTAATAAATTATTCGCGCTTAGTGAATTTGATAGAAAAATATAGAAGAATGTCTTGTGGTGGCCGCAACATACTAGTTTTTTTTATAATTTACCAACTGTGTGACAATGAAAATTTACTTTATTTTATATCATGTTATATCATTTTACCTTGTTTTGCATGATTTTTAGATGAATAAGTAATGTTGATTTATTTTTCGGGTTTCGGGTCGGGTTCGGGTTAGATAAGTCGGGTTTCGGGTCGGGTTCGGGTCGCAAAAAATTCTCTGTTGCGGGTTCGGGTCGGTTTTCGGGTTGATGAAATTTTTTTTTGTCGGGTTCGGGTCGGTTTTCAGGTTGATGAAAATTTTTTTGTCGGGTTCGGGTCGGGTTTCGGGTTGATTTAAAATTCATCTGTCGGGTTCGGGTCGGGTAAAACCCGACCCGCGCAGGACTCTAGTCCAAACTATGGGGAAAATTTCAGGTAAGTAGAGTTAACATCTATAGACTGCACTAAACCAAATGAAACGAATATATATATTTTATATTCGTTAAAACATGTTTCGTGTAGAACATGGTATAGAAACTATTCACTGTTCATTTACAGGGCTACACAAAAGAACTAGATTATATCACGACAGTACTTGAAAATTGATGGAAGTATACTTCAGGTTGTGTCGTGTGTTATTAATATAGGATTATATTTATGTCCTCCACGTGATGTGTACTTAACTTTCAGAAAATATACAGGGCTGCCAATATTTAAGCCATAACATTCTTTTTTATTGTTAGTGGAAGTGCTTTACTGCAATATTTTAACATGTCCAGGAAAGCTGCTTAGGAATTGAAACTAATACCTCATAGCCATATGGTAAATAATGTATTTTTTAAAGCTAAATATTCATCGCGTAGTTTTTTGTATATTTAGACGTTTTGAGGCTTTCTGAATACCGAAGTCAAGTTTTTAACGTTTGACCTTTTTCTGTGTCTGTTAGAATAAACTAAAAACAAATAATTTCAGGAGTTACAAATGTTGTATTTTGAAGTTAATGTGTTTGTTACTAGAAAAGTTTGATCAAGATTGATAAGTTTCGAAGAATTTTGCTGTGAAAGTTGTCTCAATTTTAAATGAACTTTTGAATTTAATAAATTCCAATTCTAAATAAATGTAGGTACAGTAGTGAAACGGGGGGGGGGGGTTGAGGGTGGCGGTAGCCCTCCTCACACAGAGTTACTTGTCAAATAAAGCTGTTCCGAAGCCTAATTTGAATTGTTTTAACATAAATTTGCATGACAGTACTCGTTATCTTACCCTTTAATCTCCAATCTGTATTTATAGTATTAAATTTCAGGGTAAGAGAAAGTCGTGTGAGTGACACACCAGATTATTTTGATTTATTCTGAGTGCTGTTTTTATTTTATTTTACTTTAAGGATTAGTTTTATGTAGCATGTAGCTTGTGAAATTTAAAACGAAACATGCGCAAACAAGTCTGTTATAAGAACGGAGTCCAAAATCATGTATGTATGTAGGCTGAATATTTGCAGCTTGTATACCAGCAAGTATCTTTTTTATTTGATTTGATGAAATTGCCACGAATCTTGAGTTACTAAATAAATAAACAATTGAATAAATAAAATAAATCTTATATTCCATCAAAAAAAAAAAAAAAACAAAAAAAAAAAACAATAAAATTGTTTGTAATAAAAGTTATTCACAAACATGCACAAAAAGCACTCTTTTTATCTGCAATAGAATAACACCTATGGTTAGTTATTATTTCCTACCTACCTACCTTTTATATCGTAAACTAAATATACTCTTCCTGTTCTCCTTATAAATTATTAATATTAAAAATAAATTTGATTTTTAAAGCAAAATATTAGTAATTGACATCAAATGAAACGTTATATAAATTCATAATTTTCTTACACAATATTATAACATTTATCTGGTAAACAATTTTGTTTATTAACGTAAATCTGTTTCAGAAACTCTTGTGTTTATATAAACTAATTATTTTCCCTGCATTTGTCTTTATTTATTTATTTATTCATTTATTTTTTAGTTTCTTCTATATTCAGTAGAAGAAAGTATTGGATTCATAAAAATTTTCGATCTCGGCTTTTTGGTGGATTTACACGTTTCCAGAGTTCCAGAACACGATTTGTCATTTTTAGAAAATGCGTGTCTGTGTGTGTGCGACAAACTTTTGTGGCAACTGTGTCTCAGGAACAGAAATTTCATAAAATTTGATATGCAGTTGCATCTTAACACAAATTAGCGCCTATCAACTTTTGGTGAAAATCGAACACCATGGTATTGCCATTACGTTTTTCCTGAATTTTTAACATGGCAATGTAGGACAAAATTTCGTTTAAATGTGCATAAAGAGAATTATTTTTTAAATAATCATTATGAAATAGAAAAGAATTATTTATAATCGTGATAACCAACTGAAAAATGTTTTTTGTACGTGTAGGAGCATCGCTTTGGGGTAAATGTTCACTATGGGTCTCTTACCAAAAAAAAAAAAAAAAAAAAAAACTTGCCAGTACCTTTAAAACGAATGGTTGAACCATTGATCTGCGATAATTTAAAATAAAGTTATCAATTTTTTCCATTTTTATAAAATTGACTTTCGTTAGAAATTTAGTGTTATACTACTTCTCTAGAATGAAAATCGTCTAAATTCATCTCATGGAAAATAATTTTAATAAATCATAATTTTAATAAATTTTTTGTTCTGAGTGGGTTTGTATAGTAATATATAGAAGAAAGTCATGTAGTGGATACAATATACTAGTTTTTTAAATAAATGTATGTTTGTGTGTTCATTTAGTGCTTTCAAAATAACTGTTCTGTGTTATTTTCTTTTTTATTATTAAAATTAGCGAGCGTACTCAATGTACTTATATATTGAAATATTTATGCGCATTCTATGAAAAAAGCGATAAATTAATTTCTTTCGAAATTTCATTTTTGAATCACTATTTCCTATTATAATTTTAGAAATTCTTTCTGTAAAGTTTACTTACTGTAATTTTGGGTTTAACATTTATTGAAAATGTTTAGCTATTCTAAACGCGAAGAATGAGAATAAGCTGTCCAAATGAAATTGATCTCCATCTTCTCAAAGTTTTTATTTACTGCAAGTCATTCACTAATTCTCTCCCCCTCCCCCCCCCCCCGAATTGTTTATCATTATTTATTCTGGGAAGAAAATATTTTTTTGTCTATAAGAGTGATTGTATGCGTAATGCAAAGTGACACTTTGCACCAAAATTCGTGCTTGAGCGGGCTAATACATACAGCGAAAAAGAGAACAACACCGCAGTTAGAATAAAAAACACCAGAGATCAAATCGAGGGTGAATAATGGGAATCGAAAGTGTAAGGTAATTTAATATTTGTACCTGCCATTCCAAGCTCGCAAATTGGTGCTACGTGATCGCGAAAACAGACCAAAGTTTTTGACTCCTGCCGGTTTTTGATCATGGCCAACGACCTACCTATCTGTTAGTGTCACGAGTCAAGAGTTCTTTACCATGGTAGGCTTGGAAATAAATACACAATAAAAAATAATCCTTGATGTGTTCCAATAAAATTTTATGCAAAATACTCGCCAACATTTTATTTGAAATATTATGGTCTGCCATAAGTAATGTGGAACTAATGAGATGTTTAGGTCACCTTTTGATTCATCTTAGCAAAAACGACTTAAACATTTTATTACACCATATCTTATCTTGGAAAAAATAAAATATGCGTGAATGTAACTGAAATCCTTTGTAAGTAAGTGTTATTTTACCGTGGTATGATTTTATTGCCAATAAATTGTATCCTTTTAACTGTATTATTAATCGTATTAATAAATGAATTTTGGGCCTGCCATTGGCATTACATCAAACATAAACATATTTTGGTTATTTCACAAGTTTGAATTAAGTTTGAGTTAGGAGTTCTTTTACATATAAATACAAATAGTATTGGGAAAATGTTGATCTCACTTTGTACCGTATTCTGTCAATTTTAACGAAAAGATCTAGAAAGTAATTGAAACTTAGGATAGTTTTATGATTCATCTTATGAAGGTTGAAATGATCACTTTATTACATCATAAACTGTCAAGGAGAATCGAAACACGTGTAGGAGTTCAAATAAAAAAGATCTTTTATTGAATTACTTTTATAAGGCATGATTTTTTCAGCATTGTAATCGGGCAGTTTCCCTTAATAAAAAACTTATAATAAAAGTAGATCTCCAGAAAAAATTATTTGTAATAATAACAGGTATAATGATTTATAGCAGTTTTAAAAGAGAAAATATCAACAAGTTCCTCTTATTATTATTATTGAAATATTACGATTTTTTAAATAAAATATATTCAAATATATCGTGGTGAACTATACATGGACGTCAATGTTTGGCTTATATTAGCATTCGTAAATTAGTATTTACTTAAGCTAAATGATCAAACGAAAGTAGGCTTTGAGACCCAGTTATGTTCACATACGTATGAAAATTTAATTTGGGGAAATTTTATCACCAACAACTCTTACAAACATTATTAGAAAAATAAGAAAATTTCAGAATAAATTTTCCCGCAATAAGAAAAAATTAGAAGTGTTAAACTTATCAGTAACTTCTTTAAATGAAGTAGCTTCATCAATTTTCTTCGCTCATTTTCATTCTTCAATAGTGAAAATTTACTTCATACATTCATTCGCTTCTGGTAAAAGTCTAAAAAGGTCAACCTATCAAAACGTTGGGTTGAAATAAGTGTCTGTAAAATATCTGCAGGTTTCCGATTAGCAAGTTTATACCTAATACTTTCTGCACCTTTCTTCACAAAGTCATTAGTACCTTTTCTCATTCTAATCTAGAAATGACTTAGCAATATTTAAGAAAAATGTTCTTTAAGCTCTATAATTGGTAGCTGTTGGCGCATCGTGATGTAATTTTAATACATTTTCTCTCACTCTTGAGAGAAGGCACTACTACTTAGGATTAATTAATTTTAAAGTGTTGTGAATAGCCATAAAAAACACCTTTGTTCATTATATCCTTTTTCAGTCCGACTGGCATAGTCATTCTCATTACCATGATTTATGCCTCCAGGGCAGTTTATCAATTTTTGTATTTTCCCAGTTGAGAAATTATTCAATTTCTGTTATTAATTTAAATACACCTCTTAAAAATACACATCGATTAAACTACAACATCGCTGATATGATATTTATCACTAACCAAATAAATACCAATAAATAAAATGTATTTAATCATCATTTATTTTATCTTGAAGTAAATAATTTGAAATTTAAATAAAAATTATAAAAAATCACTTAAACACCCTTAAGTCTTAAAAACATTTCTATGTTGAAAGATTAAAAAAGAAAGGTTGGTTGGTTGGGTTTAAGGTTGCACTAGTACTGCGCTATGGGTAATTGACGACGATCTGGGACTCACCCCCTAAGGGTGATCCCATAGACCTTATATACTAGACAACGCATTCCCCTTCGTTATTTGACTGCATCATGAACGAGCTTCCCCAGCAAAATTGTCACGTGATGTTGGTCTAGAGGAAGAGTGGAGAATGATCACTATGTTATTTTTCTGTAGGAACGAATTTTGTGTTTTTTAATATTTTTATTGTGCACGCACTTTTTATTTTAGCATTTAGATTTACACATGGATGGAAAGCTAAACTTTCATAGATTAATTACATAGAAAAAAAAATTATGATAAATCATTTTGCAAGCGAAAAAATTGCGTTTGAATTCTTACTTCAGTGAGAGAAGTATGAGATTATGCTTGCATACGGGAAAAAAGAGAGAGAGAGAGAGGGGAATCACCCCTAGGCCAAGATCACGTGACTTCCGAGACTCAGAACAAAGGATGGAGGTATCAGATTACACCCTCATGTTGAAGACATTCGCTGTAAAGGTCAGCCGTATTGGTAGCGTGGTCTAGTATATAAGGTCTATGGGTGATCCAGAGACGTGCCATCAAAATTTTGATACACCACTGAGGGGTCTTGAAAATGAAAGATTACAAGAAGCTTTTTCCAGTAAACACTGGAATCATCAAGTGTGTACTGGCGGAAATCTTTCTGTAATTTTTTATCTTTTAACATGTAAATGTATTTTAAGATTTATGTATGTTAAAATTTTTAACATAATTTTTAATGTTTTAACATGTTCATTTCATTCTATTTCTATTAAGAAATGCGTTTGCTACAATTTGAAATTGCATTTGCAGGAGTGAAAAATGCTTGATTGACGAATAATTTTTCGGCCACTGGCGAGTGGATTTTAAGTCAGTCAGGTTTATTTCCAGTAGTCAACGTAGTAAAACAGCCAAAAATCTCATCCCAAGAACTTGAACAGTGTTTGAATAGGCAACTACTTTAATAACTGCTAAAAATGTTGTAAAATCTATTCTATGCATATTGAACACTATGATGCATTAGGAACTTGAAAGAATTCTGCTAAATAAATAGTAGGTCATTTTACAGTTGCGTAAATTTTGTTGTAAAGATTATCAACTATTTATGATATTTCTGGCTGGTTAATAAATAAATAAATAAATAATTAATAATGAAAAAAGTAATAATCCTTGGCTGGTAAGATGTTCTAATAATTACCAAACCCCAATCTTAAATAATGTGCGCGACATCGCAAAACGAATCTTTAAATTAATTAACAAATTACTCAGAATTTTAACCATATAAACTAACCATAGATATAGTAATTTATATAGATCTATGATCCCCATGTTATCATGCAAAGATTTTTGATGACGAAAAATTTTTTTGGCATCCATTAACCGCTATTGAATCTCGGGAATTGAAATAGAGAACGTTGATGAATTTTTAAAATGCCGATGTATTGCGCGGCTTTCAACTGTACTAATCAAATAAATGGATAAAAGGAAAGTTAATAGATTTACATTAGTAAGTTATGTTTCACTATTTTATGAAAAATATAATTTTTATAATAAGCTGCTTTATTATAATTAAGAAATAATTACTGTTTTGATTTTTAATGGAATACTTTTTTTTAAAGTTTGATATTTTTTAAGATTTTATATTAGCAAGTAATATGGAATTTTCAAAATTCTATTAAATATAGTTAGCAGCGGCGCAGGTAAAGAACGTTAGTTTTAATATATAAAAATAGTTTAACTTTAAATATTAACTAAATTAATAGATATAGTAAAAAAAAAAAAAAAAAAAAAAAAAAAAAGGAAGAAAGAAAGAAAAATGAATTTGAAACATTATCTGGAGTTTTTTATTCACCTTTAGTACATAAGTTATTCATATATTTTATTTACTAAATTATCTGTGTGTATTCACACGGAGAAAGACGGCCATTAACCGGTAAAAATGGCGGTCTTTCTAGGAGTAAAAAAAAAAAAAAAAAAAAAAAATCACTCTCCTTCGATGATCAATCTATATCTTATTACTATATCTACGAAACTAACAAGCCTTGTATGCATTATTTAAAAAAATGAAATTAAGGTTTGGTTTTAGGTTGTAAGGTATGAGTGGTGTCGAGTCGGGAAAGTAAAAGTCGCCAGTTGGATTTAGTGTCAGAGGTGGTCGCAAGTGATGGGTGTCGAGTTAGAAATATTGGATTGAGAAAGTGAAGATCACTAACTGAATCTAGGATCAGGTGGCAATGCTTTCGGTGATACATCAGGTTGAATTTAGGAGTGTCGAGTAGATGTACAATCGGGTTGGCATAGAGTGTCTCTAGCTATTGGAGAAGTAGTTTGTCAAATTAAGAACAGGATTTACGGAGATGGAGAAAGTAGAAAGAAATGGAATGTAAGTTTAGAATGAGTATTTGGTATAAAATGAAATGGATCGTTTAATGAAATTTACTTTAAATTGACTTCCGAGCTATGGAAGTTGTGTTTAATGGAGCGCTTATCGGAGTGATTATTATTGACCGGGTTAAGACGAGTTTATATGAGAGTACTTTTATGATATTTTAACAGCTAGTGCATATTTAAGTTTCCCTGAACAAGAGCTACATTTTAATGACCTCAAAGTTCCCTAATAGTGAGCCACCTTTTTGATAAGTCTAAGTTTTTGAATTATATTATTATTCGATTGAGTTAATTATCGAAGTTTCTCCACATCTTATTAGCCCCTTTCCTTTTAAAGAATAAAATAACAGTTTGATGTTTTAAAATTCTAGCTCTTAATTTGACTTCTACACACCTGGTAATATGATCGAGGAAAATATTTTAGTTGAGGCTGCAACGCAGTCATCACAAGGTCTTTTATTTCACTGATTAAGAATCCTCTTTCTGAAAATACCTAGAAAAAGATTTAAAAAAAAAAAAAAAAAAAAAAAAAGATACTTTCTGTGTTGTAGGTTGTAAACAATAACATTTTGATATGTAAACAGACATGCAATTAAGTTGTTATCCAATTTATCAAACGGAAAATTATAATTATTTGTTAGAATTTATTAAATGTAGTGAATAAGAAATGCATTCAATAAAATTAAAAAAACAATTACACTGTAGATGTTCTCAGTGTTCCGCACATTGTTTCAAAGAAGATTATATTCATTTTCTAATTAGATTTTAAGGGTGTAGTGAATACGTCATGATGTATTAAGGTGGAAATTTTTTGTTTGAAAATGATGAGTTGTGATAAGTTTAGCTCTGAAATGAAAACACCCTAATTTAGAGAATAGGAATATGTTATTTTCCACCAAAACAATAATCGCCTTTCTATCCAATTATCTGAAAAATGAATAGAAAAATATAAAACAATACTTTCTATTTGTTTTGAATAAAATACTATACAAATAAAAGGAACAATAGGTGATTGAGGATTTTCATCCATTTTAATTGGTATTGTGAAAAGCTTTTTTTTTTTTTTTTTTTCCCTAAATAAATGGCATTTAAAATACTTAGTTGCATGTTCAGAACACTTACCTAGTACACCATGTGTTAATTTTAAGAAATTTTCATTGATGAAGATTAAAACCTAAAAAGAATAAATAAACCTAAAAGGCTAAAGAAGACTAAATTTACTTTTATTTGTCAAAGTAAAATTAATTTAAGTTTGCCTATTTAGATTATTACAGGTATATCTTTTATAAAAACTTTTATATATGAATGAATAAATAGAAAATCTTTGATAATATAACTGTATTACTAAAGAGCTATTTTTTATTCCTTATAACTCACATAGGAAAGTTTAGAGGAGTTTATTTTAATTTAATTGTAAAGTTAAATTTTATTTACTTTACTGAAGTGTATTTAATTGATATTTTTGTTCGCAGGATATAAGTTGCATTTATAGTATTTATTATTTATTTATTAAAAATTTTCCTTATTTAGTAATTTAAATAATTCACTGACAATACTTAATCTACATTTCTTGTGTTCATCAACATTGTATTCCCCCCCCCCCCCTTTTATTTATGGTAGTCAAAATATAAATTAGCTTGATAAATGTCATTTCAGATAATATATTAATTAAGTTCTCATATAATATATTCTAACATGAAGCAATTGCATTTCACATATGAAAATTTTATTCCCTTTAAATTATATTGTAAAGTTTAACGTATTTATCTGAGGACAATGTATTTTCTTTTATGATACTAATTTGAATTACTTATATATGTATAATGCTGAGAAAGTACATTTTTTTGCTTATATCTACATTAAAAATATGAAATTTTCATTATTTTAATTAAGGGGACTTGGCATCTTTAAAAGGTACCACTGATGTATGTTTCATATGAAAGCTTATATTTTAATGTAATAGTTATAAATTGTAACTATATTAGGTTAGTTGAATAAATATATATTCTGGCAACAATTCTTATAGTTTTTGATTTATTTTTACAGATTCAAAATCTTTAAATCGCGTTTTCTCAGTTTGCATTTTTTCAGGAATTCTTGATCTTCAAAGTGTTAAAGCGTCTACAGATATTTAAGAAAATTTTTAATTTTTAATTTTTTTTTTTTTTTTTTTATGTTTAATAAAAATTGTTTCAGAGAATTAGGGATGGATTTTGAAATTTATTAATTAATTTTTTAGAAAAAAATTAAAAAATGCGTGTCTGTGTAGAAATTTGAAAAAAAAAAAAAAAAAAAAAAAAAAAAAAAGAAGTAAGTTATATTTGTATTTTTTATAGTTTTTATTTTAAAGATATATTGTAAAACCAATCTCTAATATTTTTAAGTAGGTTCTATAAACATCAGAAAAAAAAAGATAATAATAAATATTTTCCTAAATATTCGTAGATTTAGCATTTTGAAAATCACGAATTCATGAAAAAATGCAAACTGAGAATACGACGCATTTTAAAGATTTTAAATCTGTAAAAAATACATCAAATACCATAAGAATGGTTACTTTAATATATATTTTGCTGAAGGAACCTAATATAGTTCAATTTATAAACATTAAATACAAATATAAGCTTTTATATAAAAAATAGATCAGTGGCACTGTCACAGGTGCAAAGTCTCTTCAAGAAAGCAAACTAAAATTATATTTAGGTAGCAAACAAATTAAAGTATGTTTTCACTGATTGAATATTATTTCAGATATTTACTGGTAATCTAAAAGTATATTTATATCAAAATTATATAATTGTGAAAACCTAAGAGAGCAGAATGGAGCAGAATTGCAGAAAACAGGGCAGATTGGAATCACCTAGGAGAAGCCTTCATCCCGCAGTTGATTAATAAAGGTTGAAATTCATGATGATGATGGCCAATAATTTAATTTTAGCAAACATTAATTGTAATAGTAGAAAATATTAACTTCGATCATTTTTCTTTGTTTTAGAGAATTTTGATATCAAGACAAAAAATAATTTCTGGAGTATTATATAAACATGAAGATACCTGTTGAAATAATAATAATAATAATCATAATAATAAAAAAAATGTAAGCTTTTTTTGTGAACGCTATGAAAATGTCTAATATTGATTTAAAAAACATAAAACTTCTGAAGTGAATTACGGGATTTATTATTTATAACTAGCGAGCTTCGCCCGCTAGCGGGTCAGTATTTTTAAATGAATCACTATAATTACTGAATTCTAAAAATCACTCAATCACTAAAATTAATGAATCACTAACAGTAACTTTTAGTCTTAAGAAAAGAAATTGAAAAAAAAAATCATTTCTGATTGGGTAAAAAGTCGACCCCTGTCCCCACTGCCGTCGGCAGCGATACACGCGCCCTGTGCGTATTCCGTCCCTGACCCTTCGTGCCTCCTAAAAAAAAATTCTGATCGGGTAAAAACTCCCACCGGGTCGCCATTGCCTCCGGCAGCGCAGACCCATGCGCGCTGCGCGCGCACGTGTGAAGTTATACGTGCGCTGCGCGCACATATTCCTTCTCAAATCAAATTTTTATTCTTAAGTAAATTTTAAAAATCATTTCTCATCGGGTGCAAATTCAGACGGGGTCCCCACTGCCTTCGGCTGCGCGCGCACAAGTTAAAGGATACACGCACCGCGCGCGCGTATTCCTTCCCTGACACTTCTTGCCCCCTAAAAAAAATCATTTCTGATCGGGTAAAAAATCACACTGGATCCCCACTGCCTTCGGCAGTGAAGACCCGTGCGCGCTGCGCGCACATAATCCTTCTCAATTAAAATTTTTATTCTTAAGAAAAGAAAAGAAAAAAATCATTTGTCATCGGTTAAAAAGTTGAACCGGGTCCCCACTGCCTTCGTCAGCGCAGTCCCGTGCGCACTGCGCGCGCATAAGTTAGGGGATACGCGCGCGGTGCATGTTTATTTCTTCTCCACCCTTTCAGGCCCTTATAATTAACCTACGTATACCAATTTTGAACGATCTAACTCATTTGGCTGAGATGCAAAAGAAAGCGTAATCAGGACACCTCAAAACGTGTAAATCTAGTGAAAACTTTCGATAATTTAAAAAAACTTTAAAATATCTTTCGAATGAAGTATTAAAAATAATTTAATCATAATTAGAAATTGAAATATTGAAATTTGAAAATATTACAGCGCCATCTGTCGGTAGAAATTTCTGTATTCCACTGTTCGATTCCAAATGAAAAAAGCTTTCTAATGATGTATTACTTATGAAATTATTTTAATTAGTAGCTGAGATATAAAAGAAAACTCATTCAGGACACCTCAAAACGTGTAAATCTGGTGAAAACTTTCGATAATATAAAAGAACTTTAAAATATCTTTCGAATGATGCATTAAAAATAATTTAATCATAGTTAGAATTTGAAATACGCGTATAATAATAAAATTTAATTTGCAATTAAATTGTACATTTTTTATTTATTCTCGAATCCCGGTAAAATTTGAACTGCAACTTCGTCTTGTGATGTAAACAGCGTATAGCAAGTTTGAAATAATTTTTAAGAAAATTGAAGCATTTTGAAATTTGCAATTTTTATTCCCACTACAAAATCAGTAAAGCAGGAAGTAAAATCTATTTATTTTTTCGCCCGGCGCCATGGTAACCGAAATAGCTCGCTAGTCTGCGATATTAATAAAACTCTTGTGATTTGCTGCCACCTTTTTTTCATACTTTAGTTAATTTTAAAAAATCTAATTGTCCGATCGATAAGCCGTTTAAACCATCGGATTGAGAAAAAAAAACCCTTTCCAATGGTATCTTGTTTGTAACAATACGACTGATATTTCTAATTTATTTTCCACTTTTTCCGTAAAAATGTCACTTTTTAAGCATTTGATCACGAATTCTGGGTCATTTTTCTGTAGACATGGGTCGACATTTTAATAAATATCTCCGCTAATTAGGGTCGCATCGCTTAGCGAATTATCGCGATGTCGAGATGAAGAAATTCTGCGTCTGTCGACACCAGTTTCGAGGCGCTGCGACCATTAGCACCGGAGCTTTAGCGGTCACAAGGCATTTCTCACAGACAGACAGACAGACAGACAGACAGACAGAAAGACAGACAGACAGACAGACAGAAAGACAGACAGATGCGCACAGATTTTAATAATATAAGGAGATTGCTGATTTGCATCATTATGTGGTAAAACTAATAACATGTCATGATTTAAAAATGCTTTAAGATTTATTTCTTTCTCTTTTTTATTTAATTTGTAGATTCGTTAAAACAAAAGGAAAGAAAAATGCGAGATAAATATCTATTCCAGATATATTTCAATCACCAAATTGTCACGTCACAGAAAATGAATTGTTTGAAGACAGATGAATTAAAAATTGATTTACGCATTGATTCCTTGATGATGAATGATAGATGATTTGATGAGTGAATAGAAAGATGAATTGATTCATCGATTAGAAAATAAAAACCATTCAGGCTTTAGCACATAAATGGAACAAAAAAGAAAAAAAAAAAAAAAAACAGTTTTATTATTTTTATTTCTCCGTCAATGATTCGAACTTTTCTGTTATATTTAATCACTCATTTTCATTATCATTTACGTTAAAATTTTTGTTAGTGCTATTAGAATCTAAAATATTTGGGAAGTTTAATATTTCCCTTTAAATAGGATACATAATAGGATACGTATTTAATAAAAATTGGTTGGATCTTGGCGATTACCTTTTCATAACAATGTTATTTCCAAAATTGTTTTTAAATACGCCATTTAAAAAAGATGAAAGAAGAAAGAATTGTGCAGCATACCCATAAATTGCGAAAACACACACACGTATATATATTTTGTCCAGAAACAATTAAGAGGGCGATAAATTCCTGCCCCAATCTGGCAACACTGCTTCTGTGTATTCATGACGAGGTTGGTTTTCTTTAAGAACTGGATGTAGTAAAACTCTCTGGTAACCTTTTCCAAAATTTACACATATGTTTATATGTAACACAGTTACAACCATTTTTTACCATGTTTTTATTAACTTCTATTCTTGTTTGTTTGTGTGTGTGTTTGTTTGTTTGTCCGGTACAAATACTGCAATCTATTTTTAACTAACTTCCCTACTAGCTAGACATTTCATACTTTCACAGTAGCTCAGAACCTGTGACAACACAATACTTCGAAGTCAGATTTTCGAATTTTCGAATAGTTTTCTTTTAATTAATTAAAATATGAAAATAATAAGCTCCTAATAGCAATAAAAATAGTCATTAAAATATTAGCTATAATTTAATTGTTGCCAAAAAAAAAAAAAAAAAAAAAAATTACGAGTTCATTTTCTTTCGGCATAAAAATAAATACATTTAATTAAGCATGAGCGTTAAAAAATTGTAAGAAGTTAAATTATGCATCTGGAAAAAATTGACGTCATTATCACTTTAAAGATTTTCTACACATTGATAAAGTGCTAATGTAGTTCATGATGCAAATATATGTTGTTCTGAAAGGATTAATATTTTATTTTTAAAACCAACTTTTTTTTTTTAAATATTCAAATTTCCCGTAACTCTTTAACCATTCACATTAGAACGTCCGTCTTCGTATTATCGATAATAAAGATTTTCTCGCCAAAAGTCGCCAAGGGCAAAAAGTCGCCAAATCCATTACTTGCTTATTGGAGCTTTTTAATACGTTTTAAAGGGAAAAATAAGCTATTTTAACGCGAAAAGGAGCTGGTAATGCAGAAAATTGACATTTTATCAACTTACTAAGCCTCTTTGAAAGAATTTATACAAAAATAAATACAATTATTTACAATTTCGTAACAATACACATTGATAAACTGCTAATGTAGTTAGTTCTATAGCTATGATTCAACAGAAAATTTAAAAACATGGTTGATAAAAAGTTTTTTATCTTATAATTATTCATTATTATTTTCAATTTGGCTTCGATTAGAACTTTTGCGAAACTAATGAAGAAATCGGAGTGTCACTTCATCTCTATCATGTAGCCCGTCAAGACGATTTTTTGTTGGGGCTCCCAGCTCCCCCTCCACTCCTTAATATCTTTGAAATTACTAATTTTTGTTATCTCCTGACATCTTTGAATATTATTATTTGGGTACATGTGAAAAACTCAATGAGAAAAGAAACAGAAAATAGCCAAGCTTATTTTTTATTTTCTATACGAAAGGAACTCCCTAAGTAGTGTAGGCGTAGGTCGTTATAGTTGTGTCTAATTAGTCAGTAACTCGTGCATTCTAATCATCATATTATTCTCCTAAATTACTTCGTCTAAAAGAATAATGACTTTGCTACGTTCATGTTCATATATGAGTCAGTGATGGTAATTACGTTTATTTATCTTAGAAATTTCTGTGAAATCCAATACAAAACCATTATTTTATACCAGTTAGATTTGTTGCATGCATATTTTGGATTATTGACGGCGTTCTTTTTGAAAGGAAAAGTTCTACTGCTAGTTATATTTATAACATAGTAAGACTATGTCTGTTAAAACTCTAAAATGAACAATACTGTCGATTAAAATAAAAACTCATCGTTCCAAATAAAAAAAGACGTTAACTTATATTCTTTTTACTTTCTCTTACTGATAGGGTCGAGAAAGTATTGTTTTAGGTTCAAATTTTCGAACGTGGGTTTTTGTTATATTTACATGTTTTGAGGTCCCCTGAATACGAAAATCATCATGTTTTTAAAGAATGGTCTGTGTGTCTGTCTGTCTGTGTAGTGGATGTCTGTGTGTCTGTTATCAGCATATCTCAAGAACAAAGAATAGCAGAAATTCCAAACTCAGTATTCTAAATGTGTATCATATAGGGATGCTACAGTAAGCTTTCCGTTGAGATGAAGCAAATGATTCGTGTACAGGGACATTCAATTTATTTAAATACATTACATCTATGGGGGAAATTGCAGGTAAGTAGAGTTTAACATTTATAGACTGCACTAAATCAAATGAAACGAATCTATATTTTTTGTAATAGAGATAGTCAACTGGGAAATTTTTTTTGCTTATGTAGGAGCCTCGCCATCCCCCCTTGGGAGGAGGGGGAAGTCCCCCCTCATGGGGAGTAAATTTTCATGATGGGTATCTTTCAAAAGAGCTCGCCAACACCTTTAAAACGAATGGTTGAACCATCTATCTGCGATAATTTAAAATAAAGTTATCGATTTTTTTCATTTTTAACATTTTTAAAAAAATGTAATATTGAGAATAAATTCAACTTTTTTTTTATATTTAGCGTTATACTACTTCTCTAATATGCAAATCGTCTACATTATCATAAAAGATATATTTTTTAAATAATAATTTTAATAAATTATTTTTTAAAAACAGAATTATTTTTTAATAACCGAATTAAATTCTATATAAATATAGCTGCATTAATGAAACGGGGTGTTGAGGGCGGGCAGTAGCCCCCCCCCTAGAACTAATTATTATATAAAACTCTTCCGAAGCCTAATTTTAATTGTTTAACACAGATTTACAAAACAGTACTCGTTATCTTACCTCTTAATCTGCAACCTGTATTTATAGTATTAAATTTCAGGGTAAGAGAAAGTCGTGTGAGTGACACACCAGATTATTTATTTTGTTTTTGCCTTAAAAATAAGTTAACCATAGATTAAAAGAACAAAGATGTAAAAAAAAAAAAAAAAAAAAAAACATAAAACAATGTCAACGGGTTGCTAAATCTGTAAAAGCAGTAGAAAAACAAAATTTTATAGAGAAATTGTTTATATTCAAGGTGATACTATATATATACTGGTTAAAAAAAAAAAAAAAAAAAATCCAATGAAAATCTCTGTAAATGAAATCACACGTCAGCAGAAAAGTAAATTACACAGAAGTTTCTTTTATAGCATAAAATTAAATTTAATGCGTGCTTTTTCCCCTGCACCATATTTATTTTATTTTATTTATTTATTTCAAGAATGATTCTGTTATATATACAGATTCTTTTAAAAAAATGTTTATCTATAAGTTGTATTACAGAATGTAAATAACTTTTTTATGTGTAGTATTAATTAAACTTTTTCCAATATTTCATATTAAATTGTAATTGTTTTATCAACAGAGAAAAGGGGCATAAAGCCATTTAAAAAATATCTAAACAAAAATGCTTTCAGTCTTTATCTTAAAAATTTAATGCAATCTATGTAAAATATATTTAAGTTGATATATTTAGTTTTAAACTATACATGTAAATGATGTTAATTATATTTTGAAGTATATTGTACATTTATTTCTTTTTCTTTTCAGAAAATCCATTTACATGTGGT
Organism: Salticus scenicus; assembly: GCA_963930645.1. Taxonomy (NCBI): domain Eukaryota; kingdom Metazoa; phylum Arthropoda; class Arachnida; order Araneae; family Salticidae; genus Salticus; species Salticus scenicus. The sequence continues at coordinate 359,463 of CAWVNO010000109.1, read as the reverse complement.
TGTGGTATGCAGTGGGTGTCTACCTATCTCAAAATAAGCAAGAGTCGTCGATTTTCACGGGAACTGGAAACAGTTCAGTGCAAAGTCGAAAACGAAACAATGAAGATTTTGGAATATTTGGAGAATGTCGACTGCAAAGTTTCTTCGGTCAAACCTCGACTGACGCCCTACTTGATTACTGATTTAATGATAAAATCGACCAGTGCTCCAGTTGAATTAAACAGTCAAAAAACCATGGAGTCAAACATCCAGAAAAGTAAGTCAAAAGTCACCACATCTACTGTTGATGAAGGAACGGATGAAGCATATTTAAGAGACGTTGTGAACGAACGAACAGAGATGAACGATTCTTCTGAACCAGGTAGTGCTGCCATGAATTATGAATCGTTCCTTGTAGTTTCTGCGGCTTTGTTACTCGTGAACCTATTTGGATATTAAAGAAAAATGTGATATAGATTTCTATCATAATAATTATGTAAAAAAAGAGACAGTTCCTGTGTATAAGGGAGATTATTTGCCTAAACCTAAATGATTCATTTGGGTAATAATTATTGACAGACAGTCTTTGGTGTTGTTCTTCTGTTTCATAAACTGTGAATATGTATATATATCTTGAACATTCAGAATTTATTACAAACATTTGGCGCTATTAGACCTCTGTTTTTGCGAATTTATTCTTTAATTTTTTAATTGCAACACAGTGTTGCAACGTGTGCTTTCTTTGTCTTTTATGTTGAAATGATAAGTATTTTTATTTAATTTTTGAAAGCATGGCCTATGCAATCATTTGAAATTCTTGTTATTTCAAGAATAAATAATTAATGTCCCTGTTTTTTTTTTTAATAATCAGTTATGTATATCATTGATATATTTTCCTGCTTTTCCTGTATATTTTGAACAATATTTCTTTTTTTTTCTAAATGCCTTAACAAATTCATATTTATAAAAAAAAATTTCAATTATTAAAAAAAGAAGTGATAACATTGTTTCACTGATAATTATTTAATGTATATATATATTGTATATTACATTAATATTCAATTTTTATTTAGGAAGATTGGAGTGTAAGGTTAATTTTTTATACCAACTATGTGAAAAATACCAGAGTCGGGAATCAAACCCGGGCTCTCCGGTTAACGTGCGAATGCTCTACTACTGAGCAACTCTGGTTTTGTCAACGGATATTATCTGAGAAATACCGAGCTGGTTATCAGCCAGGATAGTTCAGTGGCAGAGCATCCGCACATTAAGCGGAGAGCCCGGGTTCAATTCCCGGTTCTGGTATTTTTTACATAGCATAAAAAATCAACCTTACACTCCAATCTTTCTAAAGAAATTTTCATGGTTGATGAATATAATTTCTAAATTCAATTTTTAGTTTTATGTTTATTTGGCATTGTATATAACTTTTTCATACATACGGCTATGTTACCGTGTTGGTTACCGATCTCGGTAAGAAAAAAGATGAGAGAGAAAAGAATTGAGAACGTAATTACACAATAGCACAAATAAACTAACTAAAGAAATATATGAATGCTATAATTAAAAATGTTATAGTTCGAAGTCGGTTTATATATAAAGTTTATATGAAAGTTCCGTACAAAACTGTAGGTATAAAAGATTTTTTAATATGAGAAAATAGCAAAATATTTGGACGAGAACTTATCCTGAATAAATAAATAAATAAATTGGAAAGGAACTCATTTCTCTTCTATGTAAGAATTCAACATAAAAATTTAGTGCGAATCTAATTATTTAGGATTGCGATAATTGTGTTAATCTAAGTTTATATATGAAAGTCAGTTTTAAAGAAATTTATTTACAAATTGATAAAAATGTGCTGTTAAGTTTACAAAAATTTGTTTTTGCCATTATAATACTACAGCAAATATGTGAGATAAATTTATTTTGTAAAGATTTCCTTTTGTTAATTATTATGAAAGCTGTTTAAGATAAAAACAATTTCTTTATTTTTTCAGTAATACATAACAGGGAAGAAAAACCATTTGTTTAAAATAATTTTTTTTTCTTGTTTTTATCTCTTTTTAAAAATCCATGATTTTTGTCGATTTATGTAAATTATAAAAATGTTATAACGTTCTTTTTTTTTTTTTTTTTTTTTTTTTTTTTAAATTATTAAGATATTGTTTTTATAGTATGATTTCTATTTCTATTTAAGTATACCTATTACTTATTATATAAAATATATTTTCTTTAATTATTGTGTTTTTATTTTTTAAATTTATCCTCTCTTTCATTTTGCTTATTTTATACTCGATATTTATCTGTCACCGTCATGAAAAAAAAAAAAACGGATTATTATATTATTTTCCCTTTTTGTATTTCCCATAATTGTTTTCTTTTTAGTAAACATTTTACAAAATAGTATTTTTGAAAATTATCAACAAATGTACGGATACACTGAGTGCTTATTCTCTCTACATTGTTATGTTTATCTGAACATTATTATGTATAACCTTTTACCTTATACTTAACTGTAAAATTGCCTTTATTAGTTTTATTTTCAAATTATATCCAAGAAATCTAGACATTTTCTGGAGCATTTTTGTTTTGATTTTTATTGAGTTTGAATATTAATTAATTTCCTTTCATAGAACTACGAATTACAGAATTCGTTCATGTTTCTGTGTAATGTAATATATATTTTTTGAAATAAAAAAAATTACTATGTAATTTAAAGCGTTCTTATTTATATTACTAAAATAAATTAAGCATGATTCGCTTTTCAGATTTTACCAGGTTATTTCATATTATTGAAATATTGCAATTTTCTCAAGATAACAGATTACCTTTTAGACTGCATGGTTTTTAGACTGCAAAATGTGTTATCAAGTATTAACAGGCCACAGACGACTTAAAAAAAATCTGGAGTGACTCCACTCGACTTTCCGAACATTGAGTAATTAACAGTTTTGTATATAAAGTAAAGAAAGAGGAGTTGTTAAACAAACAAAAGAGAGAAAACCATAATAGAGTGTTTGAGTATTTTTCTCCATATATTACACGATGTTTTATTTAACGCTACTGAACTTTGAGCCCATAGATCATAATGAAAAAGAATTTTTCGTTGTGTCCCTGTAAAAACCTATAACTGCTAGATTCACCAAAAATTCTTATAGCTAGTGCAACAGTGATTTATAATATTCATATAAATTTTCAGCTCAATTGAATAAGGCGTTTAGATGATATCGCACTTTTAAAAATTTGGTCCCTTGGCCATAATGATAAAGAATTTTTCTTTGTGTTCCTGTAAAAAAACTGTATGTGCTAGATTAACCAAAATCTATACAGTTGTTGCAACTGTGACCTATAACATGTGTACAAATTTTTTTGCTCAGATTAATAAAGTGTTTAGACGCTATCACACTTTTAAAAATTTGGCCCCCTAGGCCATAATGATAAAGGATTTTTATTTGTGTCCCTGTAAAAAAACTCTAAGCGCTAGATTCTCCAAAATCTATACAGATTGAGTATCTGTGACCTATAATATGTGTATAAATTTTTTGCTTAATAGAATAAGGCGGTTAGATGCTATCGGACTTTTAAGATTTTGGTCCCATAGGCCATAATGATAAAGAATTTTTCTTTGTGTCCCTGTAAAAAAACTATAAGTGCTAGACTCACCAAAATCTATAGGATTTGTACTATGGTGACTTACAATATACGTACCAACTTTCAGCTTATTCTAACAAAGCGTTTAGACGCTAGCGTGTTCACTCACAGACATACACACACACATACATACATCATCGCAAAAATAGTGAAAACGGACTCATTGGACCTCGAAACGTATAGAAACATCAAAATCTCAAATTCGGATTTTTGACATTATTACAATACTTTCCTCACTATAATGTTCGGAAAGTAAAAATTATATATATATATATATATTATTTTCGCATCACTATCACTGTTTCCACAACATAAAATTTAAAATAAATTTATTCACGCAAAGTGCAAATTTCCCTGCGTAAATATATTATAAATTTTATTTTGGGAAATCGTGGTACGAAAAGAATAGAAAAAAAGCCGCCTGTAGCGGCCCTGTATAAAAGGTAAAAAAAAAAAAAAAAAAAAAAAAAAAAAATATATATATATATATATATGTGTTTCATTTGATAAAATACGACAACGGGAAGAAACTTCTGAAATACTCCATATACATAGTTGCATTATTATACAGTGTTCATAGCTATATGTAAATATATTACATAAATATCCATATTATACAATATACATAATTTTGTTACGTACATACAAATATACACAGGTTTTAAAAAGCAACAAGCTTTTTACTTTACCATTCAAAACATAAAGTTTTAGTTTTAACTAGTTAATTTTTATGTATGAACATAAAATTTAGATAACGTGTTCGTTATCAAATAACTAATTTTATTTTATATTGCTCTAACATCGAGAATAATTTTTAACTCTTAAATGCATAGTGTCTCAAAATGAAACAATGTTTTTAATTCCTAATCAATGTATTAACCGTAGTGAAAGTTTTACTTTTGGCTGCATGCCATATTACATATTAGTCCATTGAAATGAAGTATGGAAAAAGGAAATGAAAACAAGTAAATCCACACGCTTTTCAATGTGACATGATTGATGAATTGTTTTAGCGTGTCTTAAGTTCGTGAAGGTTAGGTGTGACAATAAAATTGAATTTTTTGAAGCTTTATTAAAAAAAAAAAAAAGAAAAGAAAAAGAAAAAGCAAGCTTTTTTTTTTAATGTAATATTAATTAGTGTACATATGCATCAGGCGTGCAAGTGTCTCAAGACATAAAACTTACACCAGTGTATTTTTATGAATAATTTGTATCATATTTGTGCTTTCATTTATTGCGATTGAGAATAATAGAAATTGCTGATAACGAGTGCTGGTGCGAGTCTTTTATTTTGAAACTGAAATTCTTGCACCCCTGATATGCATATATGTATTTTCTTAGCAATTAAACGATATTATTTATGTTTGTAATTCATTGTATATCATTTTCAAAACACTTCATTCACAAATAAATAAACAAAATAAAATAAAATAACAGAACCTACATAGTACACATATACTTGTATTTTTGAATAAACCTAATATAATAATTTACACATAATAGTTTTTTTTTTTTTCAGTCAAAATTGAAAAATCTTGCATTTAATGTTTAAACTGATTTCAACTAAAAAAAAGTACGTCTTCGGAGAGAGGAAAAAATTAAATAATTTTTAAAAAGGAAACAGAATGAGAAATATGTTAAACATGCATTATAGATAGATGAAAATGTACATATATTTGAAAATTAAGTTAAATCTTTCTTATTCTTTTAATTTTTTTAAAATGCTTTTATATGTGAATAATTTAAAATGACTTAAAAAACAATTAGGTGTTCGTTATAAAATTATGTTTTGACATTTTTCTTATTCTGATGATTTTCACTGTTTGCAAATGAATAATTATATATTTTTTAAAAATTCCATTATTGAAACAAATGAATAAAAGAAATATGCTGGTTGTAATTTAACATTTGGAGAAATATACCGCTTCTCAGAACTATTTTACATTTAATTTTCTTTTGTAAAATCATTATATTTCCCCCCTTTCCTCAAACACGGAATTAAATTAAAATAATAATAATAATAAATAAGAGATAAAAATTAATTTAATTTTAAAAACTATTTTCGATGTCAAAGTCATGTAAAATTTGATCAAAGGTTTGATAAAGGTGGTGGTATGGGGATTGATTATGCGAAAATGACTACACTAAGGTCTTACTAAGGGCTAAACTATAAGGGGTTTTATTAACATTTTTATTTAGATAAAATCAATGCCCAATGGCATTACAGTGTTCGCTGATTGCAAAGAAACAGTGATAAAAATCCCTATTCTTTTACCTTTTTTTTTTTTAGAAAAACTGAAATTTTGTTCATTCTTTCTCTCATAACTCTTAAATTTATACTGTATTTGTTTGGGGTTTTCATATAATTTGCTTAATACTATTGGCTGTTATATTATGCAAATGAAATGTTTTAAAAGCTAGCGCATGCGTAGATAAAAACTATTTAATAAAAATGCTCATATTTCGTAACATATTTTAACATTTTTGCATTCTGATTGCAGTGTGTTGTGTCGAATGAAGTATGCCAAATTTTCTGAAAATGTCTGTGCTCTAGGTTTAATACCCTACTTGTTATAAATTAAAAAGTGGATTTTTTTTTTTTTTCTTTTTGCAATGATTAAAAAAAAAAAAGTTATATCTCAATGAATACATGTGGTAGCCTCATATAAATTTATACAGATAATGATAAAATTCCTCTTACGTGCTGAGACCAAAAGGCATTTCAAGCATTACTTTTTACAAGGAGATACAAAACATTTTGATTTTTCTTTAATTTTTCCCTTCGATTCCTTTTTCCTTTTCAGGACACAAATTTTGCTGAAATATATGAGATATAATGTGTTCGTTACGCTGCCAAAGTTTCAGGATGATGCCAAAAGAACTTATCTAGATATTTGACAAAATGCCTAAATTTGAAAGTGTCCGAATACTTGTTGGTAGGTAGTGTAGTTGTAGCCAAGTATTTTTGAAAATAATTATTTTCAAAATTAAATTGTTTATATTGCAATCAATTTTAATTTTCAGTAAAAATACTACCCTATTCTTTATTAATTGTTAGTTAACGAAAAAAAATAAAAAAGCTATTTTCGGGTAATATGGACCAAGTGTGTAACATGGAATATTATGAAGTGAAATATAGAATACCCATTTCCTTAAAAGGTACTAAGTAATAGTGTAGTAATTTTTACTGAAAATTCTGAATATTTGCACTATACACAATTTAATTTTGAAAACATTTATTTACAAAAAGCGACGAAACTGAATATCTTAAAGAAAACTGAATGCTTTTGTCACACTCACAATTAAGAAAGAAAGAAAGAAAGAAACGTATATATATGTATTAGGACGAAATGACAACGTATTTTAATTTGACGGTATCATTTTCTTTCGAAGAAAGGCAGTATTTTTAAACAGGCTATGATACTAAATGAGTTTAAAATAACCTTAGCATAGGTTTAAAATTCCGATTCACCCTAAGTATTATGAATGACGTTTTAACGTTGAATGTTATGGTCTGGATTTTGGCCAAGTTGAGAATAATGCTTGTCTTGGACGGAAAAGTGTGTGAACTGATGAACTTTCGAAAATAAATTTTATCAGCGAAGAACTTTAAAGGATGACACTTCAGATTTTGTAAAAGAAACATTGTATACAAAAGAGTTATAAACGGAGACATTATGAAGAGTAAACAATTAATCATTTTTAAAAGGTTTCCGTGGTTTTACTTGTTTAAGAAAATTAGCATTTCAAGTTATAAATCACAGTAGAAGAATTAAGGGAAACGGAAGTTATCCTTTGCCCGTCTCAGTTCTCCAATGTAATGTCACACTTTTTAATATATGAATAGACACAGAGAATATACAGACTTGTATATTTTATTTATATGCTATTTCTAAAATAATAGATTTTGTGTAATATTAAAAAATAAGTACTATGCAGTATTATATACAATCCATAATTACACTTGAGTACAAAATCCTTATTTATTTTGTTAAATTTAAAGTATAGAATTAGGACGAAAATGTCATCGCTTGGGGACGTTTTCTATGAAATGATCATTTTTGTTTAATGGAAATGATATATTTTCAGACGAGAAACTTATTTAACTAAACTTTTAATAAACATTATACATATTTCAGCTCAATAACACATAACATTTTCCATTTAAATTAAATTAAATAAAAATAATTTAATATAAACATTTGAAGTAAAAAAGAAATTTTAGTAAAAAAGAAATTTATTCGTTTCAGTTACTGAAGAGTAAAAGGAAATTTAAAAACTACTATAAATAATACATTATTATTATAATAATATCTCAAATGTGTGAGATATTCATTATATGCTATATAAATTATTTCAATAAATAAATAAATAAATTAAATAAATGAATAAATACATAAATAAACAACCCACAACAAAAGAATTATGTGATTCAAATAGATGCCATTACATTCGATTTAATACGCTTTGTTTATTAACTTCAAAAATCCGTGTTGCATTTGACTGAAACTTTAGGAATGTAAAGAACGTGTCACAACTCATACTTTTTTTATGAAGGTTTTAATCACAAGGCTAAAAAGGGAACAGTAACAGAATAAAGAAGAATGTAATGTTTGTGATCACCCTGTAAATGCTTTAAATTTGTTGTAGTTGCAGCGTATAATGATAACACTTCTGTTAATTATTTGTATTCATTAGTTTGAGAATAAAAGGCATGCTCATGGAAATATAAAGATTTCTTGGACAAACAAATAAATAAAATAAAATAATAAAAGAAGATCTCTGTCTAAAATATGAATTTTCTATTATAGATTTATTTATTTATTGCAAAACATGCAGGATTTTCAAACCAAATACAATATGTCATTAAAAAAAAAAAAAAAAAAAAAAATCTTGACCTACTCTATTAGAGATGAACATAATGTAATCAGAATATAAATATATTAAATATTTCATAAAATTTGAACATTCTTACTAAATAATTTTTAACTGTGCTTGCACAAATGTTTTCAAAGTTGCATAAGCATAATTTATTAGACAAATTTTATTTATTATTATTGCAAAAAATCCAGTCAAATATTGTGGAAATTCAAAAAAAGTATCAGCAGTAAGCCTAAATTGGTAATGTGTGGGATATTTCTTGAAACATTTTATTGGTATCGGCCAAAAGATACTTTTACAAGCACATACAAAAGAATTCAAACACACCAAGTCTATAGACGGAATTTTTCCTTGACTCACTTTAACATCATTCAACTGCACTGGGCAAAATGAAATTTGCATGTTAATTTTAGATTTAAAAAAAATCATGCAGAATATTATATGAAAACATTTATTCTGTGTTTACAAGGCCATTCAAAAGCATTCTGATTCTGATTTATTAGATTGACGATGGTTGGAAATGGCTGAAAATGCATTTCAGGTTGTGTTATTGCCTAAATTGGTAATGAGTGGGATATTTCTTGAAACATTTTATTGATATCGACCGAAAGATTCTTGTGCAAGCACATAGAAAACAATTCAAGTACACCATGTCTACAGACGAAATTTTTCCTTGACGACTTTAACATCGTTAAACGCACAAGGCAAAATGGAATTAGCATATACATTTTAGATAAAAAAAAAATCATGCAGAATGTTATATGAAAATATTTATCCTGCGTTTAAAAGGCCATTTAAAAGAATTCTGATTTATTAGACTGATGGTTGGAAATAGCTGAAAATGCATTTAAGGTTGTGTTATGAATTGTTTGCTGTGACTAATTTAAGAACAGTATTTGGTGCATATTCATTCAAATAATAGACAATATATAAGGGCACTCAAGATTAGTAAAATAGAATTGAAAGAAATTTTTAATATTAATAAAATCTTTTTTTTTATGAATGAAGGCACAGTAGCTAGGCGTTGAGGATCCAGTAGCTTCTCTTAAACCTAGTATATGTCGAATAAAACTGCATATTTAAAATTATTTTGAACCGTTAAGGGGCATTGGAAAAGTTGAACTCTGAAATGTTTATTGGTTTCATAGCGAAAACAACCATTTGACATCATTTAACAATTTTTTTATGCGTCAGTTTTTTATTACCTTTTCCTTGTTTTAATAGATTTTTTAAACATTTCTTCCTTCTCTGTTCTGTAGATAGCAACACTACTCCAGAATTTAACAAATGCTGCTTCAGATGAAGCTAAATTTGGAAATCACTTGAAATTTCTTAGCAGTTGCGAAAACGCTTTGCTGGTTTGATGATGCACAAGTGTCTATTTTTTTCACTTAATGAAGGACTAGATTATCATTTTGATTTAAGAGAGGACAATACTTAATCCCGTGGACAGGCGTGGCCAATGTTATTCTGTGGAAAAATTCGTTTCCACAATTACTCATTACCTAATGTATTAATTCTGTTTTCACAGTCAGAAAATCCATAACCGTTTAACGAGTACTCATTTTTGAAAAATTGATTTTTTAAAATTTTAATTTTGAGTTTAAAAATGCGATTTTTTACAAAGTGCATTTCTCTCTCTCTCTCTCTCTCTTTTTTTTTTTTTTTTTTTTTTTTTTGTCGCAAAATGAAATAGTACTAAAAATTTAAAAAATCCATTTTTGGAAAATAAGTACTAATTTAACACTTATGAGTTTTCTGAATGTGAAAACATAATTGAAAAATATTCCTTAGGTAACGAGTAATTATGGAAACAAATTTTCCCATAGAATAACATGGGCCACGGCTGTTGTCGAGATTAGGTATTGTTCGCTCTTAAACAACTTTTGCGAGTTCTTGTAGTTTACAATGTTTACTTACAAATATTTTTTATTTATTAAATTAAATATTATTTGAATTTAATAAGGTTAACTTATAAATGTTTCAAACAAAGAATTTCTGTAAAATTAAACAGGCTATTTTTTCTTTTTCTTTTTCCATATTTATCATATCAGCTAGGTGCCCAATAGCTATTTTTGAAATTAGTTAACAAATTTCGAAATTAAATAGTGAAAATTTTAAGGTAAAAGTACCTTTTATCTTAAATTTTAAATTGTAATAATGTGTATAGTAGTATAGTGGTATTGTGTAAGATAAAGTAGTGTGAGGGTCACACCAGATTATTTCTATAATTCTGTTTTTGCGCATACGCTTTCTTTATTTTAAGGTACACTATTTTTGCCTTTTGACCGTATATATATATGTAACTTACGTATGATTTATATATTGTGTGTATATTTGTGTAAAAGTTAAGTGTGGAGGCAGTAGAGTTCTTTTAGACAGCATAGAATATTTAATAGGAAGAAAACATTTTTTTTAAATATTATTCTCCTTATATAAATGTATAATTAAAAAAAACTTCTGAATTCAGCTTTTGCATAATGCATTTATTTATCTGACTTGCTAACGAAAAATTTAGAATCTTAATGCAATGCATTATACTTTTAAACTACATTCATTTTAAACTACATTCATTTTAAGCTACATTTTTTGTTAACTATAAAACAGTACTAAAATATTAGGATTATTTTTATTTAGTGTATTGTGTATTGTGTATTGTGTAGATATAGATACCTATAAAAACTCACAACTTCTGTCTAGACACAAGCTTATTTTGATTTACTTTTCAGACTCATAGAAATATTGTTACTTATTCTGTACATTGTCTCTTTATTTGACAGGATATTTTTAAATTGTCACGTATTTTAGGATTGCTTAACAAATATATTTTTTAGTTATACATCTTAATGTTGCATTTCTTTCACGAAGAACAATTCACTTTTAAATGGATCATAAATTTCTCAAGCCTTTTCACAGCAATACTAATATTTATTTACGTTTCTACATCATTTTAAGCTGTTGGAACAGCCATATGTTTGTACACTGCAAATGCCATGTCTTGTCTGTGACAGAAGCAGCTGTTGTAAAACAAAGTTATGCTGGGCAATGGAAGAATTACTGTTCCGGGAATGTGACCTTCGTTGCTAAAACATACAACGTGTATGTCTTCCTGGTTTTGTTACATCCAACACCTATTTTTTAACTGCTGATTAACGCTTAATTGAAAATAGAGCTGTTAAACGGTATTTATGGCGCGTGAAGTTCAGAAACAAAGGATAAAATGTGTTTTAAATTATAGGAATGACAGCGTAGGCAGGTCATATTTTATCTTTTTGTCCTGTGTCGTGCCGCAACGTTTACGCCAGTAATGAAAATTTAATGGTCCAAAAAAGACCACCTAGGTTACGATTTAGGGTTCAAAAATATAAAATGTTAGACAAATAAACATAGATATGTGATCATTTTTAATTTCTTCTATAAATAAAAGAAGAAAGTATTAGATTCGTGAAAATTTTCGAATTCCAGTTTTCAACGGATTTACATGTTTTGAGATGTCCTGAGCACGATTTGAATGTTTATAGAAAATGTCTGCCAGTCTGCGTGTCTGTGTGTTTGTGTGTATCTCAAATTTTATGGACGCTGTATCTCACGAACTATGGAACAAATTTGACCAAACTTGGTATTTAGTTAGACTCTGATCTAAACTGGGGCTGATTACATTCGGGGATAAATCGCTCAATAGGTGGCGCTTTGATTTATTTTTTTAAATTTTTAACATTGCATTGATAATAGTAGTAGTATACTAGGGAAAAAAGTGTGTGCATGTAGGATTTCCGTTTCATCGGGGGAAGGGGAGGGGGGAGAAAGTACCCCTCGGGGTGTGTAAATTTTCAATATAGATATCTTTTGAAAAAACTCATCAACACCCTTAAAATTAATGGTAGAACCATAGATCTGTGATAATTTAAAACAAAGTTATCTATTTTGTTTTTCATTTTTAATGAATAATAATAATAGTAATAATCGCATTTTTTCTGATGTTGGCACAAAATTGTTTTCTTTCAGCATTTAGTTTATACTTCTCTGAGATAAAAATCGTCGGCATTCATCATGGAAAACAATTTCAATAAATTATAATTTAATAAATAATTTGTGCTATTAAGTACAAATAACAATTTGTATTATTGTAAGATTATATAGAAGAAAGTCATGTAGTGGCTCTAACACACTACTAGTGATAATTTATAAAATAAGTCACTGTAAAACACGTATAAAATATATTTAATTAAAATCATTGAAAAACACATCGTGTCAAGGCCTTTCGCCCTGAACATCAGGGCATCATCAGGACATAGCCATTTTTAACAAGAAGTACAATAACATTATATATACATAAGAAACATATTTCGGTTACAGTTATTAAACATGAAATAGATGAAACAGAACAATTACAAATGAAAACAGTCCGAGGGGGAAGAGTCGAGCTTCATTTGGTTTACTATGGAGACACATTTTTGTGGAACAGTTGAGGCTATGCATTAATCTGTGTTGAGGAACATGCTGAGGAACTTGCATTAATTTAGTTAATGCATAGCCTCAACTGTTCCACAAAAATGTGTCTCCATAGTAAACCAAATGAAGCTCGATTCTTCACCCCTGGACTGTTTTCATTTGTAATTGTTCTGTTTCATTCATCTATTTCATGTTTAATAACTGTAACCGAAATATGTTTCTTATATATATATATATATATATATATATATATAAATATATTTATATAATGTTACTGTACTGCTTGTTAAAAATGGCTATGTCCTGATGATGCCCTGATGTTCAGGGCGAAAGGCCTTGACACGATGTGTTTTTTAATGATTTTAATTACATTTTTATATGTGTTTTACAGTGAATTCTTTTATAAATTGTGGTTTTCTACAAATACACGTGGGGTATCATGTCTCTATATGAGATGTAATTTTATACTCCTAGTGATAACTAGGTAGGCAAATTTACGGTAAAGTAATTAATTAGGATAAGCTTACGTATAAAAAAAAAATTACCCTAGATATATGTTTGGTTTGGTTTGCCGCTCAATGCTCATTTTTTTTTTTTTCAGTAACGCAAATTGAACCGGAACCTATCTGTTAAAGTGGATTTCGAACCACTAAAAATATTCATACTTCAACCGGAATTCGGACCCGGCACATGACACTGAAAGCTCAGAAGATTCAAAATGTTTTTGCTAAATAAAGATGTCTGATATTTCGTGGTACCTGATATGGAAATTTAATGCATTATAATAATCTAGATATGCATATGTTCAGTCATGGATACTTTTAGTCATAAACCCTTTTGCCGGCACTAACGCTGTGAAACACTCTAAACAGTTTTGCAAATTTAGGGACTCTTTTATTCAACTATCACCAATAATTTTGAGGAGTGATATTTGATTACACATAATGGACAAACAAACTTCGAAGTTACCAGGCAACCGTACAGTTAAAATTTAGTGGTGGATATTGACTAAAAAGTCCCTACATTTGGCAAAATTGACCAGAGGAGTAAAATTAAATAGGACCGGCAAAGGGTTAAACTTATGCAGCTATATTTATCCGAAACAAATTTCTGCCTATTCATGTAAAATTTTTTAACACTTGCTTTCAACATCACCCGACTTGTTAAAAGCTAAACCCATAGCTACCAACTTGTGCGTTTTTTTTTTGGAACGAAGTTCCTTAACGTGAGTTGCGGTAGGGAGTTAATTAGGAGAAAACGTCACGCAACGAAAAACAGTTACATTTGTTTGTGGCAACCATATCTCTAGAACTACTGTTCAGAATTGTATATAAATTTATATGTAGATGCACCCTGACCTGAATTAGTGCCTGTCAACTTTTGGTGTCAACTGCTCAATAGGTATCGTTGCTATACCGCAATTTTCGCAGTTTAAATGGATGCTATATCTCAAGTTCTATTGCTTATAATCAAACAAACTTGATATGTTAGAAAGTCAATGTGAGACATTACGCTGATTCAATTTGAATGCTTATCGGCCAACAGGCGGCGCTGCTGTATAAGCGATTTCCGTAATTTAAGGGAAGGGATTCAGGGACTACTGCATAGAATTGCATAAAATTTGATATGTAGATGTACCTTCACATAAATTAGTTTCTATCAACTTTTGGTGTCAACCGTTCAATATGTGGCGCTGCCATACAGCGATTTCTGCAGTTTAAGAAAAGGCTATATCAGGTTCTATGGCGTATAATCAAACAAAACTTGATATGTGAGAAGGCCATTATGAGACATTATGCTGATTCAAGTTAGATGCTTTTAGGCCAATAGATGGAGCTGCAATTCTGGAAATTTCCCTGGTAATGGGAAAGCTGTATTTCAACTTGTCTGGCATAAAACTGTACGAAACTTGATATATGAGATAAACATTATAAAAACGCATTTTTTAAGATGACATTCATAGACAATAAAACTGCCTTTTTTGGATATTTAGTGTTACTCTGAAATTTTTGAGATACGCGCAGACGATAAGCGGTAGAAAAAAAAAATATCGATTAGATTTGAAAATATGAACTATTTTAGCCTGGAGACGATTTTTTACTGGCTATTTGCAAGTAGTTTAGCATAGAATAAATTTTAGACAAAAAAGAAAATTGGGTTAACGCGAGAACATTATCGTGCTATGATTTTCTATGGTTTTAAATTGGGATTAAATCAAGAAGAATACGTTCACCGCCTACAATTAGCTGTTGGAAATGATAGTCCATCTCGTGAAACTGTATTCATATGGTTTACAGAATTTCACAGAGGTCGTCATTTTCTCCAGGATGAAAAACACACAGGAAGGCCGTTGTCAGCAGTAATCCCGGATAATGTGTCTGCAAGTCGTAAAATGTTAATGGACGACAATCGCTATACCTACCATATGATACAGAAGGAACTTAACATGGATCCGCTGCAATACATAAAATTATTCACGAAGAATTGCACATGAAAAAATTTGTTTGCCATTGGGTTCCCCATAATTTAACAGAGCATCAAAAACAAGAGCGTGTCATAATCAGCAAAAAAAAAAAAAAGACTCCTTAAATTACTTAATGATGGTGGCCACCGCATTATTTCTAAAATAATAACTGGTGATGAAACGTACATACTTTTTTTTGATATTCCAACACGCCAAGAATGTAAATTGTCGGTCTTTGAAGATGATTCCAAACCCACAAAGGTGAAAAGACAATGTGCTAGGAGAAAAGTTATGTATGACGTTTTCTTTAGTAGTACAGGATTGGTCAAAGCTATCAAGCTGGAAGGATAGAAGACAGTCTCAGCTAACTGGTATACTACTAAATGTCTTCCAGAAATTCTTAAAGAAGTGAATGTTAGAGGACATATTCTTCACCATGATAACGCATCTTCTCATTCCGCAGGATTAGCAGTTGAATTTCTTCAACAAAAACGCACCAAGGTGATGGAACATCCACCCTATTCACCTGATCTAGCTATGTGTGATTTTTGTCTATTTTTTAATCTGAAAAAGCACTTGCGTAGGCGTCGTTTTCATTCCGAAGATGAGATTGATGAGGCTATAAATACATTTTTACATCGATTCCAAGACATGAATGGTTAGAGGCATTTAATCTTTGGAAAATTCGTCTACAGAAGTGCATTGATGCTGGAAGATACTACTATGAACACACCTAAAATTTGGTAAGTTTAACATTAATTACCTAGGCGTATCTCAAAAATTTCAGAGTGACCCTCGTAGATGCAGCTGCTATACTGGAAATTTCCTCGATAACGGGAAGGCTGTATATCTACTTGTATTACATAAAATTGTACGAAAATTGATATGTGAGATAACCATTATAAAAACGCAATTTTTAAGATGTTATTCATAAATAATAAAACTGCCTTTCTTTGGATATTTATTGTTAGTTTTCTCTAAGATGAAAATCATTCGCATTCACCATGTTAGATAATTTTAATAAATAATAGTTTTAATGCTCTTTGTACAGTCGGTAACAAAAGTCTGCGAACACTAACAAAAATTCCTATATAAAAAAAGTACACTTAATACAGTTTTGTTAAATAAACTCTTGTCGAATCCAGTTTTTAGACTGGCTAAGAACAGGATTCGGCAAGGATTTAATTAACAAAACTGTATTAAGTTTACTTTTTTTATATAGAAATTTTTGCTAGTGTTCGGAGACTTTTGTTACCGACTGTATATGAAAATATAAAATAAAGTTTTGTGGTGGCTACAACATACTAGTTTTATTTTAGTTTTATTCATTTATTTTTTAATGTAATTTATTGTTCATTTTTTTATATTTAATTTTTAATAAACAAATATTTTCACTAAAATATTAAGTGCAACTTTTTAATTTGATTCCTTACTTTACATTATTTGCATTGAAAGAGAAAAAAAAAAAAGATAGAAAATAAACAATAAAATAGTGTGTGAGAGAGAGAGAATGAACAATCTCTAGATCTCTATATCAAACCAAATTCGGAATTGGAGAAAAAGCGTAAGGAACTCTGTTCCTGACGGCGGTCCCCCGACCGCACATACTTTTTTTTTTTTGCTACCGGAAATTTTTAATCAAAATTTTGAATAAGTTTCTTGGCAGTTTTCAGTTATGAAACATGATAATCTTTTTTTGCAAAAAAATAAAATAAATAAATAAATAAATGCTGGTGTTAAAAAACCGCACAAATTGGCACCTATGTAAACCCGACCCGAACACGAACAGAAACCTTAACTGAAAAAATTTTAAATAAAATAAAAATAGAATTAATTATACAATAATAAAGCAGGCGAAAGATATTTCAGGCAGTAAGACCAGATGCTGTATTATAAAGTTTGAAAATCTTTTTTGGTTTAATCTTGCACCAAAATATGAAAATTTACATCCGGTAGATGCAGTGTTACTGTTACAACTGATATATGAATGAAGTTACAAACTTAGCAGGATCACTTAACTGGAAACAATTACCTTTTAAATGATATGATGCCAAGATATGCTACACCAATTGATGTTCACAAAATTGACCTTCAGACTTGAGAGTGCTCACTTTAGTATCATTTCCTGGTTCATCGGCTATTACCTAGAGAGTGTCTTTGGGATGATTATGTCATTCATTTATTGAAGCGGCTATATTTACCATTTTTTATAGCTTTTTAAGAGACAAATATGTAAGGAAAGGTTTTATAATTTATAGTTTTCTTTTGAAAGTGATGTTAATATCAGCGTAGGAGGCAAAGTTTGCATAAGCAGTAAGTGCTTCAGACGCTTTCCTTATTAGTGCAAAGAATTAACAAAGTTCCATTTTGCCTTTAAAAATATTTAAATGACGCAGTGTCATTTCTTCTATCAAAGGAACAGATTCTTTTTGTTTGTATAAAAGACCTCTGTTTTTTTTAAATATTATTTTTTATCCGATGCGATGTTTTAATAGCTATCACATGAAAAAACTAGTATGTTGTGACCACCACAAGACTTTCTTCTGTATTTAACTATACAAATTCAGATAATTTATTAAAACTATTATTTATTAAAATTATCTAACATGATGACTGCAAATGATTTTCTTCTTTGAGAAAACGAACACTAAATATCCAGAGAAAGACAGTTTTATTGTCTGTTAATAACATCTTAAAAAATGCATTTTTATACTGGTATCTCACATATCAAGTTCCGTACAGTTATATGCCATAGAAGTTGAGATATAGTCTTCCCGTTATAGAGGAAATTTGCAGTATAGAAACGTCACCTGTTGGCCGATAAGCATCCAAATTGAATCAGCGTAATGTCTCATAATGGCCTTATCACATGTCAAGTCTTGTTTGGTGATACACAATAGAACTTGAGATATACCCTTCACTTAAATTGCAGAAATCGCTGTGTAGCAGCGCTACCTGTTGAGCAGTTCGTACCAAACGTTTATAGGCACTAATTTATGTCAAGGTGCATCTACCTATAAATTTATATTCTGTGCAACAGTTCCTGAGATATAGCCTTCTCTTAAAGTACAGATATCTCTGTATAGCAGCCCTTCCTGTTCGCCCATAAGTATTCAAATTGAATCAGCGTAATATCTCACAATGATTTTCTCACACACCAAGTTTTGTTTAATCATACGCAATAGAATCTGAGATACAGCCTCCCCTGAAATTGCGGAAATCGTTGTACACAACGCCACATGTTGAGTAGCAAAATGTTGACGCAAAATGTTGATAAGCATTAACTCAGGTCAAGGTGCATCTACATATAAATTCATATATAATTCTGATCAGTAGTTCCAGAGATACAGTCGCCACAAAATGTTTCTCACACACATACACACACACAGACAGACGGACAGACATTTTCTAAAAATATTAAAATTAACTGAAAATTTATATACATATTATACGTCACCGTCACACAAACTTTATGAACTTTAGAGAATCTAGCACTTATTGTTCTTTTTACAGGGACAAAATGCAAATTTCTTTATAATTGTGGCATATGGGCTCAAAATTAAAGTGCGATAGCGTCTAAATGCCTTATCCGATGAAGCTGAAAATTTATATAAATATTTTAAGTCACTGTAGCACTAACTATAAGAATTTTGGTGAATCAAGCATTTGTAGGTTTTTACAGGGACGCAAATAAATATTCTTTATCATTATGATCTACGTGTTCGGTAAAATAGCGTTAAATTAAACATCGTGTACTATATAAAGAAAAATACTCAAACACCCTATTCTAATTTTCTCTTTTGTTTATTTAACAATTTCTCTTACTTCACTTTATCTAAAAAACCGTTAATTACTCAATGTTTGGAAAGTCGAATGGAGTCACTCAAGATTTTTTCCCATTGCTATCTAAATTCATTTGTGTGTTTCATTTTTAAAATCAGGTTTTTTAATTGAAAATTTTTTTCTTATGTTAATTAGGAGATGATATTTTCGTTTTTCATACAGGGTAGTTCAAAATGTGGAAATACACAGAAAGCCTATCTTGTTTGTGTCACGTCTCCTGTCACATTATTTTGAAGCAACTGGAAAGTTTCACATTGGATAGCTGAATTATTATATTTTATCCCTCGTAAATTTAACAGTTTGATACATGCATTGTATTAGAATATGTTAATTCATCCTCTTTTATCACAAAGAGAAAAACATATCTTAAACAAAATATATGTACATAAATTTCTGTTTAAGAATTTCTAATAATCATATTATTAATTAACATTTCAAAACCTGTTTCGCATCATGTTTGGACTTCTGCAGAACATTTTCCATACCTATGGCAATAAATTTAGAATATGTGGATACAAAATGATATAATTTTAATACTAGCAGGAGAAAATTAATAATTTTCGATTCGAAAAAAAAACCTTGTTCTCACATGAAAATATTTCTAAACTTTTCTAAAAAATGCTATTTTTTTGCTTATATTATTACTTTAATAATACATAGCAGAAACTAAGTAAGGAAAAATTCTTGATGACCAAAAAGAACAATTAGTACAGCTATTTATTTATAATATGCGCAAAAAAAAAAAAAAACTTCTAGAAAATGATCGATGATATTTTTAAACCTTGAAAAATCATGGCAGTCATCCACTAATAAGACATGCAGGTGGTAAATCAGCTGATTGGGGCAATCTTCCCAAAATCAATCATAATGCCTGATCAATAAAAAATGGTCGAATAATTACTTTAATTAGCGTAGAAAACATTCTGGAATGATGTATAAGTCATCTTTCTATGCTTCATAACTTATTTTAGACTCCGTATAGATTTTTAATAAGTACATTATAATTTAATTAAGATCTTTTTGTTTTGTTTCTCAAATGTTCTTAATAATCTTAATGAATCTAGATTCTGTAAAGAAAAAAGTTGAAAAAGAGAAAAAAAAAAAGAAATGTTATAAAATTAACTGTATCTTCATATTTTGTTTTTTTTATATTATCTTTTATTTGCAGGTGATATGAACAGCTTGTATTATATCATAGATGTAGAGTAGTTGCGAATAAAACAAGAATTTTGCTTGTTGTTATTTAATGATGTTCATGATATTTAGATTTAACACATATTTAATTATATTTAATAATGTATAATTTGAAAGCAATAGGGTAAAGTGGGGTAAGTGTAGTGATAGGGTAAGTACGCAGATGGGTAACAAAATAATGTGAACACTTTCGCTTTTTTTACGTTTTGTTAAATATCTTGAAAACTTCATTAAGAATCATCTTGAAACTTTGGTAGTGTAAAGAACATGTTATACTCCATATTTTTCAGTAAGAGTTGTGTCATGAAAAGGAAAAGGGGACCAGTAAAAAATTAAACAAAAATCAAAATGTTTGGGATCACCCTCTAAAAGGTAATGCTTTAAATGCGTTTTGCCTACAGCATGTGATTATGAGGACTCTTCTCATTATCTGTATAAAATTTTATGAGGCTACCACATATATTCATGGAGATAAAAGGGTTTCTTTAAAAAATTGCAAAAACAATTTCTGCTTTTTTAATTATTACACGTAGGGTATTAGAGCCAATGCAAAGCCATTTTCAGAAAATATTGGCATATACTACATTAGACACAGCATACAGCAATTAGAATACAAAAATGTTCAATATCTTACGAAATACGAGCACTTTCACTAAATATTTTTTAACTACGTATGCGCAAGCTTTATAAAGAATTCGTTTACATAATTTAATAGCCAACCGTATTGAGCAACTTATATGAAAACACCAAACAAATATCATTTAAATTCAAAACGTTACGAGAGATAGAATAAACATAATTTAAGTTCTTCTAAAAAAAAAAAAAAAAAAAAAAAAAAAAAACTAGTTGGCATAGGTGGACTCTGCTCAGTTCCCCATCATATTTATGTTCTCATAAATTTCTAGTGCGAGACATATTATAATCATGTTAAAAGAAATGAATATGACCAAAGCTTGATACAGTGACAGAATGAAATCCCCGCCTAATAGGCTATCCACCGTTAACTTCGATATATTTACCTCATTCTAATCTATTAATTTATTTTATCAGGGTCGATTCCGTTGTTTACTTTTCATGCTACTATTTCCAACGCAATAATCCTCAAAATTCATATTTATATGAAAATTTTACAATTTCGATATGTTGATAAAATCGTAAATTACGAATAATTTAAGAAAATTTCCTATTAGAATATTTGTATTCAATGATGTTCAAACAAATATCATAAATGTAATTTTGAAGTTGTCTAATGTATTTAGGATCCTCAAAATGGAAGTTTAGGCTCAATTTTGCCATATTCTGACATGTTAAGTAAAGCGTAAATTCCAAATAACTTACGAATTTTTTAAATTGAAAAAATCATAGTCTATGATATTCATGCCAGTATCCTAAATAATATTTCGAAAGTGGTTTGACATCTTTACGATGAAAATATCCCTCAAGATTGACGTTTATGTGAGATTTTGCTCTATTCTGCCATGTTAAGAAATTCGTAAATTTCCAATAATTTACGAAATTTTAATATTCGAAAGCTCATAGTCATTAATATTCATGCCAGTGTCCTAAATAACATTTCAAAAGTAGTCTGACATCTTTACGATGAAAATATCTCTAAAAATTGACTTTTATGTGAAATTTTGCCCCATACTGCCATGTTAAGAAATTCGTAAATTTCCAATAACTTGCGAAATTTTCAAAGTAGCATATTTATAGTTACTGATGTTCATTCCGGCATCAAAACCGATATTTTAAAACTGGTTTGACATTTTCACATTAAACAATTTCTATTTAATGCACGTTTAAGTGAATTTTTGTCCTATTCTCCCATGTTAAGAAAATCGTAAATTTCTCATAACTTAGGAAGTTTTTAAATTCGAATGTTGCGAATGAATAGGGTTCTTGCCAGTATCGAAAGTAATATTTTGAAACTGATCTGACCTCTCTGCGATCATTTGTTCGTGAGATATCGTGTTAACAGACTAACAAACTAACGGACTAACACACTGACCCACTAACGGACTGACCAACTGACCCACTAACAGACACCCTACAGACAGACACCATACAAATTTTGTCATTTTCGGATTGCTTACACCTGAAAACGTATAAAAAAGACAAAAAACCGAGGTCGAAACTTTTCACGATTACCTAAGTTTCCCATACCTATAGTATGATGGGGAACTAAAAACGAAAGATGTCAGGAAGTTTTATCAATAATTATATACAATCAGCGAAAACACTGTAATATCATTGGGTATTGGTTGAATCAAAATAAAATTTGAGTAAAACCCTTTCAGTTTGAGAGAACTGGACTCGGTCGGTAGGGTGCTGCCTTCTGAAATACTAGGTCTCGGGTTCGAAACCCGGTTCAGGCATGGAGGTTTGTGGTGTTCTGTGTAAAAATTAAAGGACTTGTCATTGTGAATATATAACATGGATCATTCGAGACCAAAGCCTTTGTTCTGTAAATCTCAAAGCTACAAATAAATAAATAAATAAATTGAGGTAACTGAAATTATATTCATTCTATCTCTCGTAACGTTTTGAATTTACATATTTGTTTTGAGTTATAATATAAGTTGCTCAATACCTTTGGATATTAACTTATGACATTGAAATTTTAGTTCCCCATCATACTATAGGTATGGGGAACTTAGGTAATCGTGAAAAATTTCGACCTCGGTTTTTTGAAATTTTTATAAGTTTTCAGGTGTGAGGAATCCGAAAATGACAAAATTTTTATGGTGTCTGTCTGTAGGGTGTCTGTTAGTGGGTCACTGGATCAGTTCGTTAGTGTGTTAGTCCGTTAGTTTGTTAGTCTGTTAACACGATATCTCACGAACAAATGATCGCAGAGAGGTCAGATCAGTTTTAAAATATTACTTTCGACACTGGCAAGAACCCTATTCATTTGCAACATTCGAACTAAAAAACTTCATAAGTTATGAGAAATTTACGATTTTCTTAACATGGGAGAATAGGACAAAAATTCACTTAAACGTGCATTAAATGGAAACTTTTTACTGTGAAAATGTCAAACCAGTTTTAAAACATCAGTTTTGATGCCGGAATGAACATCAGTATCTATAAATATGCTACTTTGAAAATTTCGCAAGTTATTGGAAATTTACGAATTTCTTAACGTGGCAGTATAGAGCAAAATTTCACATAAATGTCAATTTTGAGAGAGATTTTCATCGTAATGATGTCAGACTACTTTTGAAATATTATTTAGGACACTGGCATGAATATTAATGACTATGAATTTCCGAATATTAAAATTTCGTAAGTTATTGGAAATTTACGAATTTCTTAACATGGCAGAATAGAGCAAAATCTCACATAAACGTCAATCTTGAGGGATATTTTCATCGTAAAGATGTCAAACCACTTTCGAAATATTATTTAGGATACTGGCATGAATATCATAGACTATGATTTTTTCAATTTAAAAAATTCGTAAGTTATTTGGAATTTACGCTTTACTTAACATGTCAGAGTATGGCAAAATTGAGCATAAACTTCCATTTTGAGGATCATAAATACATTAGACAACTTCAAAATTACATTTATGATATTTGTTTTAACATGATTGAATACAAATATTCTAATAGGAAATTTTCGTAAGTTATTCGTAATTTACGATTTTATCAACATATCGAAATAGTGAATTTTTCATATAAATATGAATTTTGAGGATTATTGCATTGGAAACAGTAGCATGAAAACTAAACAACGGAATCTACCCTGATAAAATAAATTAATAGATTAGAATGAGATAAATATATCGAAGTGAACGGTGGATAGCCTATTAGGCGGGGATTTCATTCTGTCACTGTATCAAGCTTTGGTCATATTCATTTCTTTTAACATGATTATAATATGTATCGCACTAGAAATGTATGAGAACATAAATATGATGGGGAACTGAGCAGAGTCCACCTATGACAACTAGTTTATAAAGCTTGCGCATGCGTAGTTAAAAATTATTTACAAGAAACATTCAAAAGGTGTCGTCTTAAAAAAAAAAAAAAAAAAAAAATTATATATATATATATATATATATATATATGATTCTACTCTTCATAAAACACCAGAAAGTGAAAAAATTATCGGCTGAAATGAAATACAGCAATCACAAAAAATTATCAAAATGAAGCATATTTGGCGATTTCACACTGTTAGATGATTGATTTTAAGTACTTGGCGGAGAAACAAAACACAAGTCTGTTCGTACACGGCAATCTCGGTGCTAGCGAAAAAGCGAACTTATCACCTAACAGCGCTAAATCGCCAAAAATGCTTAATTTTGATAATTTTTTGTGGTCGCAGTAATTCATTTCAGCCGATAATTTTTTCACTTTCTGGTGCTTCATGAAGAGTAGAATCACACATTTTTTTTTTCAATATTTTTTGAAGATGACACCTTTTGAATATTTCCTTTTTAGTAAAAGTGCTCGTATTTTGTAAGATATTTATCATTTTTTTCACTTTCTTTGCACTGGGTCTAATACCCTACGTGTTACAATTAAAAAAGTGGAAATTGTTTTTGTAATTTTTTAAAGAAACCGTTATATCTCCATGAATATATGTGGTAGCCCCATAAAATTTTATACAGATAATAAAAAAAAGTCCTCATAATCACATGCTACAGCCAAAACGCATTTAAAGCATTACCTTTTACAGGGTGATCCAAAACATTTGGATTTTTGTTTAATTTTTTACTGGTACCCTTTTCGTTTTGCTGACACAACTTTTACTGAAAAATATTAAGTGTAACATGTTCTTTACACTACCAAAGTTTCAAGATGATTCTTAAAGAACTTTTAAAGATATTTAACAAAACGTAAAAAAGCGAAAATGTTCACATTATTTTGTCACCCATCTGTAAGTGTAACCTCGGCTTATAACTCAACATAGAAGTTAAAGTTGGAGCTAAGAGTAATCATATCTGTTTGTTTAAATCTTTATTTGTTATATTTTATTTTAGTAAACGAATTTAAATACGAAACAGTGATGGTTTTAAGAATTTGAAAAACTGCTTACATTTCCACTTATCGACTGAGTACGAATATCAAATGTTCTACTTAGGAAGTAAACTCTACAGTTTTTGGTAAGTATTGCATGTAGATTTTGAATATAATTTCAGATATGTTTTATTTCTTAAGCGTTCGGATTGCCACCCATGGGTTACACTTAACCCATAAAATTTTTGTAAGAGAGGCAAGCGTAATTTTTTTGTTGCCGCAAGCACGTTGTAAGTTAACTGAAAATTCCGCTTGGGTGAACTAAAAAATCATGTTAAAAATGGTGATATAAAATGTTCTGCCATAGCCTGAATAGCCAAAATTTCAATTTTTCCGAAGCCTCCCTCATTTAAAAATATATTTCAATATTCTGATTTACGGCCTTACTTACCTTTGTGGTCCAAATCAAAAGACGAGACAGCAGACAGAATTATCACCGAATGACACTGTAATAATTCTTCCTGAGCCTAAATTAGGACGTAAGGGAGAACTGTAGAAATTTAATTGTACTATCTTATTACCCCAAATTAAGTCATGAAATTTCCAATATACTCAAGAAATTCAACCTTGAAGTAGTATACACTTCTTTCAATAAAATAACATTTAGTAATCTCCAAGAACTAATAGATAAATTATCGAAGTAAAACATTTACTAACTTGTGAAGGTGGTTAATTCTAATCTATATCAGCCAAACAAAACACGCTTTTAAATTCCGATTGGGTGAACTCAAAAATCATGTTAAAAATGGTGATATAGAATGTTCTGCCATAGCCTTAATAGCCATAATTTCAATTTTTCCGAAGCCTCCCTCATTCAAAAATGTACTTCAATAAACGATATGCATTTTTGGAAACCTTTCCATATTTACGAAAACGCTACTGTAAATGATCCCTCGGGCACACCGAATTTCGCTAAAATTTTGTTACAATTTATTTAAACCCCCATTTCCTCCCTTCCACTCCTTCTTTTCAATTGGTTTCTATACTTCACTTACTATTGGCCCTCAATTCAATTGCGTCACTTCAGATTTTGTATTTATACCTGTGATACTTTTCACAACTTGTCTCAAACATATTGCTGCATATTGTTGATTTATATATATCACTAAATGTACTGTATATTGGTATAGAAGGCTTATGTTTCAGTTGTCCCCTAACCACAAAACACAATTTTTTTTTTTTTTTTTTTCTTTATTAAGTGGCACATATTTAATTTGTAAAAGCTGATATTTTTCAAAAGCCAGTCAGTTATCACGTGTTTTGCACTTAAAAGTTTTAATTGTATTATTCAAAAATATTGGGAGGTTAGATAGCTAATGACTTGATTGTTAAGCCTGGCATTTGTAATAAATAAAAAAATATTATAATTTTACAAAAAAAAAAAAAAAAAAAAAAAAAAAAAAACGGAAAAAAATTCCTGTTTATTTACCACTTTTTGTTACAAATGTGACAGATGAAGTTCCACATTATGGCTTCGATTTTAATGCATTCTCCAATGCATCGGCAATCCAATTAACTTTGTAATTAGTCTGTTGGTCTTAACTACTAAAATTGAAGTAAAAACTTAATGTTTCGATTCTTTGTTAGTCATAGTAAATCCCTAAATTGATTCAGGTAATTCGAATCTTCAGATCCCCAACCAGGTTCAAATTATCAAGTTTTTTTTTTTTTTTTAATCAAGATTCTGGTTCAAATCTGGTTCATATCAAATTCATTATAACGTTTTCTACATTGTATCGGTTTCAGGTAGAGTTTTGTTTATACAAGTCAGTTCGAAATAAATCCAATATTTTCATTAAAAAAAGTCAAAAATATCTTTTACGTAATCAATGTATATATTTTAAACACCCTATAGTATATACCTTTTAAAATGAAAAAAAGGTATATATTATAGTTCTGTTTTAGCACAACAAATTGATACTTTCGGTACAATTCTGAGTTGTGTGTGATTCAATTCTCAGTTATAGATAATAAGAATAATATAATATAAATTATAGCAATAACTTTTTACCAGTTTTATTTAATAATAACATTTTTAGTAATTTCAATGCAATTAATGTATGTGTTATGCGTGTTTAAAATTTTATTAGAAAAAATTATTTCATTTTCATTTCTTCAATCTGGATTGATAGATGGTGTTGAACTCTATCCCAATTTTATTTACATGCTGAAAAGGTCTTCACTATCTGAGCCTTTGGTTCATAAAAGAGGGTAGGGCAAGTCAGTTAAATATGGGATGAAAAGTTTTTGAATGTAGAATATTGTCTGCATTTTTTTTTTTTTTTTAAATCTGGCAGCGGGCCAGTCAGGAAATTTTATTTGGCTGTTCGAAACATTTTTTTTTTTTTAATTTAACGCGGGAAAATCTTTGTGAAGGAAAATAAAGAAATTGCATTTCATTGATTGTTTTGAGATATACTATACAAGGAGCATCAATAAAATTAAGAGTATGATCGTGGGTAGATGAATAAACTTTGCTGTAAAATTTAGACAAAAGTCTACTTGATTGAATAAAATTCTGTATATCGTGCTTAAATCCGAGTAGGTTTTGGCTTTTGTTAATTATTTTAACGATAATGAATCTATTGTAAAGACATTTTGAGCAATTATATTTTTCTTTTTTTAAGCTTAATGGCTTTGTTTCAAGTGTTGAAATGTATATTCAGTCTGAAGCACCGCATATATTAGCAGCGACGTTATATATATATTTGCAGAAAAAATAGCGCTTAAAATTTATTCTTATTACTTTTTTTATAAATAATAGTATAACTATCTCTCTATATTGATATCGATCTATCTGACTACCTACTTACATATCTATCTGTATATATATATATGAAAATAAACTGAAAAAAACATAAAACATAAAATGTAAAAACCGAAATCAGTGAGCACAATAGACACGTTAAAATGAAAAATAGCAAAACACCAGGTGCAAAAACTTGATATCTACATTTAAATAAGTTGTTAACAGACATGGGACTGTGCAAGTAGGCTTAAGCAATCTTGGTGGTACTAACCATCAACCACAGCAGAGGCAGATAACAACCAAAGCATTGGCCATAATTTATTAAATATATTACATTATACAAGCTATGCCTTCATATCTTAAA
The DNA here is from genome assembly GCA_963930645.1 of Salticus scenicus. NCBI lineage: Eukaryota > Metazoa > Arthropoda > Arachnida > Araneae > Salticidae > Salticus > Salticus scenicus. The sequence continues at coordinate 330,856 of CAWVNO010000109.1, read as the reverse complement.
ATTTTCGTAACACATCTGAATGAAATCAATCATACGAAAATAAGCATCACTCTCTCCCCAGTTTTGACTACTCGTAAGAATTTTTTTTCAATATCCACCATTTTTTATAGTAAATTTTGTCTAATGGTATGTTTGTCTAATCGTGAATCATGTATATCAAACATCATTCTTCAAAATTAGTGGTGATTATTAAATAAAACTCCCTACGAGTTGTCAAAACTTTTCTCTTTGTACCACATAGAAAAGCATTTAAAATGTAAGTGGAGTCAATACTTTTTATCTCTTCCAGTTATCCAAGCTAGCAACCTACGAACGATTTTTGATTCCATAATTACCTAAAAGCCGAAGACAGGATAAACACTGCATAGACAGATTTATAATGATCCATAAGTCATTACATTAAGTGAAAATTGGAGTAAAATGGTTTGTTAAGAAAACAACATGGTGATTACGGACGTTTTTCTGCAATTTCTGCGATCAGGAATTCAGTTTAAAGTTAACTTTGAAACATTAATACGAACAATAAAATTACTTTAGAGGGGCATCTCTCTCTCTCTCTCTCTCTCTCTCTTTTTTTTTTTTTTTTTTTGCTTTTAACGAACATTTAGAGAATTAATTTATAAGAACCAAAAGCGAATCGAAAATTCAGAGCTAAAATTAAAACAGGCTTTGTAACATTCTTCTGAAATGTTTAATATTTATCTTTGACACATTTTGTGCATCGTTAATTATTTGCATCATCTTATCTGAAGCTGAAGTTGTAATTAATTATCGTATTCTTATCTCCTAGGTCTTTTTTCGAAATCGTGAAGCGCCCATTAGTGCATTTGTTTTTCGAACAAAGCGAGTCCGTCGACTGTTGAATCAGTTAATTATTCGTTTTGCCGAATATTCTAAAATCTTCAATTGCACATTTTACTGCTTTTCATCATTTTATTTCAAGATTACTATAATGAATTACTATAGAAAATATTATCTCCAGGTGTTAAATTGAAGGTGTATGTGCTTTTTGTCTTATTATTGTGAGAGAGATATGTATGATACTTAAAGAATGTGAGATTAATAAAATTGATGCATAGATAAACATAAATAATTACGTTAGAATACCATAATGTTCAAAAAGGCTTTCTTGCAGAGTAATTAATTACGTGTAATGAATACGGGAAAAATATTTACCCTGTATATTCCCTTTTTTTTCTGTGCAATATTTCTGTTCTTGAAGACAGAGAATGTATGTCTTCCTACATTACGTTGTTTTCTGTTGAATCTATTCCATGACCATGATGATCTACGGTTGAGATTTAAACATACGAGCATTTAAACATTTTGACTACGAAGAAGATATTCTTACCACTATGTAATGGTCTAACACTATGAGTATTTAAAATAATATGTATACATTTAAAATACTCATATATATATTTCAAATATTAATCTATATACTAGCGAGCTTCGCCCGCTAGCGGGTCAGTATTTTCAAATAAATCACTATAATTAATGAATCACTAACAGTAACTTTTAGTCTTAAGAAAAGAAATTAAAAAAAAAAAAATCATTTCTGATCGGGTAAAAACTCACACCGGGTCTCCACTGCCTTCGGCAGCGCAGACCCATGCGCGCTGCGCGCGCACGTGTGAAGGTATACGTGCGCTGCGCGCAAATATTCCTTCTCAAATCAAATTTTTATTCTTAAGAAAAGAAAAGAAAAAAAAAATCATTTCTCATGGGGTACAAAGTCGGCCCGGGGCCCCACTGCCTTCGGCAGCGCAGTCCCGTGCGCGCTGCGCGCGCACAAGTTAAAGAATACACGCGCTGCACGTCCGCATTCCTTCCGTGACATTTCGTGCCCCCTAAAAAAAATCATTTCTGATCGGGTAAAAAATCATACCGGGTCCCTACTGCCTTCGGCAGCGCAGACCCATGCGCGCTGCGCGCGCACGTGTGAAGGTATACGCACGCTGCGCACAAGTATTACTTCTCAAATCAAATTTTTATTCTTAAGAAAAGAAAATTAAAAAAATTATTTCTCATCGGTTAAAAAGTCGGACCGGGTCCCCACTGCCTTCGGCACCGCAGTCCCGTGCGCGTTTTGCGCGCACATGTTAGGGGATGCGCGCGCGGTGCACGCCTATTTCTTCCCCACCCTTTCAGCCCCTTCTAATTATACCTACGTATACCAATTTTGAACGGTCTAACTCAATTAGCTGAGATGCAAAAGAACACCTAATCAGGATGCCTCAAAACGTGTAAATCTGGTGAAAACTTTCGATAATATAAAAGAACTTTAAAATATCTTTCAAATGATGTATTAAAAATAATTTAATCATGATTAGAAATTGAAATATTAAAATTTGAAAATATTACAGCGCCATCTGACGGTAGAAATTTCTGTATTCCACTGTTCGATCCCAAATTAACAAAGCTTTCTAATGATGTATTACTTATGAAATTATTTTAATTAGTATTTGAGATACAAAAGAAAACTGATTCAGGAGACCTCAAAACGTGTAAATCTGGTGAAATCTTGAATTCCATTTTCGATAATGTAAAAGTACTTTAAAATGTGTATCGAATGACGCATTAAAAAAAAATTTAATCATGATTAGAAATAGAAATATTGTAATTTAAAAATATTACAGCGCCATCTGGTGGTAGAAATTTCTGTAATCTACTGTTCGATTCCAACTCAACAAAGCTTTTAAATGATGTATTACTTATGAAATTTTTTTAATTAGTAACTGAGACAAAAGAGAAACCCATTCAGGACACCTTAGAACGTTTAAATCAGGAGAAATGTCGAAATGTCGAAATATCGAATTTCTGTAATCTACTATTCAATTCCAAATTAACAAAGTTTTCAAATGATGTATTACTTATGAAATTATTTTAATTAGCAGCTGAGATACAAAAGAAAACCCATTCAGGCCACCTCAAAACGTGTAAATCAGGTGAAATCTCTGATTCCACTTTCGACACTTTAATTAGTAGCTGAGATACAAAAGAAAACCCATTCAGGAGACCTCAAAACGTGTAAATAAGCTGAAATCTCGAATTCCACTATTGCGATGCAAAAGAAAACCTAATCAGGAGACCTCAAAACGTGTAAATCGGGTGAAATCTCGAATTCCCCTTTCGATAATGTAACCATACTTTAAAAGGTGTATCGAATGACATATTAAAAAAAAAAAAAAAAAAAAAAATTAAACATAATTAGAATTTTATATATTGAAATTTTAAATTATTACAGCGCCATGACACCTCAAAACGTGTAAGTCAGGTGAAATTTCGAATTCCAGTATCTACGGTTGTCGGTTAATAGAAGTAAATAGAAAAAGGAATATTTTTACCTTAAGTGTATTTGTGTCGTTTTGAAACTGGCATCCTCTTTCGACAGATAAAATGTCAGGCGTGTAAAGATAAAATTTAATTTGCAATTAAAATGTAAATCTTTTGTTTATTGACCAAAATCGATGAAATTTTAACTGTAAGTTTGTTTTGTGGTGTTAAGATTGTATACTAATTGAAATGTGCGAATTTTGAAAAATTGAAGAAAATAGAAAATTGCAATTTTTAATCGCAGTACAAAAACACGTGACCTCATTAAACACCAGATGTTTTTTTCTTTCCGTTCAAGATCGTCTGCCAAGTTAAAATGCTTGCGATTTGTTGCCACCATTTTTTTTAGTTTAGTTAATTTAAAAAAATCTAATTGTCCGATCGATAAGCCGTTTACACCATCGGATTGAGAAAAAAAAAAGCCCTTTTCAATGGTATCTTGTTTGTAACAATACGACTGATATTTCCAATTTATTTTCCACTTTTTCCGTAAAAATGTCGCTTTTTAAGCATTTAATCATGAATTCTGGGTCATTTTTCGGTAGACATGGGTCGACATTTTAATTAATATCTCCACTAATTAGGGTCGCATCGCTTAGCGAATTATTGCGATGTCGAGATGAAAAAATTCTGCGTCTGTCGACACCGGTTTCGAGTCGATGCGACCATTAGCGCCGGAGTTTTAGCGATGACAAGGCATTTCTCACAGACAGACAGACAGACAGACAGACAGACAAATGCGTACAGATTTTAATAATATAAGGAGATTTTAACCGTTTAGAGGCCGAATTTAGATCAGACATATTTTTCATTAGTTTTTTTGCATATTTTACCTTATAATACTTTAGTTAAGGGATATTAATCATTTAAATGGAAAAAATATATATACATAAATATTAAATATCATAAATAATAATTATTAATATTATTAGATTATTAAGATTAATATTACAGGTTGTTAATATCATCCGTTTAATATGATCAGATTTGATGTCCTTTTTGATAATAAGAGTTTTTAAAATATACCAACTGATTTTCAGAAGCAAGCATCAGATACTTTCAAACTTTTATGCATTTCTTTTAGTTGTGAAAAAAATATGAAAATGAATTTTTAAGATTTTTATACAGTTACCAACTAATGATAGGAATGCTGTTTCTATTCTAAAAAATCAAGTGATCTTTAAGAATATGTCTGCTAGTTTTTTCCAGTCAATATTGGTGCAATTTAATTTTTTAAATAAGTTTTAATATGATGATCCCAATTGGGAATATTGACCTCTAAACGGTTAAGTAATAGAGATGGTTGAAAATAGTAAGTTTCCCCCCCAAAATTTTTTATATGGTAAAACGGTATATATATGGAACATCCACCTTTCAGTGCAAAAATGTGTTGTTTTGTGTAACGTTAAATGATAAATAACATCGGAGATTCTTACAATAACCTCACGTAATATACATAATTACTGTTTCATAAATTTTTTTTTTTTTTTTTTCATTTCACATTAAAAGGAAACTCTTTTATAAGATTCTGAATTTTATTCTAAAAAATGTTTTTCTAATATAAAGAAAATTTCAACATATTTTATTAATCAAACTATTTTCTTTAATTGGTAATGATAAATGTATTTTATATATACATATATATAAACAAGGTATTTTTACGGAATAGAAGCGCAATAAATCACCTGAAATACATAGCGAGACATACACTTATTTTTTCTGTGAAAGAAGCATATGCAGAGTAAACGATTTAAATTAAAAACTTCTTATAAAATTTTATTTTTCTCCAAAATAAATTTGAAGGAGGAAATGCATATTTTTTAGAATCACTCCCACTATTTAAAAATGGCTTAAAAAATTCTATTGTAGTTTAACAACATTTTTTTTCCCTCCAAGAACTGCAAGCGCCCCTTTTATAATAATAAAAGGTACTACTCCCGATTTGATTGTGTTCGGTGCGAACAATTTCCGCAACGGCTGTCTTTATTTTTTTTTTTTTATAGGGTATTTCAAGTTTTTCTTTTTTTTTTTTTTTTTTTTAATTCATTTTTTGCATGGCGGGATCATCTATTTTAGTCGTCTATTGTGTAATATAAGAATAGAGAGTTTTTCGTACTTTTGTGCGTGACCGTGAATCGTTTTTACGGTTTTATGTATGAAGTACTTATTGACTGCGGACAGGAATATATATATAAAAAAGAATATTTATCTATTGTGCTTTTGAATTCAATAAAGAATAATGAATTAAGGTATAATATGAAATTTCATTCGACAAAAATGAAAGAGGTTTTATGTTAGAGAGGTAATGCTTTTGAATATATATGATTTTTAAAAATCGATATAGAAGAATATAGCAAAAGAGAAGGAAAAGTTTTTGTAATGCTAGATGACATTTTTATCTGTTATTATATATCATAATTTGTCTTTAGAATTAAGAATATGATTGATGACTCGACTATTGGAAGTAGATAAGGAGCATTATTTATTATAGATTCTATTATCAGATTTATTGAACTATATGTCACAAAATTAAAAAAATATATATATATAAAATATGAACAAGCTCCACAACCAAAATTGTGATAAATCAAAACAAATTATTTATTATTGCTGCAAATAATAAATAACAGTTTTTATGTTATGAGAAAGGTTTGCAAACTGAAGAATTTCTTTTATTCACGATTTGTTATAAAAATTCGTTTTATGTTATCTAACTATATTTATATAATATTTGATTTATAACTTTTTTTTTATTGAATTTGACAACTTAGAATTTTTCATTTATATGATTATTTTCCTTTCTAATCACATAACATGATATTTCCCATATTATTTGTGGGAAAAGTTACATTTTTTAAATTTAAAATTTCCTATGTGAAAGTAAGTGAATATGCTTTGAAATGTAAGTTTTGCATTTATAATACTTCAATATAATAAGGTAATATATTACCTTAAAAAAAAAATGCTTGTTTTAAATGTTTGTATACATTGTTAAAAGTAAGATAATATCTTTTAAAGATAAAATTTTGAATTAATTATAATTTACATAATGAGTTTGTCAAATTTCGAAGAATTGCAAGTTATAAAATGTCTACGCTAAAGACATCTTTGTTTCTGACATGCAAAACTTATATGCTAGAATAAAAAATAAAAATAAAATATCTTTAGTAACATAAAATTAATTTATCTATAAAGAAATAAAATTTAAGATAATGATGTTTTGGAATACATTTCTTTTAAAAATATAACAAGATTTCCAATTTTATTTTTCCTGTTATATTGATATGTAACGTAAAGTGAAAAAAAAATATATATATACATATATATCCTATTTAACAGTATTTTAATCAATTTTTCTCTACACTGGTTTTGTTTTCTTTTTTTTTGCGCATATATATTTATGACGTTTCGGCAATAACAAATGGACATAAGAATATGAAATTTGGATGGGATTTTCATCGTGAAATAATCAGTAACTTTAACCATTTCAAGTACTTTTGAAACTGATATTAACTTCATTTTTCTCAAAAATACATTTCTGGAAAAAAAAAAGTAAATAAAAATGAAAAATTTAAGTGAATTTAAAAGAGAAAGCTAAATAAGAGATTTGAGGTTTGCATTGACGCAGACCCCATCTTAAACTTACTTAACTAATTAGAAATAGTACGAGACTCAATTAAAATGCAAATAATGTTTTATTAGAGCTTAAGAACGGGGAGAATAGCTGGGCCAAACTCAATATCAAATTTTTAGTAACTTAAGAAAAATAGTTTAATAAATAACTTAGATAAATGCAGAATAGATCTCACCAAATGAAGATACTGTAATAGGATGAAGGCTGCTCCCGACAAACCACGACACTTCTCAAACTAGACAAAGGTAGAAGGATTCCCTATTCCACCAATTTCTCTACTCTAATCCAACTCTTTCATTAACACCACAATATTCGCCGAACGCTCCACGATTGCCTAATAACAATTATCTTCTACTCCACACACCTCTACACCACCGATACATTCATATTTATACTTAATCTCCACCAACTCGAATCTCTTCACTTAACAAAACTTTAAAGCCTCTTCGTATTCACTCACACTCCGCAACTTACTTTCTTCGTTGCAGTGCTGTGCTGACGCAAAACTATTCCAACCTAAAATTTCACCGACTATGGCGCCGAAGCAATTTTAGCTTTCCCCCGCTTATTACGCCGCTGGATCCAGCATAATAAAAAAAATAAAAAAAAAAAAAAAAAAAAAAACCCTGTGATGACTTACCACAGTCTCAACCTTACAGAGATGGTAATAATAATACATTACACATAGTTGAAAATGCACATTAATGTTGTTGCCAACTCTTAAGACTTTCATATTTAATATCATTATTAATTTTTAATTGTAATGTTTGTCTAACAGACTAAAATACCGGGAGATCCAAAAGTCACAGAAAAAATATAAAAAGTTATTTTTTAAGAAGTATTGATTGTAGTTCTACACTGAGAAAAAAAAAAATGTATATATATATATATATATATATATATATATATATATATATATATATATACCGCTTTCATCTAAAAAGAATAAGTTGTCAGTTTCTCAATCCCAAAACTGAATTTCTAAATTAGAAATATAGATTTCTGAGCTATGCGTATGAGATACGCCAATAAGCTGAATAGACGAAATGATCGAGAATTTCTAATGTATACATTTCTAGATGGTGAAACAATATTTTGAATATTCTAAATATTCTGAATCCTTTGCACTAGAAGATATTCTCGCTTGATTTTCTAGAATTGGGTCATAAACCACGATTATAGTTGCTAAAACCCGCTTCTTGTGGTCACATTTATTTGCAGAGATTTTTAAATAAGTTTGACCTCGATAATATAGACAAATGCTCTAGAATTCTAATAGGGGTTTCTAGAACTCGCTTTCAAAGGGAACTAGAATTTATAAGGATGACATGGAACTATTTTTTCTAGAACCACAGTTTAGATTCTGGATGTCAGTTACAAAATTTTTACTCAGTGTATGAAGTTTTCACTGAAATGTACGGAAAAGCATGGGGTTTTATTTTATATGTATATGAAAAAATATTAGTTTCGTTTTTCACCAGCATATCGCGCTGTATTTACAGTAGCCTCTCACATTTAAACGCTTGATCAAATGACGCCACATTAAAAACACTGATTTTTTATTTATTAATTTTTTTTTTTTTTTTTTTTTTTGGAGAATTTCTAATGCACAACTTTTGATAGTCAATCTAATGAACACTGAGAAAATATTCTGTGACAGACATCTAGAATCTAAATTGTGGCTCTAGAAAAAGTAGTTCCATGTCATCCTTATAAATTCTAGTTCCCTCGGAAAGCGAGTTCTTGAAGCCCCTATTAGAATTCTCGAGCGTTTGCCTATATTTTCTTTTCCTTTTCTTCTTTTCTCGTTTTTATTCCTTTAACTATCATTTAACATTATAATTTTCTGCTCCTTTCTTTTTACTTTCATTTTTTTTTTTTTTTTAATAACTCCTTTTTAAATATACAAACGAACATTAAATTTGACAAATAAGGTGTTCGTTATACAATTATTCATTCATATGTTTATGTTAGCGATATTTAGTTACAAATTAGTTTACAAATAATTATATATATCTTATATCTATAATAATAAAAGGAAAGGTTTGTCTGTCTGTCTGTCTGTCTATCTGTCTGTCTGTCTATCTGTCTGTCTGTCTGTCTGTCTGTCTGTCTGTATGTCTGTTCTTTTATACGTTCAGCCCCTATTGAACGCAGAAGTACAAAAATCTATAATAATAAAAGGAAAGGTTTGTCTGTCTGTCTATCTGTCTGTCTGTCTATCTGTCTGTCTGTCTGTCTGTCTGTCTGTCTGTTCTTTTATACGTTCAGCCCCTATTGAACGCAGAAGTACAAAAATTGACATACGGATGCTCTGGAGCCTTTCCGATGTTTTCCTCGAAACAGAATTTAAAAATTTTAATTAGTTGTGGAGATATTAATTAAAATGTCCACTCATGTCTAATCTAAAAGCGATCTCAAAGCAGAAAAAGTGGAAAATAAATTAGAAATATTTGTCCGATCGTTACAATTTCGATACCAAATGAAAGGGGCATTTTTTCTGAATCTAAGTGTGCAAGTGGTTTATCGGTACAACAATTAGATTTTTTAAAATTAACTAAAGTATGAATTTTCTGTGGCAACATCATTTCAAATGCCAGACATGAAGACCCATCGTCTGCCTCGAAAAAGGAAATGATTGCAACCGATCAAGATGTCACGTGTTTTGTAGTGGGGAAAAATATTGCAATTTTCAATTTTTTTCAAATTTTAATTCACGTTACATTTGAATTCATATTCGGCCTAGACAGCATATTATAAAGCTACTGTTAAATTTTCATGAAAGTATGTGGATAAACAAAAAAATTAGATTAAATTTTGTATTATATTTTTTTTAATTGAGATATGCCGTTGAAATTTCGTAATATTACTTTTTAACGCCCGATATTTCGATTCTGAATATTTTTGAAAGTGTAGAATTATTAGGAAGGGCTTGAGGGGGAGGGGGGGGGGAAGCAAACGGCTAGAAAAAAAAAAAAAAAATAAATAAAATAAAAAAATAAAAAGAGTTACAGCGTTTGAAATTGTTATTATTAGGTTTCAAGGAAAGATAAATCGATTGCGGATATTTTCAAGTGTAAAATTATTAGAAGGGACGGAAAGGGGGGGAGGGGCAAAAACGTAGAAAAGGAACGGTTATTTCGGAGAAAACAACGGAAAACCCAGAACGCCTTTATTCTTTTATATTTTGCAGAATTTCGAATTCTGATACTCCTTTCATATTTCATACTATGGATTTTGAACAGTATTCAGCCCGGAATTACGCAAGTTTCGGAGAAAACCACGAAAAAGTCAGACGTAAATCGTTTTATAATAGTGTTTATATCATTTTTGTATCTCAGCATCTAATTAGCATAATTTCAAAAGTAATATGTCATTTTGAAAATTTTTTGAATTCAATTTTAAGAGCAGACGCCAAAAATTTCTGTCACATTCCAGTAACCGACCATCATAAGTAATGGAATTCGAGATTTCACGTGATTTACACGTTTTAAGGTTTCCTGATTAGGTTTTCTTTTGTATCTCAGCTACTAATTGAAATAATTTTATAAGTAATACATTATTTGAAAGCTTTGTTGATTTAGAATTGAACAGTAGATTACAGAATTTTCTACCGCCAGATGGCGCTGTAATATTTTTAAATTTCAATATTTCGAATTCTGAATATGATTAAATTATTTTTAATACATCATTCGAAAGATATTTTAAATTACTTTTATACTATCGAAAGTGGGATTCGAGATTTCACCTAATTTACACGTTTTGAGGTCTCCTGAATCGGTTTTCTTTTGTATCTCAGCTACTAATTAAAATAATTTCATAAGTAATACATCATTTGAAAGATTTGTTGATTTGGAATCGAACAGAAGATTACAGAAATTTCTACCGCCAGATGGCGGTGTAATATTTTAAAATTTCAATATTTCAAATTCTAATTATTATTAAATTAATGTTAATACATCATTCGAAAGATATTTTAAAGTACTTTTATATTATCGAAAGTGAAATTCGAGATTTCACCCGATTTACACGTTCTGAGGTGTCCTAGGTTTTCTTTTGTATCTCAACTAATAATTAAAATAATTTCATAAGTAATACATCATTTGAAAGCTTTGTTGATTTGGAATTGAACAGTAGATTACAGGAATTTCTAACGCCAGATATTTTAAAATTTCCATATTTCAATTTCTAATTAAATTATTTTTAATACGTCATTCGAAAGATATTTTAAAGTTCTTTTAAATTATCGAAAGTTTTCACTAGATTTACACGTTTTGAGGTCTCCTGAGTCAGTTTTCTTTTGTATCTCAACTAATAATTAAAATAATTTCATAAGTAATACATCATTAGAAAGCTTTGTTGATTTGGAATTGAACAGCAGATTACAGAAATTTCTACCGTCAGATGGCGCTGTAATATTTTAAGATTTCAATATTTCAAATTCTAATTATGATTAAATTATTTTTAATGCATCATTCGAAAGATATTTTAGAGTACTTTTATATTATCGAAAGTGGGATTCGAGATTTCACCTGATTGACACGTTTTGAGGTTTCCTGAATCGGTTATCTTTGGTATCTCAGCTACTAATTAAAATAATTTCTAGGTTTACTTTTGCATCTCAGCTAATCGAGTTAGACCGATAAAAATTGGTATATGTAGGTTAATTAGTAGGGGCTGAAAGAGTGGGGAAGGGATAGTCGCGCGCAGCGAGTACGAGAGTGCGCTGCCGAAGGCAGTGGGGACCCGGTGCGACTTTTTACCTGATGAGAAATGATTTTTAAAATTTTCTTCTCTTAAGAATAAAAGTTTCATTTCAGAATATGTGCGCGCAGCGCACGTTATCTTAACACGTGCGCGCGCATCGCGCATGCGTTTGGGATCCGGTGCGAGTTTTCACCTGATGATAATTTTTTTTTTAAATTTTTTTTTCTTAATAATAAAAGTTTGAGTTGAGAAGGAATATACGTGCACATTGCACGTATATCCTCACAAGCGCGCATGGATATGCGCTGCCTAAGGCAGCGGGGTCCAGGTGTGAGTTTTTACACGATGATAAATGATATATTTTTTAAATTCCTTTTTTTAAGAATGAAAGTTTATGAGTAATAACATGGAATTTTGAGAAGTCATAAGGATGGTGAAGGGATACGGGAGCGCAGCGTACGGGTCTACGCTGCCGAAGGCAGTGGGGTCCCGGTGCGACATTTTTCCCGATCAGAATTTTTTTTTCTCTTTTTAACAACATGATAAAAAATTAATACAATTTTGAGAATTCATTAATTATTGTGATTCCTTTAAAAATAGTGACCAGCGAAGCGGGCGTAGCCTGCTAGTATATTATAAATGTGAATGTCTGTGAATTTATTTGACTGAGTTTCACGCTAAAACTGCTCGACGAATTTCGATGAAATTTGTAATGGTGATAGCTTATACCCTAACTTAGAAAGTTGGCTGCCTTTTATTCCGAATAAAAAAAAAAAAAAAAACATTTTTTTGTTATTTTTATGCGTAAAATAGCAATTTTGTAAGCTAATAGCAAAAAATTAGTCATTTAAATTTTATCCCCAATTTAATTGTTGCCAAAAAAAAAAAAAAAAAAAATACGAGTTTATTTTTTTTTCCAACAGGAAAATAAATACATTTATCTAAACGTGAACAATAAAAAAAAAAATAAAAATAAAAATAAAATAAAATAAATAAATAAATTATGCATCTCACAAAAATTGACGTCATTTTTTATTTAAAATTTCTTTTACACGTTGATAAAGTGCTAATATAGTTTACGATGCTAATATATGTTGTACTAAAATCAGTTTTATTTATAGATCCTCCTGGGTGATTTTTTAAATTGTTGCGTTGAAGTACACCGAACATTTTTCGCCAAGAGGTTTAATTTAGCAACAGCGATTTTAATCTAGGTAGTTCAAGAAAAATATAAAAGAGGTTTAATTTAGCAACAGCGATTTTAATCTAGGTAGTTCAAGAAAAATGTAAAATTTATAAAATATTACAAAACGAAAAAAATAAACTTAAATAGTAGTCACATAAATGATCTATTTTTATCTGAGTAGATAATTTTATAGAAAAAAAAGTGCAGTTTTAAAAATAGAAAATTTATTTCATTAAGCACTATTTTAAACCTAAAAACCATTAATAAAATAAACATAATATGAAGGGTTCTTATATGTTAACGAAAAGGTGTCCGATAAAACACTTTCTATTTTTATGCAAGAAATTATACAAAAAAAATCGCTAATATGGCTACAAAAATTCAAAAGCCGCCAAAGGAGAGATTCAATAAAGTTGTGCAGCACGATAATGTTTAGTTATTTATTTTTTTATATACCAATCACTACGCTAATTTAACATACATATAAATGAGCTGCTGTGTGTGACTGCACTTGCACGCTGTCGGGCAGAAATATTTGATTAATTCAAATTCATATTTAAATAACTAAATAAAGATATGTTTAATAGAAAGCATAGTCTTAGAGACAACCTTGGCGAGTGGGCGACCAAATTTGGTGAAAAATGATAGTTTAGGGTTCCCGATGTTTCGAAGCTCTCCGACACACGGGAACATAGACCTTGAGCTTACCAAGGGATTCTCGATGGAGTCATCTCCAAGCCCCATCGCCAAAAGTTATAAGTAGGTATGAGTTGATTTTTGCGAAAGAGTATGTAGTCACTGAGATCCAGAGTTATTCAGAGACCTATTCTGAGTCATTGCACTTTAGGGATTGAGCTCTAAGCGACTGGACATTTTTCGTGAGTGAGCGAAAATTTTTGCTCTGGTGTAGTTGATGTTATTTGCTTTACTCCTGTGGAACAAGTGACTATTTTTTAGGCTGTCCCAGAACATTCATCGAATAATGACTTATACTGTACGAGTAACAGCTTCAACTGTTTCCAGAATATTCGAAGAATTAACACCAGCTATTGGACTGTTTTCGAAAATATTTGTTTTAATAATAGTTTTGTTGTACAGATTAGAGAAGTTCAAAAAATGTTTGATATTGCCAAGGAGGTCCTATACTAAAGCTGTGACGAAAATAGTCGCCAATCGAAATATATTCAGTTACAAAGAAATCATTTAAATATAGTGTCCAGCGAAGCGGGCAAAGCCTGCCAGTATATATATATATATATATATATATATTCAAAAAGCTTTTTATAATGACAAACGGAAAATAAAGAAAATAAATAAATAAAAGAATATTTGGAGTACAAAATAATGCAAATCTTTAGAAATCTGGAGTATAAAATATGCAATAGATACCATAACATAAGAGCATTGTATTCGGTAAAAAATTCGATTTCGAGTTTTCACCTGATTTACATGTTTTAAGGCCTCCTAAGTCTAAAAAAAGTTTTTTTTTTTTTTTTTTTTTTTTTTTAGCAATTGGACTGTATGTATGTATATAGAGTGTATATATGTGGGCAATTTTCTGATTGTCCCTCCGAAACAAATAAAGATAGAACATCGAAACTTCAGAATTAAGACAGGTCTAGTGTACTGATGAATTTGACAACTTTTGATGAAAACAAAAATAACTGGAAGTAGGACGTTGAAAATCGGAAGGGGGCCGTAAAAGTACGTATATCAAAAAGGCTCTAAAGGTTTTCTTGAAAGTTACTTTGTAAACACCCTTTCAGATATTCTTTTGTATGAATTAGTCGGTTATAGCATCAGTTGGTCATAGTCGTCCTGTGTAAATTAATTTTAGGTTTTGCTAGTGCGTTCCTTTAAAAATGGCTCTACGGGAATTTCACCGAACTCGCTCTATTAACTCCTTTTTAAATATACTTTCGTATGTAATTGTTAGTTTCCGGTATGCAGATAAGTTTGCAGATAAGTTTTGGTGAAAATCGGCAGTGGAGACCGAAAGTCAATATCTCAAAAACCGCTTTGATGGTTTTCTTCGAATTTCCTGCATAAATTTCTTTTAGATGTGATTTTGTGAGTATTACTTGGTTACTACAGAAAAATTGACAAACATCCTGATCAGATAGGTCAGTTTTAGATCTCGGAAATTGTTGTTTCAAAATACCACTGAAACGATTTTTTTTTTAAACTATACCTTATATATCGTTACGAAGTACGTATAAGGTTGATCGTACAGTCGGTGACAAAAGTGTCCGAACACTAGCAAAAATTCCTATGTAAAAAAAGTACACTTCATACGGTTTTGTTAAATAAATCCTTGTCGAATCATGTTCTTACACTAACTAACAACAGGATTCGACAAGGATTTATTTAACAAAACCGTATGAAGTGTACTTTTTTTACATAGGAATTTTTGCTAGTGTTCGGACACTTTTGTTACCGTTGTTAGGGGTCTGTTTTTTTCAGCCAATTTTATGTCTTCTGACCTCCATTATATCTGAAAAGAGTATATATGATATCTTTAGCAGCGGTAATGGTAGTCGAATTGTTTTTATATTCTAGAATTTTTTTTGTTAGTATCTGAAATTCGAAGTAGTATAAACAAAAATTTTCAATTTTTGTTTATACAATTATCAAATTTTTCCGATATTATAAAATTTTCGAAAAACAAAAAGAATTATTAGTAGATTCTACCAGTTAAAATAATCAAATTTACTACTCAAATTTCGTTTTTCTAGATTTTTCTATTGTTTTTAATACGCTTTTATTAGCTTTATCTGTATGTATGTTTGTATGTTTGTATGCATGTACGTTTGTAACCGCTCTGGGAGCAAACAAAAAATCTATATTGTAAAAAAAGACTTTCCCTACGTGAACGCCGTGGCTGTGAGGTAAAACTCCGCGCTACGAACCTAAAGGTCTTGCGTTCGAGCCCAGGCAGGAGAGATATTTTAAAAATAGTTTTTGTTTAATTCTAAATTATTTTAATTAAAGATTTAAATGTATGCAAATATTATGGTGTGTCACTCACACGATTTTCTCTTACCCTGCATTTTAATACTAAAATACATATTTTGTGCTTTTTAGTTCACATTTCTATAAAAGCGAGTTCTTTAATTTTTTAAAACTATAATTATTATTTATTATATAGTATTAACTATATTTCAAACAGCTGTAGACTTTGATATAATCCACTGAAGAGAGTTTGAGAGCATTCAGTTTTCAAACAAGTCTGTTTTCTGATTTTATTTTCCTGAGCACTCAGACTTCTTTTTTATTTTATTTTCTTTTTCTGTAAAAATGCTTCTGGTTAGAAAGAGATTACAAAAGGTTTATACCAGATTTTCTAAGCACTGCAAAAAAGGAGAGTTCGACCTAAGTTCACAATGAGTTCTCAACGATGCCCTTTTTTTTTTCGTCACCTTGTGTTACTTGAATAGCTGCTCTTGATCCTCTTCACCTATCTAGAAGAGTCTGCCTTTAGTAAGCAGGAAAAATCTGTCTCAACCTCAAAGGGATTTTCCCGCCTTATATTCTTGACTCCCCCTCATGCACTGTAATACCTCTTAGCTTTGACAGCAAACTTAGATGCTCCTTGAAGTTACACATGTTACATTTTCTTCAGATTGTATCTGGTATTCGTCTTTTTGATATTTAATATTTTTTTAGCCACTAACACAAAAGGTATTCTAATAATCCTTCTAATAATTTTTTTTTTTCTAATACCATCCAAATGAATTTTTAGGAATTATATATATTATTATTATTATTATTAATCCTACCAGTACTAAATAGTTTCTAATATTATAAAATCTACGATACTTTAAAAATGATAAAAGTAATTTAAGTACCCATAAAAAGAACTCAAAAATCATTTGTCCCTTCAATGAGTTTTAAATAGTATTTATGTATTTTTTTTTTTTTTTTGTTTATCAATCTCATTATAATACCATATGAGATGTAATTTTTTAATTATTGTATAAGTATTGTATGTTTTAATTATTGTTTTTTAATTATTGTCTATCAAGTAATATTTAAATGGAAAGGATTAAAATACGTTTATTGTTCTCCTTGTCATTTTTTATTATTATTAAATTTATTAAACAATCTACAATAAAATATTTTAAGCTGCTAGGAGAGAAATTATTTCTGTACATATTGAAATGATATACAAACCTAAATAGCGTTTCTTCTCCAGAGGTTCAAAATTATAATGGCATGTCTTCGGACCATCTGTTGGAGTCCCATGTCATTGTCAGTTGCTTATGGAGCGAACTGTGCGACGTTAATCTCACTCAACATAAGTAGAGCTAAATAATAATATCATTTTGATAATACTACACAATACAATAAATTTTAAAAACACATTGTCCTTTAAATGAATACAGATCATACTATTTACATTCTGTAGTCTGAATAAAAATCTGGTGTGATACAGCCACACGACTTCCATTACCCACTATTACACATATTATATGCATTTTTTGGAGATAATGTGATCAGAAGATATAAAAGTGACCTAAAGAAGTAGAAACCTAACATTTTTCTGGAGAGATAAATTTTTTTCACATGTAAAGACATATAAAACGAAGCTTACATATTAGCGAAGTAAAAAATAAGAAAAAAAAAAAAAAATGGTAGAAGGTATTTTTTGAAACACCAATTTTCGAGATCTACCTAAACTTCTGACTTACCTAAGCAGGGTAGCTGTTAATTTTCCTCTAATAACTACGTGATACATAAGAAGCAAAGGGATTTGTATAACAATTTTCAAGAAAATCGTTAGAGCCGTTTTTGAGATACCAACTTTTACCAAAACTCAATTATTGACAGGAAAGCAATAATTACATACAAAAGCATATTTACAAGTGAGTTAATAAGGCGAGTTTGAAAAAAATCCGTACAGCCGTTTTTAAAGGAATGCCCTTGCGAGACCTGAAATTGAGCTATTTATACAGGACGTCTATCAATTTTCCTGAACTAACCAACTATATCATTCGAAAGGACATCTAATAGAGTGTTTATATAGCAAATTTAAAGAAAATCGTTAGAGCCGTTTTTGAGATACGGACTTATCGGTTTCCGAAACTTACTTTCTTACTCTTCCGGTTTCCGATGTCCCATTTCCGGTTTTTAAATTTTCACCAAAATTTAGAAAATTCATCTGTACACCAGACTTGTTTCAATTCTAAAGTTTCGTAGTTCTATCTTTATTAGTTTCCGAGATATACTAGCCAGAAGATTTCCCACACACATACACATACACATACACACACGCACACACACACACATACATACATCATCGTAAAAATAGTGAAAACGAACTCAGGGGACCTGAAAACGTATAGAAACACCAAAATCTCGAATTCGGATTTTTGGCATGATTACAATACTTTCCTTACATATGTATGTTCGGAAAGTAAAAATTGAATTCGTGAAGAAGTCCTGGTTTCGCGAAAATTTTCAACCTCCGTTTTGAGATGGATTTTCACATTTTGAGATATCATGGACATAATTTGAGCATGTTTTGAAAATGTGCATCTGTGTGCCTGTCTGCCTGTCGATATATCAGCAAAATTTTGCGGACGCCGTATCTCACAAACCTCTGAACGGAATTCAACAAATCTTTTACTTTGTTGGGTTTTAACATAAATTGGTGCTGATTATATAGTGGGATAAATTGCTCAACAAATGGTATTTCCACCATTAGGGATGGCTATATCGCAACTTCTACAGAGTATAAATGTACAGACTTGATAAATATGACGATCATTATGTTGATTCAATATGGGTGCATATCGTACCACAGGTGACACTACTATACTGGAATTTAGCGTCGTTTGCAGGAAGACATTGTCTCAGCTTCTATATAAATGCACCAAACTTGTTATGGCAGATATGTTAATTCAATATGGATGAATATTGGATAATGGAAGGCGTTACTATGCTGGTACATTTCCGTTTACCGGAACGCTGCATCTTAGTTTCAATGGTATATAAATGCACCAAATTTGACAAGTGGAAAATGCATTCTGATTCGGTTTTTGTGTAAATAAGGCGTTAGACAGAATGATACAGTAGAAAATTTTATGATGAACACAACATGTTAGTTGAATAGTAGTTTGATTTTATAGCAACATTTCTGTGTTTGGAGTCTAACAAAAGAAAAGGTGACATTTAACAATACATTTAAAAATCTTATTTGGAATTTTTTATTTATTAGAAACAGTTTTAGCTTCTAAAATAATTCTTCCTTCAAGTTTTTTTTTTTTTTTTTTAAACGTTTAATTATCATAAGCCCATTCTTCAAAATAAATAATCTCAATCAATATTTGAAGCTCTCCATCTATTTTCTATTTCAATTCAGCATGAAATCATGATAATCATATCACCGAAACATGGTGAATAGTTCACGTTTGTAATTTTTGTCTTTCACGACTAGAATTCATACAGAAAAAATATTTCCTTTTCAAATTCGTCTGTAAGTTTTTTCAAAAATTTTCCGTGACCTTTCTCTGCACGATTTATTATGTAAAAGGATACTAATTTGCTTCTGATCAAATTACTCTACAGTAAATTTGCATGAAAAAAGTTTATTTGCCCTCAACGGGAGGGAATGTGTTCACTCATATTTTAGACACCTAAAAACTTGTATTCAATAATCATAATTTAATGATACGTTAATCTTTTAATGGTAATTTATCAGAGACTTAATGCTAATAATTCAGATATTTCATTTAGAGAATCATTTAGAGATTTGATTCATAGAAAAATCAGAGATTATATCTAATAAGAGATCATTAATCTTAATTTAGTTAGCGGTTCTTTAAATTACAGGGTGACAAGAAATAACTTGGACACAAATGATACATTATAACTTTAATGTTAATGAAAATATTACGACCAAACTTCAATAAATAGGAATACATTATTTTGTCTATCATATTTACAAATTTTCAAAGTGGTTACCTTTAGCCTTAATACAGAGCTTTAAACGTGTCCCGAAATTTTTGGCTATGGGCCGCAACTCACTTACTGATATTTTATCCCATTAATTACATAAGAATTCCTTTATGGATGCCAAAGTTTTATGAGATTTAGCACACATCCTTGTCTCCAAGATGAACCAAACAGAATAATCCATTGGGTTCAAATCTGGGGAATACGGTGGCCATTCTTGAGCTCAAATGAAGTCAGGAAAATTTGTCTTGCGCCAATCTTGAGTGCCTTTAGCTCTGTGTACAGGTGCGGAATCTTGTTGGAAGGTCCATCTTTTGTGTCCAAAGAACTTTTGAGACCAAGGTAAGACAACACCTTCCAAAATTAGTTTGCGATAGTGGTAGTTACAGACATTTGGTTTGAAACTTCGTCCAAATTATTTCTTGTCACCCTGTATATAAAAACTAGTAATAAAATGAAATGTTCTTAACCACATATTTTTGCTATATATGACATGACATTTTTTCTAAGTTGTTCAAATGTACGGCAATGAGAATGATGCAAAAATAATATATCTTTAAATGGAAGTGGAAAAGATTACAGATATACTATAACTTTGAGAAGGTATGAAAATATTTTGTAAACCATTAAATTTAAAAAGTAAAAATTTAAAACTATTTCTTCGAAAATTTATTTCAGTTTTCAAACACTGGTGAAAATCAAAACATAACTGTAATACGTAATATCTCAACTTTTGATTGCTATTTATTCATCAAGTACTTAAATTTAGTTAAATTACAAGGCAAGTTTAGTTAAATTACATTGCATTATTCCAAAAATAAGAATTCTCTTCCTCTATCTAAAATAAAGAAATGATAAAATAAAGTATAAAAAGTAACAATCACATTCAATCCAAATTCAAGTATACTTATTTTATTCATTAATTAAAATTTCTAGAACGGACAAGAATATTTATATTTGTATTAGTTTTAATATGATATTTAATGCTATATGAAATTCATAAAATGAAATTTATAAAAGTAAGGGCTTTTTAGCTTTATTTTAAATAACTTAATATTAAAACACAGTATTAGAACTGGTTAGCTTATTAAAACCAACCCCTCAGCCACATATATTTATTTCATTAATTAATCGATATATTACAATAACTGACAATATTTTAAACTTTTTTAATGAGTTGTAATGTAATATTTTATACCTATTATTTGGGACTATTATAATTGTATTTTAAACATAATATTATGGTATTGCAATTTGTCATACATAATAATTCATTATATTCAATAGGATTTAATACTTAAAGTAGCTTGCGATTTTCAAAGAGGTAAATTATTTTGGGAAAGTATTTGCTATTTAACTGATTTTTCATTTCTGGATCAAAATAAAAGGAAACTCGAAAGGAATAAGTAAATAAAAACATTTTCTGCATCACTTATAAATAAAACAATACAATGTAATAACCATAAATAAACAAAATTGAAAGTCGTTATTTTTACGTAGTTTCTAGATTAGTCTCGAGATTGCTTACATTATTTAACGCATTTTGTATTATTGAAAATGATTAAGTCTCTTTCTTGTATCAAATAATCTGGTGTGTCACTCACACGACTTTATCTTACCCTGAAATTTAATACTAATACAGGTTGGAGATTAAGAGGTAAGATAACGAGTACTGTTATGTAAACCTATGATAAACAATTCAAATTAGGCTTTGGAAGAGTTTTATATGATAATTAGTTCTGTGTGAGGAGGGCTACCGCCCCCCTCAACCCCCCGTTTCATTAATGCACCTACATTTATATAGAATTTAATTCGGTTATTAAAAAATAATTCTGTTTTTTAAAAATAATTTATTAAAATTATTATTTAAAAAAATTATCTTTTATGATAATGCAGACGATTTCCATATTAGAGAAATAGTATAACACCAAATATCCAAAAAAAAAAAAAAAAAATTCCAATTTATTCTCAATATAAAAAAAAAAAAAAAAAAAAAAACGATTTTTTTTCTAAGTTTTTTTTCGTGAAAATTAAACAAAATCGATAACTTTGTTTTAAATTATCGCAGATCAATGGTTCAACCATTCGTTTTAAATGTATTGCTACTATTTGTTCTTGAGATATGCTGATAACAGACAGACACACACACAGACACACAGACATACACACAGACCATTTGCTAAAAACATGATTTTCGCATGCAGGGGATCTCAAAACGTGTAAATATAACAAAATCTCGCATTCTAAAATTTGACCCAAAAACAATACTTTCTCTACCTTATGGGTAAGAGAAAGTAAAAAGTGATAGGAGGAGAGAGATAGGAACTATTTCTTGAAACACAATGACTTCTTATCGGTACGTAGAACACCATTCTAAAATTCGTCTGTTTGATTGATGAGTGAGAAAATGAAAAAAAAAAAAAAATAAATAAAATAAATAAATAAATAAATAAATAAATAAAAAATCTGGTGTGTCACTCACACGACTTTCTCTTACCCTGAAATTTAACACTAAAAGTACAGATTGAATATTAAGTGTTAAGATAACGAGTACTGTTATGTAAACCTATGTTAAAATAATTCAAATTAGGTCTCGGGACAGATATATATATGACGAATAATTCTATATGAGGGGGGCGGTAGCCCCCCTTAACGCCCCGTTTCATTATTGTATCTACATTTATATAGAATTCAAATCTGTTATTAAGTTCAAAAGTTTATTTAAAAATTTTCAGACAACTTTCACACGCATCATTCCTTGAAACATCAATCTTGAACAAACGTTTCTAGTAACAAACGCATTAACTTCAAAATACATCATTTGGATCACCTGAAATTATTTGTCTTTAATGTACTCTAACACACGCAGTCAAAGATCAAACTATAAATCTTGACCTCGCTATTCAGGAAGTCTCAAAACGTGTAAGTATACAAAAAACCAAGTGATGAATATTTAGCTTAAAAAAAATACATTATTTATTATATGGCTATGAGGACTTATTTCAATTTCTGAGCAGCTTTCCTGGACATGGTAAAATATTATTGTAAAGCACTTCCACTTACAAATAAAAAATAATGTTATGGCTTAAATCTTGGCAGCCCTGTATGTATTAAGTATGAAGTTATGTGCATATCACATTGTGCACATAAATATAATCCTATGCTAATAACACATAGCACAACCTAAAATACACTTCCATCCATTTCCAAGTATTATCGCATTATAATCTAATTCTTTTGTGTAGTCCTGTAAACGAACAGTGGATGATTTCTATACCATATTCTACACGAAACATGTTTTTACGCATATAAAAAATACATATTCGTTTCATTTGTTTTAGTGCAGTCTATATCTGTTAAATTCTACTTACATGCAATTTCCCCCATAGACGTAATGTATTTGAATTATTCTCTTGGGTGTCCCTGTACACGAACCATTTGCTTCATCTCAACAAAAAGCTTAGTGTAGCATCCCTATATCATACACATTTGGAATACCAAGTTTGGAATCTCTGCTACTATTTGTTCTTGAGACATGCTGATAAAAGATAGACACACATACAGACACACGCACAGACGAACCGCTAAAAACACGATTTTCTTATTCAGGGGACCTCAAAACGTGTAAATATAACAAAATCTCACTTTCGAAAATTTGACCGAAAAACAATACTTTTTCTACCTTATGAGTAAGAAAAAGTAAAAATGATTGAAAGGAAAAAAGAAAGAATACAAAATGACAAATCAACAATTTAAAGGGACGCTCCACCTATCATTGATTGCAAGAAACCTCCTGTCTATGGAAGCCTATGTCAAGACTATTGGAAAATTTCTTATGAAAAGCTGCAGAGTGTAAAAAAAGAACCAAGTGTATTTTTTGTACTTTATATCTTAAAAATGAAAAACTAAAAATTATCAAAATTCATTTTTGGATAACAAGAGCGAATTAACAGCTATTTTTTTTTTTCTTGTGAAAATAAAGTTGAAAAAGATATATCATGTATAGTGTAACCACGTTTCTTAAGACTAGCAGTGAGGACGAGTCGAAAGGCTTGGAGGGGTGCCAAAGTGACCGACAGTTTGGTATTTGTTAAACATCCAGTCATTCCGTATTCCCTTATAGCTTACTTTCTCCATAACAAGGATTATAATTTCTATTTTAACACTGGACCAGTGTTGCCAGATTTTGCTGCCTTTTCGTTCAATAGTCACCAATAATTTTGAGAAGTGATATTTGATATACATACTACACGATTAATTTTCGAAGTGATTGGGCAACCGTAAATTTAGTAGGGGATGTTGAATAGAAAAGTAGCAAAATGTGTCAACACTGCACTGGACTCTTCAGTCCGTACTTGTGCAGATGTTCCCATGGTTACAAGAAATGTGGTTAAAGAATAATGAGTAACTCTCATGATAAATTACTCAATAGAATAACACGTTTTTGGCTACCGGCGACGGAGAGATTGTAAAAGGTAGAGAGGAGCTTTAAGGCCGTCTTAATACCTACAGAGATCGTTGTAAGCTCCCCTATGTACATATATATTTTTGCTGTAAAACAACATTGCAATATGAATTTAATTAAAAAAGAGAATTCTAAAATAATAATATTAATAATAATAATAATAAATATAAAAAATAAATAAATAAATAGATATATAGCATTATTCTATGATTGAAAAAGAGCAATGCTTTGATTTTTATCATTGCAGAATGGTCATATCGATTCTTGTTTGGTATTAAAAAAAAATTACAGTTATGAGTAAATTATGAAATGACTCATTTGTTCCTTTTTCAAATTGAAGTAAACAATTATTTTAAAAAGTCTTTATTTTATTTATTTATTTATACCTATATTTAATAACAACCCCTTAAAATACTTAAAAAAAAAGAAAAAGAAAATTACAAAAGTAAAATACATTCAAGAAAAAGTATTTTACTTTTGCAAATTTATTTTTGCAAAAGTAAAAGTATTTCAAAATTGAATCAAGAAAAGACTCAAATTTGAACTCAGCATAAAAAAAAAAATTAAGAATTCAGTAATATTGGTTCTTTGGAAAAGTAAAAAGAAAAAGGAATGTGAAAACATGTCAAAATCATTATTTGTCTCTTTGACTAGGAAAATTTTTTTATTGCATATGAAATTTCAGCACTTATGTACATTTATTTAAATATTTTTTGAATTAAGTGTTCCAGTGTTTTGGTCTTTCATGTTACTTGTTGTTATTATGGCTAATAGATTAACAGAAACTCAATTGAAAAACGAAGCTTTTAGGCTTGAATCATCGCTTTTCTTGGATTTGGCGGAATTCCCAATATCAAAATAAACTCATTATTTATCCTCAAGCATGTTTATTTTAATTCTCAAGCAGATAATCATTTATTTCGAGAACTAAATATATCATTGTTTTTTTTAGATCACCCAAGCTTTGTTTAATTTGTTCAGAAGACCACACATTGGTTTTAATGACGCGTTTCTTCTATTATCTTATGTAAATTATGTACAGCATTTTTACACGCATCAAAACATCGATGAATCAAAAATAGATATTTTAATACAGTTTTATATATAGAATAGTTAAATTTCCGGTAGCATCCTAGAATTATAACAGGTGAGCGTTTTACCACCAATCTTAGTATCTGGAAAATTGTTATAAAATCTGCTAAAGGCATAAAAAAAATTTTTTGTTTAAAAAAAATCTGAACTAGATAGCAATTTTCATGGAAAAACGGTGAATTTAGAGAGAGGAATGACTAACACGAGATCAGAAACTAATTATTAAATGTTTAAATTGCTTAATTACGCATGAGTCATATTATTTGCTGTACTTCGTGTTGTGTTAAGCAAAGCGCCGTCCATTGGACATTTTTGAACTAATTTATTTTTGAATTCCTTAAGCTATTCTTATCAGTCATTCACATACTAAATTTGGTGACAACATTCTTACCCGCTTTATCTGCAGGATGCCGTTTATAACGGGAATTTAATTAAAACCACCCTGTATATGTGATACAATTTTATTACACATATGTGCATAAGTTGTGAAATGAAAATCATATACATTTACATTTACTTTAAAAATCCTATATAAAATTAACGGAAATCTGTATTTTTACTATTTCACAATGAGACAAAAAAATCTTAATAAAATTCTATCTGTTCATTTAATGAATGAAAATTGTTTACTTTGCACTAAAAAAATTCTACGGTACAAGGATATATGCCCAAGTAGCACCGGAACGTTCTTTGTACGTCTAATAACGGTTACAATAGTTCAAACACCGTGTTTCGTGTCAAAAGAACGCTCCATTAGAAGTTCAAAAATTGTATTATTTAGAACGTTCAAAAAAAGTGTGCATTGTACCATCCATAAAACGTACAATTTCAGTTCTATACAAAACGTTTAAACGTAACACCGTCATAAAACGTTCCGTCTCAGTGAGTTTATTACGAATAGGACAAAATGCCCAGATTCAGTTTTGATTTCGTAATATTCATTGAATGTTGGTGTTAGGATTAAAACAAACTAACTACACGAGGGTCCTAGGTCTGGATGGTGTGTCCTCCGTGGAAATCATTCTAAGAATGCCTAACCCTTATTTATGCGAGTTTCAAAGAAAATCACGGAAAACTCCGAAAACCTAAGTCGACGAGCGCGACCAGGAATCGAAACCAACACTTCCCGTCTGTAAGGTTCGGGAGTAGAACCTCGCGGTCACTAATACTCATCGGGAAGTTACAGAAATGAGTTTTTTTTCTTTCTTTAAGCATAATTTTAAACTTTTATTATATTTTATTTATGATTCTATTTAGGTTTGAATGTTACTGTAAATTATCAATATTGATAATGTTTTTAAATCATTAATCTCTTTAATTGTTCTTATTTTATTTATTTATTTTTTTTTAAATCCAAATTTTATTTAATAAATTTTAATAAAAGAAAATTATTTAATCTATATTTCAAAATTATTTTCTTAATAGATGAACATTTTACGTAGCCATTCTCTTTTAATTAAACTGTTTAAAAGAAATCTTCTACCCATCGCACTACTTTATTCTGTAACATTCTATATAACAGCGCCACTTAACCAGTTAACATGAACAAAAATTTAATAAACACTGTATCTCAAAATTAAAATTTTAGATATTAAATTTGTTGCAGATTTCACTAACACATGCTGAGGTATAGCTATCTGGAAAAATTGCATAATATAGAGTACTATATCGGCCGATATATACCCAAGCTGAATTATCATAGTTTTTCATAATATATATTTCACATACTCATGTTAGTGAATTTTTAATTATAATAATAATAATAATAATAATAATAATAATAATAATAATAATAATCTGAGATATTGCTTTCCTTTAAACGGCATTGAGTTACAGCACATTAGTGCCACCTCTCAATCAATATATGCTCAAATTAGATCACCATAGTTTTGACAGAAAACTACAAACTCGAAAAGACTTATTTATTCCAAAAATGTGTTCCGTGAAGAAAAACGAACATTATAATAAGAACAAAAGTGTATCTGTTTCCACCCTCCCAATTTTCCATTCCCTTTCTTTCAAGGGGTGAAGTTCTATTGCTGGAACTGTACCACGTGATTCCAAACCTGTACGTTTTTCATCAGAATAGATTCCAGTTCAGTTAGTGTTTATGCTTTGTAATGTAGAGTGAGATTAATTCTCGCTCCTTTTTTTTTTTATTTTACTTTTACTTTCTTTTTCCATTAAATGTACGTTTTAAACCCAAAGAACATGTCAAGATTAATTTCTTCGTTATATTAATAATACAATTACTTTTCAGAGAAGATATTAACAATTGTAATATAGAATAAAAATATTTAGAAGAAGCTACAAGCTAATGAGACAGCCGACTCCTCAGAACAGAAATGGTAAGCTCATCATTTTCATTACTTCTGTTTTGAACAAATGAATAATTGATTTTATTTTATTTGATTAGGCAGAAAGCGCCACCGAGTGCATAAAATTAAATATTAATAAAAGATTATGAACGACTGACCATATTAAATAAATGAAAAATGTATCATTGTTCTTAAGTAACATATTAAAGCTTACCTAGATTATAAATTGTCTGGCTGTCCCAAAGATAAAGGGAAAAGTATATAAAAGTAAATTAATATGAAAATAAAACATGAATATTAAATAATATTATTATTTAACAAAACAAAAGTATTTTTGTTTAAAGTAAAACAAAAGTATATTCAGTGTTTGAAATCATATTAAGAAAATGCAAAATAAAAATTAAATGCATTTATACATTTTTTTGAATTAAGAAAATTAAGAAACCCTGTTTTCTGAAAAAATGAAGAATTAATAATATCATAAAAACAAAACAAAATAAATTCTTCTCAAAGATATAGTAATTACTATAAATAAAAAGAAATCAGAAAATGGCATCCTTTAAGGAAAGTCCAACAATTGAGAAACTAAATTCTGAAAATTATTCAGTTTGGAAGTTTAAAATGCAAATGTATCTTATGAAGGATGAATTATATGAGGTTATTACAGATGACCCGCAAAATCCTATAACAGATGTATGGCGAAAAAAAGATGCGCGAGCAATCATAAATTTGTTCATTGATGACGCTCAAATCATCCACATCAAACAATGCCAAACAACTCTAGAAACATGGAATAAATTGCGTGATATCCACGAAAGAACGAACTTAAGTAGTAAATTATACTTATTGAGAAAATTATATAGCACGAAGCTAGAAGAAGGTGGCGATATGCGAATCCACATAAATAAAATGTTGGAAATCATAGATAAATTGAAATCAATCGGGGAAGAAATTAAATTCGCGCACATTTCTGCACTGTTACTATGCTCCGTACCCAAAAGTTATGAAACCATGATTATAGCCCTTGAAGCTCGCCCTGAAAATGAACTCACACCTAACTATGTTAGCAGCAAATTGCTAGATGAATTCAATCGTCGAAAAGACGTCTCCGAAAACAATACAAATTCTTCTAAAGCTTTTCATATAAATAAAAAACAACAGTATAATAGTAATTTCAAAAAGGAAAATAAATACTGCACGTACTGCAGGAAAACAGACCACAATAAATCGGAGTGCTGGCATCTGAAAAACAGAAATGCTGATAACACTAAAAACAAACAATTTAGAAATAAATTCAGAACAACCAATTCCTCACAGTTAGTGACACACAATGATGAGTTGCCACACACACATACACAACAACAAAGCCATTCAAAACAAATGAAGCAAATAACATCACAAACAAAACAAATGGCTTTCACAACTCAAAACACAATGACGAACAACTTTATAATTGACAGTGGTTCCTCATCGCACATAAGCAACAATATAGACCTTTTCGTTAATTTAGATGAGTCACAAAAATCGCAAGTATGTGTAGCAAACGGTAACACCCTCACTTCACTTGGTTCAGGAGAAATAAAAATTGAATACCTAGATCCAAATAAACAAAAAAGGGAACTAACACTAAAGGATGTTTTATATGTTCCAGAATTAAAGGCAAACTTAATATCTGTACACAAAGCCACCCAAAATGGCTGTAAAGTCACATTCACTAAACAAAAGTGTTACATCACTATGAAAAATGAAACAATTTTAGAGGGTACAAAAAATAACAACTTATATGAGTTAAATTTCCCCATGCCAATAAACAAATATAACACATACCTGACTGAAGAATGCCAAAATCCTAACTGTATTACTCTATGGCATAAACGCATGGGACATAAAAATTTCAACTCCATTAAAGAACTAAACAAAAATCAGTTAGTTCTGGGAATAAAAATCAATAACTGCAAACACGAGATAACATGCGAAACTTGCATCAAAACAAAACTGACTGACACCCCGTATCCAAAAATTGCAGAAAATAGGGGCAAACAAATACTAGAATTAGTACATAGCGATGTTTGCGGACCTATTCAGGTACCAACAATAGGTGGTAAATCATATTTCTTAACTTTTGTTGACGACTATTCCAGGTATACAATGATTTATTTTCTAAGTAAAAAGAGCGAAGTAATCGAGAAATTAAAAGAATACGTCAACTTTACCACAAACAAATTTGGAAAGAAACCAGAAACAGTAAGGTCAGATAATGGTGGTGAGTACTTGAGCAAAAATGTAGAAGAGTTTCTTAAAGAAAATGGTATTCACCATCAGCTCACCGTACCACATTGCCCAGCCCAAAATGGGGTTGCGGAAAGAAAGAATCGTACACTGATCGAAATGACAAGTACACTTTTATCAGAAGCCAACTTAGACAAAAAATTGTGGGGAGAAGCATTAAACACTGCCAATTACCTCCAAAACAGACTACCTACAAAAGCCACTACAAAAACTCCTTACGAATTATGGCATGGTAGCAAACCAAATTTAAATCACTTAAAAACTTTCGGCTGTAAAGCCTATGCTTACATTCATAAAAGTAAACGGGGTAAATTAGATGACAAAGCCCAAGAAGGCATTTTTGTCGGCTATGATAACAGCGCTAAAGCGTATAGAATCTACTTGAAAAATGACCACGTAATACTTGCAAGAACAGTTAAATTCATTGAAAATACTATAAACAATTCAGGAGAAAACAATGAAATAAAATTACTCTCAGAAAATAATACAAATGAACACTCCGACACAGAATCGCATATAGGGCGCGAAATTGTCAAAATTGACATAAGTTCACCAGATCAAAATATCACTAGTGAACACAACACAAATGACACCTTGAGAAGGTCAAATAGACACAATAAAGGTGTACCTCTCAAAAGGCTTATTTACTTAGCAGAAAACTTTGAGGCTAATGAACCTAAAGATTATAATGATTTTCTCAACATAACAAATCCACAAGAAAAACAGAACTGGTTAAACGCAATGCAGGAAGAAATGAATTCCTTAATCCAAAACAAAACATTCACTTTGGTAGAACCTCCACCAGGAAGAAAAGTAATTGGGTCCAAATGGACTTATAAGGTCAAATATGACTCCTCAGGCAAAATAGCCAAATATAAAGCAAGATTGGTAGCGAAGGGCTTCAGCCAAAAATATGGCGAAGACTTTCACGAAACTTTTGCCCCGGTGGTATCCCATAGCACAATTAGAGCTTTTTTAGCCAGTGCTGCTCACAGAAACAGACAGGTTCACCATATTGATATTAAAACTGCCTTCCTGCATGGAGACTTAGATGAAATAGTATACATGGAACAGCCTAAAGGCTATATTTCACCAGGAAACGAAAACAAAGTTTGGAAACTTGAAAAGGCCCTTTATGGTCTTAAGCAAGCCGCCAGATCATGGCATTTGAAAATTGGTGAAACTCTAAAAGAATTCGGTTTTGCACAAAGCACAGCAGATGCCTGCCTGTTTAGGAAAGATGAAACAAACCCCATACATATAATTATTTACGTGGACGACCTTTTAATATCAGGGTCGGACCAACAAATAGAAGAAACTATCGAAAAACTTAGTGCAAAATACGAGCTCAAGAATCTCGGGGAAATAAGTTACTACCTCGGCATCAACATACAAAAATCTAAACAAGGAGAATACTTTATAAACCAAAGATCTAAAATTAAAGAACTAGTGGAAAAATTCAATCTTCAAAACGCCCACAAATATACCTATGAATCCTGGCTATCTGGATAATGCCTCCGACGATAATCTACTAAACAACAATACAAAATACAGACAAGCCATCGGATCCCTATTATACATTGCTACTATCTCTAGACCTGACATTGCAGCAGCTGTCAATATTCTGAGTAGACGCAACGAGAAGACCACGCAGCAAGACTGGGATGCTGCGAAAAAGATTATATGTTATTTAAAAACCACTGAAAAATTGAATTTGGTTATAAGTGGAAAGGAAAAACCTATCCTAACCTGTTACGCCGATGCCGATTGGGCCGGTGATAAATCTGATCGCAAATCGATGACAGGAAATCTATTCTTAGTAGGAAAAACACCAATCCAGTGGACATCCAAAAAGCAAACGTGTGTAGCTCTGTCTTCTGCAGAAGCAGAATTCGTATCAGCCGCAAATGCTGGACAAGAGATATTATGGCTGACCAGAGTGTTAGAGGACCTTGACTTACCACAGGAACTGCCGATAAGATTATTTGAGG
This sequence comes from Salticus scenicus, assembly GCA_963930645.1. Taxonomy (NCBI): domain Eukaryota; kingdom Metazoa; phylum Arthropoda; class Arachnida; order Araneae; family Salticidae; genus Salticus; species Salticus scenicus. The sequence continues at coordinate 298,881 of CAWVNO010000109.1, read as the reverse complement.
ACAATCAGTCAGCTATTAAAATGATTGAATCGCCCAAACACACAGCACGCTCCAAACACATAGATATCCGTTTTCACTGCGTGAAAAACCTGTGTGAAAATGGAACAATTTCTCTACAATATCTGCAGAGTAAATTAATGACTGCAGACGTGTTGACAAAACCTACTCCTAAGCCAATTTTCCTGAAACACAGGGGCGTAGCGTGAAAATTTGATTGGGGGGGGAGACCCGACGTTTGGCGCCCTTTCGTATTCCTCATCTGAAAATGCCACCCACATACTTTCAAGAGTGTTGCCATCTTTGGGATCGACAGCACAGGCCCTCTCGTCAATACGTGCCCCCCCCACTGCTTCGGGGCATATTCCTAAAATCTGCCAAGAAAAAAAAACTGTTTTTTTTTCCTCCATTTAGTAGCTTTTTTTTTAATACATCTTTGGAGCATTCTAAATTTTTTCAGCGAATCTATATATATTAATATGCAGACATGAAATTCCTCTTACTTTTTTAGTCTATTCAATAAAAGGAAGGGCTTGCAAGCAGTATCGTTCGAAAGATATGGTTAATGTCCTTTGCAGAAATAAATACATACATTCTATGCTGTTTGAAATTTTTTTTTTGAGCTAAAAGGTCTTGAAAAATCGTAATTTTAAGTTTTTTGAGGTGAGAAAGCGATTGCGCATACTTACGAGTCAGTTGTAAGTATCTGAAATGGGAGAAGGGCGCCGCAGTTGCCACAGAGCGCGAATTTGCTAAGGTCAGAATTTTCAAGGGTTGTTGCATGGTAAGCGAACATGCTGTTGTAGGTGCCTGAACAGGGAAGGGCGCCGCTCAGCTGGAGTTTGCTGCAAACTTATTCTTAAAGTGTCCTGAATACGATCAAAGTTTTCAACAGTCTTTTGCACGGTAAGTGAACAGACTATCGTAAGTGTTTGAAATGGGAAATCATGCTATAGGCGCCCCCAAACAGGAATTTGTTATAGTCAGATTTTTTTTTAAAGGTCGTGAATGCGAAGAGAATTTTCAAGGATTGTTTGCACAGTAGGAAAATAGGTTGTTATACACGTTTAAAAAGACTGTTTTAGGCCTCTAATTAGTTAAGAGGGCGCCACCTAACGGGAGTTTGCTACAGTCAGACATTTTAATGCGAACTTTTTTTTGCTGGTCGGTGAACCAGTTGGTCGCCGAAGGCAGCTTCTGATGCATAAAAATCTTAAGTGTTGTTGGTAACTAACGATAAACAACAAAATTATGATCCACTTTCAAATGAACTTTAAGACGCAAAACATCGCCCCAGAAACCTCATTATGCCTTTGAAGGTGCCTGAACAGGGAAGGGTGCCACTCAGCTGGAGTTTGCTACTCTTAAAGGGTCCCGAATATGATTAGAATTTTCAACTGTCTTTTGTACGGTAAGCGAACAGGCTATTGTAACTGAAAAAAACGGGAAATCATGCCAAGGGCGCCCCCAAACAGAAATTTGTTATGATCAGATTTTTTTAAGCGTCATGAATACGATGAGAATTTTCAAGGGTCGTTTGCACGATAGGAAAACAGGATGTTTTAGGCGTCTAATTAGTTAGAGGGCGCCGCAGTCGCCCCCAAACGGGAGTTTGCTAATGTCAGACACAACTTTTTTTGCTGGTCGGTGAGCCAGTTGTTCAGCTTGTGGTACATAAAACTCTTAAGTGTTTTTGGTAACTAATGATAATTAACAAAATTATGATCCACTTTCAAATGAACTTTAAGTTGCAAAACAGCACCCCCAGAAACTTCAATATGCCGCCCTATTTTTTAAAACATTGGGGGGGGGGGGAGACTCCCCCCCTCCCCCCCCCCCCCTCAAGCTACGCCCCTGCTGAAACACCGTGACAATTTGGAACTAAGACAGTATTCCTCGTTTTAGGAGGGTTGACAGAAAACTACAAACTCGAAAAGACTTATTTATTCCAAAAATGTGTTCCGTGAAGATAAACGAACATTATAATAAGAACAAAAGTGTATCTGTTTCCACCCTCCCAATTTTCCATTCCCTTTCTTTCAAGGGGTGAAGTTCTATTGCTGGAACTGTACCACGTGATTCCACACCTGTACGTTTTTCATCAGAATAGATTCCAGTTCAGTTAGTGTTTATGCTTTGTAATGTAGAGTGAGATTAATTCTCGCTCCTTTTTTTTTATTTTACTTTTACTTTCTTTTTCCATTAAATGTACGTTTTAAACCCAAAGAACATGTCAAGATTAATTTCTTCGTTATATTAATAATACAATTACTTTTCAGAGAAGATATTAACAATTGTAATATAGAATAAAAATATTTAGAAGAAGCTACAAGCTAATGGGACAGCCGATTCCTCAGAACAGAAATGGTAAGCTCATCATTTTCATTACTTCTGTTTTGAACAAATGAATAATTGATTTTATTTTATTTGATTAGCGCAGAAAGCGCCACCGAGTGCATAAAGTTAAATATTAATAAAAAGGTTAACATAATATCTATCTCACATATCAAGTTTGGTGCAGTTTTATTCAATAGAAACTGAGATACTGCCCTCCGTTACATGGAGGGGGGGGGGCATTACATAATAGCTGAGCACCTATTAGGTCATATATTCCAAAAATTATTTGGGGCTAGTTTAAATAAAAGTTCGACTAAATATCAAGTTAGGTTAAATTCTGTCCACTGATTCTTCAGATGCAATTTCCACAAAATTTTATTAAGATGCGCAAACAAGTTCTAAAAATTGTCGAATCCTATCGAGGACGTCTCAAGGAGTGTTAAAACCCCGAAAATTTCCATGCATCCATTGCGTTCTTTTTATGTATACAGAAAAAATAAAGTGTATGCCATTTCTGATCATTTCACTGAATATTTTGTTCAATACTGAATATACACTAAAACAAAATATACTTTTCCGTTTAATTCGAGATTTTAAAATGGAAAAATAAAGTGATCTCATAAGTTTTTCAAATACTTTATAAAAATTTAAATAATTGTTTAACTCAGCTCCATTTTTCCTAAAAAGAAAGAAAAAAAAAACTATATGTTTTCTACAGCTATAAATGCTTAATAAATTTCTGTTTCAAATGTTGAACTTTGAAACATGATTATTCCGGATGTAAGAAGGGAAGAGCAGATGAAATTGACAGCTGTGGATTGCATTTATTTAGTTCTCGCTGACCGTGCAAAGTGAAACAAACGCCAGCGCCAGGTCTTGGGAATGTCGTGTCGTTATGTGAAGCGGTAATTTTAAAACATGTAATCTGTTTTGTTCAGTTTTCGCGTTATAATGACTTGGATAAGCTTTAGAAAAGGTAAAAATGTAATATTTTTAACCTGTAATATTCTCTATGTTCTATTTATTAAAGTCTTATTTTAATATCAATTAAACAATCATTTTCGTATCTGCGTAAGTTCTTAAGACTAACTTTTGAAACTTGTAAGCAGCGTTTTATCGCAGAAAAAACTGCTCCAGTTACAGAAAACCGCTTAGAAATTATGGATTCATTTTATTAATTTAGTCATCTGAGATGGAAATTGTTAAAATGACTATTTTTGGTTATTATGTTTCTGAATGAAGTAACATAAAGAGTTTAAAAGATGAGAGTAAATTTTAAGTGAATGCCCTTGCAGACTGGTCATTGTGTATTTTAAAATGCTAGTTGCAAGGGTGTTTTCTTGAAAGAAAATTAAGAAAGTTTGAAGAAAGTTTTGTAAGGTTTATGAAGAAAATTAAGGTTTGTAATTCTTTTTTTTTTTTTTTTTTTTTTTTTTAAATTCTGAAGTATTTATTTAATGTTTATATGATCATATATATAATCTAGTTTATGCAAATTGCATATTTTTAAAATAATATCCTAAGTTTCACCGACTTATAATTTTAAATATCTCTTTACTGTAATTTATCAAATAAAATATATCAACTTGTTTAACTGCATAATAAAACAAAGATTCAATTCAATTTTATTCCACATCTTTATAAAAAAAAAAAAAAAAAAAACATATTCTGCTTTAAAAAAAAAAAAAAAAAAACGATATTAATGAGTAAATAAATGATATACTAAGAAATAATATATTAATTAGAAATAATATACTTACTATATTATTTATTAATAATAATATTTACATTTATTAATTATTTAATATGCCATGATAGCATAATTACATCAAATGAGTAAAAATTGCGTTGACTCAATTTAAAGAAATTTAAACATTTAAAGAATACCAATTACATTGCCATGTGGAATAAATTTAAATACCTGCAAACATCATTTTTGTAAACTGCTGCTGTAAACTGAAAATATGTATACACACTTGCACTGAAATTTAAAAATATGAAGTATGTTAAATATTTTAGAAAAATATTTTGATTAAAAAAATATTTATATATTTAAGTATTTGGAAATTTTTTAAATTTCTTCCTTCTAACTAATTTTTAATTTTTCGTTTCAATTTCTTATTATTATAACTATAAATTAACAATATATTCTAAACTCAATTATATATTATTTTAGCGGTGTATTGGTACATTCATTTTCGAAATTATTTTTTATGTTGGAATATTAAAACTTTCTATGAGCTTCAGCATTCAAATATATTTATAAACTATCCATGGACTTACAAAGTAGTACCCAGAAATGTTTAGAATATACAGGGTGCAAAGTCGAGAGCAGGCCTTTATTTGCGCAACAATTGGTCTCAGATGTCCCCCAATAAGAAAATGTATTTACAAAAAAAAAAAAAAAAGTAAGCAAAAAGTAAGTGCTCATATTTTTTAAAACATTTTGTAACTGAAACTATATATTTGCGACCAATAATTGCGGAGATAAAGGTATTCTCGTGACTATGCTTTGCACCCTGTATTTAAAAAAAAAAAAAAAAAAAAAAAAAAAAAAAAAAAATTAGTATAAATGAATTTTTAATCTTAGTTAAAGCCAAGCAGCAGATATAAGATCACTGAAACCACATAGAACAATGAGAAGGAAATTACAAGAAATTTAAATAACCTGGGGAGACTAATTGTGATTTATTGAAGCATTTATTATTTATTTATTTATTTTTATTTTATTTAACTTCAGTCTAATCATAAATTTATTCCTATATTGTAAGTTGCAATTTTAATAATTTTGCCGTTGCTAAAAACCACATGAAACTCAAATCAAAAGATACAAACAAGCAACGAGTAAATAAAAAATTAAGACATCATTTTGAAAAAAAATTTTTTAAGGAAAAGCTTAGAACCGTAGAAAAAAAAACTCGTCAGGGTTACCTTTTTCGTCGTTGAGCACCAATGTACGATTTCGTTCGTTAGCAGCTATAATAGCAAATTGCTAGCGGGCACCCTATCGTACAAGAAATTAATTGAAGTTAAAAATGAAGAATAAATTGGAATAAATTATTTAGTTCAAGGAATCAGAGAATCAAACAGAAAACAACCATGAAAAACAAACATTAATCATAGGATGACGCATTCGGAATCACAAGGATTAAAACAAGCAAAGTAATTCAAGAGTTTAGTTGTACATAGCAGATGAAGAATAATGATACAACACAGCAACGGGGATATAAATTACTTTTTTTTTTAATTCAAATAATGTTTGAGAAAATTTAGCATACTTACTATTCCTTTAATTTCAACGTATATGTATGAAAAATTCCATATTTTATGACAGTAATTCCCAAAAAGTGTCATAACGTCTCTATATCCCTTAAAAAATTCCTTCAATTTTTGCATTTTTAAAAAAATTCTTTTTTCCCCTAATCTGAAGATAATGACGTTATAGTATTAATTACGAAACTTTGAATAAACACCATAAAATGCAAGAACTCGCGACTGCTACAAACAAAGGACGGCTGCTATAAACAAAGCGGCAACGCATTCAACACACTCAACGTGCTTGTTTGCAGTTCTCGCGCCTACATTGCTCGCCTGATGAAGGGTTGTGTCTTCTTTTGACGCGAAACAGTTGGTGCGAGTTCTTGCATTTCATTGTGTTTATTCAAAATTTTTTAATTAATACTATAACTTCATTATCTTCAGATTAGGGGAAAAAGAAATTTTTAAAAAATGCAAAGATTTAAGAAATTTTTTAAGGGATAAAAAGACGTTATGACATTTTGTGGGGAAAACTGTCATAGAATATGGAATTTTTCCTGCATATACGTTTAAAGGAATAGCAAGTATGTTAAAATTTCTCAAACATTATTTGAATTGAAAAAAAAAAAAAAAGTAATTCATATGTGTTGTCATCACGTTCATGTGTTGTATCATTATTCGTCATCAGCTATGTACATTTTACTTCTAAACGCCCGTACTGAGGGGATTTTTTATAATGACGTCACTTTTTTTTTTTTTTTTTTTTTTTTTACTACACTATTTTAGAACGTTTACAGTACGTTTTCTAGAACGTTCTGAAAATGTGTATAACGTTTTGAAAACATTCTAAAAACGTTTAGAACGTTCTGAGACCGTATACGTAGAACGTTTCTATAACACCGATGGTGATTACTACACGTTCATTGAACGTTCTCTGAACCGTACTATTGTACATCTTCAAGATGGACAAATAGACGTCTATAACACGTTCAAAGTGAACGTTCTTAGAACGTGTTTGCAGAACAATTTTTGAACGTTCAGAGAACGTTTCTGTGCTGCTTGGGTGGCAGATAAAAAGATGAAATGATCGATAAATGATCACAGCTAAGAAAATCATTTATTGTTACTATGAGCAATCCCACTTCTTGGCTGTTTAATTGCATTGTCAGTTGTGTACACATTTCAGATTTGAAATGGATTTTCTAAAATGGTACCATGCGGTTAAATCGCGGAAACATTTAATGCATGACCATATTTTACAAATTATTCGACTTTTACAAAAACAAGCGCAACCGTGAATTGAGAAAATATTTTGCCACGATTGGTGCTTTATGCGGATTATAGCACTAAATAAAGATAAATTATTTCAACAGATAAAAGCATAACGTAGAATAAAATGGTTGTATCAAAATGTTGGTACAAATATTATAAAACATTTTGAAAGAATTAATAGATTATGTAAATACATGAATGTTACGTTAGCTAAGAGAGGGAATGCATGGCTGCGAACTGCACTCTACGTTAAGAAAAGCGTGTATCTGGCAATCTTTGTGGAAGGTTTTCTTAACACGTGCGATAAAAAAAAAGAAAAAAAAAAGAATCGATTGTAATAACTCCACTGTGTTTCGTTTGCCCTGTGGATGCCTTAATAAACAGCAAGTAAGAATTAAACACCGAAAGAAATTTACTGGAGTACAAATGCAGTATGTTGTTCATCTATCACTTCGAAACAGAAATTTAACATCGTGTCTCAGGGCTGCATTAGAAACGGTGTGTGGAGTGAATGTTAGCAGTTAGCAGTACTGCTCAAAGACGTTTTATTTCAAAGGGACACTTGAGACTCCGCTCACGGAAGAAACCTCTACTTCTTTTCTTGTGAAAATAAGAACTGTTATATTCTCAGATGAATCAAAATTAAACTTCAATTGTTCGACTGGTCGACATGTAGTCTGCTGTAAAACTAATGAAGATTTGAGCTCTGACTGCATTTTGCCTAGAAGAAAACAGCCCAATTTACACTGTAAAAAATTCCAGTATCTTTACTCTTATACATCGGATACTTTCCTGGTTTTCATAAGTTTGAGGCAGGTTCCTGAGAATAACAGGTTTTCGTCCATGAAACGTTCCTGATTTCAGGAATGTAGTATTGTTTTGAATGTGTGTATGTTTGATGGTCACTGATATTTTCAAGGAACATTACTGGTAAATACTGGGCACATTAGCTGCCCAAAATTTCCCAGGAAAGTGCCAGATTTTTTTTTTTTTTTTTTTTTTTTTTTTTTTACAGTGTACAGATGGTGTGGAACTGGTTTTATAAAGGATAGACCTGACAAACTCGAATTTGTCAAAGGTATCATGAATGTCCAGTTGTACATATTGCGAAGTATGGATCTATCTCTGAGTGCACTATTCTGGATGATTCAGTGTTGTCATAGTGCCAAATTGACAAGTATCACATGCACGAACAATGCACATCAGTTACACGTGTTTTATTTACTGTTATTATCCTCAAAAATGACAACGAGAGCAAAGCATTAATACAGTCGGTAACAGAAGTGTCCGAACACTAGCAAAAATTCCTATGTAAAAAAAGTACACTTCATGAGGTTTTGTGAAATAAATCCTTGTCGAATCCTGTTCTTAGTCAGTGTAAGACAATGATTCGATAAGGATATAGTTATCAAAACTGTATGAAGTGTACTTTTTTTACATATGAATTTTTGCTAGTGTTCGGACACTTTTGTTACCGACTGTACCTTGATTTGATAATTGTCCGATTTAAATGCGATGAAAACCCTGTGGTACCAAATGGGTTGATAATTATCAAATAGAATTATCGACCTGGATCACTGACGCAACATTGAAAAACACTTATTCCATTTTGGTACTATAAGTTACTCATTGAATGTACCTGAAAATGAATCTTGTCCATACCCACTTGTTGTCCAGCCATCATCAAAGCCAACGCTAGCCCTAATAAATATTAGTTGTAGCCTGTATTATAAAAAATCCTATTTTCACTTGCGACAGCTAAATTCCATATTTCACTATTTATTTAGCTAATACTCAGTTTTGTCTACAAAAGCAAATGAAGTGGACTTTTTTGTCACATTGTTTGTTTAAAGAATTTGTTTTTTGTTTCACTATATGAAGTGCAATAAATATGCTTTGCTTGTAGTTCAGATTTTGTAGATATATATATTTTTAATTATTTGCAGTAGTTAGTGACGATTATACGCAGTGTAATTACTGTTTTATGTGCCAAATACTGATTTCTGCATGCGATGCAAATTCTTTTGCACACCACTATAGACATTTCAACTACAGCCGCAGAAATTTTTTTTTTCAACAGGGTATAATCAAAAGATACATAAAGTTTGTCATAGTTGTTTCTCTCAACTATCTTATATTGTGAATATGAAATGTTTGTGTCAAGTGGAACTGAAATGCTGTTTTGAAATTAACCCTTATACCGGAACATCGGTCTCTGAGACCGCTAAAAGTTAGGCTTAGTGTAGGGACTTGCGGAAGCATATTCCTAGAATAGAGTACCGGCACGTTTGGCGATAAATGTGGAAGACGCCAAATCTATCTAACTGCAGCATTAGTGCGACGTAAAATACCTCAACCTGTAGAGGATGGCATATCTCAGAACAACCCTAGGGATGAGTCCCGGACCGTTGCCAATTGTCCACAGCGTGGCACTAGTACAACGTAAAATCTGTTCAAACAAGGAAGCTACCCTTTATGGTTGGAAGAGTGAGCAGGGCCCGGAGCCGCTTTGTGTCGACGGTTGTTTGGTTGGTTGGATGGGTTTTACGTCGCACTAGTGCTGCGCAATGGGCAATCCCCTTAATGTTGAAAAAAAAAAAAAACACTTGTAAAATGTTATGAGGATATTAGCAATCTTAATTTTTGAGCGCTAACAGACACATTACGTAGAAATGCCAATAATTGCAAATTCTTTATAACAGTTTTGTTTTTTAAGTTTGATTGCTTTTCTTAGTACAGTCGGTAACAAAAATCTCCGAACACTAGCAAAAATTCCTATGTAAAAAAAGTACACTTAATACAGTTTTGTTAAATAAATCGTTGTCGAATCCTATTCTTAGTCAGTCTGAAAACAGGATTCATTTAAAAAAAACTGTATTAAGTGTATTTTTTTTATATAGAAATTTTTGCTAGTGTTCGGAGACTTTTGTTGCCGACTGTATAATAGCAAACTTCCCCGACAGGTGATGTTATTCAGTGGGGAAATATGCTTCCACAATTGATGATTATTTAAATTCCATTTTCACATTTAGAAAATTTCACAACCATTAAATTTGCACTCATTTTCTAAAAAAGTTTAATTATTTTTATTTTTTAAATTTTATTTTTGAATAATAAAAAAATAATAATAAATAAAAAAATAAACTGCTTTTTTTTTTTTTTTTTTTTTTTTTTGGGGGGGGGGGGGGGGGGTCCTAGAAAATAAAATGGGGAAAACCAATTTTCGGAAAAAGAATATTAGGTAATGGGTACTGTGGAAACAGATATCCTCACAGAATAACATTGCTTTTGACTGCTGGCAAAAGTACAGTCGGTAACAAAAGTGTCCGAACACTAGCAAAAATTCCTATATAAAAAAAGTACATTTAATACTGTTTTGCTAAATAAATCCTTGTCGAATCGTGTTCTTAGTCAGTCTAAGAACAGGGTTCGACAAGGCTTTATTTAGCAAAACTGTATTAAGCGTATTTTTTTTTGCATAGGAATTTTTGCTAGTGTTCGGACACTTTTGTTACCGACTGTACATTCGGCAGCAAAAGTATTCGAGCACTAACAAAAATTCCTATGTATAAAAAGGACGCTTAATACAGTTTTGTTAAATAAATCCTTGTCGAATCCTGTTCTTACTGACAAACTGCGAAAAGTGGTGACTGTCCCCAATAAATTGAGACATTCAGTCACTTTAGTTAACTACCTAATTTCAGGACATTTGGTCACCCTAGTTTAAATATCACATGATAGCTACGTAATGAGCAATTTGTGGAAGTCTAGAATCCACCCCTACAAGTGGTCCAGGACGAGGCATATCATTACTATTGGGTATACCAGCAAAAGTATCCGAGCACTAGCAATAATCCCTCTCAACAGAAAAGTACACTTAATACTGCTTTGTTAAATAAACCCTGTCGAGTCATGTTCTTAGTCAGTCTAACAACATGATTCGACAAGGATTTATTTAACAAAACAGTGTTAAGTGTAATTTTTTGGCATCAGAATTATTGGCTAGTGCTCGGATACTTTTGCTGCCGGTTGTACAAGAAAGCTCAGCAATCACTTAGATACACGAATGTACAGTCGGTAACAACGAACACTAGCAAAAATTCTTATGTAAAAAAAGTACACTTCATACGGTTTTGTTAAATAAATCCTTATCGAATCATGTTCTTACACTGACTAAGAACAGGATTCGATAAGGATTTATTTAACAAAACCATATGAAGTGTATATTTTTTACATAGGAATTTTCGCTAGTGTTCGGACACTTTTGTTACCGACTGTACTCTTTGCACACATGAAAAAAAAAAAATGACTGGGTACTCCTCATTGAGCAGATATACTAGTAGAGTACTGATTCCCTATATTGTCTATGGAGAAAAATTCCCGGAACATCACTACGATTTTTAAGCCTTCTTTTGGTAATAATCGCTTTCTTGGCAACTGGTTCTTGGGAATTTGCATGTTTTAAATGGTTTGTTCCTCTTACCATCAAAACTCCAAACAAAAGTCCCTCTGGGGGTCACGGAAGCGGGAGAGCTATCCCTTCCGTGGAGGATCAAAATTGTGATGGCATGTCTCCGGACCACCTCTAGAGTTGTGTCCCAGACCGTCGCCAATTGTACATCTGCGCAGCACTAGTGCGACTTAAAACCCAACCATCCATCCATCCAAAAAAAAGTCAAACGGAGCAGCTTTTAAACAATAACAAGGGTTAGGTTACTTGCTTTCCATTTCAGCTAGTGTAGGTTTTGGTGTATGTTTAATTTACACCCAATCGAAATACAAAACAGCGATAACAAAGGTGGAGGAAACTTGCCTTGGTGGAATTTTCATGTTGGTTTGGTGGATGATTTGACTGAATGGTGGAGATCTGATGTTGGAAAGCAAAAAGGTTACTAGTCCGGGGTCTACTCTAATATCTTGTCGATGGTACCGCTTGTAAATGCATCTCAAACTGCACGAAATTCGGTAACTCAATAGTCGAAACAGGGTGACAAAATTTTTTCGAATCCGAACGCAGACTCATTTTCTGCAGTTCGAAAAATAATAAGAAATTGTTTATTTATAACTTTTTATTAGTATGGTTATTTAGAATTCAAAAATCAACGCCGTAATTACATTCTTTTAATATGCTTTGTATTTATAAAAGTATTCTAAACTGGTCACTATAATCATATTAAAAAAGAATAATTTCAGAAACCTGATGATTCAGTCATATAATATACCAAATTATAGCTCTGGGGGTCACCTAATTGGGCAGGATCAAAATTATGATGGCACGTCTCCGGACCATCCTTAGGGGTGCGCCCCAGACCGTCGCCAATTACCCATTGCGCAGTACTAATGCGGCATTAAATCCAATCAACCATATGATACCCTGTCGTCCCTATAATACGTCATGATTGAGAAAGTAAGGTTATGGCTGCAAGAATTCATATTTTATCGCCACGAAATTTCGCGAAATACATTCAGTACCTTTTTCTAAAAATAGCGGTCTCTGAGACCGATGTTCCCGATAAGCATGATGAAAACATGTTCCGGGCAAAGGGTTAAGTTAACCAACCAATACCTTATACGAAAATTCTCGAAATACTGCTAAATAGACAATAAACGATAAACAAAAAAAAATCTTTCTGTATTTAAGAAAATATGTAGAGTTATGTCACAAAACATTTAGGAATAACATCAGATTTACTTTAAACTACTTTCAATTTTTAATGCATTATCATACGAAAAATAAATAAATTAAAAAAAAGGTTATATAGATGTAGCAAATAGTTTTTTTTTTTTAAGATGGGCATGTTTTTGAAAACTATTTCCGCATACTTTTGAACACTGCTGTTTTAAAAAGTAACCGTCAAAGGGATACATTTTTTCATTTCATTTCATTTTATTATTTATTCATTTACTTTTTAATAGATACTAATTTCGTCTCACTAGAAATAATCATTACAAATTGAACTATTGCAAATGATTTGAAACAGGAAATACCTTAGGAAGAATAAAAGCACCGAATGCATTGTGTTTTAAAAAAGAGTAAGTAACGCATAACTCTACATTTTTAGTTTTTGAATAATTTTTTACCTCTCTTTAAATGGCTCATGTCTTTACCAGACATTAATCTTTTCTGAATATGTTTTGAAATCTCCATGTCCCCTTGATAGAGGACCTGATTAAACTGTGGTTTAAAAAACTTGAGCTAACGCAACTTGAAACGTGAAGGAACAGGGTAATCTGACATATGTCTGTTACAGAACAAAGACAAACTGAATGAAAAGCTAGAGGGCAAAGAAAAGTGCTATTTGATTCTTGTAGATACAGGCTTTCGTTAGCATATTTATACAAGGTATTGACTGAAGAATCCTGCCTTAAGAAGAAATTATAAAGAGGGATATCTCATGGACTGTCTATTTCAATATTCTTCTTGAACTGTGATTATAGTATTTATTACTGACAATGTGTCGATATTCACTTCAATACAGAAAAAAAAATGAGTTACTGTGAAAAGTTCAAATCACTATTCTGACAATAATTCAACTATGTGAATATGATTTTTTTTTAGTTAGAGTGCTATTTGGTCAAAACATTATTTATGTATTAAATGTGTACATGTATAATGCATAATGTATATTTGTTTTTTAAGTTCAATGCTTAATGTTACAAATTTATAAGTATGTTTTTTTTAAGATGAAACAGAAAAATACTTTGTTTTGTTGCTTTCGTATTTTTACTGTCGCAAAAAGTAACTTTTGCTGCCAAAGTTGAAAGTCTTTGATATTGCATCAACAAAGAGTACTATTAATAAACGTGAAAATCACTGAAAAAACACTTGAGGAATTTTTTTGGTGATCTTGACGAAAAGTTACTAGTTTCAGAAATTTTAGTTTTCAAGCTCTGTATCTAATGTTTAAAAAATGATCCTGGAATATTGGCATGATTAATTATCTTAGGTGATATCACAAAGCAATCCATTTAAAAGACGTGAGTTAGACGTCTTTAGTCCCGTGAATAGCCTCTGAACTCAAACGTGTGAGATTTTTTAGGTTTGCGTTTAAAAATTTGTTCCGTTGAATTATGTTGTATTCCGCTACGATATATACACTGAACGGTCACTTTATCATGACCACCTCGCACAGTTCGCATCGACTTTCGGCTTCCACAGACTCTACGAATCATGATAAGGAACGCAAAGTATTCAGGATGATTTCAAATAACTCTTGGGTTAAGATCTGCTTCAATCTGCTGCACTGTTATTGTTCTGCTTTCTGTTACAATGCAGAATATGTTCCGTTCCGCATCATGATTAATAACACTGCTCGGCATGAAAATTGCTTCTGACACTATTTCAGCATATTCTTATGTAAAATGACCTCCTGAATTCGAATATGACTCTCATTTTGCCCTATCGCCCACCGTTTTTTAAGAATGGCCCCGTATCTTTATCATTTTTCGGTGATTTTATGGCTATAAATTTGATTTTTAGGAGGGGGGGGGGGAGGATTCTTTTAACTGTTAAATATCTTCTGAGGGGCAACAGAGTTGGAAAATTCTAAAACATAGAATTGCGACAACGGATTTTTTTTTTTTTTTTTTTTTTTTTTGGGGGGGGGGGGGGAAGGGGGAGTTTTGCCACAGAAATTATGCATTACATATCTTAGATATATTTTTATCTGTTATTAATGTCATTTATTAAGCTTTATATATTTTTGTTTTTAGGTGTTAAATTAATTATTTTTCATTCTTCAAATCAAATTCATAGTCATAAAATTATCGAACAGGGGAAAAAATTGAGGGAGGGAGTGGTGTATCTAAAAAACGGTGGGTGACTGGGTAAAATGGGAGTCATATTCGGATTCAGGAGGTCGTTTTACATAAGAATCAGTAAGAATCGTATCAGATCTCGAAAAAAAGTTTTTTTGCAGAGTAGTGTAATTCGCTGATGACTACAATTTACCCATTCAAAATCTAAGTCTTTTGCCTGACATTCTACGTCTTGATACACACTCAGTGCAATTTCTTAGAAACATTTCACAAATGTAGCAGTTTCGCTAATACTTGTTCCTGCCTTCTTCCTGTTAACCGCACTTGCACAGCTCGTCAAATCATATTTTCTCCCTATGTATATTCACCGTAATTTCCAGCGTACAATCTGCGGGTTAGATAAATCAATTTTACACCAGAAATTAAAAAAAAAAAAAAGAAAAAGAAAAAGCTATTTTTATATGCAGAAATAATTCGTACAACTATAACATCTATGACGTTGTTTAGCAGAGCCAGGTTCTGTTTTCAAAAAGGCCGGATCGTATACATGAAGAAAATAATGTAGAAGACCTTAAGTCTGAATAAACAGCACATAATCCATCTTTAATAAGTATTTATTGATATATTAGTTCGACTAATTATATCCATTAGCACAAAATAATTTGTTTTCCCATCAATCTGTATATGCAAAGATACAACAAAGTTCCACCGCAGTTATTTAGACAGAGATTGAGGAGGAGACCAATAAAATCGCGTATTTTACAAACGGAGTCAAAAGCGAAAATCTTGAGATCTGCCAGTCTCAGAGGCCAAAAAGAGCTAACCGAAAAGTTGGCATCGTTAAAATTCAGGCAAAAGAATGCCAAGCTATTTCTTTGTCTTTATAATATTTTAATACAAACTTTTTGAATATAAAATGTCGTCACTAAAATCCGATCGACTTGGCATTAAAAAGCTGCGCCAGGTGTCAGTCAAAGTAACGGGGTTTTCAGAGGCGCCATGCAGACGAGATACATCCATTAAAAATCTATTTTTAGAACTATAATGATCTGCTCGAAAAGTAATAATAGCTTTTAATGTAAACACAAGCATAATAAATATTAACTGAAATGACTATTTTTGTGTTATTAATAGATACATATGCTAGAAATACGCTGGTAACTGCTTTTGAGTTACATTCTCAAAATAAATAATTATAGCTAAAATGATTTAATTCTTTCGGGGAATAAGTATAAACAAAATTACTTTTCAAAAACCCCGATATAAAAATTGCTTTATTTTATTCGGAGAACAATGTGCTTGTAACAATTGAAAGACAAAGAAACGCTATTAAATGAAACATTTTTGATTTGAAAAGAAAACGGGAAATTCTATATAATTAATTAATTGAATTACTTAAATTTAAAAAGATTTTTTTATTATCTATATTTATCCCTATTTTTGTTATTTATAAAATTTGAATAAATAAATAAATTTTTAAAGAACATATGTGTGAACACTCACACAACATCGTTAATTAATTATTTTTTTCTGGTGTAAAACTGCTTTCACTGATCTGCAGATTATACGTCGAAAATTACGGTATGTTATTCAAGTTCATTTTGAGATGTTTCCTATTGGTAAATAACACCTTTGATTTGTGTACAGGGACACTAGAAAAAA
The DNA here is from genome assembly GCA_963930645.1 of Salticus scenicus. Lineage (NCBI taxonomy): Eukaryota > Metazoa > Arthropoda > Arachnida > Araneae > Salticidae > Salticus > Salticus scenicus. Next base: position 282,597 of record CAWVNO010000109.1, on the reverse strand, counting down.
ATGCCAATGTACATACTTTTTATGAAAGGCATTTTTATGTATCATTTTTAAATAACTTTATATTGCACAAATCATAATGAAATTGATATTTGTTATTCATATGATAAAAAAATGTTTTTTATAGAATATGGTATGTTCATCGTCAAGAATTATACGGCTACACTAAATTATTGAGATACATTAAGGGATACAACTGGAAATTGCATTTCCGATTGTATTGTTTTTTACACTTTTCATCAATTTTTAGAGTGATTATTAATTCAATTAAATTATCTGTCTGTCTTTCTGTCGGTCTGTTGTTGTTCTATTGTTTGTTGCACTTATTTTGCTAAAAGGATTTGACATAGATGCACTTTCTGACGATGCAAAAATTTCTAATATTTTCATGAAGCGATGTATTGATAAAATGGTGAAGAATGATCAAGCTAATTAAAACTGCTGGTCGTAGATATTGCACTGTGAACACAATTCACCCAGGAATCAGGTGCTGACTTTTAAATGCTTTATTTATCTTTAAATTCGTGACAAAAATCTTTGTGATTAAATATTTTAATACTATAGAGTTACAGCAGAAAATCTTTTTGAAAACATAAAGATAAAAATATTCATTTACGAATAAATGGATGAAAGGACATAATGGATGGATGAATGAATGGACGAATGGACACGGGGAGTATTATAGAAAAAAGCACAGTCCTTCTAATCCAAGAGCAGCGGCAAAAGTGAAAAAAGTTTGGTTGCTTAACTTCACATCAAAACCACAAGATCTGTCGCCAAACTTCATTTTCACAGACAGAAAGAACAACACCTACTTTTTTCAGTTGCGGATAAATCAGTATATCTTTTAAAAATATATTAGCGATTCTTTTCTTAGCCAAAAAACCGTTATCAATTCGTGAGAAGATTGGAAAAAGTACGTTAACACTCAACCAAAAAAATTTACGGCTAAATCCTTATTCTCATTGTTTAGCCGATACAAAGTAATACATTATTTCTCTTTAAAGAGCGGATGCGTCTGTTCTGTGTTCAAAACTGACACATCAGGCAATATTTTATTCTATTTTATTTTACTGAGATGAAAAGATTTGCCCTCCACAGAACATTATGCGATTGAAACCACATCTCTTACTTTTATTTTAATGAAAGAAATAGAGAGAGAATAGCTTTGCTCCTTTGCAAGAAGCAAAAACTGCATATATTAGCTCTCTTCGAATAAATGGATGAAAGGACATATGGGTGGACGAATGGACACGCGGAGTATTAGAGAAAAAAGCACAGTTCTTCTAATCCAAGAGCAGCGGCAAAAGTGAAAAAAGTTTGGCTGCTTAACTTCATCACATCAAAACCACAAGATCTGTCGCCAAACTTCATTCTCACAGACAGAAAGAACAACACCCACTTTTTTCAGTTGCGGATAAATCAGTATATCTTTTAAAAATATATTGGCGATTCTTTTCTTAGCCAAAAAACCGTTATGAATTCGTGAGAAGATTGGAAAAAGTACGTTAACACTCAACCACAAAAATTTACGGTTAAATCCTTGTTCTCATTGTTTAGCCGATACAAAGTAATACATTATTTCTCTTTAAAGAGCGGATGCGTCTGTTCTGTGTTCAAAAGTGACACATCAGGCAATAATTTATTCTATTTTATTTTACTGAGATGAAAAGATTTGCCCTCCACAGAACATTATGCGATTGAAACCCCATCTCTTACTTTTATATTTTATTTATTGAAAGAAATAGAGAGAGAATGGCTTTGCGCCTTTGCAAGAAGCGAAACCGCATATATTAGCTCGCTTTTTATAAAGATAGAAAATGAATTGGAAAAGAATTAAATTTTGAAATTTAATACATAATTTAGAATATGTGATTTTCGATATCACAGTTGTGTAATCACGAATGCAAAGTGCATTGAAAGTTAAACGATGAAACAAATATGTACACGCACAGTTGGAAAGTGTTAATAATCTATGGCAACCACATGATTTTTCATTCTACCTTGCTCTCTAGCAGTAAGATGGCGGTATAAGTTGCATAGAAGTATCAGGGGGGAATAAAAAGTGGCTCTTCAACGTATATAGTGTAACAAGTGCGCTAATTTTGCTCTTGCAAGTTCCTTTTTATAATTTTCTTGAAATAAATATGACGTTGACAAAAATCTTAGAGTTGGTTCTTGTCCTGGATATTTTTAGCTTAGCATGAAAGTAATTTAACATTGTATTTGAATTTTAATAAAGTATGGTTAAAAGAAAAGTCAGTTCAATGCCTTTAAGACAGTTTCTGACAATTCTGATATTAAGTGAACGTCATAATTTGAAAAAAAAAAAAAAAGTATTAAGATATAATCTGGTAGATGTAAAGAAGTAAGCTTATGAACCACGTGTTTACAAATATGGAATAGAAATACGTTTAAATATTGACTTGTAGGTGAAGTGAGAAGTAGGTAGAATCAAACCGAAAAACTACGAGACCGAAGACAACAACGTTAGCGTTCAGCAAAGAGTAGAATATTTGTCATTGTGGAGAAAGGCTTAGAAATAATTCTATAATGTTATGTAACAAATTTTATTTTAAATTTACGTTACGCACAGTACACTTTTGCGATTACATATTTACAAGCATATAGCTAAACTGTAGCTAAAGTTCTTTAAACTTCCCCCAGAAATAGTTTTTTTTTGGGGGGGGTCGATACATACGACCGCTGCTGTCGGCAGTTCAACAGTCTGTCCGTAACGTTCGATTCTTAGTAATTAAACAGGGTCATTAGGGGGCGCTTCCATTATAGCATTGCTGCTGCTACAAAACTGACATCTAGAAAATAAATTGGGGCTTTAGTAAAATTATTTCCATGTGATCCTTACAAATTTTAGTTCCCTTTATTAGCGAGTTCTAGAAACCCCTATCAGAATTCTATAGCATTTTCCTCTATTATCGTGATAAAATTTATTTTAAAACAGAAGAGGCGAGTTTTAGTAACTATAACTTTGGATAATGACCGGATTCTTGGAAATCAAGTGAGAATTTCTCGGAATACAAAGAATTCATAATATTCCTAATATTGTTTTACCATTTACAAAAGTATAGACTAGAAATTATCGATCATTTTGTCTATTCAGTTTGTTTGTTTACCTTATGCGCATAACTGAGAAATCTATATTTCTAGTTTAGAAATTCAGAAAAGGACTCTTTATTCGTTCTAGATTAAAGTAATATGTTTTTTTCTTCAGTGATAAAACGAAAAGATAGCCATGGAAAGCGTTCCGAAGTTGACTTAAAAAGGATTTAGTAATGTAATTTTTAAATGAAAGGAGTTTGATTAAGTAAAATATTATTGGAAAATTATTAAATTTAGAACATCTATTAAAGTCAAAAATACAACTATATGATTCGCTTTATAATTATATATTCTTCTATCACTTTTTTCAATTATTTATTAAAGTGAATAATTGAAGCATGATATTTAAAAACTGAATTTGTAATAAAAACAACTTTTATAATTATCTTGTACATGAAGATCTATCAAGGGAAAGAAAATTAAATAAAATCTTTCATTCATTTAATATTTGTTAGAATAGTCTTTAAATTTTTCTTCTTCTATTTATTTATTTTTTATTTATTTTTACTTTATTTAATCTTTCTTTATTTCTTTATTTGACACTTCTTATGTCATTTCCTTCAGTTACTAAAAGGAGTTCATTCATAAGCTGCAACTGTAACAATAGCTATGGAAAAATGCCAACACATCACACCTAATAGTCTTCGAGCAATAGAGTGTATAAGTTGACAAGTTAATACATCACACGTTCTTCAAAGTTTTCACTTAATTTGCGTTCACTACCAATATTAAATTCTTGTAACAGATTATCACCCAAATTGCATATGATTACAGTTTACCAGTATGTTAATTTTTCATTGCTAATTAACACTTAATTTAATTAATGTGTAAAAATGCTTTGATAACTATGTTAATTTGATATTTAACGATTTGATATTCGAACGATAAATTCTAAAATGATATTTGTTTAACTGTATCGAATGGAACCACACGAAAATTTGAAACAGTTTTTTTTTCAAAAAATGCCTAGTGAATTGATATTAATATCTTACTAAAATCGATTCGATTAAAATATTATTATTTATTTATTTTCTTTATCTAAACTTTCCTAATAATTTTCAATATTTTTATATTGATTATTATAAACAAAAATATAGTAAAATATAAAACTAAAAGCAATTTAAGGATTTATAAAAACATTTTCTTCTTCTTATTGTTATTATTATTATTATTATCTTTAAAAAATTTCATGAGTATGTTTTAGATTATAGTTGTGTTTTCATTTAAAAAGAAAGCTTGTTTGCATTTTAAGGTTATAGCTGAGTTTTTAATTTAAAAATAAAAAATCTCGATCTCATTTTAGATGAAAGCTACATTTTATTCTAAAAATTTGTTCAGTGCATTTTAAATTACAGATGCGTTCTCCTTTTTTCAATTCTTGAGTGCACTTTAGATTACAGCTGCGTTGTTGATTGAAGCTGCCCTTTCTTTTAAAAAACAATCTTGATTATAGTTTAGATTAAAGTAGCATTTATGTATATACATACATAAAAAATAAAAATAAAATTAATTACGTTTTACAAGGAGAAGTCACAACATCGAAAATTCAGATCGGGACGAAATTGCGCAGGATTGTAGTATACTATGAGGGTAACAACATATTAAAGCAGTAGGACCCACTATCCACAAAATTTCGAGAAAAAAGCATTTAAAGTTTCAGTAATCTTTAAATACAAGTTATTTCGCAAGCGAGTAAGCGCCTCAGTGGTGTGATTCTAAAGCGCGAGTCTCCCAACCAGATGACTTGGGTTCGAGGCTACCTACGGGACTACTTTTTTTTTTTTTTTTTCCTTTAACTTTTTATGTAATCTTAACTTTTTATTTATTTTACTTTATTTTACAATTCAATTCAAAATTTGAAAATTTTAATAAAAAGTTTTTTAATTTTCTTGAGTATAAAATAACTTTTTCTATTTTTAATATTTATAACTTAAAAATACAATAAATTTATGTAACTTAAAAAATAAATTTTAGTTTTATTTGAACTGTAAAATAAGGTAAAACTAAAGAAACTGTTTTTAAATATTTATCTAAATATTTCATTTAAGTTTCGGTATATTTAATTTTATTAAAAAAAAAAATACAGAGAAATGATAATTTTAATTGCCTATATAATTACTATCCAAATTAAATAATTACTTCTACAGTCAATACAGTTTCTTGAAAAATTATAGTATAGGATTGTGAGGCTATTAAATTATTACAGGTAAAGAAATGTTATCTTTAAATGTAGATTTTAAATGTTAATGAACATCGTTTCTTTTTCGATAACGACTTCCTTTTTTTTTTCTATCCTTCTGTGCACAAAATAAAATTCCACCTGCCCTTTATTATTAACAAGCTAGAAGTGTTTACGTAATTTATACACATCCAAACCAAATCAGGACACAACATATTAAAACAGTAGGACCCACTATTCACAAAATTTCGAGAAAAAAGCATTTAAAGTTTCAGTAATCTTTAAATACAAGTTATTTCACAAGCGAGTAAGCGCCTCAGTGGTGTGATCTTAAAACGCGAGTCTCCCAGCGAGATGACATGGGTTCGAGGCTACCTACTGGACTCTTTTTTTTTTTTTCTTTAACTTTTTATTTATTTTACTTTATTTTACAATTCAATTCAAAATTTGAAAATTTTAATAAAAAATTATTTAATTTTCTTGAGTATAAAATAACTTTTTCTATTTTTAGTATTTATAACTTAAAAATACAATAAATTTCTATAACTTAAAAAATAAAGTTTAGTTTTACAAAACCCTAAATAAGAAACATAAAGAAAAACAGACAAATATTTAAACAATTAAAAAATAAGCAAGCTGTCAACAAAGTGTAAAATAGTTAGCAGGTGTACTTAAATCTTGGTTTGAGCTTCCTGATTGGGTGTAGGTAAGTTCCGGACCAAAAGGGGGGAGTCGAGCAATTCCATGGTTAAATTCCGGACCAACATTTGGTCCGGAATTTACCTATGCTTTTTAGTAAGGATGGAAGAACTTTCTTTTTGATTCGTAAAATGGGAGGGATCAGCCACAAGTTTAAAAGGGGATCTTCGCTTTTTAAATGTTTTGTAGCGTAAGTTTGATACAGTTATTGTACTGTTAGTTTAATACATGCAATAAAATAGTGGTTTCGTAGTTCTATCTTTATTAGTTTCGGAGATATGATTGCTAGAATGTTTCCCACATACATACACACGCTGACCAATTGCCAAAAACTAGTTTTTTGGACTCAGGAAACCTTAAAACATGTAAATATGGTGAAAATTAGATATCAAATTTTTGGAGCGAATACAGTACTTCCATTACCTAAGGTAGTTGGGTAACGGAATAAAAATAGTGATTTATTTTCAGGGGTCGATCCAGGCAAAAATTGGGACCCTTTTGCTGCCCCTTCACAAAATTTAAATCCTTAAAATGGGCCCCTTCACAAAATTAAAGTCCATAAAATGGGTCCCTTCACAAAATTCAAATTCAGAAAATGGGTCCCTTCACAAAATTCAGATTTTTTAAAACAGCCCTTTCACAAAATTTTGTTTTATAAAAGTAATATTTTTGTAAAAGTTTTTCATGTTTACAGTATTATTTTTAATGAGTGTCTATACTTGTTTAATAAAATGCTATTAACATGATATTAGACGGAGTAACTGCTAAAATAAAAGGTTCCTTTTTTTCATTTTTTTTTTTTTTTTCACAAAAATATTTTGATTTCTCACAAAAATAAATAAAAGTTTCACAAAAATAATTTTTTTGTTTTTCACAAAAATGGGCCCCAAAAATTAAAACCTGGATCAACCCCTGATTTTATTATAAAAAACATTACAGAACTGGAATTTAAAAGTAATAAGTACAAAACTTTGAAACAACACCATATAATATAAGACCTGACAACAATTGTTTCAGATCGAAAAAATACACGACCCTTCGTCAGGCGGAAAAAGTAGGCATGAACAAAGTAGGTATTTGTTTATTTTGGCGTTATCGTTATGTTTGCAGAATGTGACTACTTTGTTCGTCTGACGAAGAGTCGTATTTTCTTTCAACCAAAACAATTGTTGCCAGTTCTTGCATTGTATGACGTTGTTTCAAAATTTTGCACTTATTATTTATTTATTTATTTATTACTTTCTCGTACCCATATAAATGAGTAATTTAATTCAAGCCCCGGCCCCCCTTTTTTTTTCAAACTATAATATGTATATATTTATTTAATCTATCTTAACCTTTTAATAAAAGTGTTTGCTATTATATTTGATTTTTTTTTTTTTTTTTTTTAAATATGTTCAGACTAATGTGTATATTTATTTCATTATTTAATCTTAAAAAACACACAGACAAACACACAAAACAACCGTTAAAAATACGATTTTTGGATTTATGGTATCTCAAAACGTGTAATTAAAAGCTAAAACTCCATTTCGAAAATTTGACGTGAAAACAGAAGTTTATCTACTGTCATATGAATAGGAGAAGGTAGTAATATTTAATTTAATTCAAGCTTTTTTTTTCCCCTTTTGAACTATTTATTTATTGATTTAATCTGCTTTTAATAAAAGTGTTTGCTATTATATGATTTTTTTTTTTTTTTTTTTTTTTTTTTTAACTATTTAAAATTTTAAATATGTTCAGACTAATGTGTATATTTATTTCATTATTTAATCTTAAAAAAACACTTAAACCAACCGTCAAAAGCCTGATTTTCGGATTTATGGTATCTCAAAACATGTAACTATGGCTAAAACTCCATTTCGAAAATTTGATGCGAAAACAAAAGTTATCTACTGTCATATGACAGGAGAAGGTAATAATATTTAATTTAATTCAAGCTTTTTTTTTTTTTTTTTTTTTTCTTTACTACATATTTATTTATTTATTTAATTTATCTGAACCTTTTAATGAAAGTGTTTGCCATTATTTATTTATTTATTTTTTTATTTAACTGTTTAAAATTTATTATGTTCAGACAAAAATCAATCAAAAATATGTGTATATTTTAAATATTTGTTTGATGATTTACTCTTTAAAAATGTATTTTATGTTCTTTTGGAAAATTATAGTACTTAGTTTTAATTTTAATGTACAACAGTAATTGGGTAATCTCACTAATATGGATTAGTAATTTTTGAAACTATAATTATGAACACAATACTAAGCAGTATAAATTGTTAAGTCACTTATGACAATCGTTACCGATTTAATTTTTATTTGTGAAACACCCCTCAGTTTACAAGAGTAGAGTGGAAACGCATAGGTAAATTCCGGACCAACGTTTGGTCCGGAACTTACCCATGGGGTTGGTCGTGCGAAAAGCTGCTTAATTAGTCTGGTCCGGAATTTACCTACTCCGGTTACCCTCATAGTATACTACAATCCTGCGCATTTTCGTCCCGATCTGAATTTTCCATGTCGAAACCTCTCCTTGTTAGATTACAATTACGTTTTCTTTTTCTTACTTTTTTTTTTTTTTTTTTTAACTCTGAGAGCATTTTAGGTTACTTTTTGTTTTTAAAAATCTTGAATATGTGCATTTTAGGTTATTATTATTATTATTTTTAAATTTTGAATGTGTGCATTTTAGATTATAGGTGCATTTTCAAATTAAAAACTCTAACTGCATTTTAGATAAAATCTACGTTGACATTTTAAAGCATTTTGAATGTATTTTAAATTAAACCTGCATTTTTATTTATTTATTTATTTTTTAATCTCGTGTGCATTTTAGATTGTAGTTGCATTTTCATTAAAAAAAAAAAAAAAAAAAAAAAAAAAAAAATCTTGAATGCATTTTAAATTATAGTTATGGTTTCCTTTTAAAAAATCGTGAAAGATTTTCGATGCGAGTTCCTTATTTCTTAATAAAAAAAAAAAAAAAAATCTTGGGTACACATTAGATTACGAATGTGTTTCTACTTAAAAGGAACTCCCTTATATATATTTTAGTTAGCTACTGACCTTAATTTTCTGTGTCTGTGAAAAGGGGTATCGTGCGCAATTTTGAAACCGTTTGAACTAGAAACTTGATACCTGAAATAAAAATTCTTCATTCCAGTTCATTTTCAATATGCTGTTAAAAAGTTACTCAATCCTTTCAAGAGGGGTGAAATGAAGATATATAAAGAAGGAATATGTCATGTAATTTGGAAACTTCTAGAGCTAGAAGCATGTTATTCGGAGTGAAGATTAAGTTTATATTCACTACATTATTAAAAATTTATTCAATTTCTTTAAAGGTGTGTGAAATGGGAATAAAACGAGTCTGCCCGCACATAATATGGAAACCGCTAAAGCCTTTCTAATTCTTAAATTTTGCTGTGTACTTTATCATTATACTGAATTTCTTTCTCTCTCTTCCCTTCTCCTCCCTAAAAAAAGCATTTATTTTAATCAAAGTGAAATTAATTCGAATGTTTCCAGTATGAGTTTTTAAGATAATTTGCATAGCTTTTGCCAATATTTTGAATATTTTTTCACATAGGTATTTTTTCACTGGTATTTTTCACATAGTTGGTAAAAATAAGCCTTCTTTCTACTCCATTTTATCAAAAATGAATTTTCGAGGTTGTTAAAAAATTTCTAAATTGAAATTTCGTGGCCTACTGGAGTTGTGCCATGTTCAAATTTGTCACTTGATACAGCTGCTCTAATGCAGACTCGGTGACCTTGCCAACGTATATCACGTGAGAAGTGCCGAGCTGGTTATCAGCCAGGGTAGCTCAGTGGTTAGAGCATCCGCACGTTAAGCGGAAGGCCCGGGCTTCGATTCCCGTCTCTGGTATTTTTCACATAGTTGGCAAAAATCAGCCTTCTACTCCATTCTGTCAAAAATGAATTTTGAATAATATCTGCGAATATAGTCCGTTGGCAATAAAATGAAATCTGCTGAGATGATTGATTTTACTCTCACAATTTATTTATGTATGTATGTATATTTATAATAATATACTTGCATAACTTACATAAACGCATATTAAATTTCTCTCTCGCCTTTTTCTTTTCTTTTCTTTTTCTTTTTAAACTACGCGTATGAAACGTAATATTTGAATGCCAACTAATCAGCATCCGTGCGAATGTGAAATTCTTCTTTAAATCTCTCATTAGAAACAGCCTCACTACCATTCAAGCTACTTAAAAATTCCAATATTCATTCATATTCATTCTCTGATATTTTTCTTTTATTTTTCTCTGAATACTCATACAAAATGATACATTTTTACGACAATTAATCAGTATCAATGAAAATATATGAATTAAAATCCCGCTTTATTCCTTTATGGTACCTGAAACAGAATCTGGGATTAGAGCCAGGAACTTGAAGTCACCTGATTTTCCTCGATCTTTGGAACTGCGTTTCAATTCTGATGTTGATAAAATGGTAGCCAAATAGGTCACGGCAAGTTGGCGGCTCTCTCTGTCTACCAGGTAAGGGGAACGAACGCTTTCGTTCCTCAGGTTACCTCGGAGATGAATGAAACAAGACTCCCTCCGTTTTGTCGAGTCACATCAGATTAGATAACAAATCTTAATTCATACTTTTGTGTGTTTAATCTTTGAAAATTCATGTTGCCATTTCAGAAAAGTTGAATTAAGCAATGGTTACTTCAAATAATTCCGGTGTTAAATAAATGTTACTCAGTTGAACGCTATGCCGGTTATGTTTATTATTTTCTTCTTTATATACATACGAAGAAAGTATTGAATTAATAAATATTTCCAATCGCTGTTTTTTGATGAATTTATAAGTTTTAAGCCTCCAAAGTCAAGTGAGCCAATAATGGACAGTGCTATTCACTACCGGTTTTGATAACATTTTGTGAAACCAGTTCTAGACAACCATAAAAATATGAAATTCTAATAAAAAATATAAAATTTAGCACAATAAATGAATTCCACATACTTACTTTTAATCAAGAAATTAGTTTAAACAAAAAGCAGAGACAGAGCTAACAAACTTTTATTCTTTTTCCTCCCAAAAAAATACAACAAAAAGCAACAAAAGGCCCAAAGTTTCATTTAAACTGATGGCTTGAAGTGTTTGTAACTCAAGACATTAAATAATTACAAGATAAAAAGAACTTTTTATGTATCATGTTTTTAAATTTTCCGTTGAATCATATAAACTTGACACATACAACTACAAATGCATTGTCATCGTGTTCTGACCTATTCTAAAAGTTTCAAATGTCTAGCTAGTCGGGAAGTTAGCTAAAAATCGATTGCAAGTTTTGTACTGGACAAACAAGAAAGCGAGTTGAAAGCGATATAAAAAAAAAAGTTGGTTGAAAAAATAAAATATTAATCCTTTTAGAACAACATACATTATGAACTACATTAGCATTTTATCAATGTGTATAAAATTTTTAAAGTTCTAATGACGGCAATTTTTGTGAGATGCCTAATTTAACTTTTTATATTTGTTTAATGTTCATGTTTAATTAAATGTATTGATTTTTATGTCAAAAAGAAATGAATTCGTAACTTTTTTTTTGGCAACAATTAAATAATAGCTAATATTTAAATGGCTAATTTTAAAGCTATTAGGAGGTTATTATTTTCATATTTTAATTAATTAAAAGAAAACTAATAAAAAATTCGAAAATCGGATTTCGTGGTATTGCGTTGTCATCGTGTTCTGAGCTATTCTGAAAGTTACAAATGTCTAGCTAGTCGGGAAGTTAGTTAAAAAATCGATTGCAAGATTTGTACTGGACAAACAAACAAACAAGAAAGCGAGTTAATAAAAACATGGTAAAATGGAAAATTATAACAGAAATTTCTTGTAAAATTACATCTCATATACAGACATGAATTTCTAAATTTCTTGATTGGTGATATACTTCGCTAATGTTACTCGAACCTATGGATAAATTAGAAAGCTTGTTTTCAGAGTTTAAATTTAAATGTATCCATTACTGGGGATTTACCCTAATTTCTATTCTAAAAAGTCTCTCCGCCTACTATAACGCAACGCAAGTATACATATACAATAAAAATTTATATTAATAAAATCAGGTATTAAAGCATTTCTGGTGTAAATATATTTATTTTTGTTTGACATTTTTTGCTACTAAATTTAAGGGGAAAAAAAAGTTTTTATTAATTCCTTATTGAGTATTGTAATGTAATACTTTACGTACTGAAATCTTAATAGTATTTGTTGGAGAGAAATTGCTATATAGAGATACTCTCCCATCTGTAAGACACATTGCGTTGTTCCTAAAAAAATAATAAGCTAAATGATAATTTAAATTATACTTTAAATAACACCCAAGTTCACTAAATTTTTTTACTGGGTCATAAAATGAAATTTTGAATACTAAAATTTTCTCCTATTTATTGGGTTGTCTTCTTGGAATCATCTATTAGAAACCAATAAAAAAAATATAAGAATAATTTATCTAGAAACCAATAATAATAAAAAAAAACACTAAAAATTTCTAACCAATGATCCTTTATTCATTTTTTATCTTAAACATAAAATTCTTTATCAAAATTAAATATATCCTTTTGTGAGCACTTTAAGCGGGACTCAGCCATTTTTTTTTTTGTTTAGGAGGAAGAATAAATGAAATTTAAAAATTAAATATTTTCTTTTTTAATATAATTTAAAATTAGAGACTCACCCGACGACGAGCGTTCAATATACACTAATGCAGCAATTAGGCATCCAGCATCTTTGGCTCTTTTTTGAGAAGTTTCACTATAATACTCAGGGCATCATCAGTCGAGGTTATGAGAATCCAACCTTTAATTCCGGAAAGCATCTCCCTTTCAGCGTATCGCCTCCTAAGGCTACATTCCTGCGATGATTTCTGCTTCGGCAATCTTACCGGCCGCTTCCCCGGTCTGCATCGACGAGGGTCCAACCGCTGATTCAGGGCTGATGGCTTGTTTTTTTCTTCCAAAAAATTTTTATCATCTGACGATATTTTTTGTATATTTTACTTACAGGCCCATTTTGACTCCGCCTTCTGCCACACATGGGACCTTTCCCCCTTTTTTTAGTGGTCGTTTTTTTTAACCAATGTACCTTCTCTTGATTCCCTCTGCTCTTCTTAGAAAATTTCAGTCCTTGGAAATCTCCTCCATCTCTTTTTTTCTCATTTATGGCTGCTATAAACCACTTTCTTGAGCTTTTGTAGTTTAGTGTCAAATGCTTTCTCCGCTCGTCGCCTGACTGTCTGGTAGATTCATATCAGAGATACATTACAATTCTACCTCCTACGATTTTACAATGATGACCTCCCGCTTTTACATCGCTCATGTTAGAAAAGAAACATTTTTTACTTGCCTATATTTATATACACATCACTTTTTAAATTGTATTATACATACATAAAGTATTTATATATATATATTTAGATTACACACATGTTTGTTTTATATCCTTCTATAAATAAATGTGTAATTTTAATTATACACATTTTTGTTTAATTTTCGTTAATAAATAAATGTGTAATTTTAATTACAACATTTATATCCCCCCTTTCTACAAATATATATATATATATATATATAAGCCTTTGTTACATCATTTTTGACCTATAAAATAAAATACAAAAATACACACAAACAAAATACTAATACTCATATGATACTTAGATATGAAGAAAACAGAATAAGTATTGTCCATTCTTTCAGTCCATAGCACTTTAAATGTTCATTCGTATTTGTTTTCGAAAACAAAAAATTTTAATGTAAGAGTTCACTTCATTTTGTCCTTGTTTTATTTCTCTTTTTATATTACCATTGTATAGAGTCTCATTTTGAAGTATATTTCATTTTTCATCCTTCCGATTCTAAAAAATGTACACATATTTTTGTAATTTTTGTACATTTATGTATGTGTTTGTTGCTTTTGAGCACCTCTATTACTGATAGTTGTTGTTGGGTGAGTCTACTCCAAAAAAAAGAAAATATTTTTCTTTATTTTACAAATGTTTTTCTGAAATTTTTCCTTTTCCAAAAAATTAAAAAAAAAATATATATATATCTATATATATATATCTATACATAAATATAAATAAACAAAATCATAGCATTTCACACACAGTTTATATATATACTATTATGTTATTTTTCTGGATTATTTGCATATTTCAACATTCTGTACAAAACTTTTATTTATTTATTTCTTCGTTCGTTTTATTTTATTTTATACACAGTTTATCTAAAAACTCCTTATCTACTTAATGTTACAGTGTAAAACCCGTGGTTTTTTTTTTTTTTTTTTGTCGTGCTTGGGATTTTTTTTTGTTATTTTTAACCTCTAGTGTTTAAGAAGAAAATTCCTATCCCCGTTTTAGAGCCTTCATCCAATCTCTATCTTACATTCTATTTATTCTCAATGTAATTCACGTTCATTTCTCTATTATTACAGCTGTTATTGATTTATTCTACTCCAATTTCTATGTTTTTCCAGCCAAAATGCAATAATAACTTTATCACTATTATTATTATTATCTGCACACTCGCAACTTGATACATTTTTGTATACATTCTAATGTTAGCTTTATTACAATTCTTATTACTATTAAACTTTTTTATTATTGTTATCAAGGCCACATTCAAAATTCTTCACTGGCAAGGAGAAAAGAACATCTATAGCTTAATAAAGGGGCCCCGCCATAAATATTAATTTCTCTGTTTGAAGACCAGCTTCAAACAGTTACCAGTTAAAATCTGAAGCACCCCTCTATAACAATAAAATTATGTATGTCTCAACTAACCACACTATTTTACTATCTATTATTATTAGTGTTTTTTTTTTTTTTTACCTGTTCTATTATTTGACGTAGATCCTTCCTATATCCTTTAGCTGGTTATTTTAATTTTCTTTTTCTGGTGGTACTTTAAATATTTTTGAAATATGAATTTTTAAACTTCTATTTCCCTCTTTTTCTCGTATCAAGTAATTCGAGTTTCTGAACTTTCTTTCTATAAAAAATGGTCCGTCAAACCTTTTACCCAATTTTCTATTCTTTCTTAGTGATTTAAGATAGACTTCATCACCTATCTCCAATTCCTTATGATTTATACTTTTATTTCTATTGTACTCTTCTGAGATTTTTTTCATATTCAGCAATGCATTTGCTCTCGCCTGATGCATATGCTCTTTTATTTTTGATATATATTGGGAAGGGGTTTCCTTATTTCTGTCATTGCAATCTAGAAATGGAGTTTTTAATTTTCTCCCAAAAAATAACACCGCGGGTTCGTATCCCGTTGCTCGATGTTTCGACATATTATAGTTTAACTTAAAAAAATTTATTCTCGTGTCCCAATCAAAAGTTTCCTGACACATGGCTGAGATGGAATTTTTTAAAATTAAATGTGCTTTCTCAATCGTACCATTACTACTGGGTTTGTAAATGCTCGAATAACGCAATGTTATATTTAGATTCTTAGCGAAGTCTGTAAATTCTTTGCCTCTAAAATAAGGCGCATTGTCTAAATTTATATACTGGCATAGGCCATATTTTCCGAAATATTCTAGCAGCGCATTTATGATGGTAGTTGCATTGGTATTTTTTAGCGGTATTACTTCTAAGAACCTAGAAAATGCACAAATAATTGTTAAATGAAATTTGTTCTGTTTTAGCGTTGGTACTAATTTTCCAACAATATCAATAATTAATGCTTGGCCACATGCATAGTTCTTATTCATTACTTGTAACGGAAGTTTTATTGTTTGATGCGGTTTGTAAGAGTTACATGGAATACATCTCCTACAAAAATATTTTACTGTTTGGTACATCCCAATCCAGTAAAATCTATTTTTAATCATTTGATATGTTTTCTCAAAACCGAAGTGTGGGGAATGCGCGGTATTTATGATTTTCTCTCTTAAACTATGTGGAGCTATTATAATATTTTGCTTATTTTCCGTAGCATTATTTGAATGTTTCAATACTAATAGATCATTTTCTAATAAAGAGTATTTTCTTTTGTATTTATTATTCATCTTTGATTTTAAACATGCTACTATTTTTTGTATTTTGTCGCATTTTTTTTTGTTCATTTAAAATGTTTTCTTCTGACAACTCTTTTTCGGCTTTAAATAAATACATTTCATTCTCTTGATCTTCATGCGTTATGTTTGCTATGTGCCTACTTAAAAAATCACTCGGATTCTGTGATCCTGATATATGTTCTACTGTTATGTCAAATTCTTGGAGATCTAAAAGCCATCTCGAAATTATGTCAGGCTGTTTCTCCAAATTAATAAAATATGTTAACGCCTTCGCATCTGTTAACAAAAATATCTTTTTTCCTAACAGTAAGTTTTTATAATTTAATACTGATTCATGTATTGCTAGTAACTCTTGTTTCATGGCTGGATAATTTTTTTCTGAATTTTTTAATTTCCTACCATAATATTCAATCGGATGCAAGATTCCATTCTCTTTTTGTGCCAAAATCGCCGATATTGCGTATTTTGAAGCATCCGTGATCAAATAAAATTCTTTGTTAATATCTGGAGCTCTTAGAGTTGGTTCATTTAATAACGCGGTTTGTAAATTTATAAATGCTTTCTCTTGTTCTTCACCCCATTTAAATTTTATGTCTTTTCTTGTAAGTTGTAATAATGGATCTATTATGTCGTTGTAATTTTTTATCAATGTTCTGAAATAGTTCGAAAACCCTAACAGTTGTAAGATACCTTTTTTATTGTTTGGTCTCATTAATTTTTTTACTTTGTTTAAATTTCCCTCCGAAGGTGAATAACCATGTTCATTGATTTTATACCCTAAGAACTCTATCTCATTTTTACATATTTGCATCTTTTGCGGGTCAATAGTTAGATTGTTTTTTATTAAAATGTCTAAAACTTCCTGCATTAATTTTTTCATATCTTCTATTGAGTCTGTTCCTAAAATAATGTCATCGATGAAGTACCCAATTTTATTTTTATCTATGTGACCTAAAATCTTATCCATAAGTTTAGCAAATGTCATAGTTGATATTTTATTACCAAAATTTAATCTGGTTGGCTGATAGCAACCAAATTCCGTAATGAATGCTAATTTTTCTCGGTCTTCTTCTTTTAAATTAATTTGGAAGAATGCCGAGTGAAAGTCCATCACAGTATAGTATTTTTTGCCACTAAGTCTCTGAATTATTTCTTTCGCATCTGGGATGGGATGTGGTGAAACTTCTATGATTTCATTAAGGACCCTGTAATCTACTGCTGCTCTCACTTTAATGTGTTTGGGATAATTTGTTTTTGAGTTACATTTTTTTCTTTACGAAAATTACGGGGGCTGCATAATGCGAGTTTGTTGGTTCAATAATTTTTGCCTCTAATAATTTATTTATCTCCTCTTTCGCAACATCTTTCATATTATAAGCCAATTTATACGGTTTTAATTGAATGGGGTAATTATGAGCTAATTTAAATATTGGTGTAACTAATGATGTTTGCCCTAGTGTCTTGTAATTTTTGGAAAATGCCGCATAATTTTTCATTAATATTTCATGCATTTCTTTTTGTGTTACTGAATCTAAATGACTTAGATTAAAATCTTCCTTTTTTAAGTCAGCTTTTCTCATTTGTTTAACATCTACCATGTTTAAATTGTTAATAATTTCTCTCTTTGGTTTTGTTTTGTCCGTTATTATGAATTGTTGTGTAACTTTCGCCAGTTTCATATTTTTATTCAAAGTAATTTTGTGGTCCTTTGTATTTGAAATTTGAACTTTTAGTTTATTTTCATTATCTATTTTATGTATAGAGCAATTTATGTTTATACCCGAATTATTTCTGTGTGGTTCAAGGAATATTGTTTCGTGTTGGTATATTCTCGGAACTTTTATTTCCGCCCAAACTGTTTGTTTCGGTGCAACATCCATTTTTCTTATTAGTCTTGCAAAGTGATAATTTTGATTTAACGTATCCTGCCTTATAATGTTTTGCTCATTTTTCTCATTTAATTCTATCATTTGTTTACTAGAAGATGCCTCCCAATTTATTAGTTCATTTTCATTATTTTTTGACTTTGTCTGATCTTTTGAGCATTTAAAATACCCATAAATTTTTCCATTTTCTTCCTGTTCCTGATCATGCACTCCTGACTGTGGGAATTGTATTTTGTCCTCCATCTGTGATGGGTGTGTATTTGTTTCTATTGACATGGTATTTATATGATTTGGAATTTCTTGGTTGTTTGGAGATTTATTTAATCCCAATTTCATGTTTTTAAATAGTACATGTCCTGCCTTACAGTCTACTATCATTTTGTTTCTTTTTAGAAAGTCATAACCTAATATTACATTATACTTCTTATCAAAATTAAAGTTCAATATATAAAATACACCTGTCACGAATTTCCCTTTAATTTTGAATGTAATTTTAATGCATTTTTTGAAATTAATTCTCTGATTGTTTAATGTGTGTATGTTTACATTATTTGACAAATACTGAATTTTTATCCCTGTTTCTTTGATTTTTTGAAATATTTTGGGACACATTGCATTTAAAGTTGCGCCTGTATCGATTAAATTTCGTGTAGGTACCCCATTTATATTCAAATCTAAGATGGGTAAGTTACCTATATCATTTTGATCAATATTTGTCAAATATTTAATCTCTTGTGTGTTTTTCCATCTTTTTGTGCACAGATATCGATCTGGTGTATGAATTACATTTGATTTCTTTTTGTTTTTATTATACCTGCGTGAATTGTTATCTTTCTCGGTTCTCTGCCTCTCTACTTTATAATATTTTTCATAATAATTTCTGTATAATTCTTTGTCTGTTTGATTCACATATTTTTTATCGCTATTTTGATGCATTTTTAGTCCCCTGGATATGTTAAGGGATTTACGAGGGACTATGTTATTATTATTTTTACTCTTGGTAAACCCCTCATTTAGTTTCCCGACTGCCTTGGAAACGTTATAGCAGGGCGGTTTGTACCCCTTTGTCTAAAATTTCTATGTGAACTTCTTCTGAAATAATTTCTAGTACCCCTATCGAAATTTCCATAATTTGTACTACTAGATCTATTTTCGTCTGATCTTACGTTTCTAACCCCTGCATTTTCATTCTCTTGTATTATAGGGACTGTATTGTTTACAATATTGGGATTAGTTCTTGAATTGTACCAGCATTGTTCAGTATTATGTGATCTAGTTTTGCAAATTGCACAAAATCTTGTGCTGTCATGTTTTTGTCTCTCTTGACTTTCTGATCTGTTATTTCTTATTTCTAATTCTTCGATTTTTTTTTCTAATTGTTTGATTTGTTCAGTTTGTTTCGATGTTAATTCTAATAATAATGTACACATATCGGTTTCGTTGCTATTTTTTCTCTCTATAGTATTTATTTCCTCCACGTTAAATTGCATTGCATTTTCAATGGTCTTAGCCATTTTTAATGCACTTTCAAAATCTTTTATATCTGCCTTTCTTAACTCAAATGCTATGTCTGCCCTCATGCCTTCAATAAATTTATTTAATTTTAAACTGTTTACAAATTCTTTTGCCCCATCTTTGTTTTCGAATCCAGACCCTTTTAAAAATTCATTTGATTTTTTTATTATTTCTGTTGCATATTCTTCTATAGTTTGTTTTGGTGATTGCCTGATATTCATGAAATCTGCCTGAGCTTTTGAGAAATTTACTTTGCTCTTAAATTTTTCTTTTAATTTAAGTTTGAATTGCTCATACACATTCTCATTTATTAAATCCTCATCCAAGTTTATTTTCTCCTTAGCTTTTCCGCTGATTTTACTTTTTAAAATTAATAATTTAATTCCATCGTCTAATTCTGTCGCATTTGTTAATGTCTCAAATGATTCTAGAAATTTATCTATATTAGCCTGACTGTCCCCACTGAAGTGTGGAAGACCCACTAATAGCGTATCTAATGACACTGTTAATTTTTTCTCCATTTTTATTTTACCCGGTACTACCTTCTCAGAATTTGTTTCCACCGTTTTCTTCTGATTTTGAGTTTTTGTATCACACTTATTCGCAACTTTATTTCTCAATTTATAAGTACTTTTCATTTACATCCCCTACTTTCTAATCTTTACTTTAAATCAACTGTTAAAAAATCATTCTTATATGTATTGACATTAACACAAATTATGCTTGTATACATATATTTACTGACTAGCTAGATTATTCTAGTTCAATTATTATTATTATTCCTTATTTTAGGAAACTATTTACTTTCTTCAAAGTAAAATATTCAAATTTTATATGTATACAGGCATCCAAAATAATATTATCAAACAAACAAAATATTAGATTAATTGTTTTCAAGAAACCTTTCTGAGCAATCTTGCTGTTTATGTGTACATATAAAATATTTCCAGTAATTTTTCAAAATTTTCAACTGTAATTATTTCAAATACACTTCATTTATTTTCATATTCTACTTATCATTATTAATGAAAGTGTAATTTATATCTATATATATATTATATGTACACATTTGCATATCTACTCGTTATATATATTTTTTATCAGTTATTCATATACAAATACAATAACATTATAATGCTATGATTTCCTTTACTTATATCTATCCAATTTTATTTAAGCAACTGCTTAGTATATTTTTATATTATTATTTTGTCTGAGTCCACCTTAAAGTTTTCCTAAATTAGTTTATCTTATTTTATTTATTTTTTTCTTTTTATTATATCATTTTATGACCTCAACTGGATAGGCACCAAATCGCTTTTGGGTTGATTTACAGTGTTGGAGAGAAATTGCTATATAGAGATACTCTCCCATCTGTATGACACATTGCGTTGTTCCTAAAAAAATAATAAGCTAAATGATAATTTAAATTATACTTTAAATAACACCCAAGTTCACTAAATTTTTTTACTGGGTCATAAAATGAAATTTTGAATACTAAAATTTTCTCCTATTTATTGGGTTGTCTTCTTGGAATCATCTATTAGAAACCAATAAAAAAAATATAAGAATAATTTATCTAGAAACCAATAATAATAAAAAAAACACTAAAAATTTCTAACCAATGATCCTTTATTCATTTTTTATCTTAAACATAAAATTCTTTATCAAAATTAAATATATCCTTTTGTGAGCACTTTAAGCGGGACTCAGCCATTTTTTTTTTGTTTAGGAGGAAGAATAAATGAAATTTAAAAATTAAATATTTTCTTTTTTAATATAATTTAAAATTAGAGACTCACCCGACGACGAGCGTTCAATATACACTAATGCAGCAATTAGGCATCCAGCATCTTTGGCTCTTTTTTGAGAAGTTTCACTATAATACTCAGGGCATCATACAACTACAAATGCATTGTCATCGTGTTCTGACCTATTCTAAAAGTTTCAAATGTCTAGCTAGTCGGGAAGTTAGCTAAAAATCGATTGCAAGTTTTGTACTGGACAAACAAGAAAGCGAGTTGAAAGCGATATAAAAAAAAAAGTTGGTTGAAAAAATAAAATATTAATCCTTTTAGAACAACATACATTATGAACTACATTAGCATTTTATCAATGTGTATAAAATTTTTAAAGTTCTAATGACGGCAATTTTTGTGAGATGCCTAATTTAACTTTTTATATTTGTTTAATGTTCATGTTTAATTAAATGTATTGATTTTTATGTCAAAAAGAAATGAATTCGTAACTTTTTTTTTGGCAACAATTAAATAATAGCTAATATTTAAATGGCTAATTTTAAAGCTATTAGGAGGTTATTATTTTCATATTTTAATTAATTAAAAGAAAACTAATAAAAAATTCGAAAATCGGATTTCGTGGTATTGCGTTGTCATCGTGTTCTGAGCTATTCTGAAAGTTACAAATGTCTAGCTAGTCGGGAAGTTAGTTAAAAAATCGATTGCAAGATTTGTACTGGACAAACAAACAAACAAGAAAGCGAGTTAATAAAAACATGGTAAAATGGAAAATTATAACAGAAATTTCTTGTAAAATTACATCTCATATACAGACATGAATTTCTAAATTTCTTGATTGGTGATATACTTCGCTAATGTTACTCGAACCTATGGATAAATTAGAAAGCTTGTTTTCAGAGTTTAAATTTAAATGTATCCATTACTGGGGATTTACCCTAATTTCTATTCTAAAAAGTCTCTCCGCCTACTATAACGCAACGCAAGTATACATATACAATAAAAATTTATATTAATAAAATCAGGTATTAAAGCATTTCTGGTGTAAATATATTTATTTTTGTTTGACATTTTTTGCTACTAAATTTAAGGGGAAAAAAAAGTTTTTATTAATTCCTTATTGAGTATTGTAATGTAATACTTTACGTACTGAAATCTTAATAGTATTTGTTGGAGAGAAATTGCTATATAGAGATACTCTCCCATCTGTAAGACACATTGCGTTGTTCCTAAAAAAATAATAAGCTAAATGATAATTTAAATTATACTTTAAATAACACCCAAGTTCACTAAATTTTTTTACTGGGTCATAAAATGAAATTTTGAATACTAAAATTTTCTCCTATTTATTGGGTTGTCTTCTTGGAATCATCTATTAGAAACCAATAAAAAAAATATAAGAATAATTTATCTAGAAACCAATAATAATAAAAAAAAACACTAAAAATTTCTAACCAATGATCCTTTATTCATTTTTTATCTTAAACATAAAATTCTTTATCAAAATTAAATATATCCTTTTGTGAGCACTTTAAGCGGGACTCAGCCATTTTTTTTTTTGTTTAGGAGGAAGAATAAATGAAATTTAAAAATTAAATATTTTCTTTTTTAATATAATTTAAAATTAGAGACTCACCCGACGACGAGCGTTCAATATACACTAATGCAGCAATTAGGCATCCAGCATCTTTGGCTCTTTTTTGAGAAGTTTCACTATAATACTCAGGGCATCATCAGTCGAGGTTATGAGAATCCAACCTTTAATTCCGGAAAGCATCTCCCTTTCAGCGTATCGCCTCCTAAGGCTACATTCCTGCGATGATTTCTGCTTCGGCAATCTTACCGGCCGCTTCCCCGGTCTGCATCGACGAGGGTCCAACCGCTGATTCAGGGCTGATGGCTTGTTTTTTTCTTCCAAAAAATTTTTATCATCTGACGATATTTTTTGTATATTTTACTTACAGGCCCATTTTGACTCCGCCTTCTGCCACACATGGGACCTTTCCCCCTTTTTTTAGTGGTCGTTTTTTTTAACCAATGTACCTTCTCTTGATTCCCTCTGCTCTTCTTAGAAAATTTCAGTCCTTGGAAATCTCCTCCATCTCTTTTTTTCTCATTTATGGCTGCTATAAACCACTTTCTTGAGCTTTTGTAGTTTAGTGTCAAATGCTTTCTCCGCTCGTCGCCTGACTGTCTGGTAGATTCATATCAGAGATACATTACAATTCTACCTCCTACGATTTTACAATGATGACCTCCCGCTTTTACATCGCTCATGTTAGAAAAGAAACATTTTTTACTTGCCTATATTTATATACACATCACTTTTTAAATTGTATTATACATACATAAAGTATTTATATATATATATTTAGATTACACACATGTTTGTTTTATATCCTTCTATAAATAAATGTGTAATTTTAATTATACACATTTTTGTTTAATTTTCGTTAATAAATAAATGTGTAATTTTAATTACAACAGTATTTCTGTGGAAAAATTGGACAATACTTTTGAATTACTACGCAGAAATCCGCCCTTATCTTCGAGTTACAAGTTTTATTTTTAAACAGACAAATTGATTAGTTTTGTTGTATTCGGTAGATCAAATTTAAATAATAAAAAAATATTCAGTGAAAGTTAAAATTTTACCACGTAGACTTAATTGATTAAATAGTCTAACTTTCAATTTTACATAAAATTAAACAGTATATCTGTATTTATCTAAAAAAAAAAAAAACAAAAAAAAACAAAAAACAAAAAAAGCAGGAAGAAAAAAAAGTTTATGCAAAGTTATAGAAATAATGAAAGTTATTCTAAATCATTGGCCATACAGGAAATTTCACAAAATGCATTTTGTGTGAAATATAAAATTTTCCACGAAAAAAGATTTATATATTAAAGAAAGAGCTAAACCAGAAGAAAAAAAAAATCTGAAGTGACTCCACTTGACTTTCTGAACTAATTAATGGTTGTATAAATAAAGTAAGACAAGTCGTTAAATAAACAAATGTGAAAATTACAATTGGGTGTTTGAATATTTTCTCCACGGTTTAATTTTACGCTATTGCACTTCAAATAATTTGAGCCCATAGATCATAATAATAACGAATATTTCGTTGTGTCCCTGTAAAAATATATAAGTGTCAGATTCACCAAACTCTACATAATTAGTGCGACGGTGATCTATAACATATGAATAAATTTTCTGCTCAATCTATTAATGTGTTTAGACGCAATCTCACTTTTAAAAAGTTGAGCTTAAAATAAGGAATTTTTCTTAGTATCCCTGTAAAAACTATAAGTGTAACTTTTACAGTAGTAACCCTGTAAAAACTATATTCATCAAAATCTATAAAGTTCGTACGACGGTGACTATAACATGTGTATATATTTGCAGCTCAATCGAATAAGGAATTCAAACGTTATCGCACTCTAAAAAAATTATGTCCACAGGCCATAACGATAAAGAATTTTTTTTGTGTCCCCGTAAAAAAAAAAAAAAAAAAAAAAAAGAATGCTAGATTTAACAAAATCAATAGGATTAATGTCCAACTAACATATGCACCAACTTTAAGCTCATTTGAACAAAGCTTTTTAGGCGCTATCGTCTTCATTCACACACATACATACATAGTCGTAAAAATGAACTCAGGGGACCGCGAAACGTATAGAAACAAAAACATCTCAAAGTCGGATTTTTGACATGATTACAATACTTTCCTTACACATGTGAATCGAGAAAGTAAAAAGTATTTAATATCCTTTATTTTTTTAAAATTCAACCTATAAGAAAGATTTTTAAAATTAATTATAGCAATAAAAAGAAGTAAAAATTAACTTATTGCTATTTAAAACCTCAAACCAAATCCACCTAAGAAAATGCAAAACGAAATGACGAGGAAAATGGTCGACAGTATAACAAATCATGCCGATGATACAATTAATCTTTTTTCAAGTTTTACTAATCTGTACATATTGACACGCGAAATGGGAGGACATTTCATTTTACCTTATTTGCATGACAACTCAATTACAACCCCGTGATTTTTTTCAAAACTTGACAAAGATGTTGCGAAAAAAAAAAAAAAAAATCTCTTTAGGAATTCAGTATTCGTAGCTTCTTGATATTACACGCAGATAAATATTTCACTATTTAATATGACAGTTAATTACTTTCCGAATAATGCTGGTAACAGGATACTTTGAATACATTTGCGTGGAATCGAAAGTTAATTAATTTCAAAAATGTTTTTACACTGCCATAAAAAAAAAAAAAAAAAAAAAAAAAAAAAAATACTTACTCTACTTATGGCTGATTACACGAACCAATTCCGGTACTTTTTTAGCTCTAATTTATTTTTTAAAAAGGCAACATTTTCTTTTTGACATTTTATTGTTTTTATTATTATTATTATTTCTTATTATAAAACGATCTAAATTAGAAATGTTGTATTCAATAATTTTTTGAAAAATATTGAGTAAAATATATTTCTTTTCTGAAGATATTGAACCATTATCTACTAAAAAATTTATTTTTTTAAATAATTTATTTGTTTCCTCATCCGCTAATTTTTTTTTTTTTTTTCATTATTATATTAGAAACATTTGTTATATATTTGCTATACAACATATTGTATTAGTAATGAGAAAATATTTTAATAATTTTTGTTACAGCATATACTAATACCACCTATTTTAACGAAAGTACAGTATCCGCCGCTTATTAAATTCACATTCGTCCTGAGCCAAAGTGATTTTGTGAAGTGGCTGATTTTTATATCCGGCGAACGTTCTTGCACACAAGAAAAAGTATTACCTTCCTGAATTCGGAAATAATTTTCAAAAGGTAACGAATAATGAAATTAATAACAAATATTAATTAATTTTTGAAAGATAATTGATTAATTGCTCCTTCTATGTAATAAATTTAACACATCCCAAGTTCCGATGCGCTTTTCTTTGAGGAAAATCATCATTGCTTTTACGCTTTTCTTTTAAATTTAGAATCCTTCCGTTTAAATTTCCTGTTTCTAAGTTATTTAAAAATAAGGATTAGAAACTGTTTTTTAAATATTAAAAATTTAGAAAAAAAAAAAATCACTGGCAAATCAAATAAATTTTGTAACTCATTACTGCGCTTTGAACAATATGCTCCTTAAAATTGATACTGAGGCAAGTGATGGTGCGTGTTCAATATGTAACTATGCTGAAAGTGTAAAATTTTCAATAAAGAGAGATATCAGGGGACTACTGTGTTTTATTTTCCCTTTTAATTAAAAAAAAAAAAAAAAAAAGAAAAGAAAAGAAAATGAAAGAAAGAAAGAAAAGAAAAAACAATGCAAAGCAAAAATTTGTTTAGCGTGCATAAATGACAATCTTGCTGCTGAAGAGATATTTTTGAGTTTATTAACCGGCAATGCTGATTTTATTAAGCAGCGGTTTTAAAATTGTGTATATTGATTTGATTTCGGGCCTGGCAATCTGATAATATTAAGCGGCTGATTTCATTAACCAGTGAATTTATTAAGCGGCGGTTACTGTATTTTAAAATTTAAAAGAAAATACGTTTCCTGGAAAAGGAATAGAGTTTTCAGCTTTCATTCTTAGAAGAAAACCTCAATAAATATAGTTTTCAGAAAAATTCTTGAATACTACTTATTAGCGTACACATGTGTAATTACAGGTCTGCCACAAGCAATTTATTTCTTATTCTTTTCGCACCCCTATTAAAAATAAATAAATAAATAAATAAAATAAATAAATAAATAAAATTTCATACATACTTTTGCACATAAATCAGCCGTTTGTCTGCATAAATTTATTATAAATATTATGTTATGAAAATAGTGGTACGAAAATAATAATAACAATAGTAAAATGTCCCCTGTAGAAGACCAGTTATTAAGTATGGTAATCTAAACGTAATTTATAAATTTAAAGAAACTTTAAAGAGAATATGTTACAACAATATATTATAATTTTCCATTTCTGATTTCAAATAGTTTGGATACATGAAAACGTATTATCAGATTTATGCCAGTAATTACAGCAATCAATTTTCAACCGTATTATTTCTTACAAAGTTTATATTCAAAGCACTTAGGACCTTCACATGTATTTCAGAATCAAACCCTTTACATGTAAAATTAGTGAGAATAGTTTCTCGATATAAGCATTATACCACAAAGTTTAATGATATTAAATTCCAAAAATATCAAAATAATGACATCATAAAACTTATGAAATGTAGAACACAGTTGCATTTTTTTCTTTTAACATTTAATCAGCCCCATTTTATTCAATTGATACCGTGTGTCAGTTTTTTAACTAAAAAAATTCAGCAACACATATCCGCAAAGTCATATATTTTCTATGAATTATGCATTCTAAACTGTATCACTCCATCTAAATAAATAAATAAATAAATAAATAAAAATAAAAATAAATAAATAAATAAATAAATAAATAAATAAATAAAAATAAATAAATAAATAAAACATAAAACATAAAATAAAACATAAAATAAATAAATAAATAAACAATTTCTTATGCGTATCGAAAAGTATATTGAGGACTCTTCAATAATAATAATAATGATAAAAGTAGTGAAGGAATACATAAAACACATTGTGATTTCTAAATTTTCTTAATTCATTAAATTCTTTTTTCATCCAACGTTATGATTTTTCGATCTAAATTTATTTACTTTTAATAACTTTTAAACGCTTTAAGTTCAATAACTGCATTCAGTATAGGTAAGCGTTTAATTTGGTGATATATTTGATATTAACGTTTGTATTATATCAAGTTTTTTTTTTTAAAGCTGAATTTAGGCTTGGAAATTTGATACCCAAAATTTCATTGCTTATGATTCGGATTATTTATTCTTTTTTAAAATTATCATCCTTTTAAGCGCTCATAACAATAATTCGTAGGAATGTCAAACATTGCGAAGTTTTGATAACCATTTACTTATACTCAGGGAAATTTAGCTGAAAAATTTATATTAAACTTTTTCTTCAGATAAAGTTTCTAAAATACATTACATATTTTGAAAGAGAGAAAGAGAGATAAAAACTGAATTAAATAATATCTGTATAATTGACTGTCTTCCCTTTTATCTTTAAAGTGTATTTTTCTTTTTAATTTAAAAACATATTTTAAAATACTTCGGATATATTTTCGCATAAAAAATATTTTAGAGTCAAATTCAAATTCATTTATAAATGACAACAGCTTCTAATTTCGCACTGATAATTTTTTAACGTTACAGAATTAAACATTTCTATGATACACTTTATATTTCTAATTATGGCAAGAAAAAAATTCATCACCTAAAAAACTCTTATAGAGAATGGAGTACAATTTATCCTTCGTTATTTTTAGATGGAGGCCGCAGAGAATTAAAAATTGAAGCTGTAGGAGATTTTTCCAAATTAATGATAATAATAATATTATTTTTTCTTTTCAGATGTTTTCGAACGCATAAATTATTACTTAGCTGTACATTAAAAATATAGAGTATTATATACTGCCCTAAATTAACTAAAAAATTCAATAGTAAAAAGTATGGGCAATAATAATAATAAAAGGTACTAGTGCATACACACATACAGACCAACCGCTAAAAACATGTTTTTTGGATTCAAGGATCGTAAACCGTGTAAATATAATAAAAACACAGTTTCAGAAATTTGACCCAAAAGTATGGTACTTTCTGTACCATATATATGGGTAAGAGAACGTAAAAAATACTGGTGGAAGAATTAGGGAAAAATTACGGAGGAGCAAAAACATGCAAACAGTAAGGTGATAAATTTAAAATCAGAGTCGGAAACAATCTTTGTGAAATTACCAAAATCGAAAATATCTTTTATTTTTTTTTTTATTTTTTTTTTATTTTAGAAGTTGAAAAGATTTGCTGCATTAGACTTTAAATCAGTAAGAACTATTTTTAATCCATTACGTAATATCTTATTAACTTTAGTTTAAGCTTAAACATCCGTTCTTTGTTAGTCATTAACACAATAAATTTAAAGTCAAGGCAAGAATAAAGAAGGTTACATCTCTTGACAAGATGCTAGTTCTTTTATATTTTTTTGCGACACATTGCTTGTGAGACTCGCATAAAAATAGTTAGTAATAGTAATGCGGTAAATTTAAATTCAGGAGCGGAAACAGTCTTTGTGAATCAGCCAAAATTCAACGTTAAAACAAAAGTGTAAATTTATGTTTGTTTATTCTTATTGTTGGCTTTTCAGTTGCCTGAATCATTACTGAATTCATGCAATAGGAAGTTGTTTTGTAAAACAGCCAAATTCAAGTTTATTCAATGAATGTCAATTCCACTATATTAAAAAGTCTTTTATTAATTGAATATAGAATCTACTATGTAAATGTAATACTCAAATTTTAAAAAAAAATAGATAGATCCAACTTTTACTTTTTAAAAGTTTTTTTTTTTTTTTTTTTTTTTTTTTTTTTTAACACTACTTTAGAGTTGCCAACATTTATAATTTATTCCTGAGCATTGTTAATACCCGCCCTTATTTCACACCAGTATTTTTTTGAAAATAAATATTTTCTTATTTATTTGAAGTTTCATATTGGAGAATGTTATTCTAAATAAATTGTGGTGTGAAAAATAGTGTGGTTATCAACAATGCTGGAACTTAAAAAGTTGGTAACTTTGTTACCTGAATTAACTTCGAACCGTAACATATTTGAAATATCAAATATGGTTGTGATTTTACACTTGCTTTCAAAACAACCCGAACAGTTTTTTTTCTTTATAACTTTAATTATCTTGTATTCCAATAAGGAAACCGAGATAGATTTGCATGCTTGAGAAAATGTAAATATTTATTTATTTGAGCATAGGGTAGGTGCTCCAGTAATTGGCATGCTCCAATAATTGACATCTATCCTGAAATAATTAATAAATAAGAAAAATAATAAAATAATATATTTTACATATAAGAATTTTAACATATTATGTCAAACACTGGAGCATAGGGTGCTAATAACTGGTAAAATGAATAACTAGCAGTGTCAAACTCTAGAACATAGGAGGCCAATTACTGATAAAATGAAAAACTGGCAGTGTCAATTACTGGAACATTGAGTGGGTGTCAAATAATAATTCATAAAAAAAAAAAAAAAATAATTGTTATCAAATGTGTATACTGTAACATATATGTGGTTCTGAATGTCTTTTATACCATATGTACTAACTTAAGATTTCTAAAAATATTTTCTGATGACTAGAACATTAAAAGCGTCAGAGATTTCTCTAAAAGTGTCAATCACTGGTGCACTTACCCTATGCCGTTGTATCAGTCTGTTAAATTTAATATGTAGTTTCGTTAAAATGGAGCATACAAAAAAAGTCACAGGTACCTATATTTTGAATACCACTATTTATATTAGTAATTATTTATTTATTTAATTATAAAAATTCGAGAACTAATTAAAGCAAATTTATTATTAAAATATAATGATACTCAAAATATAGAAGACGGCGGCGACCCCTGTATTAAACTACATACAGATTAATGAACATATAGGCATTAAAATCCCACAGAATAAGGATAGAGGATTTTAAAGCAAACTTCTTCAAAATAACTTTTTTGTACGAGCTTGAGATTTTCAAATGGCCCCCAATTTTTTAAAAAATGGCAGATAAACTAACGATCGAACGAGCTCACTTAAGAGGACTCTCTACTTATCGTCCCCGGAAGCCAAAGTCAATGTTATTCTATGGAGAATTTTGCCCCATTATAACTCTTTAACTCATACATATTATTAAATTCCGTTTTCTTATTCAGGAAATTCATAAATATTAAACAATTTATCGCTTTCTAAAGATTATTTTTTTTTATTTTTAATATTTTATTTTAAGGTTGGAAAATATGAATTTTTACAATGTGAAATTTTGCGTTTTTGAGTTTTAAAATGAAATCTTAAAAATGAAATCTTAAAAATTAAAAAAAAATCCCTTTTTAGAAAGAGATAAATTGTTTAATATTTATGAATTTTCTGAATAACAAAACGGAATTAAAAAATATGTATTTGTTAACGAGCTATAATGGGGCAAAATTCCCCATAGAATAACATTGACTTCGGCTTTCGGATACGATAAGTAGAGGTTCCCCTTATGATATTTCTAAGAGAAGTCCACTGAACTGTTTAATTTCGTATCAGCTGACTTAATTTTATGTTCCATAATTTAAAGCCTGAAAAAGCACACAGTTTTAATGAAATTTATTGAAAGCCCCCTATGTCAACAAGTCCTTTCTAATAAAAATAAGGTATTAATTATAATCATTTGTTAAAAAATATAGTAATAATAATAAAAGTAATAATAATGTCGTTGAAAGGAGTATCAGATCTTAACAATTTTTCATTACCACTTTAAAATAATTCTTTAAATGAATAACTGAAAATGTGAGATCATAAATTTTTAGAGGCAATTTTCTTGGCTTGTTTTAGTGTGATAGCTGAATATGGTTAGCGGCAATTGTTTGCATGTGAGCTAAAATTTTGAAGTATTTATTTGTTCTGGAAGAAATTTTCTCTTTTTGTTTTATATTGTGAACCAAACTTGAGCGATCATGGTTTGTTTTCGAATGTAAACTGAAAGTAACCGAGCTTAAATTTATTTTTGTGGTAGTAATTAGGGGCTAAAGGCCATCATCACAACTTCATATTAGTCAGCATTGCAAGTAATTTTGTAAGCCAAACGTTACACATTACAGGACACAGGAGGTTTTGACCATAAATTAAACAGTAAAAATATTTTGAGTTTAAACATTGATCTGAAAATTTGCCATCGCAAAAAATATTAGTTTTCGCAGGAGGGACGGAGATTAATAAAATAAAATGTCTTTAATAATTTTAATAAAAAATCAGGAATGATTTTTTTTTTTTTTTTTTTTTTTTTTTTTTTTTTTGAGAATTAGTACTTTATATGGCAGGCTGTAATATCCGAAATTAGTTTCTACTCGTAACTCATTTTATGCCCGAGGAAAAAAGTTACAGCAAGGTTGTATTTTGACTATTTTAGTAAAAATTTAAGCTTAAAAATTCATCTCAGATGTTGGATATTTCGAAAAAATTAGGCTTTACCAATAACTCGCTCTTCATGGAAGGTGGGGGTAAACATTACAGAAGTAACATACAGTTACGGCGATGCGAATAAAAATCAGAGAACAGTGGATTTCTGTATACAGATATCGATTTAATAGATTGCTATTTTCAGTAAAAATAGATTTTGTTATTCTTCGATTATTTAAAAACATTGCAGAAACAAATTACTTTAAGCATTTCAATGCAACTTTTGTTATAAGGTGAAAAAAGCGCTTTTCATAATAGGAAAAACTCTAGGAGTTTGGCAAATTAAAATATGCCAAACATACATTTCTTTTTTTTTTTTTTTTTTTCCTTTATATGTTTTTTTTTTTTCCTTTTTTTCTTTAGTATATTGCTGTTATTACTGTAGGTTTAAAGTTTTATGCTACTTAATTTTTTACAAATTATTTTTAGATTTTTCTTATACTTTTGGAAATTTTGCACTTAACGAAAAATAGCTTAATCATTTCTTTAACTTACAAAATGAATGCATGAAAATATCACAAAATTTTCAAAGGCCTTCTATCGTAAATTTCTTATGTCATTTTACGTCAATTGATATGAAGACAAAAGACTGTAGATATTTCTAGAATTAACTTTTAAGTGTGAAGGTCAACAGGCCGATAAGATTTTTATAAAGATGTTTTGCAAATGTAAGTTTTGCTTACGCGTGGACAGATTTGTAGTGTTTGCCCTCATTGCCGAGTTCTAAAATGGCTGCTCAAAAATCCGCTGCAGTAAGTAAACTTAATATACCTAATATTAAAATTAATACTTTTTTTCAATTTTTTCAATTTCTTTATTGTTATAACTAATGAAGTATCTAATTTATTATTAAACATGATTTATATATTTTTAAAATTTTGGTTATGATTTCATTACTGATTTATAATAATGAACTTTTAAATTACTTTATATATACAATTAAGATTTTTATTATATTTCATTGTGTTAAAAAAATTATCAAATATTCATTAATAATTCAATAATAATCAAAGTTAAAGCATGTGAAAATAAGTATTTTTGTACATTATTTCGAAATTTGCACATGGGTCAAAAATAAACATTCATAAAATATTGCATTTTTATGTGTGTATCGAGAGGGGATGGAGGAGGAAGGGAGAGGTGTTCGAAAGTAAATCATGCAAAAGTAATCCACGAACTTTAAACAAACAGAACGAAAATATTTCTGAGGCTATTACTCACAGGGAAGAAAGAGTTCTGATTTTTTTGTCACCACTAATTTTCAACAAATATTTCTACTCGATAAAATTATAAAAATTGTATAAGAAATATGATGCAGATTTCTATAGGGAAGTACTGGTGGTAGAAAAAGCGGAATTATTTGATGCCTATACACAGTACATAAAATATTAGATGACGAATGGCAAGTTACAAACGAGATGCTTAATCGTCCTGTGTTTGTCTGTTCTAAACAGGAATTAATATTCAAATAAATTTCTATTATAATTGTAGTATTGTAATATTATGATTCAAAGAAAAAATATAAAATACTAAAATAAAGAAAAAAAGAACGGGCCATTTTTAATTTTTATCCTGTATGGTATGCAAATTTTAATATTAGTCTTAAATAACGGTTAATAGAGATTTCTACGAAAAGAATACTTAATTGCGAATGTAATCCATATTTAAATAACTAAATTTAAAATAAAAAGGGCTAATCTGTAAAACATTGTTTTCACGTTATAATTATTTTTTTCATAAATATTTTCCAAATTTATAGAAATGTTACTGATATTTTTAAAATGTATGTAAATTATTGAGATTCCCCCCCCCCCCCAAGAACAAAAATTTTACGAACAATTAATGATATTTTCTTTTTCAGATCTATACATTTGAAGGACTAATTTCAGCTCCTTTCACAGCATTTACGCCTGAAGGGTAAGTATTTACTTTGTTATAAATAGTCCTTTTAAAAATTTAAAACTTAATTTAGGGTTATCATTAGCCAGAGCTTTAATATGTAAATATGTTGTTATGCAATATATATATCTCTATATATATCCATTAATGACTTTACTATTCTTTATTTTTTTTACTTTTTAATACACATTTTTGATTAGTTAAGTAAATAAATAAATTTACACGTTTATTAAAGATTCATATGAAATTAAATAAGGAAAGAAAAAAGAAAACAATATATTAATAAGGAAGGAAAGAAAAAGAAAGAAAGAACAAAATTAAAACTATGTTAAATTATTACTAAATTATTAACTGTTACTATGATTATTTTAACCCTTATCACTTCAACAGGCAGCAAAGCTGAAATCCCAAATCAGTGTTTTCTTATTTTGAACCGTAAGGTACACATTTTGGCGTTCCTTTAGAACATAAATTTACACAGGGGAACAGTGATTTTGGTACATAACAATTTTGATCCATTTCTAGTTATATTTGGTCAATGATTCCAAAAATATTTTCAATTTTGCCCCGTCAGCTCTATTTTTTGAGTTCATCTACATTATATACCAGTGCAACCATACTGGTAAAAAAATGTGTAAGTTAGTCCAAATGGCTGTGCAGGGGCCTTACCAGCTGAAACGGGCTCTATAGGGGGATTTCAATTTTCCTCATTCTTCTGACTATTCGAGTTTGCCCAAGTATGTATTTATTTATATGTGTATTCTTATATTATTTATATTCATGTATTTTATTTTGATGTATTTGCTTTTGTACTCCATTTATGAATTTAATTGATTTTTATGCTTTGTATTAATTAATTTCGTTTGATGTATGGTCTTGCTCCCCTCTGCGTGAAGTTGGGGGCTAGAAACGTGTTTTTTGACTAAATAGCCAACGTTTCGTTAGAAACTTCTCATATTTCATTCCTTACATGGGGGAGCTCCCCTGAAGAAGGCCCTTATGTGTTTTGGGATTAATTTTCATTTATCCTTGGTTATTTTGCTTATATATATATATATATATATATATATATATATATATATATATATATATATATATATATATATATATATATTATTTCTTTTAAGGAAATGAAAATGCTCAAACTATTTTTCCCCTTAAAGCTTCTTAAAAATGGTTTCTTAAGTTCCTTTCAAATAACAGAAGTGATATTTTTGAGTGATAAATATGGGATTTATAGAAAATAAAAAAATAAAAATTTTAGTCAAAGAATTTCAGTAACAAGATGTGCAGAGTTAATAACACCAAGATTTTAGGAGATAGAGATTTAGATATTATTTTTAGTCATACAAAACGGAATAAGCTTTAAAGAAAAATCCTTGTTACTCAATATGTTGCCATTTTCGTAATATAGTTTGCAAAGTAAATTCTGGAAGCTTTAGTTGTTCTTTTAAAAATAAATAAAGGAAAATGAAGTTAATGTGTAGGAATGCAGGAAGCAATTCTTCTTCTTCTTCTTCTTCTTCTTCTTTTTTTTTTTTTTTTTTTTTTTTTTTTGAATACACAATGCTAATCCATCTATTGCAATCTTTAAATAAATAAACAACAAAAATGACACAGAATTTTTTAGAATATATAATAAATGTGTAAATTAATTCGCAAATTAAAGAAATGAAAATATTAAATAAATAAATAAATAAAAAAGCTGGTGTGTCCCTCTTACGATTTTATCTTACCCTACATTTCAATACTATAAAGATAAATTACATATTAAGTGTTAAGATCAATAGGGTAAGATAATAAAATACTTTAAAAATAATCTAAAATAGGATTAGGAGCAGTTTCATTTGACATATAACCCTGTGCGTGTGTGAGGGGTGGGAGTCTACCCCCTCTCAACCCCCCCTTTTAAGTATAATATCTACATTTTTTTTTTTTTTATATATATATATATTATTAACTTGCGTTTAAATTTCCCCACCTTGATCAAATTTTTAAAGTGGACCCCTCATACGAAGTTTAAAATACCAAGTTTGAATATCCTGCAGCTATTTGTTTTTTAGATATGCGGATAACAGACATACATACAGACCAACCGCTAAAGATTGGACTTTCGTAATCAAGTAACCTCAATACGGGATATTATACAACAAAACAGAATTGGAAATAGAACTTCAAAAATTACTTTGTTTACAGGTATTGGTATGAAAAATTAGTCTTCCTTCCCAGTGTTCGTCCACAAAGTAAAATGTAACAAAGCACTACCATCAATTACATTCTATAGAAAAGAACGTTTAGCTCGATTTTTGGTAGCTCTGGATATTGTCTTTAAACAATATGTATTATAAACAATATTGTGTGCTTAAATCTAGTCTTATATGAATAACATCTAATACAAAATCAATTACAATTTCAGTAATTTCGAAGTATAGCCCCATTATATTTAAATAATTTGAGTACTTTGTAAACGAATGATGAAGGATTTCCATACCACAATCTACACAAAACATGCTTTTATGCATATAAAAAAATTGGTTCATTCCGTTGTGTTAAAAGCAAGCTATAGATGTTACATTTTACTTACCAGAAATTTCCCAACAGACATAACGTATTTGAATTCTCTTGGATGTCCCGGTACACGAACCATTATCTTGATCTCAACGAAAAGTTTGTAAATCCTTATACGATGCACATTTAGAATTTACACGACTTTGGACTTTTTGTTACAATATTTTTTTGAGATATGCTGATAACAGACATACATACAAACAGATGCACATACACACGCACACACACACACACACACACACACACACAGAGAGAGAGAGAGACCAACCTCTAAAAATATTGCTTTCGGATTCACGGGACCTCTAAGCGTGTAAATATAACAAGAACTTTATTTCGAAAATTTGATTCAAAACAATACGTTCTGTATCATATACATGGGTAAGAGAAAGTAATAAACCACAAATTAGATCTAATAATCTGCAATCTTAATGGAATATTCAACTATTGACTACTTTAAAATGTGTAATACTAATTATATATATAGTTGACAAGAAAAAATTAAATATTCATATGAAGGAAACATATTTAATTTTTATACAATTTTATGTGATATATAAATTAGGTGTACTATAAAAACGTGTGTAATTTTTGACGTCACGAATAATCACATTTTTAAGCATTATTATTATTTTTTTCTGTTTTAAGGGTGTAATTTAGAATTTTTTTTAAACAATTTATTTTTCTTTTTAATTATATTTCACATTAAGTATTCAAGTTTCGTATTCAAGTTTCATCGCACATTAGTTTTATCCATGTTGAAGGAAATTTCAAATGGAAAAAATAAAACACTGATTTTTCAAATTCTACATCAAATTTAAGCGCGATTCAATGAACGATGAATCGTTTTCACATTTAGTTTTCCCAAAACGTTATTAATTACTTCAGTCTTAATGACAGCATCGAAGCATTTTTACTTCAATTAACATGCACTAAAAATCTGGTGTATAACAATCACATAACTTTCATTACTCACTACTACACATATTATAAACTCTTTTTAGAGATAGAGTTGTCTGAAGACATAAACACGACCTAACTCATCAGACGTCCAACAACTTTCTTGTAGTAGCAAACTGTCATTTCTGTCGTAAAGACATTTAAAGGAAACCTCACACAGTCAGTTTAAAGAAAATCGGTAGAACCGTTTTCTGAAACACTAATTTCTGAAATCTAAAACTGTCCTATTACATACGAAAGGACATTTAAAGGGGAGTTTATACGACGAGTTTAAAGAAAATGTGTTGGACAGTTTTTTAAAAAACTTACTCGTAAAACTGAAACTGATGTACTTTTCGGCTTATAAATTTTTTTGAAGTAATCAACTAATATATATCAAAGGACATGTAAAAGGGAATTTATAGAGTACTTTTGAAGAGAACTGTTGGAGCCGTTTTTTAAAATACGGGCTTATGGTTCCACTTCCGATTTACCAATTTTTCACAAAAAGTTGGCAAAATCCTCTGTACATCAGACCTGTCTTAATAACGAAATTTCTTCATTTTATTGTGTTTGGTGTTGGCAGGGGTCCCAGCGTTCCTATATTTTTACGATCATTTTATTATACTCTCACCGTGATTTTTAAAATGAAAATTTTCTTGTAGATTTTGATGCTATTTTGACACGAAAAACTTCATGAAAATTTTCGTTTTGAAAATTGTGGTGAGAGTATAATAAAACGATCGCAAAAATATATGAACGCTGGGACCCCTGGTGTTGCGGATATGATTGTCGAAAATTCTCCACTTACATACATCCATACACACACACATATACAAAGTGACCAGTTTCCAAAAATTCTTTTTTGATCTCAGAAGACCTTAAAACATGCAAGTAAGATGAAAATTCAATATCGAGAGTTTTGAAAAAACACAATATTTCCATTACCTATGACTGTCGGGAAATGGAAGTGAAAACTTCATTCAATATGTACAGAAAAAAGCAGAAAAGAATCTCATATTGAATAGTTTAATTCTTACGAAATTTCAACTAACATGCATATAGCAAGAGATAGGAAAATTATTTTCAATGAATAATAAACTCGTTCTTTTAATGACGCGAAAATTTTCAAGAGAAGATTTCTAAAGTTTCAATTAACTGTTAAAGTCTAAGCTTAATCTATGTAGTCAAGTATTCTAATTGTTTTGTTTTCTTTATCAAGGAACTGACAAAGTTATTAAGAAACGCCTACTTAAAACTCGCCCTCCTTTTTAATGAAAGTTGTAAATTACACACATGATGTTCTCTGAAAAACTGCCATTAATTATTTTTATGACAGAAAATAATTTTTACAATTTTCAATGGAATTCATTTGTTTCATAAACGTAATGCAATGATGAACTGTGCTGTCACGTGTGTTTGGATAAATGTGACAGAAATTTCACGCCCCTTTTATTTTCTAAAGAAAATACTATTAATGAGTTTTCTGTATTGGGTGTCTCGGAAGAGAGTAAATAAAATAAAGACTATGAACAATTTCCGTTAAACATTTATTTTTTTTATATTTTAACTGTTGCAATGACGAAAAACGAATCTAAAGGCGTAATTTTGAAAAGCTTTTTGGGATGGTTAAAACTGAGTGCTTTGTCCGTAGGAAAGACAGGGAAAAAAAACTACAGCAGTTCCTGTCTATGTAATGCCTTACTTATCTTCAGTTATTAATATTTATTTATTTTAAAAATCAAGATTTAGTAAAAAAAAAAAAAAAAAAAAATGGCATTCATAATTTTTTTTTCAATCAATTGATGTGTTGGCTTGCTTTGCAGTTGTAGAACTATTGTCTATTATTAAAAGGTATTTAAGAAAATGTAACAAAATTTCGGGAAATTTCCTAATTTTTTTTTATAGCTCCAGAATCCTTTTACTTATACTAATGTAAACATAAGAATAAAACTAATTAATTGATTGGTTGGGTTTTACGTTACACTAGTGCTGAGCTATGGGCAATTGGCGAAGGTTTGGGACACTCCCCAAGGAATGATCCGAAGTCATGCCATCACAGTTTTTATCATCCAAGGAGGCAACAAAAAGCTATTTAGAAACTAAAAGGAATTTGTTTGTTTTTTCATCTTTATTAAAACGTTTTGTAACAAATCAATTCGATCATTTTACTAATATATTATGTAGGTAAATGTTATGTTTCTAACGCCCAATTTCTTTTTTTCTTTTTTTCTGTAACCACCTGACCGCCTTAGGAAAAGGCAAAATTCCAGTGCTGTTTTCACTGCACTGTTTTATAATGTACTAAAATGAAAGTTATATCACCTTGACATTAAAAAATTAACTATGTATTGGATGGTAAACCTCTTAACTATTGTGTATAACCTTCATACGAGCAAACAATTTATAATTAAGTAATTTTAAATTATCAGTGCATTGCAGAAAAAACAATAGCTCAATGAACAGATATATCCGGTCATGGTGGTTAAGATAAAGAAGAACGAAAAATCACGTGGTACGCATTGATTATTAACACTTTCCAAATGTACGTGTTTGTTGTATCGAATAAATTTCAATATTTTTTGGCTAAGTTATCACACAATGAACAGACAGAATGAGTGAAAGGTATGTAGATAGACTAATTGATGTTATAATCACTCTTAATCATTTTTGAAAAGTGTTAAAAATGCTTAACGTAGAAGGAAATGCAGCCTTTAATGTACCTGAATATTTTAGTGTAGCCCTGTAAATATGAAGTTTAACCACATTATATTCTATATAAAATATTATTTTAGCATATTAACAAATGATGTCAATTTCTTATTATTTTTGCAGTAGAAAGTTGCTTAGATGTGATTTATAAAAATGTCTCTCCTAAACCGCAATGCAATGATGCGGTTGTACGTGGGGGGGGGGGGATCCTTGTATACAAACTAGTTGTACTGGACCTATTAATGCCATTTTAAATAGGGAACATTCCTTAATGAACTTGAATAATATACATATTTTTTTTTTATTCTGAAAATATTTACGAAAGCTGGAGGTGGGAAGAAGGACAGATAGACAGATGGACAGTGGGGCAGACAGATCACAAATTCCAATCATATTCGCACTTAAAAGTTGTCAGAACGTGTTAAAAGCGTTTGATGTAAACCACAGTTTGCAATTCCAGCAATTTTCCAATAACAGTCCTTAATGTAACTGAATATCTTTATGTGGCAATGTAAATCTTAATGCTAATCATGCTATATTCTATAGAAAACATTCTTTTGCACATATAAATAACACATTTCAATTTTATTAAAACTTATGTATAGTAAAGTTATTAAAATTTGGTTTATAGAAATACCCCTCATAGAATGCAATGCTTAGAAATACTTTCGGGTATCCTTGTACACAAACCAGTGATAGTATTTGCTCCATTTTCTATAGAAAACATCCGTTAGTGAACTTTGAATAACATATTTCAATTTCATTAAGATTTGAGTAAACTAAAGGTATTAACATATAGTTTACAGAAATACCTGTCATAGAACACAATGCTTTGGAATACTTTCGGTTGTCCCTCTACAGAAACCGGTAGAGGTATTCACTTCATTTTCAATAAGGAACATCCGATAGTGAACTTGAATGACATATATCAGTTTCAAGAAATTGCATGAATGTTTACGGGAGTTAGAGCGCGGACAGTCAGACAAGCGGGCAGACAGACAAACCGAAGTCATTAACACTTTTCAACCTTGTTGGAAAATGTTAAAAAAAATTAACACTATAAATGCTTTACGAAGTCATATATATTTCAGATTTCATATCCGTTTAGAGTAGTGACAGGAGAAAAAAACAATTTTACCTTTGTGCTGAATGAAAAATACAGTACAAATATTAGTAATAAATGAGTTAAAAAAAAAAAAAAAAAAAAACCTAAATTTTAATAAGCTAAGTAAAACTAACTAAAACTAAACAATAATTTTCTGATGTATTTTATTTACGATATTTTGTATTGTTAAATCATGTTAATCAAAAAACCAATTTGAATAATTAATTAATTAGTCACATAGATTATCCATCTGTAATAATTATCAACAAATTATTAACTAGTGCTTTAATGTAACAGCCCAATTGTCATATGAATGCATAATAAATAATAATATACATGTACAATATATTTATTTATTTTTTGTTCTGTTTTGTATTTAGTACTTAAAGGATATTTCTATCCATTATTATTGTTTTATAGTGCCAATGAAAATACCCCCCCCCCCTT
The DNA here is from genome assembly GCA_963930645.1 of Salticus scenicus. Classification (NCBI taxonomy): domain Eukaryota; kingdom Metazoa; phylum Arthropoda; class Arachnida; order Araneae; family Salticidae; genus Salticus; species Salticus scenicus. The sequence continues at coordinate 240,572 of CAWVNO010000109.1, read as the reverse complement.
TTTTTTTAACGCTACATTTTTATGGCATTATGTCTTTATTTTAAAGTCTACGATTTTACAAGTACACTACTATATATTGACACAAAAATAAGATAATTATTTGTATTGCCACAATTCTCTCTGAATATAACCTTTTTTAATGTTAACTAATTAGCATAGTTACCACGCATCCCAAATTATACAACACACATCATATAATGTGTTCTAACACATTTTTGGTGCTTCAAATTGTTTATATTTAAAATAGTATGCTGAACAACAAGTGCAAGATTACTAAAAAAATTATTGAAATTTTTAATTAAATAATTAAATTTCTCCATACTGGCTAAACAAACAAATAATAAGTGATATATAAATAAATAAATGAATAAATGAAACATGTAAGCGTATGTGATATAAAATAATATTTGTAAAATGAACTTAAAAAGTGTTTTCTTTTTCTTGTAAATAACATAAATAAGAAAAGTACGAAGTATGTTATGCTCTTCATTTACAGATGAACTTGCTGCCTTCAGGAGCCAGTTGATTCGCGATTCTGATTGTAGCGAACTTGCGCTATGTGTATGCCTACAATCCGATGTGTTGCTTTAACTTTATCTACATTAAATAATAATAATAATAATAATAATAATAATAATAGAATAAGACGGTAATCACTCAGAGATACTATACTGACATCGTTATTACAAAATATTAACTTGTATTACAAAATATTTATGAATATCTTGCTGTTAGTATATTTTCAACTTCTATAGCAAAAATTTTCGTTTATACGAGCGTTTCATATATATATATATATATATATATCGCCTAAAAAATAAACGCATATATATATATATATATGTGTGTGTGTGTGTGTCAGATAAGACGTGAACTACTCAAACGTTTCCTCATCATCGTTTTATACATGTAGATATATATTGCCTTTAAACCATTACATCATTTTCCCTAGTTTAGGTAAAAGTCTGATACCAAAATATGACGCCAATTTCAAAAATGTTTTTTCACATTCATTTTTTATATGTAAATATACATTGCTTCTTAATCATGACGTCATTATTCATAGGTCTGACAAACATCTATATAATACGAATTTCACAGTTATTTTCGTGTTCTGAGCTTTTCTAAAAGTTTAAAATGGAGTTATTTGATTGTTGAATAATATAAACGCTACCGAAAGCAAAGGGGACCCGAAACAATTGGCTAAAAGTATTTAAAAAATGCATGGTTATCGTGTTTTGAGCTATTCTGAAAGTTTCAAATGTCCAGCTTGTCGGGAAGTTAGTTAAAAATCGATTGCAAGATTTGTACTGGACAAACAAACAAACAAACAAACAAGAATCGGAGTTAATAAAAACATGGTAATATACGAAATGTTATGGCGAATTTTGAATTTCTACAAAAACCAGATTTTTTTTTTAATTTTAATATTTTAAGTTTTACCAGAACTGTTTCATTTTATTCAAAACTTGTATACTTTTACAAAACTATATTTTTTAAACCCTTAGGACAGGAAACTAAATTTTTTTTTATTTATCAATTCCACAAAACTATACCCTTTTTATAATTTTTTAAATGTCAGAAAACTAAATTTTTTTTTTTTATTTACCAATTTTCAAAAAACTATATGTTTCTATAATTTTTTTTTAAAAAGTTACACGAACGGTTTAATTTTATTTAAAAACTTTTATATATATTTTTCGTTTTTTTTTTATTCAAAAATTGGGTGTAATTGCACTTAAGAATTTTCTTAGCTCATTTACGAAAACAAGATAGTCGGTTGGAATGGAATGACCGTTATCCACATATGGTGTTGACAACAGTGTCGCAGAAATTTCCATTTTCTGGGAAAAAACAAGCGCTAGGGAGCTGTAGGAATTTGTTCGTGTGTGGTTAGTACCTCGTTCGCAGGAATTTTTTGTTTTTGGAAACTCAAAAATGCTATCTTGCTAGTAAAAATGGTGGAAGTGGTACGTAATTTGAGAATTTAAAGGGATCTTGGGATTACATAAATTCGCGAATAGTGTCAGGAGAGTTCAGAGTTTAATACTGGAATTTTGTGAGAATCCCAGATGTTTTTTTTTCTTCTCACAAACAGGGCATCTGGCGGGAATTTTTTTTTTATTTTTTGCTTCATGGCATAGGGGTGAGGAATGCTCTGCCTCGTGCCGAGTTAGCCTATCACCGCGTGGGGGAATCACGACTAGGTGTGGTTTTTTTTGAAGGAATGGATTTTCATTGGGTAGTGAATAATTTAGAAATCCCGGCTGGCAACACTAGCTGGAATGCTCTTCGCTTTTTTGGAAAAAAAATTAATTATTCGACGTTAGGACAGCGATGTACCACGACATGTGAAAAGGCCGCTCATAAAAGGAGGGGAGCTCGCGGGCTCCCCAGAATATGGCAGAAGGTTTTGAGTATTCGAGCAGCATGGTCGCCCCTTCGAACTTCTCCCTAAGGTCCGAGGTTAGGCCTAGAAATAGACGTAGCATAGAAGCACTTCCTGTGCGTGGCCGCTAAAAACATTAATCCGGTTAGCATACCCGCTACTAGAATTTGATTAGTGATGTGTCAAAAGCAGTTTCAACTCATCTGTCCGAGAATCTGAGCGGTAATAGGCATCTATCCTGAATACATTTCGCTCAGAGAAAATGGACTTGTGAAAGAATATCCGCCAGTTTATAGACAATCAAAGTTGCGGATGGGTTCAAATTCTAGGGCCCAATTTCAAATGTATGTAGTACCTCAAGAGCTAACGTGGAACTTGACGTTCTCCTTTGTGAGGCCGAAAGGAAATGCTGGTTAAGAATTACCGAAATGCCAAGTGAGGGTTCAAGACATACAGAGAATATAATAATCCTCCTAGTATCCCAGTATCTACTCTCATGTTTGTCGACTACAACCCCCGCATTGAACGAGAGCCACTGCCTAGGACTAGCAGCGTGAAAAGTTCCCCCCCCCCCCTCTTCGGACCACAACTACACGACTGGAAGACTCCTTCTTAATTTGTAAGTTTTATGCTATTTTTTTTAGTATTCTCTACCTTGTTGAATGTTATCCTATAATATAAAATGATTAAATACTAATCCCAGATATGTTGAAGTAATTGAATGGGGTTCAAATATATATATATATATAAAGCAAAAAAAAAAATTTTGTGAAAATTATGGACTATAAATTCTTGTTTTTTTTTTTTTTACCAATAACTGTGTGGTTTGATTTTGTCATTAAGTAAGAGTTATTTCTTAGAAATTATGTAATAAAATTTTATGAATATAATTTATTTTTATTTATTTATTTTATTTATTTTATGTTCTAATACAAAAGAAAAAGGGGTAGAAACCTGATAATAGATAAAGAATTTATGAAGTTAGTAACTTTACAAAAAAAAGTTTTATTTAATACTCAGTGATGGCGGTGTCTCCTTGTTAATTTTGTATATGATTAAGGAATAATTGAGCACATAGTTAAACCCAAAGTAATCGAATAGATCAGAGAAGCTATGATATAGGAATAGTAAAGCTTTAATATAGATTAAATGAAGCTGATAATGATTATCATATATATATTAAAAAAAAAAAAAAAAAAAAAAAAAAAAAAAAAATGTTGGAAAGAAAAATTTATGTGAGTTTTAAACACAAATATGGTCAGGAATCATGGGCAGTGAGTTGGTTCAATCCTCTGATTTGGAATTGTGTTTTGACTGCTAATAGTAATGTAAATAAAAAGAGAAAAGAGTTATGTGTATTATTTAGACTATGATAATAGGTGGTTATAACAAATGAAAATTAAATTTTTGTTGCTTGCAATTCCAGAGGAGGATTGAGCTAACAGTTTCCTTTTTAGGTCCAGATGTATGAAGAAATAAAGTTATTTTTACATTATTTTTCTTTTTATTTAATTTAAGTACTGCCCGATTCCCGTTGATAAGTGAAATACTTGAATTAGAGTTGAAAACAAGGAGGTCTAGATCAAATATAGTAGAGATATAAATTTATTAATAATATTTTAAATTCTCAAATAGATGAAAGAATTGAATTTTTTTATACATGTTCAGTTTCCTTCAAGATAGGTAACAATTGGACATTGCTATCACTGGTGTTTTTACCTGGGTATAAAGTGCAATTACACAACGCGGTTTTATTTTAGTTATGATTAAAGAAAATTATTCATTGAATTTGTTTTGAATATTCAATCTGAGGAGTAAAGAGTTCGAAATTTTCTTTATTTCACTATACGTACAAAAGTATAATAAATGCTGATGCTTTCTTTAGTAAAAAGTAGGGATATGAACTTGCTTGGATATAGATCTGTATGATTAAGATTGTTTGATAATTTAGTAGAAAAACCCTGTACTGTAACCTTTTGGCCTTACATCAGAAAACATAGATATATTAAATTACTTGTAAAAATAATAAGTTAGAATTAAATTTATACTCGAGTTTTTTTTTTTGTGTTTCTTTATTTGATTTTGCAATCTCTTATATACAAAGAAAAGGTGGTAATCTATTGAATTTTAATATTTAATAATTTGATAAATTTTATTTGAAATTAGAATTATTTGTATGGATAACAAAAAAAAAAAAAAATATCCAGGCAGAGTTCAATTTACTAGTGTAAACAAAATTTGATGGTATATCTATTTCATAAAGTGTAAATAGTTTTTGTTTAAGGAAAGCATCAACTTTAAGAAAAGTAAAGAGAAAAGGCCATTATAACAATAAAAGTTACTTAGTAGGATTAGGAAAATTTATATATGTAAAAGATAAAAAGATTAAATTTAAAAAATAATGTTGTGAAAAGTAAAAAGCTAAAAAGTAAAAAATATCACAACATAATAACTGGCGCCGTGAGACCAGGATCTCACATGATCGTTATTGCGGAATAGAAAAGGTTCTTTTTAATTGTGATGCTTAATATTATTAATTTGCAGTATTTTTATCTGTATAATTTTTTTTTTTTGTGTTTTGTGCTTTTATTGATTTTTTTTATAGAAGTATATTTATATCCAATGTATTAATTCTTTTTAACAATATAATTAATTTTGGTATGGCCCTCTTCTTGCATTTGAAAAAGTTTCCCCTCAAGGAAAGGATATATTTTTCTTTTTCTCTCTCTCTCGGTATATATATATTTTTTTTTATTTATTTACTTAGCCCCCTATATAGATATAATCTGATTCAAAATTAATGATAACAAAATATTTTTCCCAGTCTATTTATATTTAAAATTTTACAAAAGAAAAGAAAACACGATTTGATAATTTGTATTCAGAGTACTGTCTAAATGCTAAACTTTTACTAAACTATGTTTATATATATGTGTATTTTTAAAATTTTCTAGACTTGTTATTTCAAAAAAACAAAAAGGGGTAAAGATTTTTTTTTGATAACTTGAAGGTAATTAGATTAAATAGGTTAATTACAAAAATGACAGGTGACAATCATAAAGGAACTCCGGTAGAGCCTGGCCTAGAAGGTAGTGGACTTCAGAATGATTCACTAGTCGCTCAAAGTCAGAATTCGAGTGCAGCCCTGACAGTGGGGGTGGAAAATGCGCAGAGTCAAAGAAGAGCGCTCCTCTTAGATAACCTTTCTTTAATTCCGGTTTTTACAGGAAGGGACCCCACATTCTCAGTTAATGAATTCTTCTCGAAATTTCATGAGTTCGCGGGTTTTTTGGGTTGGAAGCAGGAAGAGCTTTTCTTCGCTGTCACTCAGAGGTTAGCTGGAGCAGCACAGAGCGTGTACAGGGATCACAAAATGCATGTCAAAAATTTTGGGGAGTTAGAAAAATTATTAAAAGATAGATTTGGAGCAAAGGAAGATTTGCATCGTTGCATACATAATTTTTGGTCCTTTGTACAATCACCCGACATGTCAGTATCGGATTTCATAGTCAAGGCTAAGGTTAGAGCCAGGAGAGCTCTAGAAGCCCAAAAAATCCCCAGCGAAAATTTAGCACAAACTGAAAATGAATGGTTGCTAGCTCTTTTATTAAAAAACTTGAGGCCCGAGATTAGAAAAGGAGTTATAGCTAGGTCCCCTACTACGGTTGAAGAGATTGAGCGCATTGCGCTTGCAGAAGAGGAAGCTTTTCTCTCGGTTAGCCCCCAACAAGTATCTAGCTCAAGCGGCTATGTGGCTGAGTTCGCCTGCGCGGCCCAAGTAGCGACCCAGGATAGGTCAGCAACTCCCCACCAGACACTAGCGAATCTTATTGCTGATTTATCAGCACAAGTTTCGCAGCTTTCCTCAAAAGTCCAAAGCCTCGAGAGTAGGAGAGATGAGCGACCACCTCCGAAATCTAAAAAAGACATTGTGTGCTATTATTGTGGTAAAGTCGGGCACTACAAGAGCGAATGTTTAAAGAGACAGAAAGATGTTCAACAGAGTAGGAACTCAGCCCAAAATTCTCAAAATTATACTTTCAGAAGCGGATATCGTTCCCAGGGTAGGGGAGGTGCTCAGGTAGGCACTGAAAGATTGCCAAATAGTGCCCACCATGAAAACAAACCTTTAAACTAAAAGGGATCTCACCTAGAGAGGTAGCGGCTTGGGATCCTGCACCTTCAACACACATACCTCAAAATACTGAATATTTCTATTCAGGTTGGAACAAATCTTTTGTAAATGAACTGCCTATATTATCATTTTTCTATAGAGGTGAACATCATAATGTGTTAATTGATTCTGGGTGTTCCTGCAATTTGATAGCCAGTAATATTGTAAAAAAAAATTAGGGGAATAGGTAAACAGACTTGTTCAACAAGTCTCAGAACACTTTTAGGCGGTGAAGTTTCTTTAAAAAATAAGGCAGAGCTACAGTTTAAATTAGGAAAAACTGAATTTTCTGACATTTTTGCTATATGTGAAGGTTCTCTATCTCCAAGTTTTCAAGTTATTTTAGGGATACCTTGGCTTAATAAATACAATGTTAAAGTAGATTTCAAAAACAAGACACTTACTGGAGATAATTTTGAAATTTTGTTTGGGTCTCAACAAGACCAGTCTGTTAATTTTGGCACTGCAATGCTCAACCCTATCCCCATATATGCAAAAACAAAAAAAATTATTCCTTCTCTCTCAGAATCAGTAATACCGGTAAAAGTAAGAAACATGAACAATTCTAATTCCAAAAATGTGTTTATTTACCCTCATAAATTTATCTCTGATTCCATTGTCATTAGTCATACAGTTTGCTTAAATAACCCGGATAAGTTGTATGTAAAGGTTTTAAATTTAACAGAACAGCCTTTTCATTTAAATAAAAATTGTCAACTTGGATACTTAGAGGAAATTAGGGAGGAAGAGCCAAAGCCCCAGGTAAACTTTGGGGAAGTGACAGAAATTGGAGCATTGGAAAATATAAATTTGCAATGGGACACAGAGTTTAAATTAGATCACTTAGATGAAAATTTAAAAGAGGAGGTACAGAAATTTTTACAAAAGAACTCTGATGTTTTTGCTGCCTCAGTACTTGATTTACCAGGGTGTGACACTGTTATGCACAACATAAATTTAAGTGATGACACCCCTGTTAGGAGTTCTCCCTATAGAGTTCCCTACAACTTAAGAGAGGAGATGAATAAACAAATAAATACTCTCATCGAAGCAAAAATTCTTGTGCCATCTAATTCCCCATATGCATCCCCCATTATTTTAGTTAAGAAGGCGGACGGTTCATTTAGGCTAGCATGTGATTTCAGGAAATTAAATAATAAAATAGTTAGTGACAATTACCCTATCCCTAATATCTCTGAAACTATAGACTCTTTGGCAGGCGCCAAATATTTCTCCACTTTAGACCTTACTAGTGGATTTTTTCAGCAAAAGATACCTGAAAACCAGCAGCATATTACAGCAATTGTGACGCACGATAAGCTATTGCAATGGACCAGAAGTCCATTCGGTTTAAAATCTTCCCCCGCAGCTTTCCAAAGATTAATGAATTTTATTCTAAGTGACTTACAACATCTAAACATTCTAATTTATATAGATGACATCTGCATAGCTTCTAAAGACATAAAATCCCATTTTGAAAAATTAAATTTAGTTTTTGATAGGTTAAGAACCCATAATTTACGTTTAAAGCCCTCTAAATGTCATTTTTTAAAATCTCAAATAACATTTCTTGGTTTTAACATTAAAGATGGTGAAATTTTTCCTGCAGACAAAAATGTTGAGGTGATCAGTAAAATTAAGCGTCCAGTAAACAGAAAACAAGTTAGATCTTTTCTGGGATCTGTGGGATTTTACAGAAGGCATATAAGTGATTATTCGAAAAGAACAATAAACTTAACTAATTTGACAAAAGAAAAGACAAAATTTCAATGGACAGACAAAGCTGAACGAGAATTTTTAGATATGAAAAATGAAATTGCTAAAATTCCTTCTTTGTTACTTCCCGACATGAAAAAAGATTTTATTTTGTATACAGACAGTTCAGCAGAGGCCATGGGGGCGGTTTTATGCCAGTATGACAACTCAGGTTTTCCACACCCTGTAGCATTTGCTAGTAGAAAATTAAAAGAGGTTGAGAGAAAATATTCGGCTACTGAGAGAGAACTCTTGGCTCTGGTTTGGGCAACTCAGTATTTCAAATGTTACATTTTCCATCGAAAATTCATTATTTACACTGACCATGCAGCTCTTACTTATGCATTGAAACTTAGGGACCCCACCTCTCGAATTGCTAGATGGTTATGTGCTTTAAGCGAATTTGAATCTGTCGCCAAGTATATAAAGGGAAAATGTAACTCCGTAGCGGACTTCTTGTCAAGGTTTATAGATCATGATTTACAAGTTGAGGATAACCCTACCATAGACTGTAATGTACTGGAAAATGTCAATCAAGAAATTCACACCTTAAGTAATGTAGAGTTTTTAGGGGAAATCAGGCGAGCTCAAAGCCAAGATAATTTTTGTAAATATGTTAGTGCTAGATTGTGTAAAGGCTTACCTATTGCTCCTAAAAATTATAAATTTTCAGTAAATAAGGAAGTTATTGTATGCGAAAAAATTAACCCAATTCACAAAAAGGAAAAAGGTGAGAGAATTGTTTTGCCTAAAGCTCTTGTGCCAAAAGTTTTCCGTATGACTCACGAGTCTCCAGTGGCATGTCATGCGGGTTTTTACAAAACATTTTTTAGGATAAAAAATAATTATTTCTGGAAAGGGATGTATTCAGACGTTAAAAGGCTAGTGGCTTCCTGTCAATCTTGCTTAGAGTTTAGGGCACACAAACCTAAAAAATTAGCGGAGCTCCAGAGATTAGAAATTCCAAATAAACCGTTTGATACAATACACTCAGATATCTGTGGTCCATATCCCATTACTGAAAAGGGAAATAGATATATTGTAGTGTATGTTGACAGTTTTAGTAAATGGCCAGAAGCTTATGCAGTAAAAAATATCACCTCTGATACCTTAGCAGAAACTTTGATAGACTTTATCTCAAGACATGGGGCTCCCACAAAGATTATTACGGATAAAGGTAAAAATTACATGAGCGAAGCAATATCACAGGTATACAGTAAATTACAAATTAATCACAGACACACTTCCAGTTATCATCCCCAGAGCAATTCTAAAGTTGAACGCCAGCATGCAACTATGAATAATGCACTCGCCCACTTAGTAAATAATAATCACAATGACTGGGATGATAAATTAAAATTTGTACTTTTAGCTATGAGGTCAGGTGTACATTCCACAATTAATGAAACACCCTTTTTTGTTACATACGGCAGAGATATTCAACTTCCTTATAATATTTTCTGTCAAAAAGAACCTATTAATTATAACGACTGCCCTACATACTGTGAGCAACTAATTCCCTCTCTAAAACATACATTCTTACAAACCAAACAATTATTAGAAAAATCTGCTGAAAGGCAAGAAAGTTATAGGAAAAAGTTTGCTATTGATAAACATTTAAAGGTAGGAGATCTGGTGATGCTGTATACTCCAGCAATTAAACCAGGCCTTTGTAAAAAATTTAACAAGAAGAACTCGGGTCCTTTTCGTGTTATTAGAAAACTAGGTTTTGTAAATTTTGAGATACAGGAAGTGAAAAATCCAAACAATGTTCAAATTGTGCATGTCGACAGATTATCGAAAATAAAAATTAAACCCGTATTCCCTGTCTTAGATAGTATAGAGAATGAACTGACAGAAAACATTACAACACCACAGGTACAAGTTAATGGAGACCTACACCCTGTAGTGGAGGATATTTGGGAAAAGTATAGGTTAGCGAGAAAAGAAAAGAGGAGAAAACGATTTCTTTTAAATTTTGTTGGTTCACCAGAAAGTGATTCGCAGATTATTCACAGTTCTCAGGATCAGACAGGGTTATACTGTTTTCGAGTTAAATTCCCCTCATAGGACTCTGGATGAGTAGGTGACAGGTTCGATTCCCAGCCATACTCTACCTTCTCTAGTGTTTAACCCTTTAGATTCCTCGCCTACAGTTAGTGAAGCGGAAAATGAGGAAGTGCCGGGTTCAAATCCCTTATATCCTTTACCCTCCCAAGAGATTAAAGAAAGGTCGGTCTCTCCTACTGTCAGTCAAGCCGAACTAGATTTCTCGCATATGCCAGGCCAGTCAAAAGTGAAAAGGTCTAGAGTTAATTTAAAAACTGCGTCAAAAATCCCCACACACCAATACTCACTTAGAAAGCGAAAGTGAATTTTGGTATATAAAATTTTTGTAAATAATTTTTTTTTTAATCTTTATTTTGATATGTTATGTGTTAGTCTATGTAAACACTCAAGTCTTATATTAGTATTTTTCTTAAAATGCCAGAAATTTTGAATGAAACTGTCATTTTTACTTTTCTCGCATTTTTTATACTTGAAAAAAATGTAGGAAAAACTTTTTATTTTATTTGTTTTGGTTTTGTCAGGATAGCAAAAAGCTAAGTTAGGGCAAATTATGATACTGTTTATTGTATTCTTTGGATGCGAAGTGAAAAAACTTAGCAGTTTTCGATGGAGTTTCTTAGAAAAAATGTAAGCATTTTTATGCAAGCCTGTCATGTTTGAGCCATTGTTTATACTATGTGGATTTCAAAAAAAAAAAAAAAAAAGAGAAAAGGGGCGGTGAGAATAAAAATTTTTTTTTTTCATTGCACTGCAGTATAATGCAGAAACTACATGATTATAAATGTTAAGTGCTATAAAATGTTAAAATGGACATATTGACTTGTCCACACTCAGTTAGAGTGAGATAGAGAGAATGAGAGAAAAAATTCTTACCTCTAACTGTTTTTTATCATATATACAATGGACTTTCCTTGTTATATTGGTTTTCTGGATGTAATCCCATTACAAGGAGAGGTTATTCAACCGTACATGGTGATTTAAAAAGATTTTGTGTTTAATTATGCACAATGGGTAGTAAAAAAAAAAAAAAACACTTGGTCATTTTGCATATTTATTTTTGTATATACATGCCTCTTTGTGTTCACACTTCATTATTTTCTATATATATGTTTTTTTTTGTTTTACTTTATTTACCATTGACCACCGGTGGTCAGACAAACATCAGTGTATCATCACAACTCAGTATTTATATTTATTATTTATATATATATATTATCTTCTGTGTAACAATGTCTATATAATCAATTATTATTTTGTTTCTATGTAAAATCTAGTGTGTAAAAGGATTCTTCCGGACGTGTGGCCCTGTCCGATAGATTACAAAACCTTATTGACTAGGAAAATTTCAATCCAAAAAAATGTCAAGTCCCTTTTGAAGTTTAGCGAGTAATTTAGCTTTTTCGTAAATATTTACATCACCGCGTCGATAAGATTGGTTGGTTGGGGAAAAGTCGAGACAGGAAGGAGAAATATTTCGGTTCTTCGGATTGAATGGTTGACTGCCGTTAGCTTCAGTCGGAGAAAAAAACCTCTTACGGTTCTTCGCGAATGGATTGATGGGTAAGGTGGAGCGACGGAAGGGGTGGAAAAATATCGTCTGCTGTTAAGCACAAAGAGAGAAGAGATCAGCTGTTGATTGTAAACAGTCCGGCTCGTAGCAACGAGTTTGTTTACATTAGCTACGGTTTTGGTAGCAAGGACTCCCATTTGCTGTTTTCATTCCTTATACACACCGATTACATTATTACCTTATATGTATTACACAAAGACTAATTTTAATATTATTTGAGCTAGGTATTAATTAAAAGAACTTAGTTTATTTAGTACAATTTTAATTTCGGGAACTTAGTTTTTTTTTTGGAGAAGGACAAGAATCTCAGATATAAGGCCTGATTTGGGGTTTCTGGTAAGGTGTGTGTTTGGTGGTTCTGGGCAATTTATGGATCGTTGTTTGATTTATACGTTCGCCTGGGACACTTTAACATTCTCTTTTTTCTTCAAAAAAAAAAAAAAAATCATTTTAAACACTTGCAATAATAATAAAAAAAAAAAAAAAAAAAAAATTTTTTTTTTTTTTGCATAAAAGGGAGGGTGAAATGTTATGGCGAATTTTGAATTTCTACAAAAACCAAATTTTTTTTTAAATTTTAATATTTTAAGTTTTACCAGAACTGTTTCATTTTATTCAAAACTTGTATACTTTTACAAAACTATATTTTTTAAACCCTTAGGACAGGAAACTAAATTTTTTTTTATTTATCAATTCCACAAAACTATACCCTTTTTATAATTTTTTAAATGTCAGAAAACTAAAATTTTTTTTTTTATTTACCAATTTTCAAAAAACTATATGTTTCTATAATTTTTTTTAAAAACGTTACACGAACGGTTTAATTTTATTTAAAAACTTTTATATATATTTTTCGTTTTTTTTTTATTCAAAAATTGGGTGTAATTGCACTTAAGAATTTTCTTAGCTCATTTACGAAAACAAGATAGTCGGTTGGAATGGAATGACCGTTATCCACATATGGTGTTGACAACAGTGTCGCAGAAATTTCCATTTTCTGGGAAAAAACAAGCGCTAGGGAGCTGTAGGAATTTGTTCGTGTGTGGTTAGTACCTCGTTCGCAGGAATTTTTTGTTTTTGGAAACTCAGAAATGCTATCTTGCTAGTAAAAATGGTGGAAGTGGTACGTAATTTGAGAATTTAAAGGGATCTTGGGATTACATAAATTCGCGAATAGTGTCAGGAGAGTTCAGAGTTTAATACTGGAATTTTGTGAGAATCCCAGATGTTTTTTTTTCTTCTCACAAACAGGGCATCTGGCGGGAAATTTTTTTTTATTTTTTGCTTCATGGCATAGGGGTGAGGAATGCTCTGCCTCGTGCCGAGTTAGCCTATCACCGCGTGGGGGAATCACGACTAGGTGTGGGTTTTTTTTGAAGGAATGGATTTTCATTGGGTAGTGAATAATTTAGAAATCCCGGCTGGCAACACTAGCTGGAATGCTCTTCGCTTTTTTGGAAAAAAAATTAATTATTCGACGTTAGGACAGCGATGTACCACGACATGTGAAAAGGCCGCTCATAAAAGGAAGGGGAGCTCGCGGGCTCCCCAGAATATGGCAGAAGGTTTTGAGTATTCGAGCAGCATGGTCGCCCCTTCGAACTTCTCCCTAAGGTCCGAGGTTAGGCCTAGAAATAGACGTAGCATAGAAGCACTTCCTGTGCGTGGCCGCTAAAAACATTAATCCGGTTAGCATACCCGCTACTAGAATTTGATTAGTGATGTGTCAAAAGCAGTTTCAACTCATCTGTCCGAGAATCTGAGCGGTAATAGGCATCTATCCTGAATACATTTCGCTCAGAGAAAATGGACTTGTGAAAGAATATCCGCCAGTTTATAGACAATCAAAGTTGCGGATGGGTTCAAATTCTAGGGCCCAATTTCAAATGTATGTAGTACCTCAAGAGCTAACGTGGAACTTGACGTTCTCCTTTGTGAGGCCGAAAGGAAATGCTGGTTAAGAATTACCGAAATGCCAAGTGAGGGTTCAAGACATACAGAGAATATAATAATCCTCCTAGTATCCCAGTATCTACTCTCATGTTTGTCGACTACAACCCCCGCATTGAACGAGAGCCACTGCCTAGGACTAGCAGCGTGAAAAGTTCCCCCCCCCCCTCTTCGGACCACAACTACACGACTGGAAGACTCCTTCTTAATTTGTAAGTTTTATGCTATTTTTTTTAGTATTCTCTACCTTGTTGAATGTTATCCTATAATATAAAATGATTAAATACTAATCCCAGATATGTTGAAGTAATTGAATGGGGTTCAAATATATATATATATAAAGCAAAAAAAAAAAAAAAATTTGTGAAAATTATGGACTATAAATTCTTGTTTTTTTTTTACCAATAACTGTGTGGTTTGATTTTGTCATAAGTAAGAGTTATTTCTTAGAAATTATGTAATAAAATTTTATGAATATAATTTATTTTTATTTATTTATTTTATTTATTTTATGTTCTAATACAAAAGAAAAAGGGGTAGAAACCTGATAATAGATAAAGAATTTATGAAGTTAGTAACTTTACAAAAAAAAGTTTTATTTAATACTCAGTGATGGCGGTGTCTCCTTGTTAATTTTGTATATGATTAAGGAATAATTGAGCACATAGTTAAACCCAAAGTAATCGAATAGATCAGAGAAGCTATGATATAGGAATAGTAAAGCTTTAATATAGATTAAATGAAGCTGATAATGATTATTATATATATATATATATATATAAAAAAAAAAAAAAAAAAAAAAAAAAAATGTTGGAAAGAAAAATTTATGTGAGTTTTAAACACAAATATGGTCAGGAATCATGGGCAGTGAGTTGGTTCAATCCTCTGATTTGGAATTGTGTTTTGACTGCTAATAGTAATGTAAATAAAAAGAGAAAAGAGTTATGTGTATTATTTAGACTATGATAATAGGTGGTTATAACAAATGAAAATTAAATTTTTGTTGCTTGCAATTCCAGAGGAGGATTGAGCTAACAGTTTCCTTTTTAGGTCCAGATGTATGAAGAAATAAAGTTATTTTTACATTATTTTTCTTTTTATTTAATTTAAGTACTGCCCGATTCCCGTTGATAAGTGAAATACTTGAATTAGAGTTGAAAACAAGGAGGTCTAGATCAAATATAGTAGAGATATAAATTTATTAATAATATTTTAAATTCTCAAATAGATGAAAGAATTGAATTTTTTTATACATGTTCAGTTTCCTTCAAGATAGGTAACAATTGGACATTGCTATCACTGGTGTTTTTACCTGGGTATAAAGTGCAATTACACAACGCGGTTTTATTTTAGTTATGATTAAAGAAAATTATTCATTGAATTTGTTTTGAATATTCAATCTGAGGAGTAAAGAGTTTGAAATTTTCTTTATTTCACTATACGTACAAAAGTATAATAAATGCTGATGCTTTCTTTAGTAAAAAGTAGGGATATGAACTTGCTTGGATATAGATCTGTATGATTAAGATTGTTTGATAATTTAGTAGAAAAACCCTGTACTGTAACCTTTTGGCCTTACATCAGAAAACATAGATATATTAAATTACTTGTAAAAATAATAAGTTAGAATTAAGTTTATACTCGAGTTTTTTTTTTGTGTTTCTTTATTTGATTTTGCAATCTCTTATATACAAAGAAAAGGTGTTAATCTATTGAATTTTAATATTTAATAATTTGATAAATTTTATTTGAAATTAGAATTATTTGTATGGATAACAAAAAAAAAAAAAAAATATCCAGGCAGAGTTCAATTTACTAGTGTAAACAAAATTTGATGGTATATCTATTTCATAAAGTGTAAATAGTTTTTGTTTAAGGAAAGCATCAACTTTAAGAAAAGTAAAGAGAAAAGGCCATTATAACAATAAAAGTTACTTAGTAGGATTAGGAAAATTTATATATGTAAAAGATAAAAAGATTAAATTTAAAAAATAATGTTGTGAAAAGTAAAAAGCTAAAAAGTAAAAAATATCACAACATAATAATATTGCCTCTTAACAGGAGGGAAAGTGTTCTACATTTTCCGTTTTGACTATTTCCAGATCGAAATTTTATTGTAATTTTGCAGTAATTTTTGTAATTTAATAGGATAAAGATTATATTAAAAAGAAAAAAAAGCTTCATTTTTGCTTCTTAACCTCGACGCTATTTTCCACAGACTACCCAGAAACATGTCGTATTAGAAAGTATAAAATAATTCAGTAATCAAACTCGAAAATCGAGTTTCATATAGGATCACATCTTGAAAAGATATACCTGTGTATAAAATATGATGGATCGAGGTTACTCCTTTCCATGAAAAAAAAAAAATATATATATAATGATAAAGAGAATCAGAAACACTCAGGCAATTTTGTTTTATTATTGGACATAGGATTAAAAGTATTCTATACAATTAATCAGTTACAAGAATAAACTTTACAAACTCTGAGAAGATCAATTAAATGAATATTTTTAGAGAATATTTTCTCTACAGTATACTTAATATGATTTATCGTAGACTTACATATCTAATTTAGCGCATTTGATAGAGTAATATGTATGAAAAATAATTATTATTAACAAAGATAAAAAAAAAAAAAAAAAAAAAAAAAAAAGCACAAAGAATGGTAATAAAATACTTTGTAACAAGTTGATGAGTATTTGCATGCAAAGGAAAAAAAAAAAATCTAAACATATTTGCTCTGATTGTATGCACAAAATTGTTACTAGAGCAGAAACAGTTTAACAAAGAGACTTTGAAATAAGTAATTATTTCTTAATGACAGGTTTGTTAGGGAATTAATAATCAGGAAGCAGACTTCATAGGCAAAATCATATATCAGAGCACACACTCAATGTAATCGGCATTCTTCCTTTATTACCTGTCAATCAAATTTCCTCTATTCAATTCCGATGCTGTAATGATTTTAGTTATGGTATGTTAAGAAAGAAGTTACTTGAAATAAAAGTTACCGCCCGTAATTAATTCGGATATTAAAATTGATGTAATGTACTTGCATGTTACAATCTTTCAAATTGCTTACATTCATCATAAGTAATTACTTCAGCACGGTATACAAGAAATTTCATTTGTTGCAATAGAACTTTATATAATCTTAATATACAATTATAGGATAGATTTTTGAATAATGGAGTACAAAGGTACTTAGACATAATTTTAATAAAGTTAATGTAATGAAAAGTAATAGAAAATATTTTTTAGGTTGCATAAATTGGAACAATTTTTCGTATACTTTACAATTAGTAAAACACAAGTGTACATGCAGAACTTTTAATCAATATATATCAACATAATATACTTTTTTATTATCATGCTCTTTTGAGCTAAAATTTACCTATCCATTGTACTAAACAACTTGTGCAATTATTTCTGTGCATTGTTATCAAACAAAGACTATTCTTATTAAATAAAGTACTTTAGTTAATAACTATTTAATAATTATTTTAAACATATTTTATTTAATAATTATTTTAAATATATTTTATTTAATATTTATTTATATGTTTTATTTAATAATTATTTTACATAATCTTTGTTAAATTGTTTTTTAATAAAGACTTCTTAATGCGCATTGATAAAATTTGGATTATTTAATGGAATCTACAGATTTTTGCGACAATTTTAATATTTGTGTGACTATCTTTTCACACCAGTAATTCCAGATAAATTAAAATAAAACATATGATTTTAGATAACTTCAAATATATATATATATATATATGTGTGTGTGTGTGTGTATGTATATAAATCAAACGATTACCATGAGTTATTAATCAAAGAACTGATATACAATAAATAATTAAACTTTAAAACTTTTTTACATAAAACTACACACGCAGTACCAGTTTGAAAGGACGCGGCCTTTCTTCTTCAGGTGCAAAAAACACGTGCTACTACCTTGAAGGCAAAAGCAAGACATTTTTGCGCCTGAAGAAGAATGGCCACGTCTTTCGAAATCGGTAGTATTTGTATTCATTTTATGGTGGTGTGTGAAGAAATTTAAAAGTTTAAATATTTAATAATTACTAGGAATTTACGCATTAATTTAAATGATTTTTTTCCCTAGAAAATTTCATGTTTCATAGCGATAACATAAGAGCTTGATGAGTACAAGAAAAACAAATGCGTTAATGTAATCATTTAATAAAGTGTTCATTAATTAATGAGGGCATCATTAAAATACCAGTTATAAGGGAAAAATAAAACATAAATTTGGCACATGAATAGCCGAAGATTAGTAAGATTTTTTGATACTAGTAATGACTGTCTTTTATAAACTTTTGTAGCTAACTTTTTCTAATTCAATAATCAAAAAAATTTTACTTAGAAAAAATTGTCTTAATAAATAATAGCAGTAGACAGATTTGCGTATGCTAGATTGTCAAAAACGTCAAAATGAGAGATTTGGGACAATATACATATTAGAAAAAAGAAGGGATTGTGCTAAATACAACTATTAATAAATGCACTTATATTATGTACATAGTCACACAAAATTTAAGAAATAGCATCATTATATTTATATCTTTTAAATGAAATTAACAAATTAAATGAAATGACTTCCTTAGCAATCTTGTGTTAATTATATGATGGTATAATTTAGGTGTCGCAAAGCAATTTTGCTTTTTACACAGTGTGCTCAATAATGTCATTGCAAACTTTAAGATGAATTTAACATACTTTGCAATACATTACTGAATTATCTATTCAATTAAACAGTTATGCAAAGGAAAAAAAATACATGTTCAATTAATGATATAATTATAAGGTAACAAAATTATCTCTTTCTCTATTGATGCTTTATTTAAATTAATCATTATGTTTAAAACGAAAAAATCGCACTTTCTAGATTAGTCACTGCAAATTAAAAATATGTAACTAAATCTATTTATAGTTTTCTCATATTCTCATACTTTTTATGATAATTCGAGTTAAAAACACATTGATAAAAATTTTTAATCACAGATGTTTTGTGTTGCAGTAGCCTCAAATTATACGTTTTGCCATGGTTCACAAAAAATACTAAACTTTAGTAGATTTTACCATGTTATAGTTGAACTTATTGCAACACTGAAATTTGTTTCAATATATGAAGTACAAAGCATTTAACAGTGCATCGTAAATATTAACTAAACAAAATATTAGAATCGGTTATAGATGTGCTACATAATTCTTTAGCCCTTTCAGGCGCAAGTAAATTTTCTTCGTTTAAAATCAAAAGCCACCAGAAATCACCAACAGTATTAAAAGACAAGACATAAATTTTTTTCGTCTACGTTATAAAAGAAAAATTTTATAAAAAATTTCTGGGGACAGTTTTTGAAATTTTGAACTGAAATTTGAGCTTGCACTGTGCAACCACCGCCCCTGAAAGGGTTAAAAATTCAACATAATTATTTAATGGTTCAACGTTGGTGATTTTCAGACTAAAAAAGAAAAAAAAAAAAAAAGGAAAATCTACCAATTTGTATTGTAGTAGCTACAAATGCAAAATGGAGAAATTTTTACCATGATTTTGTGTCATGACTTTGCGTCATAAAGAACTGAGAATTAAGCCAACACAAAGAACTAAAACACAGAAAAGTTACATTGCACAATTTTAAGTGTCAATACCAAAATTTAGTGCAATCTATCAACAGACTTTTAACAATGCGTGAAATTAACTTTTATATTTCTTAAATAAATGAATAAAAAAAGTATATTTTATATAGATGACTCAAATTGTTAAAATAACATATAATCTTATTTCAATAAAAATGAAATACAATGAAGTTTAAAGACACATTTTGTTATTTTCACATTTATCTTATTTAGTTAAGAATCTATAATAAGCGTTTTAAATTGTTTTATAGCGATTATAATTATAATAAAATAAAAATATCTGCCACAACTATAAAATTTAATACTGAGTGTCCCATAAGTCTGTAGACATTTTAAAAATTCATAAAAAATTGAAGAATTTGGGGGAATTGTACGCGGTTTATGAAAAAGTTATTCTCGTGAATGGGGGATTTTTTTAATAAAGAAAAAAAAGTTAAATATTTCATCGATAGAGGGTGCTGCATGAATGGGTAACGAGAAATATGCAAATTAGAGTTCTATAAATTGCACGGTTATACGATTAAAACAGCTTTTTTCTTATTTTACCTTGTACTTACGCATGCACAAAGCTTTAACTGCGATGCTAACTTGGTAGATAAAGAGTTATTGGTGAAGATGTTTTTCCTCGCGTAAAAATCGGTGACTTAAGCCAGGAAAGCAGGAGTAAGCGGTATTGTAACTCGTTTGGATATTGTAATTTGAGACCATGGTGGACAAACAGAATAGGATTTATGTGTCTGTAAACATCTGCATGCATTTAAATATAGTTTTCCACGAAAATGTATGATTTTTTGGCGTACGTCGCCCTCTATCGACGAAAATTTTAACTATTTTTTTTCTTTACTAAAAAGAAAAAAAAAAAGAAAAACCCTCCCCTTCACGAGAATAATTTTTTTCGCGTATCACGTTCAGTTCGATCAATTCCTTCAATTTTTATGAATTTTTAAAATGTCTACTTCCGATTTTTACAATGATAAGTCCTTATAAGTTAGTCTATTGAATTAAAATAAGTTGCATTTGTTATATAGCTATCTTTTAGTACAATGAAATTTAGTTAAACAATTTTTAAAAGAACACTTCGAAATGTGATATTTTAAAATTCTCTGTTGTATGTGTTTTAAGCATTTTCATCGAACTATTCTTGCTTTTTGCATAATTTCATTTTTTCGTTTAACCAGATAAAACAAATCATAATAATCGTAAAATTACAAAATTGAAATTTGAAAAAAATTTAAAAATTCGGATTGTTAATTATTCTAGTAATAATAAAAAGAAGAAAACCATAAATTCTTTGACTTATGGCTCTTTGGTAGAATTTTTTCCTTTAGTCTCGTTGTTAATTTAATAATGAAATCTATTGATAGTTAATGGTTGTTCCATTTAATAATAGTTTGTTCCATTTTATAACTTTTGATGACATCTTGGAATTAAAGGATTCTTGGATTTCTAAGGATTCTTTGCCATGCACAAAGAATAAACAGCATTAAACTTTTATTTTTATTTTTTGTAATGCTAAACTTGAAAAAATTCTTTGCTACGTTTCATTCTTAACAATTTATCCTTAAAAGTAAAGAATATCCACAACTTTTATTTCATTTTTTCCCCTATTTTTCATGCATAAAGGAATGAAAATATTGGTAATACGAATAATATGGTCTAAGATTTTCAGGATAGAAATAGGGACAAGAATGTTCCATCAATTTTTTGAAGGGGGTAACTAAATATCTGATTTCTAAAATAAAAAATATTGGCGTAAAAGAAATGGGTGATAATAATCCTCATACTACACGTTCTAATTTAAAAATTCCGCAATTACACACACACACACACACACATATATATATATATCTATATATATATATAAACAAGTTACACCCACAGATTATAATTTTAAATGTTTACATCTGCCTTGCTCATACAAACAAAACTTATATATATACAATTTGTACAAAATTTACTGCATAATAGAATAGTAAATTTAATTATATAATTATACTATCCATGGTATATTATATTAGCATTTTACAGTTTTTTATCTTTCTTTTTTAGAAATATAAATGTTGAAGTAATACCGAAATACATAGATTTCTTAGTCAGCCAAGGAGTGAAAGGTGCCTTCGGTAAGCATTTAAAATCTTCTGTTATTCATTTGGTTGTAAGTGTCTAATGTGTATAAGAAAAACTTAAAATTACAAGTCCAGCATAATTGAGAACCGATTTGTACTGGTGACTGCCACACGGTGCCAAGCAAGACAGTTTTCCACGATATCAATCATAAAATCTAGAATATTGTGGTCATCATAAAACTTTCTTCTGTATCATTCTATATAACCGTACCATTTGCTGTTTAACATACACGAAAATTCCATCTTAGATTCCCACAATAATGATTTTAGAAATGAAATTTAGTGTAATTTCAATCAGATGCTGAAATGTAGCCATGCGGAAAATCACAGTAGGTTAGTAACAGCAGCGACACCTGTCGGCCTATATTTACCCAAATTAAGTCAGCATTAGTTTTCACAATTGTTACCTCATATATCAAATGTAGTGCATATATATGCCATAGAAGGTGAGATTTAGCTTTCTTATTTACGAGATAAGTTACAGAATAACAGCGCCACCTGTCGACCTGTATGCGCCAAAAGTGAATCAGATTAGTATTTCATATTTTTTTTCTCACATACTAAGTGTTGTGCAATTATGCACAATAGAATCTGACATATTACTTTCCCGTTTAGGGGGGAAAATGCAGGCTAGCAGCTTTACCTATCGGCCGATACACACTCAAATTGAATCAGCGTAATATTTCCTAATGACCCTCTCCACTATTTAGTTTGGTTTAATTATCTATAAAAAAGATTGAAATATAGACTTCCCTTAAATGGGATAAATCGCAATGTAGCAGCGCCACCTGTTAGGCGATTTTCAACAAATATCGATTGGCAAAAAAATTTATAGGCACCAAAATTTCATTGATTTATGTCAAACTGTAACTACATATAAATTTAAATGAATTTCGGTATATTATTTCTTGAGATAGATGACCTGAAAATTTTTCACTCTTTCACATACACACAGAAACACAGATATATTTTCTAAAAATGGCTAAATTATGTTGAAAACCTCTCAAATTGTGTAAATCAGTCGAAAACCAGAAGTGGAAAATTTTTGCAAATCCAATAGTTTCTTATTTTGAATCTAGAAAAAAGTAATAATTTTAATATGAATGAACATCTGTAAGTAAGTATTGTGATAAACATCATCGAAATTAGTGATCAGATGTAGATAAACAGAGAAAAAAAAATACATAAATAATTTTGTTATTCTATTTGTTGGTAAATACATATTTATTTTATTAAATCTTAAAATGTTTTTCAACAACAATTTTGCTGAATTTTATTTGTCAGAAAAATATTTTTTGCATTGTATCATGTAATAATAATACCATAATCCCCAAAAGGTTATATATATATATATATATATATATATATATTAAACATTTTGAAGCCGTTATATTAATTTTAATTCAACGATATCATTTTTTCTTTCCTTTTTTTTTTTTTTTCATGCAGACTTTATTTTTTATATTAGAATTTCTAGACTGAGCGTATAAACTAAATAACCAAACATCGTGTCATTAATAGCAATATAATTAAAAAAATAACTTGCAGTTAGTGTCACTGTAATTTCAAAAGCATCAATTGTGCCTTTCAATTTTCAAAGGCACGAAAATTAAAAATGTGCCTCTTAATTTCAAAGGCACTTCTCGTGCCCTTTAATTTTCAGAGGCACAAAAATGAAAAATGTGCCTCTAAATTTCAAAGGAACTGTTCCTGCCTTTTAATTTTCAGAGGCACGTGTGCCTTTTAATTCCAGAGGCACCATTTTGTGCCTCTTAATTTTCAGAGGCACAAAAATGAAAAATGTGCCTCTGAAATAAGAGGCACAGTTTTAAGAGTGTATAAGATTCATGGAGTTTAGCATGAAATTTCATAAATAATTGATAATGCTAGTCATCTTGTATTACCTATAAAGTTACTAAAAATCCTGCTGTGTATCCCCAAGTAGGTCAATCGTTTGTTTCAGGAAAAAAAAAAAAAAAAAAAAAAAGGAATATGTGTACCGTGTTACCGAACAGTACCAATATTCACAATTAATTATTTTACTAAAATACATTCTATTGTTATTGAAGAGGGTTCTATAGTTTTAACTTTCCCTAATTCATTTTGATGTAAAATTGTTCTTTAACCCTACAACGCACCCAGTTCCATACGTGGAACACCGACTTTAATCGTTCCTATAGCTATAAAACTATTAGTAGCGTCATCTCTTGACATCTTAATAGAAGCTACTGACATTTAGCAATGTAGTAATACTAATCTTTACCTAAAGATGTCGTTCGTGTTTTTGTTATAGTGCACTCAGTGTGAAATTTGAATGAAAGTGATACGTTAGTCGTTTGTCTGAATTCAAAAATAAAAAAAAAATAGTTATTGAACAGTTTTGACTCGGGAAAAAAAAAAAAAAAAAAAAACCACTGTGTGTGTTATAAAGGAAAAGTATATTTTGCAGAGGTAAGTATTTTTTTTTTTTTTTTTTTTTTTTTTTTTATATTACAATAGTAAACGTATTAGTAAATCCTATTTTTATATATGTTCCACATACGGTACGTTTAGCTAAAAAGTTGATTTTTCCGTAAAATATGGTTTGTATTTTTATTTTTATAAGTTTTCCCTATCTTCTGATCACTAATTACAAACTATATATTTTTGTCGCGCACTAAAAAAAAAAAAAAAAAAAAATTGAGCCTTGTAGGGTTAAGAGTAATGAACATCAGAATGTTGATTACTGATGTTCATTACTCATTAATGATGTTCGTTCATTTTATTTAGTTAAGAAAAAAATATTTTGAAATTGAAATAAAATAGGTAAATAAATTAAAAAACAAACCTATAATAATCAGTAAAATAAATAGACAGTTAATAAACCAATAATTAAAGTAAGGTAAACTCTTTAGATTTTAATACCCTGGGTTCATACAGATGTAAAATTATTTCTTGAACGCAGTGTATTTATACATTTTATTTAATTCAGAAAAAAAATATTTTGTAATTCAAATAAAATAGAAATAATTGAATAAAAACGACAATAAACAAAAAAGTAAATGAGCATTCAATAAATTAATGATTAATTATATTGAAGATAGTCTTACAGGTTTTAAAACTCTCGGAAATTTAGATGTGTGAATCGGTTTTTTTAACGCGAGGTATTTAAATAAATTTTATTCGGTTCAGAAAAAAAAAATCTTTTGAAAAAAAAAAAAAAAAGTTAAAATTAATTTATAATTGAAATCAATCATAATGAATAAAATAAATAGAGAATAAATAAATAGTTGAATAAATAAATATGTTTAAGAAAAAGCCCAGTAGATTTTGGTACTCTGAGTTCATGTTAAACGTAATATATCTATATCTATAATATAATTAGTTAAATAAAATAAATAAAATAAAGTGATAATTAAAATACATAATAATCAATAAAATATGCAGATAATGAATAAAGTCAGTAGTAGTAAATGTATAAAAAAATAAATAATTACAATTTTCATATAAATTAAATAGAGTAGGCGTAGGCGCTAGGCAATTTAAATAAAATATACCTTATAAATTATAATATAAATTGTAATTAAATGTCCTTAAAAATTCAGCACTTGTATAAGTTTATGTTTCTTGTGTCTATTCACCCGTGCTTTTAGCAAATATAGATGATTTGATTTTAATCAGTTATCGTAAATTGATATTATAATATAACGCTTATTTATCTTTCTTATTAACATTAAACAAATAAAAGCTGCTTCGTAGAAAGCTGAAGTATAACTTACCTTTTATAGTATTATTTTATTTAAAATGAATGAAAAAAAAAAAACGGATAATTTTGATTCAATATTACACGAATAAATTAGCTTTGCATTTTTATCTATTCCATTAACTAGAAAGATAATCAATATTTTTGCATTATTCATATCCGGACTTTAATTTGTAATTTTATACCTTAACACTGTACCGCAGATTAAAAAAAAAAAAGAAAGAAAGAAAGAAAGAAAAATGATGTAAGATTTGTTCAATTAAATATGAGTAAGTTGAGAATAAATTATACTTTTCTTAATCTTATTATGATAAGGTGCGAATAAATTATATACAATTTCTTTTAGTTACCAAGCTAATTCCTTTTATTATCATGATAACTTTGTCCAGTTTGAATGGACGCAATTATTACCTTGAATTATCTAAGATTAACTTCATTTGACACTTCTGGCATAGATTAACATGCTGTTCGACATGAGATAGGTTATATTAAACATTATTTCATGTGACTAATAAGCGCACATGGACATTGTTTTTCTTTTTAATTACATACAGGATTTATTCCTCAAGTATTACATACAACTAGTAAACGCGAGGTATCCATTAACAATATTGTTGATATAACGGATATTGTTACTGTTGATAATTGTTGTTTAAAAAATGTTTGTTTAAAGATAAGAGTATTTTTTACTAGGTGTTATATTCAACAATGAAAATTCATTTTACTTTCTTCGATATTCAATAGAAGAAAATATTGAATTCGTAAAATTTTTCGACTTCCAGTTTTTGATGAATTTACATGTTTTGTGACTTCCTGAATAAGATTTAACTATTTTTTAGAAAAGTCTGTGTGGGACAAAAATTTTCTATTTACACTAGCTCGAGAATGAAAGCACAGAATTTCATAAAAAGTTTTATTTAGTTGAACCTTGATGTAAATTGCTGCCTGTCAAATTTCGGTGCATGTCGCCCAACAGGTGGTGCCATATCTGTTTTATAATAATTTTTAATAGAGCAGCATAGGGCAGGATTAGGTATAAATGTACAGAATCAATATCATTCTTAATTAATTTATGTGAAACTATATATATATGTAATACTAGCAGTCAACTAGAAAATTTTTTTGTATATGTATTTTTGCATCACTTCCCGCTGGGGTTGGTAAATTTTCAATATGAATATTTTTCAGATTAATTTGCCAATATTTTGAAAACGAACGGTTGAAGCATGTATCTGTGATTATTTTGAAACAAAGTTATGGAATTTTTTTCACGTACAATAAATTAATATAAAATAAATAAATAATAAAATAATAATCATGAAAAAATGCATTTTCTCAGATATTGCTTATAGGGCACAAAATTGATTTTCTTTGATATTTAAAATTATACTTTTCTGACATGAAAATCGTCTTCAAAACTATTGTATATTCTTTTGATAAATAATTTTAATAAATAATTTACTGTGTGTGACTCTTTGTAGGAAAATGTAGAAGAAAGTTTGTGATGGTCGCAACATATTAGTTTATTTTGACGTAGTTTATAAAATTAAAAGTATTTAGCACGGTTCAAAATCCTTAATGTTAGTTGCTAATAGAAAATTAAACTTTGATTTGGAGCATTTGGAAAGTTTACGAAATTATTTTTCCCGTGATCTGGTAAAGTAATTCTACAATATCATTAAAATCTGTGATGAAAAAAATATGTTTCTCAAATACATGCTGCGATGAAATTTTTGGAAATACCCAGAAATACAAACAGATATACTTGAGTTCCAGAGAAAACTACTCAAGAATTACAAAAACATAATTTAAAAACCCCTACTTTGTTTCAATGGTTAGCTTTCGCTTGTGGATCCCCAGCGTCCTCGGTGGCTGAAGCCGCGAAGCTGTCCATGAATCCTTTTTTACTTTCTTCTATATGTAATATAGAGAAAGTATTGGATTCGCGAAAATTTTCGACCTCCGTTTTTTGACGGATCTACACGTTTTGGGATGTCCTGAACACGAATTGATAGTTTTTAGAAAATGTCTGTCTGTGTGTCTGTCTGTGTCTGTCTGTCTGTGTGTCTGTATCATTTTTTTGTGGACGCTGTATCTCACGAACATATGAATGAAATTTAACCAAACTTGGTATTTAGTTGCACCCTGACATGAACTGGTGCCCATTAGATTTGGGGATCAATAGCTCAACAGGTGGCGCTGTAATCGCATTTTATGCAAATTTTTAACATGGCAGCATAGGACAAAATTCCGTATAAATGGGCATAATGAGAGTTATTTTAAACTTGTGATTGTAAAATTAATTTGAATTATTGATGATAGTAGTAGTTAACTAGGAAAAAAAAATTGTGCATGGGGGGGGGCATCGGTCCCCCCCCCCTGGGGGGGAAGTACCCCCCCGGGGGGGTTAAATTTTGAAGATGGGTATCATTCGAAAGATCTCGTCAATACCTTTAAAACGAATGGTTGAACCATAAATCTGTGATAATTTAAAACAAAGTTATCGATTTTTTTTACTTTTAACAAAAAAAAAAAAAACTTAGAAAAAAATTCGATTTTTTTTTTTTTTTTTTTATTATTGTTAGTGATTGAATATGAATTAATTTTCACAAAAAAAAAAAAAAAAAAAAAAAAAAAAGAAAAAGAAAAAAAAAAAAATCTTTTTTTATTTATTTATTTATTTTTTTTTTTAATATTGTTACTGATTGAATATGTATAGGAAAATATAGAAGAAAGTCTTGTGGTGGCCACAACGTACTAGTTAAACTTGGCTCTCAAAAAAGAATTAATGGTCACTTTTACCGCCTCAGCCATCGAGGACGTTGGCGAAAGTTATGACTAACCATTGAAGCAAAGTAGGGTTTTTTTAAATTATGTGTTTATAGTTTAAATGCTTCAATTATTGTTTATTTTTAAGCTTATTCAAGAATTGTTTTTCAATGCCAGCTAAGTGAAGGCAATGATTTATGAATAAAATTTATTAAATAAATACACATTTAGTTTTAAAGTACACTTTAAGGGAAAAAAAAGAGAATTAGACATTTAAAATAAAATCTGCTGGCAATTCGTTCTGTTGGGCGGATATTAACCAAACTCAGACTACCCTCCTTTCCGTGGCTCTGAGGTGACATCCTCGTGGAAGTACATTTTGGAATATCAATTCGATATTCGGGCATGCGTTGTGAGATGCCCTAAAATTAATCCTAATTAAAAGCAAACATTAATCTGGAAAACAATATGTTTAATAATAAATAAATTTACTCTCAAATAATATCAGATTCATATAATTTTAATTAATTTCTTTATTAAACATCCAAATTTTGAATATTAATTAAATTGATTATTCTATAATTTTACAATACAATAAAAATGATATAACAATGATCTTTGATTTTGCCTCAATGTGCTAAAGATGAGTACTAGAAAACAAATGCGCTTTACCAGCATTGCACGGTAAAATTACTGACCGAGAAATGTAAGAAATTCTCACCAGATTTATCAGATGCTATGTCACAGTCCAGGCACAAGAGGAATATTTTGGCTAGCAGGGAGCACATCTTTAAGTATCCTTGATGAATCATTTCGGCTAGGCAGCACCACACTGATGATAGCAGGACCTCACATTACGTCTGCACACACGAAGGCAATTTTTTAGAATTCTGACTCTTAAAGGAATCTTTTCTCTCCTTTAATTTTTTAAGTCTCTCATTATAATTTTTGGAGGAGGTTTTCCCCTTGCATTTTTTTTTATTGGGTCTATCTTCTGATTGGACCTTTCTTCGACCAATCTGCTTGCTTCTAGATTACTACGGTGCCTTTTTTTACGACCTCGCCGGGGCTTTTTTGGCGGTAGCCAGTGGGGCTTAAATGCGGGTGGTCCCCTTTCAGAGTTCCACGTGCAGGTCATAAATATGACGTTGTATTTCTGTCTTAGGCTTTTAAAAGGTAATAAAACAGCTTTGTAGTCTTCAGTAAAACAGCTTTTGTATTTTTATATTCTTTTTCCTTTTAAATAATGCCCTTTTGTACCTTTATTATTTTGTTTTTAACAAAATGGCTGATTTTTCCCATCACGTTCCAACATTTTATTCTAAATCAACACATATACTTATTATCAGCAAAAAAAGACAGTATGCTGCCATCCAGACTGGTAGATTTTATCGTGAATTTCTCTGTTCTGTAGAGTGCGAGAGGAATTACGATATATTTATAATGTTTTAATAATATAATCGGAAGAAATTTATCTATTCATTCCAAAAGTCCATATATTTATATGGATAAAATACATATTTTGTTGCATAATAAGTGGAAAGCTGTAGGCGAAAGCTATGGCTAACCATTGAAGCAAAGAAGAGTTTTTTCAATTATATTTTTATAGTTTAAATGCTTCAATTATTGTATATTTTGAAAGTTTATTCAAGAATTGTTTTTCGATTTCAGCTAAGTGAAGGCAATGATTTATGAATAAAATTTATTAAATAAATACACATTTCCTTTTAAAGTACACTTTAAGAAAAAAAAAAAAGAGAATTAGACATTTAAAACAAAATCTGCTGGCAATTCGTCGCAGTATTTTATTCTAAATCAACACATATACTTATTTTCAGAAAAAAAAAGACAGTATACTGCCATCCAAACTGGTAGAATTTATCGTGAATTTCTCTGTTCTGTAGAGTGCGAGAGGAATTACAAAATATTTATAATGTTTTAATAATGAAATCGGAAGAAATTTATCTATTCCAAAAGTCCATATATCTATATGGAGAAATTCATATTTTGTTGCATAATAAGTAGAAAGTCGCTAACACAAAGGTCCCAATATACCAACACCACGTCTCCTGTTTCGGTACATATAAATTATCTTAATTTGTTGTGTAATTTTACTGGTGATCTCTTATTTTTATTTCATGCCAATCTGAGATGATTTTACTTTAATTATTTTGATTTCGTTCGGTTAAATATATTTTAAGTTTGAAAACATCATCCTATACACTTTATGGTTGAATTTCAGTGGGTTTTACTTCGTCAAGATTGCACAGTGAGCAATTATTTTGTGTATAAACTCTATATACTACTATAACTCTCTATACTATATTATGTAAATATTCTTGGGATAAATCAAAAGAACTGCTAATTTTGAAACTAAAGTGTTCAGAGGAGACCAGATAATTAAAAATACTCAGCCTTAGCACTGAGAGAATATTTTCATATTGGGTAACAGAACTGAATAGACAGAAAACTTTATAATTTGAAAATTGAAACTCAGTGTCAATGATAAAATTAATAACTTCTGTATTTGATAGAGAAAATGTACAATTAATTTTAACTATCTGCTAAAATTTTATCCCAGTCAAAATGAAATTAAAATTAATCGGTATCATATGTAAAATATATATATATATATATTCCACAAATGTTCTGGTGTCAAAAGA
This sequence comes from Salticus scenicus, assembly GCA_963930645.1. Lineage (NCBI taxonomy): Eukaryota > Metazoa > Arthropoda > Arachnida > Araneae > Salticidae > Salticus > Salticus scenicus. The sequence goes on along the minus strand of CAWVNO010000109.1, from coordinate 209,699 downwards.
AGGCGGAGCTAAAAATGTTCCGGAATAAATTATAAAAGTTGGCAACTCTGGTAAAGGAATCGGGTGACTTAAATCTGATTAAATTATAAGTTAATGCTCCCTTATTTCTATCTTAAATATAAGCTTAATCATAAGTAACAGTGCTTCATCTTCTAAGTTTTCGAATCTTTACAGGGTTACCGTTTACTTTCTACGAATATTATATAACTTTTCTAAGATTTCATAGCGAATTAATTGATAACATATTTTAAATAGAGAGACCGAATTATTATTTTTTTTCAATAGAGAAAAATGACCCGTAATCGAACCTAGATCTTTAAGTCCTTTAATGTTCACTACATATATTCATTTGAAAATTGCTAAACTAATTTCAAAAATGGCTATTGGAAACGAAGCTGATCATAAATATGGGGGGGGGGGGGATTAATTTTCGAGATATTTTGGTCTGAAACCTCTATATATTAACCCGATTAAATTCAAATAAAAAATAATTTAATAGTTGAATAAATTTGTAAGTTAACATTATAAATTTAAAAAACTTACAATAATCGTTTCAGGTCAAAATAACAGCACATTATTTACCTGGTGATAAAACTAGGCTAAAATGCTTCATCAAAGCAAGAAAGTGCACTCACGCCTATTAAGAAATTTAAAGTGACTTCTGCATATGGTTTCATATGAAACATTATTTGTTAATTTTTTATTAAAATCACACAATCAACTGTGGAAGAAAATCATATTTATGGAAATTTTATTTTTCTGACTGAGTGAAAATAATGCTTGGACCGGGAGTCGAACTCCGGATCTTTGGCTTACAAGGTTAAGGCTCTACCAATTGAGCTATCCAGGCGGACACCCCGGTCAGCATTACTCACTCAGACAACCTTTAGGCAGAAACATATCTGGTCTATCATGTAGATAGCTCGACACAAATAAGCCACAGGAAAGGGAAAACATCATTAGATAATGGGAGAAATACAATTTTTTTTTATTAAAATCACACAATCAACTGTGGAAGAAAATCATATTTATTGAAATTTTATTTTTCCGACTGAGTGAAAATAATGCCTGGACCAGGAGTCGAACTCCGGATCTTTGACTTAGAAGGTCAAGGCTCTACCAATAGAGCTATCCAGGCCGACACCGCGGTCAGCATTACTCACTCAGACAACCTTTAGGCAGAAACATCTCTGGTCTATCATGTAGATAGCTCGACAGAAATAAGCCGCAGGAAATGGAAAACACCATTAGATAATGGGAGAAAGAAATACATGTTTTTTTTTTTTTTTTTTTTTGGTAGAGCCTTGACCTTGTAAGTCAAAGATCTGGAGTCCGACTCCCGGTCCAGGCATTATTTTCACTCAGTCGGAAAAATAAAATTTCAATAAATATGATTTTCTTCCACAGTTGATTGTGTGATTTTAATAATAATTAAAAATAATAATAAATAATTGTATTTCTTTCTCCCATTATCTAATGTGTTTTCCACTTCCTGCGGCTTATTTCTGTCGAGCTATCTACATGATAGACCAGAGATGTTTCTGCCTAAAGGTTGTCTGAGTGAGAAATGCTGACCGGGGTGTCGGCCTGGGTAGCTCAATTGGTAGAGCCTTGACCTTGTAAGTCAAAGATCTGGAGTTCGTCTCCCGGCCCAGGCATTATTTTCACTCAGTCGGAAAAATAAAATTTCAATAAATATGTTTTTCTTCCACAGTTGATTGTGTGATTTTAATAGAAAAATTGTATTTCTTTCTCCCCTTATCTAATGGTGTTTTCCATAATCTGAGACTTATTTCTGTCGAGCTATCTACATGATAGACCAGAGATGTTTCTGCCTAAAGGTTGTCTGAGTGAGTAATGCTGACCGGGGTGTTGGCCTGGATAGCTCAATTGATAGAGCTTTGATCTTGTAAGTCAAAGATCCGGAGTTCGACTCCCGGTCCAGGCATTATTTTCACTCAGTCGGAAAAATAAAATTTCAATAAATATTATTTGTTAAATTTTGGAGGAGTGCTGCAGTCTACAGAACAGAGAAATAACAAAAGTTAAAAAGTCGATTAAAATAAGGAAAAAATATTGAAAAAATATTGCGTTTCAGTGTGACACCAAAGTGCGAATACTCTCATAGAGTAACCTAACAGGTTGACATCTGTCCAGAAATACTCCCTCACTTAAAAGTAAAAAAATATTCATATGTTCTGTGAATAATCACACAGCCTTATGGAGAAATTCATTTGTTTTAATTCCACGCTTGTTAGATAGGATCCATATTTTTGTCTAAATTTAAACCAAATATTTTTTTAGGAAAAGAGCGCTAATGATGAATATTTACCACTATTTTTAAGTTAAGCGAGTGAGTGGTAGCGAGTAAGATGCCAGCCGAATTAGCCTAGGTAAAGCATTTTCATGTTATCCGAAAGGTGCAAATTTAACATCTGGCTATTCTTCGCTTTGTTAAAATTATTTCGGCTTTATCATCTAAAATGATACTGTAGACAATTTATTGATGCTATAATACAGGGCGCGAAATTTCCGCTCGCCAGCTGGCTACTGGCGAGTGGAATTTTTACTGTGGCGAGTAAAAATTTGGTCTTGTTATAGACAGAATTCTTACACTATGCAGTGACAGAAAACATTCTTTTTATAGATTTAAATATGGCAAAATCTTGCCATCTTATAACCTCATATTTAATACCAGCCTGGGAAAGGAAAAATGTTTAGTGCATGCATAAAAGTTTTAATCTCTTCGGCAGTTTCGTTTCTCCCATTGTGATTTCTCCAAGCAGAGGGAGAATAGACGAGCAGAGAACCTCTTTGCCCGTCGCCCATCCGAGAGAAGAGAAATGTGAAAGTTTGCCTATTCGATATTGGCGCATGAAAATGAAACCGAGTTCTTTTAAAGATACTGCCTATGTTTATTTTGTTGAATAATGATAAAAAACCAGTTCACATTTTTCAGTTTTTTACTGAAACTCCAAGGATTTGCGCTTGTAATGATTTGTAGGCATGTAAGTAACGATTTTATCGAAAAAATTATTCCGAAATGGCTACTTCAAATGACAAGAATGAACAAGTTATACACATCGACATTCCGTCTGATTACAAAAATAAAATGTACGAAAAAGACATTTCTGATGTAAAAAGTTAAATAAATACATAGTTAAATAAGGAAGCTTAATCTTTCATAATAATAGAAAGGTTTTCACAGGATATTGTTTAACAAAGAGTTTTTTTTTTTTTTTTTTTTTTTTTAATAACTCTTTGCATTTATGTTATTATTAGGCATTTTAATCTTTTTCAAATCTCAAATACAATACATTATAATGATTTTTAATTATAGATGATTATAAGACATGATAAACGGCGCACTTTTAATACATATAATTTTAAGCATATTTGTAAAAGCATTTCCAATAGTTAGGAAAAAGAAACGAAAAAAAAAAAAATAATAATAAAATAAAAATGCGCTAAAAAGAAAAAAAATGACAACTCTTTTTTGTGTCGAGTAAAACTTTTTTTTCGGCAAGTGTAATCTTAGTTGAAATTTCGGGCCCTGCTATAAATACTAATCAAACTATTATTAAAATCCGACTGTACGTATGTCCAGTTATATTCTGACGAATTGCAGAACCCAGAAAAACAGGGAAGGTGCCAATATAGGTGTAATAACCCGAGGACTTCAATTAAATTAAATTATTCTAATTAGTCATAAAGTACAAGATAAGCGGCAGAACGTATTGCTGTAAACATGTCCACCTACAGCAACGCTAAATGCCTGAAGCGGTTGAGCGGCAAAATGCAACCAAAGACAGCGGGATAGGTTAGAGAAAACTTAAAGTCTAAAATTATAGTAATTGCCCAAGGTTGGAGGTTTTAAGTGACTTCAATAATTTCTTTTTAAATTTTTATTTATAAAATTATATAAAAAAATAGTGATTCAGTTGTTTTGAAAATTTAATAAAATATAATGACCAGCGAAGTGGACAAAGTCTGTTTATAGCATCATAATTGTTCATTGGTAATATTGTGAAAAGTGATACATGTTATTTAATGTTACAATTTCTTAAAGTTTTCAAGATACGGTTAAAAATTACAAATTGTACTTTTACAAAAATAGTTTTATTGATTACGATTATTATATTATGGTTTTTATTAACTTTTTATTAATTTATTTTTCAACAGTAAATGGAACCACTGGAGAAGGTTTGTCTCTTACGGTAGATGAAAGGAAAGCAATAGCTGAAGCTTGGGTCAAATATGGAAAAAACAAGTAAGATCCAAGCATATTTGAATATAAGACAGAAAATTAATTCTAGAAAACCAGACTATCAATAATAATTACAGCAAAACTATTTCATATTTACTTTGAAGAATGATTCATAATTAGAATTTATTTAAAAAAAAGTCAATTTAAGAGTATCATCCCTTTAAAAAGTTGTTAGATTTTTTTTGACAGATTTGCCTCCATGGTACAAATCAGTACTCACCTAGCTTCATTTGAAACAACGAGCATAGTTTTTAATTTTGTCTTCTGTAAAACACACACACAACGCACACACACACACACATGCATACATATATAGTGGTAATGTTCTGCAGTATTTTTAAAAAACGTATTAAGTTTTTAAAATAATGTTTAATGTGATCAAAACTTATACATCGAAGATTTTTTTTATAATCCCATTGATATGTATGCATTTTTTTTTTTCAATTGTAGTTTGGACCAGGGCTGGCCAACCCGTGGACCGCGGGCCGTATGTAGCCCGCCGTGTAAGGTTCTGCGATCCGCGACAGAATTTAGAAAATTTCTAATTTATATCTCTGATTAAAATATGTAAAATTAACACATTGTTTCTGACTTTTTTAATGAAAATACTGATTGAAGTAGCTAAAGAAACAAAGATAGCGCTCATTGATGCTAATAAAATATTATCAGATCAATAACTGATTATTACTATCATACTTATGAATACATAATCATAAGTTTTTGACTGTTGTTTAGTTATTTTATGAATAAAAATGTATTTAATATACATATTTTCTGTTTTAAATCCTCACGAGCCCATCAAAAAAAGAATTTCTATAGGGTATATGGTTCATGCTTTTATACAATGCGGACCGCCCGTGTAAAATAGATTTCTAATGTCGCCCGCCAAGAATTTTGGGCTGGACAGGTCTGGTTTAGACAACTGGTTCACAGTAGTTTACTTTCGTTAATAAATGTATGATCTGGATTTGCAGTTTAGTTAAGTTTAAATTTAATGTCATTATTTTGAAATAAATTTACTCTTGCGAAAATTCAAAATTTTATGACTAATATCCATCTATTCAGAAGGCTTTTAAGCTAGTTATATGTTTGCGAATATAATAAAATCTCATATGCTGTTCAATTGATGCGGTTTCGAAAAATCAGGAAGAAATTAATTGAAAACTTCAACTATAGGTAGTAATGCACTACAAATAATGTAATTTTTCCATTTATTTCCCCCTCATGCACCGAAGCTAAACAGTTCATTTGAGTTTTAATTACTTACATTTAAAAGTCACATCGTCTTTTAAGTAAAGTACACAGGTTTGCTTTGTAAAACAACTAAGAATTTTAACATAAACTCATTTTATGGTGATCAATTGAAAACATGCAAAAATTTTTAACAATCGCCCGAAGAAGCATTTAATTCCAGCATTTAATTATTTAGATCTTGAACCAACTGTATAGAAGAAGATAAATTAGAAGTTTTAAAATAAATATTAAGAAAAAATAATAAGATTCGAAATACATTAAATAATATGACTCATTCTCCCCGTCTCCGCACTTGATTGAATTTCTTAATTGGTCGTCTTTCTTGATTCATAACTTTTACTAAACAAGAGTTCTGTTGTCCATTAGTCTACTTTTTCCTTTTGAAATTTAAATAAAATAAAATTCAACTTTCTTTTATTATTATTATTAAAAAAAAGAAACTGAAGTTATATTAATTTTTTGTTTAATTCTACTTGTTGACAAAAATTCATCTCTTTTTTTTTTTAACTGAAATTAGACTTAGAACTAGATCTAACACCTTCGGAATCGGTAAATCTTACTATCATAAACCTAGAAAGATTTTAATTCGAAAGGTTCTGCAAACCAATAATAATAATAAAATATTAATTTGGTTTAAAGTGTCATTCTCTTGTGATTTTCAGTGTAATTGAAGGGAAAAAAAAAAAAAAAAAACAAGAAAGAAAAATCATGCAGTACGCATTGATTAGTAACACTTTCACAGATTGACTAATTGATATTAAAATTACTCTTAGGCATTTTGGAAAGTGTTAAAAAGGCTTAAAGCAAAATAAAATGCAGCCATTAGATTATAATTTCTGCTTTTGATCTCTCTGAATATTTTGGTGTAGCCCTGTAAATCAGAAAGTTAATCATATCATATTCTACACAAAACATTATTTTAGAATAATAACAATACATTTCAATATTTCTATGATTTTTACAGTAGAAAGACTAAAAAATATCTTTCAAAAAATTCTGTCCTAAAACGTAATGCATTGGCATTTTTTTTTTTTTTTTTTTTTTTTTTTTTGTTGTTGTTGTTGTCCCTGTAAACAAACTAGTTGTACAGGACCTATTGATTTCATTTTAAATGGGAAACATTCTATAGGGAAATATTTTTAAAAATAACACTCATAGAACACAATGCTTTTGAATGCTTTTAGGTGTCCCTGTACACAAACCAGAAGAGATATTCACTCCATTTTCAATATGGAACATCCGATAGTGAACTTCAATAAAATATACCAGTTTCGAGAAATTCCATAAATATTTACAGGAGTTAAAGCGCGGGCAGACAGACAGACAGACAGATGGACAGATACACAAACTGAAATCATATTCAAACTTAAAAATGTTAGAAAGTGTTAAAAACGCTTAATGTAAACGAAAGTACAATTCTAGCAATTTTTTATTAATAGCTCTTAATATAAATGGATATTTTTGTGTCACCCTGTAAATCTAATGCTAATCATGCTCTATTCTATGCAAAGCATTTTTTTTGTGCATATAAATAACATATTTCAATTTCCTAAAACTTCGTGGAAAGAAAAGTTATAAAAATTTGATTTGTAGAAATATTTCTCATACAACGCAATGCTTTGGAATACTTTTGAGTGTCCTTGTATATAAATCGGTGGTGGTATTTCCTCCATTTTATACAGGAAACGTCCAATAGGGAACTTGAATAACATATTTCAATTTCGTTAGGATATGTGTACAGTAAGGGTATGAAAATATTGTTTATAGAAATGCCTGTCATAGAACACAATACTTTGGAATATTTTCGGGGGTCCCTGTACACAAACCAGTAGAGGTATAAACTCCATTTTCAATAGAAAACACCCGATAGTGAACTTGAATAACATATTTCAATTTCATTAAGATTTGTGTACAGTAAGGGTATGAAAATATGGTTTATAGAAATGCCTTTCATTGAACACAATGCTTTGAAATATTTTCGGGTGTCCCTGTACACAAACCAGTAGAGGTATAAACTCCATTTTCAATAGGGTACATCCAATAGTGAACTTGAATAACATATATCAGTTTCAAGAAATTCCATAAATATTTACGGGAGGTAGAACGCGGACACACAGACAGACGGATAGACAGACAGACAGACAAACCGAGGTCATAAACACTTTTCAACCTTGTTGGAAAGTGTTATAAAGCATTAAAAATAACATAGGTCTAAAAAAAAAATCTGCATGAATTTTTTTTGGTAATCTTTATGCTCTCAAGAATGTTAAATCTATGATCTCCATTTCTGCCTGTGAAGTAAGATTTCCTTTGCAAGAAAATAGAGGATTACAATAAAAAATCACTAATTTTAATACATTGAACTAAACATATTCTTTTCCATAATTAAACAAATAAATTTTTCATGATATATTTAACATTTTGTGTTCACTGTTTTTGCCCCTAAAACTTTTTTTTTTCATTTTCTTTCTTTTGTCTTTGCTTTCCTTATATATATATATATATATATATATTTATTTTGACACCCCTAAGTTTTCGTTTTCAGCACTTTCACTACTTACCACATTACGCCTATTTTCAATTTTGTATTTTTTTTTATATATATATTTATTTATTTCATTAAATATTGTTTAAAAACAAGAAATATTTATTGAATATTGTTTTTATAATCAATAGAATACCAGAATTCATGATTTCACGTAAAATTTAGCTTAAAATATGAGTTTATTTATTTATTTATTTTTTTTTTTTAAGTGATGGAACATTTTTATTGCTATTTTCGATCTTAGTGAGTAAAAAATCTGTAAAAAATATTAAGCAGTGTTTTTGTTGCAGACCTATATAATTAACAAGAAAAAAAAAATTGCTTTATAAATGAGCAAAAGTTTTGGAAAAAAAAAAAAGTCCCTATTGACTAAATAAAAGTAAAATTTATTTTAAAGGATTTACTTCAGCTTCTACCAGTGTATAAATTGCATTAAAATTTTATAATGGTATGCGTGAGTTTCTGTTTTAATTCATAATTAGCTACTTTAGGAAATGTTAAAAATAAATAAATTAATAAATAAAGTAAAAAAAAAATTGTGACAAATTTGGAAAATACAATCGTCATTATTATTTCTAAATAAAGAAACTGCATTTTTCTGCTTTTTTCTGCTTTTTTTTTTTTTTTTTTTTTTTTTTTTAATTCAAATTGTTTCCGCATTCTGTATTTAATTATGAATGATATTATTAGATTAAAATATATATTAAAAAAAAAAAAAAAAATGAAAAATCTTCTCTCAATTAAAAAAGAAATATATATATATATTGGTATACATGGAAATATCTTATAGAGCCAACTTATTGTTGAACATAGAATTCTAATGTTTCAAGTGAATATTTACAATGGAAAAATAGACTAATGTACTAAACTTATAACACAGGGGGAAAAGTCCTAACGAGTAAAGAGAAAAGCATAAAAAATGCATTTTTTCTACGAGCTTCTTCCGAGTGTGTTCAGTATACATTTCTGGGGTTTAAATTACATGGTGAAAATGTAGAAACATCTTTGAATTAGAATTCAGTCAGCGCACGTTCCTATTAAATTGGATAGTTCAAGAATTTGCGCAGAACGACAGTTGGGCTGGATTTTTTTCTATTAACTTCTATTCTGTACTTCAATACATACTATATCAAGTTTCAGTAACATACTCTAAATAAGACAAAATCTAGCAAGTTTTAATCCTCTATCCGTCTTTTTTTATTTCTTTCTCTTTTTCTTCTTTTAAGCTGAATCGTAATGTTGTTTACGCTGTATAAGTGCTGATGAGGTTAAAATATAGAGGTTATTTTAAAACGATTTTATTTTCTTTTTTTAAAGGATAATTGAAGATAAGCTTTATGACTCTTCTGTATGACTTTCATACTTAAAGAACAAGTTGAAAATTAATAATTATTGAAAATTATGTTTTTTGAATAACAACTGTAGAACAAAATCTCGATAATCCTAGTTAAAGAGAACTATCGCCAACAAGTATTACTCAAAAGAATCTGGTATAAACCAACCACACGACTTCCATTACCCACTACGACACATATTATATGCACTTTTTGGAGAAAATGTGATCAGAAGACATAAAGTTGACTCAACAAAGCAAGCACCCAAAAATTTCAATTCAAGCGTAAAGACATATAAAACAAAGTTTACACAGCGATTTAAAAAATAAGAGAAAAAATCAGTAGAGCCATTTTTTGAAACACCAACTTCCAAGACTTATAACGGACCTACCTAATCAGGATGACTGTTAATTTTCCTGTAATGACCACGTAATAAATGAGGAAAGATACCTAAAATGGGTTTATGCATCAATTTACAAGAAAATCATTAGAGCTGTTTTTGAGATTCTGACTTTTACCAAAGCTTGGCATACTTAATTGTAGGCCGGAAAACAACAGTTCCGGCAGTACCTTACAACAGTACCTTACTTACTTTCTCGAAAATTGGTATCATTCTATACAACCTAGAGAATTTGAAAAGGAAGAATTAATATCATTACAAAACTTTAAAACATATATTATAATTCTGAATATCTGAAATATAATAACGTGTGTAAATTTCAAGGTTTCATTTTTTCAACATTTTGATATTTTAAATATTTTATCTTCAAAGAAAATTTCGGAAGTAATCACTAACCCTTTCCATACACTAAATATTAATTATTATCTTCTCTAAATATTAATTATGTACAGTCAATGTAAAATTCATTTCTTCTTTTCCTTTAAACTTAATTAATAGATTATAAATGTTTTTCAACCTAATATCACCCCAAAAAGAAAACACCAATTATGATAAGTTATTATAACTTATGGGTTCTTCTTTACCACAAAGTGCGTAAACTGAGGTTGGTCACACACACACACACACACACACAGAAAAAAAAAAAAAAAAAAAAAAAAAAGAAAGAAAGAAACATAACTAAATCCTGAATATGTTGTCATAAAATAAGTATCTCTATTTAGGGCTACCAGAAGCTTGATTTTACAATTCAAATGACATCAAATTTGGTAGAGGAAGAAAAATTATAAAAGAAAAAAAATACTTCATAAATTTACCGACAGATAGCGCTTCGAGAACTGTCGCTTAAATAGCTTTTGTAAATTTCAATGCGAAAGCAAAATAAATCAAGAAGTTAGCTGACATATATGGAAGAGACGTAGTCGACATATAGCTTCTAGCTTCCAGATCTTGCTCTACTGTGTTGAAACAATTCTGTGATAATAACTGTAGCTGCTTAACATGAGATTAAACGCGGATTATCCGGATTAAATAACTCTGAACCTCTATAGATATTTTCGAAGATAGTAAAATCATAGCCTCCTTAACTAGATGCCTGTCGCGTGGCTCATAAACTTGGCAACAGTTGAAGCGGTAGACAGTGCCACCTGGTACAGATTGCGTGACTTTTTTATTCAACTCTCACCAATAATTTTACGAAATGATATATGATATATATAATCGACGTTTCTTCGATTCTATTCGCTTTTTATGTATATCATATTCCACTTTTAAAATTTTTTGGTGACTGTTGAATAAAAAAGTCGCGCAATCTGTACCAGGTGGCGCTGTCTACCGCTTCAACTGTTGCCAAGCTTCCGAGCCACGCGACAGGCATCTAATTTAGGAGGCTATGGTAAAATAAATTATACATCTATATATACACACCGTGACAAAAAGATAGATACAAAGGGCTTCTTTGATTTTTCATAAAATATCATTATCTAAATTGTGCTTGTCATTCATTATTATCATAAAATAACATTATTTCAGGACTAATTTTTGTTTTAAGACTAATTTAGAAAAATTTTAAGATTAAAAGTTTTCTAATTTAAGACTGCACTCCGCGACAAAAAGATAGGAGCAAAGGTTTTTTTTTTTTTTAATTCTTAATAAAATAGCATTATTTAAATTGTGCTGATCATTTATTATCATAACAAAATATTGTCATTTTAAAAACATACTAAATATTTGTATCATGTTCAAAATAATCATATTCAAAAAAAAAAAAAAAAAAAAAAACCTTTGTTCCTGTCTTTTTGTCGCGGAGTGTAGTCAAATTAGAGAAATTTTAGTCTTAAAATTTTTCTAAATTAGTCTTAAAACAAAAAATAGTCCTGAAATAGTGTTATTTTATGATAATAGTAAATGATAAGCATTATGTTATTTTATGAAAAATCAAAGAAAAAACCCTTTGTACCTATCTTTTTGTCGCGGGGTGTAGATTCAATTTCCCTTCAGTTACCCCTGAATCAATAGAAACTTCAATAGGGAAAAAATGAAGTTTGTGATGAAACAACCTTTTTTGAATTACCGGAGATTTGGCGAGATATGTTGGCGAATTGCATTGATATATAGAGATACTGTTTTCAGTCATGATATGTAGTATTCTGATTTCATTCAGCTTAACCGACACTCAGTGATTACATTCACACAAGAAAGTTTCCATTTTGGTGTTTTATAAGTACTTTTTGACGAATGGACATCGTAGTTTTACCCTGAAAATTACACAGTTTGTGGTGTATGAAACTAGTTGGTTTCATTTCATCTAGCGTAAAAATAAGTTACATATATCGTCACTTAAGCAAGATTACTTTTAATGTATGCTTTACGATGTCTGCAAGTTAAGCTTTTGCAATAAAATAAAAGTAAATAAAGAAGTAGTATAAAGAAATGCTGAAGTAAAATCATTAATATTTTGGGTGAATTGTCATTTTTTAGGCATATCAGGTTACACTAATGTAGGTAGATACAATTTGACTCTAACAGTATGTGGAAAATTAAAAAAATAAAAGCAATAATAATAATCTAGCAAACCCGTGCGAAATTTTCGCAATTTCTTTCTTTCTCTCTCTCTCTCTCTTTTTTTTTTTTTTTTTTTTTTTTTTACATTGAAATTTGAAATTTAAAAGTCTTATACCAATTTCCCCATCCAATTTAAATTTTGATTCATCAGAAGCCAAATTATTATTAGCTTTTGTGGGATGAAATGCTAATAATAGTTAAGCCAAATCCTTTAAAGAAACGTTTCAAAATAAGTTCATGTTTGAATACCCAGTTTTCATACTTCCCCAGGCAGGAAAACTTTAGTATAGGACGGACTCCTAATTATGTCGACTTTTAAATTTCTGTCGCCATATTGGCGATGCCTTTTAATTTATTTTTCTTTTCTTCCTTTTTATTTCCTTTTTATTTTTTATTTATTCATTTTGGCATAATTTTTTGTTAAAAAGAAACTTAGTATCTATCTTGATTATACTTTTTATTATTGCGAGTTTTGGTCAATTTATAACAAAAGTTCATAATTTGTTTACATATTCAAAATATTCCTAGGTTTAAAATGACGCTTGCAAAGGTTGTAAAGAGGCATCTTTTAAAAATAGATGTTTCTATGAAATGATCCATCAGACAAATGTCGTGTTTTTTTTTTTTTTTTTTTTTTTTTTTAAATTTTATTTATTACTAGATCACTGAACTGAGTCCGCGTGCTCAAATATTGCTTATGTATTATTTTTTATCCTCGCGTATTTTATTAATGCACTATCGTATTATTTCTACAAAATTTAATCGTAATTGGTCCACGTTAGAGAAATATTATATAGATAATAATAATAATAATAATAATAAATGAAATTCGTGACTGAAATTACCTCCCAATTTCAATATTAGTGACCAAAGCTCCAAGAGTTGGTCACTTGTCACCACTTGTTATTATTATTATTATTATTTCTCCACTTGCAGACTGTCAATATGTTTGTAGCAATCAATAACTAAATTAGAAAGTTAATTTTACGAAATCAAAAAAATTTTTAAAGGAGAAATTTTCATTGTATCACAACATGAAAAAGCAAATTATCAGTTTCATGATCATTAAGTGAAAGTAAACTACACAGTCCTAATGAACTTTAAAAATTAATATTACTGTATGCATAAATTTGGATATTGAGCAATTAAGCTCATGGCACTAAAATGAACTAATAATAATCACTTAACATGCGTTTTGTATCATAGCTGCCAACATTTCTAATTCATTCTGAGCTCAGAACCCGACCAAACCAAAAGTGGGCCTAGGGCCCCATACGCTTTTGGGACCCCTATCGTTTATTTTTACCATGATATTTACTCTGTAAAAAAAAAAAAAAAAAAAAAATTTCATGCTATTTTTTACCCAAAAATGCATATTTAAAACCAATATTACGCTTTTAAAACTTTTCGTTTTGCTTTGAGGAACAAAATTTCCTGAAATATTATTTTAAAGAGAATTTTTGTTTATTTTTAATAAACAATATTCGAGCTGCAAACGAAATTTAGTGCCCCCTTTTTTAAGGGAGTCGACGTGTGCGTTACTCAGGCGCTGTATGTAGCATTATTAATACCCGACTTCTTTTTTTTTTAATATTAATTCCTTTGTAGAGTAATTTTCACCAGTATGCAGTCTTGTTTTATAAATTTTGTTTTACATTGCTATTCGTAACAAACCTGCTTAAATAATATCATGAACACAAAATGTTTTATATAAAGCTATTCAATTTGTATGCAAACTAACCAAAAACATTAAATTTTAAAAGTTTATTTTTATTTTATTTTATTTTTTTTTTTACTGTACAACAGGTCGTACAATCAGTGTTTCAATCTGGGATTTTGCTTCATCGCCGTTTGTAGTATTACACCTTGAATTTTCTTTTTCTTTTTGCACCGAAGGAAAAAAAAAAAAAAAAATAAACCTGCAAACTTATATATATATTATTAAAATAAAATTTAGAAAATCGTAGCTAAGAAATGGAACAGCTTCAGTATAGAACGATATATATCATGTTTTATTATTATTATTATTATTATTTATATATGTTGAAAAAAGTTACAAGAAAATTACTTGCATGTACATATTATGATTTTAGAAATATATGACGTCATTAGTTAACTAGAAATTTATTTGAAAATATTTATAATTATCATTTTATATATAAATTACTGAAAATAAAGTTAAAGTTTCTAAAATAATGATGGCAATTTCTAATAAATTAAAAAAAAAAAAAAAAAAAAAAAAAAATGAACGTGCAAATATTTTTCTAAAAAACAATTAAAATAAAAGTGAGAAAAATCGTTCTAAAGAAATGATACAGGTTCAGTGTGAAATCACTTACGAAATTTGAAATTTGGCACCAAAGTAGCTCGGAAGTTTCTCGCCAAGATTTTTACTTACGCAGCAGCTATAGTCATTGTAATTCATCGCAAAATGACAACAAAAGTTTAAAAGCTGCCAACGGGCCCCTATGTTAAAGCTATATTAAGGAAATTTTAAGAAATGTATACAGCTAGTGATGTTAGGGGATGAAACAGAGTTACTGCATGCCTTTATACGGAAGAATAGATTAAAGTAAGTTCTGTCGTACTAAATTAAATTCTGTTTTGTGCAGAATTTTATATCTATTACAAAGAAAAAATATAGTCTTAGGGTTTTTATTTATTTATTTATTTATTTTTCAATGGTGTGTAACTATAGCAAACAGAAAAAAACGTATTTTGCACACAAATGATCCGATTAAATAAAGGCAACTTTTTTTAGAGTATTGTTAAAAAAGAAAATGTATGTTTATCAACTCAGGTAAAATTCTTCTGTCGGTCATACGATATTTTGCTGAAAAACTAATTTGCGAGTGAATTTGATCTTTCGGCGGAAGAGCCCAACTTCCTGGTCTAATAATTTCCGCCCAATTCATCACATCATAGCATGCACCCACTCTCCGATTACAGTCTGATATCATCCATGTAGCTCTCTCTCGTCCTCAGGATCTGACGTCATCAGGTGTGGTCTTTTGAAGACCTGCGTGTGGTGGCTGTCACTCAAACAGTTGTTACAGGGTTCATTTTACTGGATTAAATCCTGTAATCTGGAAAAATGAAACATGTTTTTATAACGCAATTTTTTCAGTACAAATTGATGTTTCCGGTTGATAATGAAATGTGGCAGTGTGAGAAACTAGAACCGCAAAAATCTAGGAATAATCGTTCTTTTCACATTTTTAAAATTAAAATACATGCATTAACTCAGTTCCGACCTCGTTTGTGTTAATGGATAGATGTTCTTTAATTACTTTACGGTTGAGTGACAGTTCTGGAATTACTTTTTGGCATGTTGGTTATTTTAAGGCTTGGCACTTTGATATTTTAATGTTAAATTAATTAGCGAAAAAGTAGGTATTAATTAATCTTTAAAATTGTTGTTATCAATTAAAAAATATTACAGTGTTTTGTTATTATCGTTTGCCGGATCAAACGAGGCAAATGAGAATGCTATAATTATCCTCTAAGATTTAACTATGAATTGGTCATTAATTTTATAAATTTAATATCTGATGCTTGATAATGCATAAAATATTTTCGAAAATATAGATAAAAGTTATTTAAATCTATTTATAAATGCTTATATAGCACACCAAAATATATGGAAATTCATTTTTACATTTACCCTGAAAAATAGAATAAACATTCAATTTTTTTAATTTCCTAAATACGCAGTGCTGAGCGAAATTGTAGTTACTATAAGGAAATACTTAATTTAACGTGTTTCCTTGTAATAAAAAATACTTATAAAATGAGGGAAGTATTTAATAAGGATGAACTTAAAAAAGTTATAATATAAAATTATTAAAAATTAAGAAATTGTCTTTTTTTTTTTTTTTTTTTTTTTTTTATGAAACGATATCACGCTATACGTATTTTCTCACGAAATACTTATTTTCTCATTTTTGAATAAAACTATCATTATATTAAAAGGAGACTTGGCGCTGGATTATCAAAACCAATAAAAACTACAACGTCAGAAACTCAAAAGAAAAATATTTGGGAAGCAGACAGCTGTTTCGGTAGCCTTTAGCGCACCGTCTTAAGTGCATAAAGAAATCAGAGAGAAGAGCTCATATATATATAGTAAAAAGGAACCGAATTTTGCCCAACCAATAGAATTGCGTGAAAGGTGGGGGGAGTGGCCAATAGAAATTTTAGAAACTATAGTAGTGAAAACTGTAGAAAAATTAAGCAAATGTGGACCGAATGTAAAATTTCCAACAATCAGACAAATAGGGTACAGTGAAATTGACAATTAACAATATTTTTAAGATTTTATAACTTAAAAATCTTCAAAGAAATCAAGTTCATGGATGGATTTAGGCCTGGAAATTATTTTAGCTGAATCAAATTTAAAATTATGATTTTCCTCCCAGCAATGTTCAAAAATAGCCGATTTATTGGTTTCTTGCTTGCGGACGTAATTAATATGTTCTTTTAGACGAAATTTAAGACTGAGTTTAGTTTGAACAATATATGATAAATCACACTGACAGGAAATACTATAAATGCCCAAAGAATTATGTATATCTATAGGATCTTTTAACTGAGAAAAGGTGAGTTTATTGGAAGGTGAAAATATTATTTTAAAATCATGTTATTTGAGAATTTTAGCTATGGCATGACTGGATTTAAGAAAATAGGGTAAAACAATACTAATATTAGAAGAGATTGGTTTAGTAGACGAAGCACGAGGGAGTTGTAATTTTTGGATAGCTTTGTCTATAATGGAAGGGTTATAACCTCTGTGAATTGCGATGGCTTTTAGATATTTGATTTCAGAGTTTAATAAAACAGGATATATTAGAACAAATATTAAGGGCACGGTTAACAAAAGTATAGAAAGCAGCCATATTTTGGTTAGGTGGATGACATGAACACGCGTGGGGAGGTAGAGAGACTGCAAAATTTTTACGATAAGCGGTGGTTGAAAATCCGTCTACAGTGCGAGAGACAAATGTATCAAGAAATGGAAGTGAGCCATTATTTCCTCAAAAGTGAGCGTTGATTTAGCAGCAAATTAAGAAATTTGGCATCCAAATTCGGCAAAAAGTGGTAGTTTAGGATTTTCAAATTTTCAAATCTCTAACTTCAATAGAAGTCGAGTTCTGGAATTTACCGGAATAATTCATTGTTTTATAGCGCAAAAATACCTCGAAAATTCTTTAAAACACTGTCTAGATGAATTCAAATTCTTTTGACTTCGAATTGTGCGGTTGATCATTGTTCTTGGATTAGTGAAAATCCTGCTTTGTAGTGTATTTAACCCTGTTCATTAGGCTTCTGTAGTTCGAATGACAGTTTCATTGGACTGTTTCGAGTATATTTGTTTATTATTGAGTTTTGTGGTACAGTTTTATTTAACTGTTCCCAGAATACTCATTAAATAAAGTACATTCGTTGATTAGAACCTGCTTCTAGCTTTAAAAATTACTTTCTACATGTAAAAATGTCGATAATTTTCATAACAACATCATTACGGGATTTATCATTAGCCTTTTTTGAAAGCTCTATGACGGTAAGTCATATATAATGACCAAAATCTTTGTATTTTTGTTAAAAAAAAAAAATCCCGAAGTAAGTAACGATATCGTGCGGCAAAATAAAACCACACAATCAAATTTGCAAAAAATTTAAAATCTAAATTTTTATTCGGTCCCCAGGTTCCTTTAATTATATTTAGTAAAATAATCTTGATATACTTACATTAAATACAAAAATGAGCATTCTTTTGCGATTAAAATTGATTGAATTATTAATTTAAAAATTTGAAAGTTTTACAGATATTTTTTTGTTTTTCATTAGAAATCCTTTAAAAATGATTTTTATCCAGCTATTGTTCTGTTAAATTTCAATATTCTATTCCTCGCTATGTATACGATCTCCAACAATTAGTTCAAATTTTCAGATGAAATTATTCGGTCTGTTTTAATGATAAAATATTCATTATATCCCCAGATTTTTTTTTATTTAATTATATTAAAGAGATCTGTTGACTAAATGAAAATTTAAATTTTGTAAAAAAAAAAAAAAAAAGAAAATAGTTTATTGGAAATTTTTTTTACTGCTCTATGAATTGTTACTATGCCTTCACTTAAATCTCACACACTTCCGTAATAGCACTTGGAAGTATGTCTTTTTGACAAACGGTTGTGAAAATAAAAAAAAGTCTAATGATAACAATTTGCAGCCTATATTAAGAAAAATATATACTGCTATTATTATTACTATTCGGTCTTTACTCGCATAGCGGTTGATATTGCTAAATAAAACGATTTTTAAATTTGCCATATTCGCCAAATCCAAAACAATGTCAGAATGTTGCGATAAATAACCAATAATAAAGAAAAGATTATTTAAAACTTAACTGGCTTTTATTTTAAATCAAAACAATGGAATTCGACTAATAATATGTAATTTAAATTTAATTTTTTAGGAAAATTAACTTTAGTGGAAATGCCTCAGAATCATCTCTTTGTTGAAAGGATTTTACTTAAGTACCTCAAATTTATTATTCTTTTGACTTGACATGAATCAGATCCCTATAACTGAAAAGTACCATTTTTTTTTTTTCAGTTTTAATTTATTACCATTAAAATTAATTTTAAACATATTTATATTAATTCGAAAGGATTAAAAATTAGCGATTCTTTTTTATTTATTAATAAATAAAAAAACTTTTGCCAGTTTATAATAAAAGTTTATGAAAATATATATGAAAGAAAAAGTCCAAAAGTTTGTAGTATTTTTAAATTATTTTTTTAATAAAATTTTGTCAAAGTATTTCGCGTTTCATATTTTAAACGCATTTATTTACTTATTTATTTTTAATTACAGGTTGGAAGTGGTTATTATCCATATAGGTGCAAACAGTTTGAGGGATGCTCAAGAGTTAGTAAGTAATTGTATAGGTATTTCCTTATAGTACAGTGTATTGTGAACGCGCTGATTACTTCGAAAATAGCTGAAGTCTGGTTTTTTAATCATAATTTTTATTTTGTCACATTATTATTATTATTACTATTATTTCTCCAATTTATGTTACAGAATTTTTACGCAGTGCAACATTTTAAGAATGTATTGATATTTTCAAAAAGTAATATTGACTATTGCATTCGAACGCTCTTTTTCTATTTATGCTTGTAGATAAAGCAGACATATTTTCATCTTCTAAATAATAAAAGCCCATATAATGCTCGAGACTAATGTCATAGATAAAAAGATGCATTGAAATAAAGAAAATATTTTTTCATCCTTGGTTTGGAGTCATTAATAAAATAATGGAAAAAGGATGATTCACCAGAAAAAAAAAAAAAAAAAAAAAATGGCGCTGTAATTGCATCAATGTATTGCAAAAAAAAAAAAAAAAAAATAAATTTAACCATGATTTGAAACAAAATAAGTCTAAATGATAATTTAAAAAAATAGATGTAATGTTATGTAAGGGCCACCGATTGGTGATTTAGCGATTTTCTTTCTTGGTCCTCGCTAAATTTTCTGTTTTGTTAATTTATAGATTTTTTTTTTTAAAGTAAGTTATACAGATCTAAAACAAGAAAAAAAAGTCTGTATAAATTTAAACTGTAAACTACCTCTTTTGCCTCTTTTTTATCTCTACCTTCTTTTTAAAGTTACTCTCAGTGGCGCCCCCAGTGCCTTTTTACCGTTCCAGAACCTAAAACAACTTGTTCGCTCATAGTGCAAATATCTTTGAAAATTCTTACTGTAGCAAATTACCGCTTTGTGCCGCCTGTGGCGCCCTCTCCTCGTTTCAGGATATGAAACAGCCTATTCGCTCACCGTGCAAACGACCTTTGAAAATTCTGACCGTATCAAACTTCCAGCGGTGACGCCGGTGGTCCTCTAACTACGTGGTCCTCTAAGCCGGCGTCCTCAAACAATTCTAACAAATCTACGCCGGTGGTCCTCTAACAATTTTACGCTTTGAAACGTGTACGCATACGCAATCAATTCTTAAACCTCAAAAATCTTAAAATACGAATTTTAAAAATTTATTATTATTATTATTATTATTATTTTGTCCCCACCGACCTGTCCCCAAATAATTGTACACTTTCGAAAGTATACGTAATCGTTTTATCACTGCCAAAAGCCTTTAGCACGTATTTTCAAAGCCATATTAGCAACAGTTAAAATTTGCGTGTTTATCGGCCGGCAGGGAGCGCTGTTATGCTCCGATGATATGCTTAAGATTTTCCCGCTCACAAAAAGGCTATATCTCTTATTCTATAGCGTATCTGGGTTACTATCGTCTGAAAGGTAGCGCTACTATTCTGAATATTATACCATTTAGATAGATCTTAACTTCTATTAAACATTATAGTTTTGGGAAAATTTATCTCTCACTCTGTTATAACGAAATAAAAATTAAATTAATCTTGAGCGTATTAAGACGTATATCGTCAAAAAGGTGGCGCTACAATTCCGCACGTTCCGCTATTTAAGTAAAACTCTTATTATAATGCTAAATGTCCTTTTTTATGTTCTAATGATTTTTTTTAATTAAGAGAAAAAAAAAAAAAAACCTCTTACATAAAAAGATTTGAACGGTCTTGAAAAAGAAATTTTCGTAATTTTCACTTTCATCGAAACGTTCATTAAAAAGCAAAAGTACTTTTTTTGAAAATATCCCTAGTGTATTTTAAAACCCAGAAATGCTCAAAATAAAAAGGAACAAATTGTTATTAAATAGAAGCACTGGATTTCTTTTATTCCGTTCATTTAGCATTTATGAGAATGTCTTTGGTTTTCCAGGCTTTAAAGTCAAAATATCCATTTTCAACTCTAATTTCTAAAAAACAAAATTTGATGTTTTATTTTTCTTTGAATGTAAAAATTACTTATGGTAAATTCGTCTGGGGAAAACTAAACTTAAGAGTAAAAGAAAACAGAAAAATAGTATTTAAAATTTTAAACGAAGAGGTAGAAATATCTTTTAGTGTTAGTGCAATAATTATAAATGAAGTTTATTAACTACTAGAATTAATTTGTGTTTTTCGAATCTGTTGTTTAAGGGGATAGTGTATGTTGAAAATCGTTCTTTTTGAAATTACTGTCTTAGAATTATGAAAGTTTGCATACATATGCTGTGAAATGCGCAAACACTAAGTACATTAAATTTTCTCAAAAACTATTAAAAATAAATAAATAAATAAAATAAAATAAATAAATAAATTATATTAAAATTAAAAAAAATTAATTTATTTTTTAGATTTTTTAAAATGCTCCATGTGGCTGTGTTTTCATACTTTTTTTAAATATTTTTATGTTTGAATGCTAAACATTTGCAAGAAATAGCTCCATTTAAACATTATATATATATAAGCTGATCAATCAATTCACAATTTAATGCACAGATATGTTTAGAATATATTGATAGACTATAATGATGTAAAATCAAGAAAAAAATTTAAAAAATCTGTCGCATGAAACATTTAAGAAATTTTCAAAAAATTAAAATTTTGAATTTGAATTTTTTAAATTTTAATAGTATGTTAATATATGTAATATTTATACATTTTAATGCTTATGCATGCTAAGTTTTTCAACCCTAAGATAATAATTTTAAAGAACTATTTTCAATGTCTACCATCCCTTTAAATATGGAATTATATTTTATCGAAGAAAATCTATCTTTACCTCAAATTTTGAATTTGTCTCTCTCCAATCTACTGTATTGTATCTAAATTCACAATTTATAACACATGTCAAGCGATCACATTGCAGGTAGAATTTAAGTAATACAAAATAGAATCTTCTTTCAAAAAGTAACTGAACTGTGTGTAATTTGAAACACAGGTACGCTAAAAATGCTGAAATTATATAAGTTTTATGCATATTCACATTTGTAACTGGATACAGACAGACGTTTGTTCCTAAAATTTAAACTAACCATATAGAGCTTCCAGAAAAAACTATTATTCGTCAAAAGTATCTTCATTGTATTGTATTTATATGATCTTTATAAGTTTCAGGATAAATACGTTTATTTATTTATTACTTTTGCTTTAGTCAAACATGATTTAAAAATCATTTAATTTTCTGGTCAATAGGTTTAATTCCGTATTTCATTATTTTGCTTGAATTTAAGTTAGTATTGAACTTTTATAATCTTCAAAACGTTTGATTCAATTGAGTGATACTATTCTACTATTTTTTTTTTTTTTTTTTTTTTTTTTATTCAAAAACTAAAAGTAAAACTCATACTTTTTCAAAAATATACATACGAAATTCCCATGTGATAAACAAAAACGTTTATTATTATTATTATCTTTTATTGTCAAAGTTACAATTTTTAGAATGTCTGATTTTGCTTTTTCTACACATCGCACTTTAAAAACTATGTTTCAAAAGTTAAAATCATTTTTAAAGTACAAAAAAAAAAAAAAAAAAAAAAAGAAGAAGAAGAAGAGAGAAAGAAAGAAAAAGAATAGAAAGAAAGAAAAAGAATAGAAAGAAAACAAATGAAAGGGAGGAAAAAAAAAAGAAATAATTATGTTTAATTAAAAAACAGAATGATTCGGATATGTCTGGAAAAACTGCGAAGCTGTGGAGGGGAATTTATCGCACAATAAGTTATTATTAAAATAGATTCCAAGTTTCTCGTAAACTTTATACTTAATGCTCAGAATTTTATATAATTAACTAAAATTCTGGAAGATTTAATTTTAAAAATACAAAATTATGATTTTCTTTTTATATGGCCTCCAAACATAGCTGAGAGAAAGGAAAAAAATAAATAAATAAATAAATAAAATAAATAAAAAATTGCGGATTAAAATGTGTTTCATGCACCAATGAAAATAATAATAATAATAATAATAATAATAAAAAATAAATAAATAATGTATATATAAAATTCCCACATTGTAAGGGGACATATAGATAGAAGTTTAAATTTTGTAATGCATGATATGAATTTTGTAATGCATGATTCTGAAATGCATGATACACTCTGTATACGTTTACAAGTTCTGTACATTTTTACGTACCTTTACAATTTGACATATCTATCTGAAATTAATATTTAAGTAATTATAGCCAAGTGTCATGCATTTTGAATATTCAGTACAATTAAATGCTGTTGAGAGACTACTTAGAAAAAAGAAGGGATTCGACATTTATATATTTTTGTTCTTTTCCATTATATACTTATTTTTATTATTACTATGTATATTATTTTAACAGTCGAAATTTATTATTTGAAGCGTTCTTGAATAATATACTCATACATAACTGTGAAGTACAAGATATTATTAACACAATTTTAATTCACCTAATTTGAGAATTATTTTTATCTTTTTCTTTTACTCTATGTTCAAGTTAAGTTCTGTTTTATACACCTGCTTATACACATGATAATTAATCATAGAATTCAAAAGCATCATTTTTATACTATTATTAACAAAAAAAAAAAAAAATCGAAAGAAAAAGTAAATAAATAAACTTTACATTCACTAAATTACCTTTGAAGGTATTTCAGATTTAGGTCATTGATCTCGTTAAAAAACGCATTTTTACTTTCTCTTACCCATAAGGTAGAGAAAGTATTGTTTTTGGGTCAAATTTTCGAACGCGAGATTTTGTTATATTTACACGTTTTGAGGTCCCCTGAATACGAAAATCATGTTTTTAGCAAATGGTCTGTGTGTATGTCTGTGTGTCTGTCTCTTGTCAGCATATCTCAAAAACAACATATGGCAGAAAGTTCAAACTTGGTATTCTAAATGTGTATCATATAGGGATGCTACAGTAACCTTTTCGTTAAGATCACGCAAATGGTTCGTGTACAGGGACAATCAAGAGAATTCTAATACATTACGTCTATGGGAGGAAATTGCAGGAAAGTAGAGTTTAACTATAGACTGAACTAAACCAAATGAAACGAATATATATTTTTTGTAATGGAGATAGTTAACTGGGAAAATTTTTTTTTGTGTATGTAGGAGCCTCGCCTTCCCCCCCTGGGGGGGAAGTCCCCCCTCGAGGGGAGTAAATTTTCATGATGGGCATCTTTCAAAAGAGCTCGCCAATACCTTTAAAACGAATGGTTGAACCATCGATCTGCGATAATTTAAAACAAAGTTATCGATTTTTTTTATTTTTAACGAAAAAAAAAAAAAAAAAACTTAGAAAAAACCCTTCTTTTTAATGATGAGAATAAAATGGACTTTTTTTTGGATATTTGGTGTTATACTACTTCTCTAATATGGAAATCGTCTGCATTATCGTAAGAGATTTTTTTTTAAATATCTTTTTTAATAATTTTAATAAATTATTTTTTAAAAACAGAATTATTTTTTAATAACCGAATTAAAGTCTATGTAAATGTAGGTGCATTGATGAAACGGTGGGTTGAGGGGGGCGGTAGCCCCCTCACAGAGAACTAATTATCATATAAAACTCTTCAGAAGCCTAATATGAATTGTTTAACACAGGTTTACATAACAGTACTCGTTATCTTACCTTTTAATCTGCAACCTGTAATTATAGTGTTAAATTTCAGGGTAAGAGAGAGTCGTGTGACTGACACACCAGATTATTTACTTTCTCTTACCCATAAGGTAGAGAAAGTATTGTTTTTGGGTCAAATTTTCAAACGCGAGATTTTGTTATGTTTACACGTTTTGAGGTCCCCTGAATACGAAAATCATGTTTTTAGCAAATTGTCTGTGTGTCTGTGTGTGTGTATGTCTGTGTCTCTGTCTGTTATCAGCATATCTCAAAAACAAATTATGGCAGAAAGTTCAAACTTGGTATTCTAAATGTGTATCATATAGGGATGCTACAGTAAGCTTTTCGTTAAGATCAAGCAAATGGTTCGTGTACAGGGACAATCAAGAGAATTCTAATACATTACGTCAATGGGGGAAATTGCAGGTAAGTAGAGTTTAACCTCTATAGACTGCACTAAACCAAATGAAACAAATATATATTTTTTGTAATAGAGACAGTTAACTGAGAAAATTTTTTTGTGTATGTAGGATCCTCGCCTCCCCCCCTGGGGGGGATGTCCCCCCTCGAGGGGAGTAAATTTTCATGATGGGTATCTTTCAAAAGAGCTCGCGAATACCTTTAAAACGAATGGTTGAACCATCGATCTGCGATAATTTAAAACAAAGTTATCGATTTTTTTACTTTTAACGAAAAAAAAAAAAAAAAAAAAAAAAATCGTACTTTTTTTTTTTTTAATATTGAGAATAAAATGGACTTTTTTCTTTTATATTTGGTGTTATATACTTCTATAATATAGAAATCGTCTGCCTTATCATAAAAGAAAAATTTTTTAAATAATAATTTTAATAAATTATTTTTTAAAAAGAGAAATATTTTTTAATAACCGAATTAAATTCTATATAAATGTAGGTGCATTAATGAAACGGGGGGTTGAGGGGGGCGGTAGCCCCCCTCACACAGAACGAATTATCATATAAAACTCTTCAGAAGCCTAATATGAATTGTTTAACATAGGTTTACATAACAGTACTCGTTATCTTACCTATTAATCTGCAACCTGTATTTATAGTATTAAATTTCAGGGTAAGAGAAAGTCGTGTGAGTGACACACCAGATTTTTTTTTTATTTTTATTTTGTCTGTCTTTTCTTTTTCTTTTTTCTCTTATTTCGAGTTGACATTCAAATAAAAGATTATTTTGTTCACCTGCTTTGTGTGAACTTCCTTCCTTAAATAAAAAGAATCTTTTGTATTCAATTAAATAAAAGACGGTAATTTAGTGGACATCGAAGACCTCTCGAAATTAATTCTTTTGAATCAATTTTGAAACAGAATATCAAGGCCATTTAAGCCATGGTTTTTTGAAATGTTGAATAAAACAATTTTCTCGTCAATATCTTGACGGAAAAAAAAAAAAAAAAAAAAAAAAAAAAAAAAGTGATTGTTGCTTGTTGTCAACTGTTATTATTCTGTCAGGTATTTAAACTTGAAAGCTGTAGAAATGATGGGAAGAGAAGTAATAATTTTCTCTCCATTCTATTTCTCTCACTAAAGATAGTTTTTATGTGTACTACATCTAATTTGATATAAATTATTTCTTTCGTCTAATTCAGTTTTATTTTTTCTTTGGCTTTTATGATTGTGGTTGAGTGGGTGTAATGTAAGAGCTGTCTGTAGTAGTTCAGTAATAGTGTCCAGTAGTAGTCAACCGACATTTTTTAATGTTTTGTAAGAAATTATACTGTAATTAATTTTAACTTCAGGATTTCTGCGTCCCTCATACTCACAAAATTAGAGTTCAGAATTTTCTGGATGAGATAAATTGAAAACACTTTTGTCTAATAATTTGAATTGTAAATAACAGATAGAGTTATCACTTCCAATTTTTGATCTGCATTCTAAATTTATTAGCTTATTCGTATTCTTTAAATTTTTAAAATGTACAGTCGGTAACAAAAGTATCTGAACACTAGCTAAAATTTCTATATAAAAAAAGTATACTTGATAATGTTTTGTTAAATAAATTCCTGTCGAATCATGTTCTTAATGAGTCTAAGAACAGGATTCGACAAGGATTTATTTAACAAAACTGTATTAACTCTACCTTTTTTATATGGGAATTTTCGTTAGTGTTCGGACACTTTTGTTACCGACTTTATGCGAAAAATATAATTTCCCATTGTCTTTTAATAATCTGACATTATATTATACATATTACGATTTAGTAAATACAGTTTTGTTTTTTATGGAATACTGTGCAGTTAAATCTTTCTTTTGAGGTTTTTTTCTTTACCTTTTCTTTTCCTCCCTCTCTCCTCCCCCCCCCCCGTTTCTTTCTTTCTTTCTTTCTTTTTTTTTTTTTTTTTTATTGGTAATATGGAAGCAATAAAAAAGGTGTTCACCTTTTCTCCCAATAATTATTTTATTACAATCAAACAACCCTTAAGCATTGTCCTTATGATTAAATAAGTACTTACATTTTTCTTATAACAAAGTAAGAATTTCTTATAATAAAATAAGTAGTTATATTAAATAGATTTATCTCATAATTATAAAATGTATATTATTTAGTTATTATTCTAGAAATATACTTACATTTCTTAATCTATAATATTTGTGGTCCGTTTTAAATTGTGAATGTAGTGATTCATGAAGTCGCAGATGTTGGCGATTGCTGGTCCAGTCGGCTATTGGTGATTTCTGACTATTGAGATATCTTAGTATCTAGTATTGTCAGTAATTGAATTCGTTTTTAACATTTGACAACAAATTTGAAATTAGTTTATGATTTTGGTTTATCTACCTGTTTTCTTGTACAGTCGGTGATCAAATTATTAGATTTTTTTTTTGACATATTTCGATTATTTAAAAAAAAAATACTTGACGAAATGGCTTGTAACTTCATACATGCAAAGAACATTTAAAATTTCACATTTTCCACTAGCGATGTGGTAAAGTGCGCAATTAGGGGACTAACCACAATTTGCAGAAGAGCGCAAATACTTTGGATAACTCTGTATCACGAAAAGCTACATATGACTGTTAACTTTAATACATTTTTTCACATACTATGTACAATATCTGTATGTTTTAATGCGGGGATTGCGCAATTATTTAAGCAGACATTGTCCCCCCCCCCTCAAAAATTACTAATTTTTTTGACAAATTTTTTGCTCATAATTAAAGTGGATTTCCATAAATATTTACAAAATTGTCAGAAAATTTGAGGAACATTAGAGAATCGTTATTCTGAAACACAAAAATTCACACGGTTATTTTGTTACACATTTATTTGTTAAGATATGAGTGTTTTTACATTTATTTGTTAAGATATGAGCATTTTTAGTAAATATTATTTTACTGCACATGCGCGAAAGACAGAAATTTTTTTATTGCATAGGTTGAAAGCCAGATACATTGATCAACTTTTGTCAAAAACTCATTGAATAGAATAAAAATTAAGCAAATTGTCTGCAAAAGAACGAGCTAGATTTTAGGTATTTTTCCGAGTTGAAATTTCATAAGGGATTTTTCACATGCTACGTATTGGATCTTTAAATCCAATTATTTCAACAACATCGCAAAAGATTTTTTTTGTGAAAAACCCCTTATGAACTCACAAATCTTAGTAAATAAATAAAAATACGTCAGAGTTTCAAGCCTATAAGGGGTTTTTCAGAAAAAAGAACTTTTACAATGTGGTTGAAATAATTGGATTTTTAAAATAAATACGCAGCATGTGAAAAACCCCTTATGAAATTTTAAATCTAGCTCGTTCTTTTGCCGACAGTTTGCTTACTTTTTACTCCATTCAAATGAGCTTTTGACAAAACTTGATCAACACATGTGACTTTCAACCTGTGCAATAAAAATTCTTCTGTCTTTCGCGCATGCGCAGTAAAATATTATTTATTAAAAATACCCATATATCAACGAATATTATACGTGTGAATTTTATATTTCAGAATAACGATTCTCTAATGTTTTGTTAAATGTTCTGCAAGTTTTGTAAAATTTTGTGGAAATCTGTTCTAGTTATAAGCAAAAAACTTATAAAAAAATTAGTAATTTTCGAGGAAAAAAAAAAAAAAAAAAATATATATATATATATATATATATATATATATGTGTGTGTGTGTGTGTGTGTGTGTGTGTACGCCTAAATAATTGCGCATTTCCCTCACTAAAACATACAAATATTGTTCATTGTATGTGCAATAATGTTTTAAAGTTACAAGTCATTTGTAGCTTCTTATGATACAG
The DNA here is from genome assembly GCA_963930645.1 of Salticus scenicus. NCBI lineage: Eukaryota > Metazoa > Arthropoda > Arachnida > Araneae > Salticidae > Salticus > Salticus scenicus. Next base: position 180,556 of record CAWVNO010000109.1, on the reverse strand, counting down.
GGTGATCGAAAGTATTTTCGCTTTTCTTTTGTTTGTGGCTGGTCCCATAATTGCACTCTGAACTAAATCGATAGGGAAAACAATGAGTTTGTAAATGTCCTTTTCATGTGTGAAGTTCAGGCCATTTCGTCTAGTATTATTTTAGAAAATCGAAAAAAAGTCAAAATAAAAAAAGTTTGTAATAATTTTATTACCCACTGTGCTTTCATTTCCGTAAGTATTTTTACAATGCCTTGAAATTGAAACATTTGTTCGTAAAGACTCATAAAAATATTGGGATACATTATGGTCTGTGGAATAAATTTCTGTAAGAGTATTTTAATACCTTTACACTTCATAAAGCTCAACGAAATTAACAAACATTATTTATTTAAAAGAGTAAAATCCGCTGTAAAAGGCACGTTAAAAATATTTAAAAGAATTTTAAAAAGTTAAAAAACAGTTAGACAACATGTTTCGTGCTTATTTACTAGCACATCATCAGGTCTCGTCAGTTAATGAAAGCCACCGAGCTTTATCTTGTTGTTCTAAGAAAGGCTGCCATAGGGTTGCTAAGTCTTTACTCTGATTCTCGTTGATGCATTTATCGCCAAATTTCCAAATCATGATCTTTTCGTATATGTCTAATGTGCATTCGGTGTGGGGGGTTGCTAGAATTTTACTTTCTTCCCACTTTGGCTGGGCTTCTTTATTGTCGAGTAAAAGTTGCTTTAATGCCGTGTTTCCGTACAATGATTTAATGGAATGTTTATGTTCTTTAATCCTTTTACTCAAATTGCGCTTTGTTTTGCCAATATAATAAGATGTTATATTATTGATTGTGATGGGGATTGCATATACGCCGCCAACTTTTGTTTTTTTGTCACGATCGGATATTATCAGATTTTTCAATGTTGGGGTTTTAAATGCAATATTATATCCAATATTTTTAAATTGTCATATTACGGGATAGAAACCTTTATTAAATGAGATTGCGCCAATAAATCTACTAGTTTCGTTTCCAGTTTTTAGATTCGTATTGTTAAGCCGGTTTATTATTCTGCGTTTCAACCTATTAAATATTGCGATATTGTAACCTTGATTAAGCATAGTCTTTTTAATTAAGTTTAATTCTTTATCTGAGGAGGATTTATAGGTGCAATGTGTGAAGGCTCTATTAATTAATGGTGTAATGGCGTTGAAAAGTAGTTGTTTAGATGTGCAAGAGTTAACAGGTGCTATGTTGAGGGGGGATGTTGGTTTGTGATAAACTTCAGTCCAGATAGTACTATTATCACGATTTCTGCGTATCAATACATCGAGGAACGGTATGGCTCTATCTTTTTCTTTCTCGATTGTGAGATTTACAGAATCAAAAATGTTGTTCATATTGTTTACTAGGGTTAGAAGGCTATTATGTGTATATTCCCAAATTATGTAGATGTCGTCTACATATCTCTTACAGAAGGAGGGTTTAAGTATGCTATTTGTTAAAACTGTATTCTCAATATGTTGCATGGTTATTTCACCAAGAGTAGGTGCTAAACATGATCCCATTGGTGTACCTGTGGTTTGTTGATAAATAGTGTTATTAACTCTAAAGTGATTGGTTTTAAATATCAGGTTTAAACTGGCTTCTATGAATTTAACATGTTTACTTAAGTTATTGTGATTATTGCACTTGTCAATAATTATATCTTTAACTGCATTAAGTGGAACTGATGGGTAAAGAGACTTTACATCTAAGCTGTAGAATTTAGCAGTAGGTTGTAGTTTAATTTTATGGATATCTTCTAAAAAATTCAAACTTGAAACGGTTACGTATGGCGAGTCGTTTATAAGCGGTTTAAGTAAACTATTAATAAATTTTTCGAGAAAGTAGACTGGTGATATTCGTCTGTTTACGATTGGTCGGAGAGGCATTGAAATTTTATGTGTTTTGATTTAAACGAACATAGGCGGTACGGATGTATAAAGGGGGGAATTGGTAGAAATCTTTCTTGTATTCGGGAAAGTCTTTTGCCAGTTTAGTCATAGAGTTTTTTATTGTATCAGTTGGATCTTTGTTCACTGTTATTGCGTTGAGTTCAACTAGGACATCATTAAGTTTAGCTTGAAAATCTTCATTAGTAATGAGTACAAAATTAGATGCTTTATCTGCTAAAAGTATTCTAAGTTCATTAATTTATAGAGCCTTCACACATTGCACCTATAAATCCTCCTCAGATAAAGAATTAAACTTAATTAAAAAGACTATGCTTAATCAAGGTTACAATATCGCAATATTTAATAGGTTGAAACGCAGAATAATAAACCGGCTTAACAATACGAATCTAAAAACTGGAAACGAAACTAGTAGATTTATTGGCGCAATCTCATTTAATAAAGGTTTCTATCCCGTAATACGACAATTTAAAAATATTGGATATAATATTGCATTTAAAACCTCAACATTGAAAAATCTGATAATATCCGATCGTGACAAAAAAACAAAAGTTGGCGGCGTATATGCAATCCCCATCACAATCAATAATATAACATCTTATTATATTGGCAAAACAAAGCGCAATTTGAGTAAAAGGATTAAAGAACATAAACATTCCATTAAATCATTGTACGGAAACACGGCATTAAAGCAACTTTTACTCGACAATAAAGAAGCCCAGCCAAAGTGGGAAGAAAGTAAAATTCTAGCAACCCCCCACACCGAATACACATTAGACATATACGAAAAGATCATGATTTGGAAATTTGGCGATAAATGCATCAACGGGAATCAGAGTAAAGACTTAGCAACCCTATGGCAGCCTTTCTTAGAACAACAAGATAAAGCTCGGTGGCTTTCATTAACTGACGAGACCTGATGATGTGCTAGTAAATAAGCACGAAACATGTTGTCTGACTGTTTTTTAACTTTTTAAAATTCTTTTAAATATTTTTAACGTGCCTTTTACAGCGGATTTTACTCTTTTAAATAGTTATTTCGCACGTGGTTTTTAATTATTTAGTGAAACATTATTTAGATTCATGAATTATTGTTTCCCACGGAATAGGATATGATAAGCATTAAAAAAATTAATGTCGGTTTTTAAACTATGAAACTAACGAATTTAAACTTTAGTCGAGTCCCCAAATGTCAGGATTTGTAACCAGGGACGGCTAACGCAGTAAAGATAGGGTCTATTTGGTAACATAAAAATTTATTAAGAAGCGTAAAAGAGAAATTTCGTCAAATATAAAGGAAGGGGAAACACGTCTGTTTCAGCCTTCGGTACATCAACTTCTGCCAGCTTTTGGCGCGCGACCGTGAACATTAGTCTCACTGTTGCCATCGCGAGAAACAAAGTAAGTAATTATAATAATAGTACATTGAGGATATTATAAAATAACATGGAGGATAATTAAATACCACGTATATATATATATGGGATATAAATGGAAATTACTCGAAGTGTATTTGCATTTCGGCTGTCTGTATTTCAGTGGTCTGTCTCTACGTGTTCTCATTTTCGTAAATATTTTTTGATTTTTATTTAATAATAGCAATGACGGGTTAAATAGAGTTAGAAAGTGTTTTAAAGTCTATGTGAAGAACACGATTTTTCTTTTTTGCTTTTGTTAAAACAAATGAGTCGCTTTACTCAGTTTCATTCAAAAAAAGATTTTGTTTATATGTCTTAAATTAAAAGTATTCCGTGCATTGAGTTTCAGATTAAACATGATTACTCTTTTTTGATTGACATTCTAAGGTTTGAAGTATTTACATACTTTAATCATATTCAGAATCTTAAAGCATATCTAAATGAAGCCTTGAGTATATTAGAAAGGTGTCAAGTCTTATGCATCCATAAAGTTATTTATGTCAACTAGATATTCTTTACACTAGATGATTTGTTATTTGTAAGCATATATATATATATATATATATATATATATATACATATATATTTACGTTAAATGTAGCCGTAATCATAAGTAACATACAACATTTAATCTACAGATATGTCATAGGTGAGCCACTGAATTTTAAACAAAAGAAATGGCGCAAAATGAAATGGCCTTGGCAGTCAATCTCGCTCTATTTTTAATATGCTGTGGCATTCAACAGGTATTAAGCATTCAAAGAAATTGAAAAAAGAAAGAATGACAGTGAGAATGGCTAGACTGGTTTGAGGACTAACTGAGTTGAAAATAAAGATGACTTTTGAAAGGTGACTCGTTGAAATGTAAGAAACGTTTAACCTTTCTGTTTACATAATTCGGCGAAATGTAATATTCGCAGTAAGGGTCTCCCAGTAGATTCAACACTCTAAAATGTCTTTTTTTTTTACCGGATTTTTTTTCTTTTTCTTTCTCTGTGATTAAAAAGAAATAAATAAATAAAAATAGATGTTTTGAAGTATGTTTTGGATTTCTTTAAAATGCATCTTCGTGAAGGATTAAAATTGTAATGGGATGTTTTCGGACCACCCTTAGAGGAGATTCCCAAACAGTCGCCTGTATCCCACTGGGTAGCTGTTATATAACGTTAAATCCCGCCAATCAATTTTTAATATTCATTATTAAAGAAAATGTTTAAACATGTATATGACTGAAAAGAAAATTATGTACTCATCAATATTGTAATAATAATAATAATAATAATAATAATAATAATAATAATAATATATATATATATATATATATAGGGCTAAAAGATTTCCTTGGACTCTGTTTGCCTGTGTGTTGACGCAAGTTGCCACCAAATTTTCATACTTAATTTTAAAAAATCTAATTGTCCGATCAATAAGCTGTTTAATACGACGGATTCAGTAAAATCGCCCCTTTCACTTGGTACCTTATTTGTAACGAAATTTTGATTGGATTTTTAAAAACTAATTAAAATATGAAAATAATAACCTGGTGAAAGCTTTTTCTTAATTGTTGCCAAAAAAATTTACGAGTTTTTTTTTTTTTTTTTTTTTTTTTTTTTTAAAGTTTAAAATGAAACCATAGATATAGTAATTTATATAGCTCTATCATCCCCATGTTATCATGCAAAGATTTTTATGCAGAAAAATTATTTTTAGGCATCAGTCATTTTCCAGTATTGAAACTCGGCAATTGTAATAGAATAGAACTAGCTGGAACCCGTCGAATTCGACGATCATTTTATTGACCGTAATGTTTCAAAAAACGTCGCATCATTATTTAAATGTATTTCAAGTTAAAACATCTAATATAATTTACGACATTTCACTTTAAAAAAAGAAAGTCAGAAAAATGCTTATAAATAGAAATACTATACATGACATCACTTTCTACAAAGTACAGTCAATGTGACGTCAAATAAACAGTTCCTATCTTTCATTTTCTATTTCGTTTAATACTAAGACTACATGATAGCTGACCCGTCCGGCGTTTCCCGGGCCCATGGTAATAACCTTAAATGAACCTTAAATTTGTATGGTTTTACATCTTTAACTCGTTTTTGTTTGAATTTCTATTTTTAAATAAAAGCATCGTGAAAAAATAATCAGCTGTAACAAAAAAATTACCTCGAACCGAACGAAACTCTGCCTTGTGACCCGGTGCTTTCGACAGCGCATACGCCGGCCGCTAATAACATAAAAAATATTCCCAAAAATTAACCTGAAACAGAACGAACCCACCAGGTGTTGCCCGGGCCCATGATACCTTAAATGAACTTTAAATTTGTATCATTTTATACCTTTAACTCGATTTAGTTTGAATTTCTGTTTTTAAATGAAAGCATCACGAAAAAAAAAATAATCAGCTGTAACAAAACAATTACCTAGAACCGAACGAAACTCTGCCTTGTGACCTCGGTGCCTGCGGCAGCGCATGCGCGGGCCGCTAATAACATAAAAAAATTCCAAAAAATTAACCTGGAAGCAAACGAACCCGCCCGGCAATGCCCGGACCCATGATAATAACCTTAAATGAACCTTAAATTTGTATGGTTCTATATCTTTAACTCGATTTTGTTTGAATTTCTATTTTTTAATGAAAGCATCACAAAAAAAAAAAAAAAAAAAAAAAAAAAACCTCAAACAGAACGGAACTCGGGCTCGTGACTCGGTGCCTGCGGCAGCGTATATACAGGCCGCTAATAACATGAAAAAATTCTCAAAAATGAACCTTGAACCGAGCGAACCTCTGACTCGTGTTACCTCTGCCTGTAGCTGCTGCACTGTATAGCAGGCATGCATGCTACGCACGCGTTGCAAAATCCGCTTTCCTCCACCAGGGGGTGCAGTATGTTGCATACGAACATCACCAATCGCCTTGAATTTCCAAGATTTTTCAAATAAGGTGTCACTGGTGGTGTCAACTGCAAAATCCTTTAGTTGCACTTTCCACCGCCAGGGAGCGCAGTGTGTTCTGTACGAACATCACCAACGGTCAGGAAATACTAAGACCTTTAAAATAAGGTGTAACATGATAGGATCTACAACAAAATCACCTAGTTCCCTTTTTCACCACCAGGGGGCGCATTATATTGTATACAAACATCTCCAATCTACATGAAATTTCAAGACCTTTAAAATGAGGTGCTACATGTGTGGGTCTAGCTCAAACTAATTTCCCCCCTTTCCTCCCCAGAAATCGAAAATTCCAAATTCGCAGAAATTGATTTTTTAGTATTCGAGTCTAGTCCCCCAATGTATAACTTCTTCACCGTGAAGTAATTTGGATCTGAGTAAAGCTCGCAAACATTTTTTAACCCCTGCCCCTCCGGGGGGGGGGGATGTTCGACTTTATTTTATTTTTCTCTTTTGATGACAAATCTACAGACCAAGATCTTTTTTTAGACCTTTAAAATAAGATATAACATGATAGGGTCTACTACAAAATCACCTAGTTCCATTTTTCACCACCAGGGGGCGCACTATATTATACACAAACATCCCCAATCAACATGAAATTTCAAGACCTCTATCACCAATGGCCTTGGATTTCCAAGACCTTTCAAATAAGGTGTCACGTGCTGGTGTCAACTGCAAAATCCTTTAATTGCACTTTCCACCGCCAGGGGGCGACGTGTGTTCTGTACGAACATCACTAACGGTCAGGAAATACCAAGACCTTTAAAATAAGATGTAACATGATAGGGTCTACAGCAAAATCACCTAGTTCCATTTTTCACCACCAGGGGTCGCACTATATTGTATACAAAAATCCCCATTCGACATGAAATTTCCAGACCTTTAAAATGAGGTGCTACATGCGTGGGTCTAGAACGGATTTCCCTCTCAAACTAATTTCCCCTCCCCCCCCCTCCAAATCTACTTTCCCCCTTCCCCCCCCCCTTTAAAATTGAAAATTACAAATTCGCAGAAAGTGATTTTTTAGTATTCGACTCTAGTCCCCATATATACAATTTCTTCACCGTGAAGTAATTTGGAGCTTAGTTAAGCTCGTAAACGTGTTTTTTACCCGAAACGGGTGGGAAACGGTTTCCCACCCGTTTCCTCCGGGGGGGAAACGGTTTCCCCCCCAGGGGGGAAACCATTCGACTTTTTTTTATTTTTCTCTTCTCATAGCACATCTACAGACCAAGACCTTCCTTTAGACACCTCAACCAAATTTTTACACCAAGTAGTTCTCTCAATATAGTGGAGACAGACAAAAACATGTTTCAAATTAATATATAGGTATTTGGCTAATTTATGAAAAATATAATTTTTATAATCAGTTGCTTTGTTATTATTATGAAATAATTACATCTTCATATTTAAAGGCATGCTTTTTTAAAAGTTTGATATTTTTTAAGATTTGATATTAGTAAGTAATGTGGAATTTTCAAAATTCTTTTAAATATAGTTAGCAGAGGCGCAGGTAAAGAACGTTAGTTTTAATATATAAAAAGAGTTTAATTTTAAATATTAGCTAAACTAATAGATATCGTAAAAAAAAAAAAAAAAGAAAGAACTAATGAATGAAAATTAAATTTGAAACTGTATCTGGAGTTTTTCGTTCACCTTTAGTACATAAATTATTCCTATATTTTATTTGCTAAATTATCTGTGTGTATTCACTCAGAGAAAGACGTCATTAACCGGTAAAAATGGCCGTCATTCTCGGAGTAAAAAGGAATACATTTTTCTTATCGAATAAAATATGTTTTCACGTGAGAAAAAAAAAAAAAAAAAAAAAAAAAAAAGAAATAAAAGAAATAAATAAATTAAATAAATTAAAATATTAAATCTGCTCATGCATATAGAAAATGAAAATATGAAAATGGAGTAAAAAAACAACCACAACCTTTTTTAATATACTTCAATTTTAGATTTTTCTCTTTTTTGTTTTGTTTAAATAGTATGGTTTTGGCACGGAAGAATCACGCTTGGGATGAAAGCTAATTCATTGATAATCCTGGGTGATTTTTAAAAATTTTGATGCTGAAATCAATCGGACATTTTTTGACAAGGACTCTACTTTTGTGGAAGCCACTTTAAGCCAAGTAGCGCATCAAAAATATAAATAAATTATAAAATATTGAAAAACAGAAAAGAAAGGAAAGAAAAGGAAAGGAAAAAGAAAAGAAAAGGAAGAAACAGAAAACATAATCCCATAAATTGTGTATTTTTGTCTAAAATGGCGATAAAAATTCAAAAGTCGCCAAGGGGAACTATATTAAGACTGCACTATGATCAGGTTTACATAGTTTAATTAATTATTTATTTATTTTTCTACATACCAACTACTATTAACTAGCTCAATTATTATTATAACCACAAAAAATAATTGTCTCATGCGATAGACGTAGCCGATGGTAATATTATATTATATTTGGCGTGAAATTGTTGTCATTTTATAGTTGATCAAATGAATCAAATAAATATACAAAATAATGTGAAAGAAAATATTATGTACGCCACGTTTAATGTTCTTCATATGTAACTGGGATTCAAATATAAAATTGCTACTTCAATTTTTTCGATACTGTCCGTTTCGAAACTGTCATCTGATAAGCACTCAAATGGAAGCCCACTGGTAAGCTATTGTCACAGGCAATAGGGTCAGTCTGCGAATGAATGGGTCGCTGTCGAAGGCAGCGGGGACAGGAATCGGGCTTTTGAGCAATTTCATGATTTTTTTTTTATATATATATATACAGTGAAACTTGAATAATTCGAACTTGTTTAATTCGAAATTCTGGATAATTCGAAATTTTCACACGGGCCTTTGAATTTTGTATTAAAATAATGGTAAAAAATCGTGGATAATTCGAATTCTATTTTGGATAATTCGAATTTTTCATACGATTACCTTTAAAATATTACTATAAAATTTGCTCCCGAGATTTTTCTCAGCTAATATATTTTAACAGTCTTTCAAAAGAAGGATAAGGAAATACAAGAGAATCCCCTAAGTAGTGCATCAGAAGATATGGTGCATGAACTTCGAGGTTTTTTTTTAATTCAAAGTCATGTCTAATGAAGAAGATTCTATATTTGTATGAAGTCATATGCTATGACACAAAGATTGTACTTAAAAAAGAAATAAAAAATATCTGACTATTACTTTCTTCTATATGTAATATAGAGAAAGTATTGGATTCGTAAAAATTTTCGACCTCGGGTTTTTGATGGATTTACACGTTTTGAGAGCTGTAGAACACGATTTGACCATTTTTAGAAAATGTCTGTCTGTCTGTCTGTGTGTGTGTGTGTGTGTGTGTGTGTGTGTGTGTGTGTGACAAAATTTTGTGGCAACTGTATCTCAGGAACTACTATACAGAATTTCATACAAATTAGTATGTAGTTGCACCTTGACATAAATTAGTGCCTATCAACTTTTGGTAAAAATTGTCTTACAGGTTGCGTTGCCATCCCGCTTTTTCTAAATTTTTAACATGGTGATATAGGACAAAATTTTGTATAAATGTGCATAAAGAGAATTATATTTTAGTAATCATTATGAAATTTACAAGAATTATTTATAATAGAGATAGTCAACTGGGAAAAAATTGTTGTATGCGTAGGAGCCTCGCCACCCCCCCTGGGGAGGAAGTCACCCCTCGAGGGGAGTAAATTTTCAAGATGGGTATCTTTCGAAAGGTCTCGTCAATGCCTTTAAAACGAATGGTTGAACTATAAATCTGTGATAATTTAAAACAAAGTTATCGATTTTTTTTACTTTTAACGAAAAAAAAAACCAAAAAAAAAAATTTTTTTTTTTTTTTTTTTTTTTTTTTAACGAAATTTAACCAGACTTGGTATTTAGTTGGCCCCTGACATAAACTGTGGCTGATTAGATTTGGGGATCAATCGCTCAACAGGTGGCGCTGTGATCGTATTTTTTCTAAATTTTTAACATGGACAAAAGTAGTACAAAATTTCGTATAAATGTACATAATGAGAGTCATTCTTAACCTGTGATTGTGAAATTAATATGAATTATTGATAATAGTAGTAGTTAATTAGGAAAAAATTTTGGGGCATCGCTTCCCCCCCTAGGGGAAGTACCCCACCGGGGGGGGGGGTAAATTTTCAAGATCGGTATCTTTCGAAAGGTCTCGTCAATACCTTTGAAACGAATGATTGAACTATAAATATGTGATAATTTAAAACAAAGTTATCGATTTTTTTTACTTTTAACGAAAAAAAACTTTGGAAAAAAATCATATATATATATTTTTTTTTTTAATATTGTTACTGCGTGAATTTGTATATAGAAAATATAGAAGAAAGTCTTGTGGTGGCCACAACATACTAGTTTTTTAGTAATCATTATGAAATTTACAAGAATTATTTATAATAGAGATAGTCAACTGGGAAAAATTTTTTGCATGTGTAGGAGCCTCGTGAACCCCCCTGGGGCGGAAGTCCCCCCTCGAAGGAAGTAAATTTTCAAGATGGGTATCTTTCGAAAGGTCTCGTCAATACCTTTAAAACGAATGGTTGAACTATAAATCTGTGATAATTTAAAACAAAGTTATCGATTTTTTTTACTTTTTGCAAAAAAAAAAAAAAAAAAAAAAAAAAAAAAACAGATTTTTTTTTTTTTTTTTTTTTTTTAAGCGAAATTTAACCAAACTTGGTATTTAGTTGGCTCCTGACATAAACTGGTGCTGATTAAATTTGGGGATTAATCGCACAACAGGAGGCGCTGTGATCGTATTTCTTCTAAATTTTTAACATGGTAGTATAGGACAAAATTTCGTATAAATGTACATATTGAGAGTTATTCTTAACCTGTGATTGTAAAATTAATGTGAACTATTGCTAATAGTAGTAGTTAATTAGGAAAAAAATTTTGTGCATGTGGGGGCATCGCTTCCCCCCCCCTGGAGGGAAGTACCCCCCGGGGTAGTTTAAATTTTCAAGATGGGTATCTTTCGAAAGGTCTCGTCAATACCTTTAAAACGAATAGTTGAACTATAAATATGTGATAATTTAAAACAAAGATATCGATTTTTTTTACTTTTAACGAAAAAAAACTTGGATTTTTTTTTTTTTTTTTTAATATTGTTATTGAGTGAATTTGTATAGGAAAATATAGAAGAAAGTCTTGTGGTGGCCACAACATACTAGTTTTTTAAAAAGTGTTGAATAATTAAGCTCGTAAAAAATATTGATTTAATGGGAGGGGAATGTAGCAGTATTCTTAGATATAAAGTTTATGTGTTAAATCTTTGATCGTAGAGTTTTAATTTTTTAATTTATCTCTTTTTTTTTTTTGACAAAATAGTATATGTAATTTGAATTTTCGGATATTTCGAATTTTTTTCTGGTCCCTTCAACTTCGAATTATCCAAGTTCTACTGTATACTTTTTTTCATAAAGCGAAATAGAAAAGAGTTTCCTTTAAATATAGTGACCAGCAAAGCAGGCAAAGCCTTCGTTGATTCACTACCTTCATTGATTTCATGAATTAAAAAATAGTTTCGTTAACAAATTTTGATCTACTGGCACGCAAACAGCATCAGGCCGAGTTTTGTACATTTCAGGTTTGATTCTGAATTTTTTCCCGCATTCGGAATTCGGTTCGTTCCTGAACCGGGGCTTTTCTAGTAATATCCTAAAACTCTTATAATTCTAACATAAAAGCATTGTTGATGCTGTCATTCACTGATTGTGAGTTTTCAATATCAAAACCTATCCATTTTTGCATCTAGTATATACAGGCCCGTAGCTAGATGGGGGCCAGTACGGGCAGTGCCCGACCTGGAGAAACATTTGCCCGTCCTAGCATATGGTTAGACTTTCGATAAAAAAGTAAAATGAAAAAAAAAAAAATTTTTTTTTTTTTTTTTTTTTTTTAGGTGAGTCTGTAAATAAAAATTTTTGTACCCCCCCCCCCCTCCTCCTTAATTCCAACTGAAGTTCCAGACATGAAACCCATATCATTTTTTAAACTCTTCTTCTTCTCTTTAAATTCTCTCCATTCGAATAGCCTCGATGGAAATTATCTTGTTGATTGCAGCTTGACTTTCTTTGTTTTGTAAAGGTTTTCTGTGCCTTTAGTGAAAAGCGATTAAGTGATTTCGGTGAAATTTGTGTTCTTTATACAGTAGTGACACATCACAACTGAACCGGACGCTGTCTTTTAAATTGATGAAACAAGAATTCTGGAAAATTAAACACAACCAAAAAACATTTTGCGCCCTTAAAGTGCCTATTTTGCATATACACAATTTAGGGCTTAGTAAGGAGGGGGCATTTGCACACTTCTTTAGAGGTTTGCACGCGCAGAAAGCTTTCCTTACACGTTCCGGTTCAGAATAACAATTAAAATTTCGGCCAGGGACCGATCCGTCATGTTTATTTATTTATTATAAATTTTTTTTAATCTATGGTACGGCCCGCCCTGAAAAAAATCAATTGACAAAACTACGGCTCTCTTAGGAGACTGACAATTACTTGTCAACAGAATTGCAGACTGACAGTGACAGAAGGCCACACACAGAGACAGAAAATGAAACTGAAAGTGTAAATAATTATGAAACAATATAGGTAAGTATTAAAAATAGTTAGTACTGCTAAAGTTTGTTTGTATCAATTTCCGTTTATATCCCGTAATGTATCCAAATCTTTTTGTGTGACCCTGTCAATGGAACATAAATGTTAATCCAACTATTTTCAAAATAAATAAGTAATTAAAATAAAAGGGAAAAAATGCATTTGCGCATCTGGAAAATGATGTTGATTTCATTACTCTAGAAAGTAGAGAAAAATTAATTAAAAATTAACCTTCATAGATCTTAGATTCTCTAGACCATAGGACATAAAAAAACATAAACCATGATGTATTTAATTTCTTTTGTTTGTTCATGTGCTGAAACTAGTAGCAACGTTTATGCCATTTTGAATAGGGAACTTGTAATTGTGACCTTGCCTTCAATAACATATATCCTTTTTGAGACATTTTAAAAATATTTACGGAAATTAGAGCGCGAAGAAAGAGACAATCAAATTGTTATATTGAAGTTATGAACACTTTTTAGCAAAACAAAATTTTATGTAACTTAATAGTACATAAAATTGTGTGAAGTAAATGATTAAAGAAACGCTTTATTATTTACAATCTTTGTTAATTAACGAATGAAATGCGAAAAAAATTTCAAGGTTGATACTGCCCAGAGAAAATTTAATCCAGACGTTAGCCTAGAGCGAGTATATACAAAAAAAAAAAAAAAAAAAAAAAAATCCGATCCCACCCTGGCCCGAGAATAAATGGAAATCGGGGACCGGGTCGGACTCGGGTGTCTGGCTTGTGCCCGTGCTGTATAAATTATAAATTCTTCTGATTCCCCAGTTCATCCAAATAGTAGAAACATCAAATAATGATCAGATCTCGGGTAAACTTTTGGTTCAAAACAAGCCAAATCTTAATTTTTTGCGCACATTTTCCCACTGTGATTGAAAATTATTTTATTATTTTTAGAAACTGAAAAACGATTTAAATATCTGTGTGATAGATCAGCCTGTAAATTAAGTTTCTTTAAAAGTGCCGTATAATGAAGGAAAACTGAGCTGCTTAGAGGAAATATAAAGGATATGGTCTGTTTTTATAACCTCAAAGTGCAGTCAGTACACGATTTCTTTTTCTCTTTTCTTTGCGAGTCATCTCACCACATTCGTTAAATGGCACTTCTTAGAATTATGTGGAGGAGAACTCAGTAGCCCTGGGAAAAATATCTGAAGTATCATCTGTAGTTCGAATACCCCTGACCAGTGACGCCATTCGACAAAGAGCAATGCATTTGATTTTCGCCTGTGATAAACAAACAGCAGGGTGTTTTTGAATTGGATGGGTCTTTGCAGCCCGGGCGCGAATCGAATCGTTCTACTGTTGCAAATTGTCCGTCCAGTATCAGCAGCATATTGTTATCCTATGTTTGGAAGGAGGTGCCGCCAATATTCTCATCAATTAGTCAAAGTATCTTTTACATTTTCCGCGAGAGTAAAACATTCTGTATTCAGTAAAGAGGAAGTCTTTTAAAGGCATTGCTCGTTTGACATTTTCATTCTGTAGTAACCTCTTTAAACAATTTTTTTTTTTCTTTTTCTCTTGAATAATTCGCTAAACATATTTTAACGTGAATTATATAATAAATAGCGTTTATAATTATGGCATCAGAAAGAAAAAAAAAATTCTATTGCATCATATTTTCAAAAGAAAGCTGCAACTGAAGAGTTAATGGTAAGCAAACATTATGAAATATTTGTAATAATTATGTTTTAAAAGTACTTAAAAAAAAAATAATAATAATCTGGTTAGCCACTCACACGACTTTCTCTTATCTTGAAATTTAATACTATAAATACAGGATGGAGATTAAGAGGTATGATAACGAGTAATGTCATGTAAACCTATGTTAAACAATTCAAATTAGGCTTCGGAAGTGTTTTATATGATTATTAGTTATGTATGAAGGGGGGGGGCTACCGTCCCCCTCAAACCCCGTTTCATTAATGCACCTACATTTATATCCAATCTAATTCTGTTATTAAAATTAAAAGTTTACTTAAAATTATACAGACAATTTTCACACGCAACATTCATTGAAACTTGTCAATCTTGATCAAACTTTTCCAGCAACAAACTTATATTAACTTCAAAATACAACATTTGGATCTCCTAATATTATTCGTTTTTAAGTGACTCTAAGAGACACAAAGCTCAAACGTTAAAAAACTTGACTACGGTAATCAGAAAGCCCCAAAACGTGTAAATATACAAAAAACAAGCAATGAATATTTAGCTTAGAACATACATTATTTACCATATCTCTATGAGGAATTTATTTCAATTCCCGAACCGCTTTCCTGGAAATGGTAAAACATTATTAGTAAAGCACATCCACTAACAACAAATAACAAGTGTGTTGTGGCCACTACACGACTTTCTTCTATATTTCCCTATACAAATTCACTCAGTAAAAATAATTTATAAAAAAAAATTATCTTCCATGATAACACAGACGATTTCCATATTAGAAAGAAGTATTCTAACGCTAAATATAAAAAAAAAAGTCGAATTTATTCTTAATATTACATTTTTTTTTTTTTTTTTTTGGGTTAAAATTGAAAAAAAAAAAAAAAAAAAAAAAAAAATGATAACTTTATTTTAAATTATCGCAGATCGATGGTTCAACCATTCGTTTTAAAGGTATTGGTGAGCTCTTTTGAAAGCTACCCATCATGAAAATGTATTCCCCTTGAGGGGGGAAGGCGAGGCTCCTACATACAAAAAAAATTAAAAATTCCCAGTTGACTATCTCTATTACTAATTAGTTTATCATTTGTAAACATCTTGAAATTCTATAACAACAGACTTCTTTACAAATATAATTAGGAACTTGGGCGATTCTTTGAGAACTTACACTAAAAACATTGCTCCTTTAGAATTAAAAGAGATATTCTTAATATTATTATTTATTATTATAGAATTTTTAACTTATTAATTAAATTAAATATAAGTATTTCCCGCATTTATTTTTCATTTTTCATAGCTTTATTTTAAATTATTTAGAAATTTTATTAAAATGTTAAAATAAAATTGGTGACATTTTTTATTTTTCTATATTTTAAATGAGACTTATAGTATTTTCTGTAAATTTAAAATGATGTTATATGTATTTTAATTAATTTATTTTTCTATTAGTACTTGTATTATTAAATTATAAATCAATCTAATTTATTTATTATATTTAAATAGCTTGAAAATTCTATAAAATAACAAAACAGCTTGCTTTATAAATAAACATTGGAGATGTTATGTTTATCTATGAACTAACATTAAACATTTACTTTTTATTAGACCCCCCCCCCCCCCTCGAAAAAAAAAAAAAAACTTTTTAATATAATCTTTAAAGAACATTTCATTTAGCGTAGCATGTGATTCAGATAAAACGATTTAATATTTAAAAATAGAAACGTCGGTTATTCATTAACTTAATTAAAATATAAAAAACATGAAAATATTTTTTATTCTTTTACATTTTTAAAATTCATATTGTTTATAAATAAAAAAAGATAGTGTGTGTTATTTTCTTACTTATTTTAGCTATATATATATAATATAAAAATGCACTATATATAATTTAGGCAAAATACAAATATTTCCACGTATACTTTTTATTTTTCTGTATTTTTAATGATATTTAACATATTGTTTATAAGTTAAAAATAATAGAATGTGTTATTTTTTTGTTCATTTAAAAAATAATAATCTTTCTCTTCTGTTTATCAACTCTTCCCACTTTTTATATTATTATTATTGAAACTAAAATCCTAGTAATTTCTTTATCTAATTTAAATATCTTAAAGGTCAATAAAATGTTAGCCAGCTTTACAAATAAAAACAAAAAATTGTAATTTTTTGTTTAAACAGATATTAAAAATACACTATTCTTCAGGGCACAAGATTCTGCTCCTAAAGTTAGAAGAGGGGGTGCCGGGTTCGACTTATCCGTCATCATTAATTAATTCGAAATGTAAAATTATTTTCACATGTATTTTTTTTCTACTTTTTCAATGAAATTTCACATATTATCTATAATAATAAATGGAAAGGTTTGTCTGTCTGTCTGTCAGTTAGTCAGACTGTTCTTTTATACGTTCAGCCCCTATTGAACGCAGAAGTACAAGAATTGACATACGGATGCTCTGGAGACTTTCCGAGGTCCTCCTCAGAACAGAATTTAAAAATTTTAATTAGTTGTGGAGATATTAATTAAAATGTAGAATCATGCCTAATCAGAAAGCGATCTCAATGACTGAGAATTCACCGCGATTGCATAAAAATAGATATTTTAACGGAGTTATAAGCAGAAAAAGTGGAAAATAAATTAGAAATATTAGTCCAATCGTTTTGAATTTGGTACCAAATGAAAGAGGCAAATTTTCTGAATCTAAGAGTGCAAGCGGCTTATCGGTACAACAATTAGATTTTTTAAAATTAACTAAAGTGTGAATTTTTTGTGGCAACTTCATTTCAAACACCAGACTACTGTCTGAGATGAAAAGGGAAATGATTGTAACCGATTAAGATGTCACATGTTTTATAGTGGGGAGAAAAATTGCAATTTTTAATTTTTTTCAAATTTTCATTCACGTTACATTTTAATTAATATTCGGCCTAGACAGCATATCATAAAGCTACTGTACAATTTTCATGAAAATATTTGGATAAACAAAAAAATTACATTTTTATTGGGAATTATATTTATTACGACTGCTTGAGGAGAGGGGGGGGGGGGCAGAAAAAAAAAAGAGTTACAGAGTTTGGAATTGGTATTATTAGATTTTAATGCAAGATAAATCGATGGAGGATATTTTCAAGTGTAAAATTATTAGAAGGGACGGAAAGGGCGGGGGCAAAAATGTATAAAAGGAACAGTTGTTTCGGAGAAAACAACGAAAAACCCAAAACTCCTTTATTCTTTTATATTTTACAGAGTTTCGAATTCTGATACTCCTTTCACATTTCATACTATGGATTTTTAACAGTATTTAGCCCGGAATTATGCAAGTTTCGAAGAAAACCACGAAAAAGTCAGACATAAATCGTTTTATAATAGTGTTTATATCATTTTTGTATCTCAGCTTCTAATTAGCATAATTCCAAAAGTAATATGTCATTTTAAAACTTATTTGAATTGAATTTCAAGAGCAGACGCCACAAATTTCTGTCACATTCCATTAGCTGTCTACCGTTAATGGAATTCGAGATTTCACGTGATTTACACGTTTTAAGGTGTCCTAATTAGGTTTTCTTTTGTATCTCAGCTACTAATTAAAATAATTTTATAAGTAATACATTATTTGAAAGCTTTGTTGATTTGGAATCGAACAGTAGATTACAGAAATTTCTACCGCCAGATGGCGCTGTAATACTTTTTTATTTCAATATTTCAAATTCTAATTAGGCTTAAATTGTTTTTAATACATCATTCGAAAGATATTTTAAAGTTTTTTTATATTATCGAAAGTGAAATTCGAGATTTCACCTGGTTTACACGTTTTAGGGTGTCCTGATTAGGTTTTCTTTTGCATCTTAGCTAATTGAGTTAGACTGTTCAAAATTGGTATATGTAGGTTAATTAGGAGGGGCTGGAAGGGCGGGGAAGGAATAGGCGCGCACAGTGCGCACGGGACTGCGCTGCCGAAGGCAGTGGGGACCCGGTCCGACTTTTTATCCGATGAGAAATTATTTTTTAAATTTTCTTTTTTTAAGAATAAATGTTTGATTTTAGAAGGAATATGTGCGAGCAGCGCACGTATATCTTTACACGTGCGCGCGCATGGGTCTGCACTGCCAAAGGCAGTGGGAACCCAATGCGAGTTTTTACTCGATGATTAATGACTTTTTCTAAAATTCCTTTTCTTAAGAATGAAAGTTTATGAGTAATAACATGGAATTTTGAGAAATAATAAGGATGGTGAAGGAATACGCGCGTGCAGCGCTGCCGAATGCAGTAGGGTTCCGGTGTGAGTTTTTACCCGATCACAAATGATATTTTTCCTTTTTTCTTTTTTTAAGAGTGATGTTAATGAGTGATAATATGCAATTTTTCAGAATTCATTCATTATAGTGATTCATTTAAAAATACTGACCCGCTAGCGGGCGAATGCAGAGGGGACCGGGTGTGAGTTTTTACCCGATCAGAAATGATTTTTTTTTTTTTTTTTCTTTTCTTAAGAATAAAAGTTTATCAATAATAATATGGAATTTTGAAAATCATAAGAATGGTGAAGGAATGCACGCGCACCGCGTTCATATATATGCATTCGTTCGCGCGCATCGTGCACGGTCTATGCTGCCGAAGGCAGTGGGGACCCGGTGCGACATTTTTTCCGATCAGAATTTTTTTTTTCTTTTTTTATCATATGATAAAAATTAATGCAATTTTGAGAATTCATTAATTACAGCGATTCATTTAAAAATAGTGACCAGCGAAGCGGGCGTAGCCTGCTAGTTTAAAAATAAAAAACGATAGAATATGTTACTGTCTTACTTTTTTTTTTATTATTATATTCTTCTTTCCTTCTTCTTTTTCGTTTTTGCTATGAAATCTTATAAATTCTACTAATTTCTTTATCAAATTTAATTATCTTCAAAATCAATAAATGCAATAGCCTGCTTTACAAATAAAGATAGAAATTTGTATTTTTCTCGATAAAGAGAAATTAAAAACACAACTGTTATTTAGAATCCAAATCTCTGTTCTCAGAGCTGGAAGACTCAAGGTGCCGGGTTCGATCTTTTTAGCTTACCATGATTTTCTCCAAAAATTGCGTTCATACGGGGCAGAGCCCTAGTGTAGTCAGTCAGTCTTAACCCACACAAACAAATAATTGTGTAACATCCAAAGTGTTCAAACACTTATAGTGGTAGTGTGTATTCTCTTTTTACTATGTGTTTTCATATTATATGCATATATATATATATATATATATATATATATATATATATATATATATATATACATGTACATTTGAAAAAATTGTTAATATAAATGAATCTAAATCATATATTAATAAATATTATGTAGTAAAAAAGCCAAAAGTGTTCATGGTGTATAAAGCATATTAACCAATTCAGGGATGATTTTCTGCCAACAGTATTTTTATACAGGAATTTTTACCACATTTTTACAATTATTTTTGTGATTTTATAGGTTAGAAATTTTTGTACGAAAATACTGGTGGCAGAAAAAGCGGAATTCTTTCATCCCTGTTATTTATTGTCAGAGGATGCGTTCTTAACCCTTTCAGATGCAAGCAAATTTTCTCCATTTAAAATCAACAGCTTTTAGAAATCACCTACAATATTAAAAGACTAGAAATAAATGAAGTTATTCGTCTAAGTTATAAAAGAAAAATTTTATAAAAAATTTCCGGGGACAGTTTTTTTTTATTTTGAATTAATATTTGTGGTTGCACTATGCAACCATCGCCGAAAGGGTTAGTCAAATATAAAAAAAGAGGAAGAAGAAGAATTAGAAATATTTTATTTTGTAATTAAAGAATCTTGTCGAAAATTTTCTAGGGAAGTTGGGGGGGGGGGGGGGGTAGGAAATTTTTAAAATATCGAAAAATTCAAAGAAATGTTTTGCCCCTCCTAGAAAAATGTTGGCCCCTCCTGGAAACATAGTCTAGCTACGGGCCTGAGTATATAGTAGTTTACACTTAGTAATTAGATTTTATCCACAGTGAATGGCTGTTTTCATAAAAGCATCAAATTTTCGTTTGTAAAATAGAAAATATTTTCGCATAAAAAGCAATGTATATAATAATAACAGTTATAGTCTCAATAAATTTAGATATCGTTTTTAAATAGACATGTACTATTTTTCAAAAGAAAAATTATATGATGAGCATTACTATTAGAAAGTCGTGAATTTATATATATATATATATTAAGCAATTTTTTTTTAAAAAATAAACATCATTTATTTTAATAGGAATTTCATATAAAGAGCAAGAGAAGAATTAATGAATTTAAAGTGCAATAAAAATTATAAGTATATTATACGATTCATTCATTTATTTACGCATTATTATTTTAAAATGAAAGCTGTTTACCAAAAAATATATATATATAAAAATTACTTACTTGTGCAAGGCATCTATGCAAAATAATATTAGTGATATATATATATATATATATTATTTTATAATTCTTCTTGCAATATATTTATTTTATTTATTTTTATTTATTTATTTATTTTTGTTGATGTTGAAATTTGTGCATAATATAGAAGATTCACGGAATTATTGTAGCTCAATTATGCAATATTTTTGTAACGAAAATTAGTGAAGATGAAAAATTGAGATGAAAAATTTAAGAAATCGGATACTGGAAAAAATCGTGCAGCTCAATGAAGCAACAGATCTTGAATGATGAAGAAAAATTCATCTGACACTACGGCAATAAGTCCGGCAAGGTGGTGAAGAGCAATTACGAGATGAGCAAGGTCCGAAAAACAGAATCATCGATACATCAAATGCAGAACTATGAAAACATTTCTCTAAAGAAGTTGATCTTATCCAACAGCTGTTGAGGGTCTTCCAGTAACACCAAGGAGTTAGATACAGTGAGAACGCACCAGTCTACATAGGAAAGCTAAACGGAACCTCTCTTGAAGAAGACGCCGTCACATACGAAACAGCTGTTGCATACAATTCAGTAACCAAGTGAAGAGAAATGCACTTTCGTCGAGAATCGAACTTGAAGAGAACAGGAGCCATCACTTTCTTAACAGGACAGATCAGGAAGCCATAGCCAGAAATAGCGAGACATCAACATTCAGATTCAAATATGCAGACGTAATCAAGACAGCACACAACAGTTTTTAAAAATTTTCTAGAAGGCTTTTCCTCCTCCCCGTGTCCATTTATTTTTTTAAAAATATAATATCAGCATTGATCCTTAGCACCAATATTTGTGCTATAGTTTGTTGAACTATTTTTGTAGAAAGGAATTGACGACATTGGTACTTTTTGACGATGCTTAAATTTCTTATATTATCATGAAGCAATGCATTGATAAAATAGTGAGAAAGGATCAAACTCGTTGAAGTGGTTGGCCGTAGACATTGCACTGTGAACACAATCACCCAAGATTCGATGCTGACGTTAAAAAGGTTTTATTTATCTTCAACTTCGTAACAATAATGCTTATAATTAAATAATTCAGCACTATAGAGTTACAGCAGAAATATCCTTTTGAAAACATCAAGACAATATTCTTTTTCTAATAAAATGAATAAATGCACAAATGGAACGGGTTGGACACGGGGAGAGAAACAATCAAAAAGACCGTCTTTACAGCATCAGAGCAGAAGCAGAAGTGATCAAATTGTTGGCTGGATACATTACACAAAACCACAAAATTATGATGCCAAGAACAACACTCTCCCTTTTTCAGTTAAATATCACTTAGTACATTTTTTAAAAATATATTGGCGATTGATTTCTTAGCCAAAAAACCGTTATCAATTCGTGAGAATCTAGCAAACTAACCTTAAATCTTGACCACAAAAATTTATCGTTAAATTCTTACTCACAGACTTTAGTCGATAAAGTATACGTTATTCCCATTTTAAGCAGCAGATGTGCGCTCTGTTCAATGTTAAAAAATGACATCAGGAAACATTTTATTCTGTTTTATTTAATTGAGATGAAACGAATTGTCCTCCACAGAATTAAGCGATTGAAACCTCATCTCTTGCTTTTATTTATTTATTTATTTATTATTTTATTAAAAGAAATAGAGATATAATGGCTTGCTCTTTTGGAATAAGGAATGAAACCGCATATATTAACTCGATAAAGATAGAAAATGAATTGGGAAAAGAATTAAATTTTGAAATGTAATACATAATTTAGAATATGTGATTTTCGATATCACATGACAGACCACTAAACTCTATATACCTACATTAAAGATGCATTAAATGTAAAATTAAAAATGTATTATTTGTAAAAAATTTTCTTTGCAAGCGTGTGAAATATTAATGCAAATCTGATCCGCAGCCGACACACAAAGTGGATAAACCGCGGGTTCCCTACCCGATGCCAGACTCAAGTTTAGAGAATCTTAAAATTGTGCTTGCGTTGTTTATGGCATAAAACTATTGATTGATACATTAAAAAACTGCATAAAAAGTGTGCACAAATATAAAAAACAATTTTACATTTTCATTATAAGTATTGAGTGA
Source organism: Salticus scenicus (assembly GCA_963930645.1). Classification (NCBI taxonomy): domain Eukaryota; kingdom Metazoa; phylum Arthropoda; class Arachnida; order Araneae; family Salticidae; genus Salticus; species Salticus scenicus. The sequence continues at coordinate 157,395 of CAWVNO010000109.1, read as the reverse complement.
GGCCTCCACTGTACAGATTCGAAAAGGTACTTGTACGGCTGAGTGTATGTATCCGATAGCAGTCACAAAAATCATCCGATTGACTTAAAATGTAATCTAAATGTTTATGAGTTGGTTGGAATTAGCTGTATAACTTTTGATGTATACAGTGTTTGTGACTTGTTTACTGGGACACACAAAAGCATTTCGATAAATTGCACTCTATTTTAACATCGTTACACTAGATTTAAATTAAAACAATTGTCATAAATGATTAAGAAGTTTAAAGTCAATTTTTATGCATAAAATGATATCTATAGAATAGATTAGTTCACATTCACAGTGCTACACAAAAGGGTTCGGATGCGTTATATATGATTCGTGATAAGCACTAGATGTGTATTTTCGTCAGTGTTATATTGGGTAACGGAAGTGAATAATGGAACACGGTAGTGTCTTTATTTAGAAATATATCTTCTTAAAGAGATACAAATTTAGCAGAAGAATATATATATATATTCTGTTAAATTGAATTCTTCCGTTTATCAAGTAGTTAGGTCGCATAAATCTGTAAGCTTCATTTCCATATGCAGTTGTTTGTTAATTAATTCACGTGTTCCTTCCTGGTGTTTGATCAGCGTAATGATGAATTATTATAATTATATATATATACATCTATACTAATAATAAATAAAAATAATTAACTGTTCAGTAATCAGTGGTAAAAATGGGGTGTTAAGACTCCTTATCTGTAGATGGACTAATTCATGTAATTTTCTCAGATCTGACGTAAAAAATAGCACTGATGTCATGCTGAAAGTCGAAACAGTGTTTCAAGTTGAATCGTTTCGGAACGCCATAAAAACATGTCTACATCTAGATTTTCTTTTTAAGGAGCTCCTGTGTGGGCCAAAGATAAAGAAGAGCGTAAATAGACAGAACAAAGTTAAAAGGACTCACTTTGTCCTTGAAACTTTTAGTTTTTGTTTAAATACGGGCATGACTTAAACCTGAATACTTAACATTCAGGTGATGTGTGAAGGATCGCCGGCCTGAACAAGGTCGTGACGACAATAACCGTAAATTTTTTAAGCTGGAAGACTATGATAAATTACAATGCTGCAGAAACAGGTTTGCATTGGAAATAGTTTTTCATTATGGAATAAATCCAATTGTGAATATTTGATTTGGTTTGCAATTATGATACATAAAACTAATACATATAAGTTAACAATTTGAAATGGCAAACACCCAACTGTATTAATATGGAATAAATAATGAATAAAAAATTTAAAACACCATAAATTGCAAAAAACTCGGAACAATTGTTTTGGGGTCGAAATGATAGTACGGTTTTTCATCAGGAACAAAGTAGGCAGGAGTGCGGTAAACAAATTAGTAACGCATAGTTTTTTTTTTTTTTTTTTTTTTTTTTGTTATTTTCTGTGTTTACATACAAAGTGCTTTATTTATTGCTTTTAAACACTAGTCCTTAGATGCATTTTTCAACTTTGTTAATATATGCATATCTATATGTGTTTGGGAAAAATAATAAATAAATAAATAAGTAAATAAGTAAAAGTTAAATTGTAAAAAATATTGACGCAATATGGAATTCATATTAATTTATTTTACTTCTTGAAAAAATTAATCGATATGCTTTGAATTACTTACATATTTATTGAAATTATGTAAAACTTTTATTATTTGTTTTATTTTATTAAGGGGTCATTCGGTGGCAAGTCAACACAGCTAAAATCTGCCCCCCCTCAGATTTTTATGAAATCGGACTCATTTATTTGTTCTATAGAGAAATGAATGTATACCAATTAATAAATCCGTATCTATTTTAATTTTTAATATACAGGGCTGCAAAAATGAGTAAAAATTGCAAATTTTCAAATTTCTTGTATTACAAATGTACCTATATTTTGTTCCTTAATTGCCTTAGAGACATGAGTTAAGTATTATTGAAAAGTATTTAATACAGGCTTCCAAATGATATATCACATGCTCATATTTTTGAAATGTTTCCCTTCAAAGTTAAACATTTTTGCCTTTGACCTTCAATATCTCAAAAAGTATATATTTAAATTTCCTTTAAAAATTATATGTTGTTCCTACATTTATTGTCTACAATTACTGTATTTTTTAAGTTGGGACTGCTATGGGAGGCTGAGTTATGAATTAAAATCCAATCCCTTATCATTATTTTCATACTGAAATTGTAGAAATTTTAGGATTTAATTTGTGTGTCTCCAGTTAGCATGTATAGAAATTTTCTAAAGGGAAAAAGGTTAATTATAATGGTTTTGTAATTAACAGTTATGTGATGCTTAAATAATAATAATAATAATAATAATAAAATCCTGAATGATTAAAGCTGCATTTTATTATTATTATTATTATTTTCTTTTTTATTTTAGAATGTTAATTTGTTGGTTGAGCATTCCTTTTTTGAATGTGCTCAGCGCAACAATTTAAGGCTTAAACAGTATAGATAAGTTTGTACTGACGTATGTGTGTGTGTGTGTGGGGGGGGGGGGGTCTTTAACTTTTGGTATTTAATAGATTGAAAATACAAATAACTTACAATCATATGAAAATCTGAATTTAAAATGGTTAAATAATAATAATAAAACACCCCTTTATCCATTTTGTCTACTTGTCCTGTGTCATTTCATAATTTATCAAAGCACGAAAGACACATATATTATTAAAATGTATTTAATTTTCATTACAGTTTTGTGAGTATTATTGGCTGTATATGTAAATTTTGTTATATTAACGAATCACATAAGATTCAAAAGTACATTTAGAAGTTTTATATACATTAAAAAAATGCTTCTTTACTGTCACGTAGATTTTCTTGTACAGTAGGTAAGATAATATTTCGTAGGATAATTACAGGTATGTAGAGAAGATTTTTGCAGTTAGTAGCAGGTAGATAAAATGTTAATAGAATTTTCCAGTTCGATGGTCTCCATTAGGCCATATTTTCGTATAGGTGAAATCTACTTGCGTTGATTGCCGCTAGAAATATTATTTACAATTCTTCCATTAAATAACCAAGATTCGATCCAGAGGTGTTAAAAATAATTAAATTCAGAGATCAATAAAGATTTTTCAAAAATGTGCACAGTTTTCTTTATTGACTTGCTGCATAAAATAAGGAGGGAAGGTGCCCCTAACGTATAAATATTTTAGGAACTACATCCGTATCTTCTAAGCAGGAGCGATCAGAGAAGAATGATTGATGTTTCAGCCAAATTCAAATTATTGTTACATATTGGCATTTAATTTCATCGCCAGCAAGAACACATAAAAAGTGGTTTTTTAAAGATACGTTACACTCAAATTAGGCTAACAATTTTGAATACAGAGTAGGATTGCCATAATATGGTAACCCTATGAAAATCACAAATTTCGCCAGAGATTCATCATGAGAAAAGTTAACCGCAATGGATAGATATACATAAAATGTAGCTTTAATTTAATTGTGTTCAAGGATATTTTGTCTAACTGAATAAATTACGTTAGGAATAAGGCTACTGTGATTTAGGAGGAACATAAATAAAATGGGCCATGTGTTATTCTTTATGATAGGAAATCATTATGAGAATATGCTAGGAGATTGATTATCTTTTACATTTATTTTTTTATTTTACTGATAGAGGAAGAATTCGGCAGTTACTAAAGATTAATATTGAATACACGAGTGAATTATTATAAAAAGCGATAAAATAGATTTGAATTAAAATTAAATAGAGAATTTTTAAAATGTATGTGATTTCAACATCACATTTACAAATATATTTACAAAGATATGGGGCATTTTGTAGTGGCAAGCAATCTTTTCAGTTAATATAAAACATGCATGAGCAAAGCATGGAACATTTCTTGAGGAGACAGTATAAGTGGAAATTCTGGGGGATTACAAGCCATTAAATTTACGCAATTGTATGAGTTTAATTGGTTGTTTTCTTCTTTACTCTTCCTACAAATTGCACCAAATCAGCATACATTTAACATATTCATGTGCATGGCAAACACAGACAAAATGTGTTCCACTTGCTCGACAGACAAAATGCAGTTTTTCGGTTTTAGTTCTGCAAATGTAGAAAATTAATTTTTAAGGTCTGGATACTCATCCTTGAATTGTTTGAAAGCATCCATTAAATTATACAATACTAACCTTTTTTTGTATGTGTCTTTATTATATTAACTTTCATTGACATATAATAATAATAATAATAATAATAATAATAATAAAGACTACCAAAATTCATTCTAATTGTTTCAAGGCCTTTATTTTACTTTTCTTTTTCCGGGAACTAAACAACACCTGGGTTCCCCAATTTTCAATAATCGCTGATATATGGGGTACAAATATTGAGTGAGAACAATTGAAAGTTGCAATCAAGTTTCACTTACATTGTGTATTTTATTATATTTACAGAAATTTTGTAAAACATATGTCATGTTAGTATAAAAATATTGATAAGGAATTGGATTTTAATTTATGGCTCACCATCCCGCGGGGTTCCCAAGGTGAAACTCAGAATAATTATAGACAATAAATTTAGGAACAGCATTTAATTTTTAAAAGAAAACTAAAAATATACTTTTCGAACTATTAAAGGTCAAAGGTGACCTTGAAATTAAAAATTTTAAAAATAAGTGATAAATCATTTCAGACCTGTATTTAATGCTTTCTAATGATACCAAACTTATGTGTCTAAGTCAATGAAGGAAAAAAATATGGGTGCATTTGTTGTGCGAGAATTTCGAAAATTTGCACTTTCTACCCGTTTTGGTAGACCTGTATAACAAAAACTAAAAGAAATGGGGATTTATTAATTGGTACAAATCCCTTTCTCTATAGAACAAATAAATGAGCCCAATTTTATAAAAAATCTGAGTGGGTCAGGTTTGTTTTATGTTGATTTGACGTGGGATGACCCTAAACAATTATGGTATATAAAAGTGATTAATTTAATTTTTATTTTTTAATTTGTACTAAGCCAGTGTTTGACCTATTAAATAAAGTTTTGAAAATCCGATTTTTTCTTCCCCCTCCCCCCAACTTTTTTAAGTGTTGGTTAACATTACTATTTATGTAAAACAATCAGCAGAAATAATTTTTCCATATAAATTCCAGTTTGGAGTGAAATAGTACAGAAAAGGGTGATTGACAATATTAATTTTAAATAAATGTTGTGTCAATTGAAACTGATCAAGTTAATTATCTGCGGTATGCATAGTGAATTAATGACCACAGTACACCTAATTGATGGGTAATGGAATTTTCAATTCTTTCATATACATGAAATATTGACAAATACAATTTTTATTTGTGTATGCCATTCCCGAATTTCTTTCTGGAGTATTTGAGTAGCATATATATGCCACGCGTAAAAAATTGATTACTATTTTATTTATTTGTTTTTGCTTTGTGCTGCGATCGATCAATAGGTTATGTTGGTTTGAATTATAAACAGAACACTGACTGCAGTGATGCCTTTTTCAACTATAGTCTGCGAAAGGACCGAAGGTAGTGTCATGTATCGAACGCTGTAAATCATGAAGACTAGCTTTTTCCTTTCGAGAAATTTATTTACTTCTCGATTTACACACACGAGACAATACAGTCACATATAACACAAATAAACACGTAAACATTTAACATAATTTAAATTTGAACGGTAACTTTCCAGTCCACCAAAAAATACAAAATAATCGGCACTCAAGCCAGGCATCCGCTCTTCTCGGCGTTGCATCATTACTTCTCAACCCAAACTAAACTTTCTTCAATTCGAAAGTCTTTCTCGTCTGCGCTGGACAGACATCGCCCTCTAGTCAGTCTAAAAGTCATTACAGTCCTCCTCCCTTCAGGGGAGAAACTTTTCACTATTGTAGAGGGAAAAGTTTGGTTAAATAATACTTGAATAGGATAAGTCTATATTCAAATAAAATAAAGTCACAATGTTCAACATATTAGTTCATCTTCTAGATATCGTAATTAGTTTAAAACAAGTAATAAGAAAAATACGAGAAAGCACCAATTCTATGCAGAAACAGTACCTGGTTATATTTAAATGCACTAGACTTATCCTATTTTAGATTAAACACACTAACTTATTTTAAACATATAAAAAACATATACGAAATAGAAAATTAAATATTACTACACACAATATACCAGAGACACTAAATAGATATGCAAAGTTAAATATAGATAGTTAAAACAAATATATACCACATATATATATATATATATATATGTATATAGCAATTATTAGAAAAATATATATAGCAATAATTAAACAAATACATAAACTTTTTCTTTTTTTTTTTTTTTAACTAAGGGATAAGAGTTAATCTATCAGCATTCTGAGATTGTAATTCTGTACACTCAACAACCTCATAATTAAATAATCTGCATAGAGTTCCCAAAGTAAAAGTCTGGGATTTGGTCTCTTTTTTTTTTTTTTTCTTTCTTTTTCTCAGGAACATGAATAGCTTTGTACAATTACGACTAAATAAATCAGGACTTTGAGATAAATTCTCCTTCAGTTCTTCAAATACACTTTGGCAAGAGCTATTCGAGTCAACAGTGGATTTTAGAGTCCGATCCTTTAGTAAGTCTGACAATAGAGCTGCGTTTTCAGAAAATTCAGGATTGCATTTTCGATAGTATTCAGCTAAATCCAAAAAGGCTCTCACATGAGTCTTGATAGTAGAAAACGAAGAATCTCTTTTGTCTCGAACGTTTATTTCACTTGGAATTCTCAATCCTTGGCCTACTAAATGTCCAGAATTCTTTACATGAGCTCGAGTAGGTTGACATTTAGAAGGTTTGATGTGCAACTTAGTAGCACTTATTTTGTAGGAAATGTCTTTTACATGTTTTTTCCTTGTTTTAGGAAAATTGGTGACTTTCTCACTATATGGCACTGGACACTTTTCACTGTCTTTCAATAAATTTGCCATTAGTTGACTAGAATCTTTAGGTAGATTTTTCAAGGGACCCAAAGTAGTTGCAGAAAGTCAAAATGAGCAACATCTTTATTTTGAATAATTTTCTTCATTCTTAAAAATTTCTTAGGATTTCTTGTTTGTACTGATTTTAGCTTATGCTCTTGTACATTTTCTTTTGATTTCCAATCTTTGAACATTGCAGCAGTTTTATTTCCTAAGAAATACTTGTCACCATAAAAAGAATTTTGTAGGACAGCTGCTTTAGTTTTTAAGTGTCCCATTTTACAATCCAATTCAATTTCTGCAAGTGGTAAACAGATTGGATCCACTTCTAATGGATTTCTAATATACGCTTTCTCATTTGTGTACATATGTGGTTTCACGTACTTGCTGCTTATCAGATCACATGAAGCACCCGTGTCTCGAATTATTTTCATCTCAACACCATTCACTTTACCTAAACTAGTATAAGGTGACATTGATTCATCAGAACCTGCCTCAGTTAGAATATGTGAGTGCCTCAGTTAGAATATGTGAGATAAATTCTTCATTTTTCTTTAATTTATCACACTGAGGTCTGAGATGATTAGTAGAACCACATTCATAGCAACGAGCAATTTTTCTTTTATCAAATTCTTTATTTCTTTGATTTTCTTGAGATGTTTCGGGTTTTGAATGAAATTTCGGCTTAACATCTTTGTTATTGTAGTTAGACTTATCATCACAAAAGTTTCCACTTTGGTTACGAAAGCTGGAAAAGTTCTTTTTGGACAAATCCCTCTTTTTGAAACTTTCTCTTATACTTTCAAATTCATCTAATTTTTCAGCTAAGTCTAAAGGTGTCGTGAATGTAAGCCAGTTTTCTAAAAAATGTTCTCTCACATCAGTAGGCACTCGAAACTTCAACTGCTCAGTCACTATTAGATCTTTCAGCTGTTGAAAATTCTCTATCTTTAATTCTGTAAGCCACTCCGTAAAATAACTAGAAAGCTCTTGGGCATAATTTCTCCAAGATTTTTCAGACGATTTGTGGTGCTTATAAAAACATTGTTTCAATTTTTCACTATTTAATTTATATCTTCTCATAATGAGATTCTTTACAAAACCATAATTTATAGCATCGGCTGGAGACTCTCTGGCCAACATATTGGAAAGTTCTGGCAGTAAAACTGATAACAGGTAGGCCACCCAATCCTTTTTCGGAACTCGTGCCATCTCCGCTCTTCTTTCGAAATTTATTAAATATAAACCCATTTCATCATGTTTTTCATCAAATCTTGGAGTAATTTGAGTAACTGAATTCTTGGAACCGATTCAGTCACCTTTTCTGGTTCTAATATTCTTTCAGGATTTTCTCTTGAAATTTCTAATTTCTTTAATTCAATTTCATATTATTGAGTTTCTCGGGTCCTTCTCTCCTCTCTTTCTTCTTGTCTTATTCTCTCCTCTTCTTGTATTTTTTTTATCTTCAAGAAGCCTTTCCAATATTAATTTTACTTCTTCCTCATTATAAGACTTGCTAGATAAAATTAATTTCTTGATGTCAATAACTCTACTGGAAGTATCTACTTCGACACCGATTTCCTCACAAATTTGAATCAATTCATGTTTTCGAGCTTTAGCTAAAAATGCCATGTTTGAAAACCCCAAACAAAACCAGAATGCTGTCAAAACGATAATAAGATATAAACAAATAAAATAATCAGAATTTTTTTTTTTTTCTGTTACCCTTTTTTTTCCAAAAATCAACCAAACACACACACAAAAAAAAAAAAAAAAAAAAAAGATAATAAGGGTAATTAACCTTTGCAATCAATTAAAAAATAATATCTAATACAGTTAATGGTATCTGTACTTATGAAAATTACCTTATTTTTCTCTATTTAAGAGAACACTTTTTTTTTAAATGTATATATATACATATTTCTTTCATAAAAAGAAAGACTTTTCTTCTTAAAGAACCGAATACATGAACATTTTTAATCACACAAATTTCTTTTATTAAATAAATCATATATTGAAAAATAATATTCAAAATAATATTTCAAACCAGGTATGTTCTTATACCAAGTTCTACTTGTCTAACACTATAATTGTTTCAATTCACTGAAATAAATCAATTTATTTTCAAAATCATTTAATTCTTTCTGCACACCTAATATTTCTCAGCGAACAGAATAATACTATTTTTCTTCCAAAACAAAAGACAAACAAACAATACTTTCGTTTCTAAACCCAAACTATTTTGCTTTATCAAAAGAAAGTAAGTCAACAAAATTAGATTAAAGTAACATAAATTACCATATAAATTATTATTAATAAATAAAATATACATCTAAACATTAAACCTTTCATTTGGAATAAAAACGAAACTAAAATATTTTGTTCAAAACAAAAACAGATTCATTTTACATGAAAGCGAAACTAAATTCTTTTTTATTTTTATCCTTCATTCACTCTTTATTTACCCATTTTTTTTTTTTTTTTTTTTTTTTTTTTTTTTTGTATTATTAAGCAAAGAAATACCAAATCAGTAAAAAGAGACAGAAAGAAAAATAAATCCAATAAAATATCAGAAATAATAATGACCTGAAATGCAAATTAATACTTTATGAATCATTCAACATTTTTATTCTTTTTAATTCGATAATAAATACATTCTTTTTTTTTTTTTTTCTCAAAGCTCTAAAAAAGAATATCTATTCTTTATTTAACTTTAATTACAGAACAGATACTTTATTTAAACATGTTCTCAAAATTTGCAATTCCGTTTAAAACTGAAATTCTTTTCAAAACGTACTTACTCTACAGTAAGTTTTTTTTTTAAATTATTATTAAGAATATACCATTAAACGAAAGAAAAAAAAACATATATATTCATTTATTTCTCACTGATTCATCCACTTTATTTTTTTTCGAAATACATCGACAAAAAAAAAAAAAAAAAAAATGAAAGATTTTCTTCTTTTTTTTTATTTCTTTTAAACAACGGATGAATCAGTTTAATACAAATTTTCTCTACAAATAATAATTTCAAATAATCTTTTTATCAAATAGGGATAAGCGATGCTATGTATATTTCACAATTAAATACATAATGTGAATTAAACTACTCTTAAAAAAAAAAAAAAAATATTTTCTCACGTCCTAATACAAAGACTGAGGTTTTTTTTTATTTTTAAATGATAAGGCACTGTTTCATACAGAAAATGGTACTTACCCCTTTAGTAGCGCCTCTTTGTAGCGTTGATCGTCTCGTATCCAAGCGCTGCCACCATAACTCTAGACTGTCATGTATCGAACGCTGTAAATCATGAAGACTAGCTTTTTCCTTTCGAGAAATTTATTTACTTCTCGATTTACACACACGAGACAATACAATCACATATAACACAAATAAACACGTAAACATTTAACATAATTTAAATTTGAACGGTAACTTTCCAGTCCACCAAATAATACAAAATAATCGGCACTCAAGCCAGGCATCCGCTCTTCTCGGCGTTGCATCATTACTTCTCAACCCAAACTAAACTTTCTTCAATTCGAAAGTCTTTCTCGTCTGCGCTGGACATACAGCGCCCTCTAGTCAGTCTAAAAGTCATTACAGTAGAGACCTGCGCGGGTCGGTTAATAGAAAACTTGACTCGTAACAAGACCCGAATCCGCAGCTTCTGACTTGCAGTCTGAAATAAAGTATTGTTAAATTTATGTCATATAAGAAACTCAAAATTCTATTACAAAAAATACAGTTATATTATTGAACATATCTTGCAGACTTAATTTTGACCCGTAACAAGATCTGAACTCGCAGCTTCTGACTCGCAACCTGAAATAAAATGTTGTTAAATTTATGTCATATAAGAAACTCAAAATTCTATTACACAAAATACAATTATATTATTGAACATGTCTTACAGAGATTTAAGTATTTTATAAAATATTTCTAGTGTGTATCTCTAATTATAAACAAAAACTTCAGTGTAAAATATAATAAAATTTCAAATGTATTAAAATTTATTTACCAAAAAAAAAAAAAAAAAAAAAAAAAAAAACACTCTTACAAATATTTTGACAATATATAAAAAAATGTAAAATAAAAAAGTAAATATATGCATTGTAAAGGAAATAATTTTGGCTTATAAAAGTTTAAGTGTTAATATAAGATTAACGTAATTGCAATGAAACTCATTTTGATACATTTTACTTTAAATTATTATGAAAGAAAAAAGTCTCATACAACCTCTGCATTTAAAAAATATAAATTCATAAAAAAAAAAAAAAAAAAAAATAATAATAATAATAAATAAAAATCAGCATATATATATTAAAGAAAATACTCAGTCAGTAATTCATCTCTTGTCCTACCCTTGTAGCGTTATTATTACTATTTTTAACTGTATAATTTGAAATATATTTTATTAGTTGACCTTTAACATTCGCTAATTAATTTCTTTTGAAAATTGCTAAACTAATTTTAAAAATGGCTAATGCTTACATAGCTGAACACAAATACATATATATAAAGAAAAAAAATATCATTTTTAATTTTTGGGAATTTTTAATTTCAAATAGCTATAATTTAACCCGATTAAATTAAAATAATATTTAATTAATAAATAAATATCTTTGTATATAAGCATTATATTTTGCCAAAACTCGTTGTTACAGATCAAAATAATGGAATAGTGCTTCATCAGGTAAAATCAATTTGGCACGAGAGCATCATTAAAACAGCAAGGCGTACTCGCCCCTACTAAGAAATTTTAAGTGACTAATGTATTTAGCTTCTACTGAAACATCATTTGCTAAATTTTAGAGTAGTGCTGCCATCTGCCGAGTAGAAAAGGAACAAAAGTTAATATATCCATTAAAATAAGGAAAAATATTTAAAAAACTGCTACATAAGAAGAGTAAATTGATATCAAATATTTGGTTCGCAGAGAAACCAATGAACTTTTAAGAGCTAAAACAGATAACAGTTTTCCGAAAAAGAAAAAAAAAAATATATAGAAGAAATTACTGTGGAAATTATTTTACAAATGTGAAAAGGGTTTATTTACTGAAAATATTTCCTTTAAAAGAAAAAAAAAAAAAAAAAAAAAAAACTTTTTTCATATAAAAATTTGAAAGAAATAACTTGAAAAATGTTGAATTTGAAAGCAATTTCTCGGCATAGATTTTGAATTAAGCTTCAATAGTACTTTTTGAATAGACACTTTATGATTGATGAACTAATATTTTTGCTCTTGTGTTTTGTAAAATTTGACTACAATTGTCAGTTTCACCTCGTTTAAATGGGAAAAACATCTTCTGGATTAGTGAGGCAATTTATCATTGTAGGATCAAGCAAGAAGTTCTCTAGAAATAGTGGAACCATAAAGATGAATTTGATAAATTAGTTTATGATGTTGAAATGGTAAAAAAAGAGTATGGGATTTTAAATAGCTTTAGAATCGAAAAGATAAATATGACGGAAAAATATGGTGGTTTTAATCATATACATTTTTAAAATTCTGTTTAGTTTTAAACTTTCATATAAATAAGAAGTTTTAATTGTTTTATATTTTGGGTATGTTGGGTATATTTATTAAGACTGGCCAATTAACCAGGTTTATATCGTGATTTAACACTATGTCGATTGTAGGAAATTTTTATTTCCAAAATTTTTAGAAATATTTTTACTTCATATTTTACGCTTAATACTTTATATACTATGTTTTAATTTATTTTCTGTATTATATAAATAAAAGCATAAATTTAAATTAATTTAGAAAATTATTATTATTATTTTGTTTTGTTTTGACAAAAAAATTTATTTTTTTTAAAATTCTTAAAAAATACTCAAATGAATCTTTTTTGTAAAACTATAAAATCAGGATAGGTCATCCAATACCTTATCGATTCACTTTTTACTTGAAGGACGAAAATTAGACAATCGCAAATATATAACAATGTTACTGAATATCTGTAAATGATATCAAAATTCTGGATAGCTCTTTCATGTGAGAACGCCGGCAATTGAACTAAATCTATATTCACTTTGCCATCAGTCACAGTTGATTCAATATGATGCATGCGCTAATGTTTATCTCCACGATCAACGATGTACATACATCAGAAATTGGCATAAGCTTATAGCAATCAATGAGTGATATAAATGTAAAATCGATATTATTAGGAATCGGTGTAAGTTAAAATCGATTTGGTGATATAGCGTGAAATCGATAGCTCACGATGAATCCATATATCGGCCAGTCCTAATGTTTAACTATATATAAAAAAGAGTACTTCCACTTACTCATTCAGTCACTGACTCGTTAACATACAGCAAAATTTAATAAAGATACTAACTCGAAACTGGGTCGGATCATAGAACATATAGGACATAGAACAAACCCTAAGAAGCGATTTCACAAAATTCGCTCCTGAAGGGAGACCAGAACATATTTTCACGAAAACCTTCATATCTCAAATTAAAAAAAAACAGATACTCGTAAAATTTTTGCTTTAAATATAAACACAAATGCATAAAAATTCATTTCTAGAATTTTAAAAATTTGGTCCTCAAGAGAGTGTGATGGGAGAAATGCGATTTCACATGCGCAAAATGCAATTTTACAAAACACTTTCAATATCTCAAAGAAAAAAATAGATATTCATAAAAATTTTGCTTTAAATAGAGCTAATGTAAATACCAAAAAACCAATTTCTTGAATTTTAGAAATTCGCTCCTTAAGGTGAAAGGGGGCAAAACGTGATTTTACGTAACCTTCATATCTCAAAAAGAAAAAAAAAAAAAAAAAAACATATACGTAAGATTATTGTTTTAAAATATAAAAACAGAAATATCTAAAAACTCGTTTCTGGAATTTTAGAAATTCATTCTCCAAGGGGCAAATCTGAGAGCCTTCTTTTTGCGTTAAATTTGCCCTGGGGAATATTTGGGAGCTGCGTTGACGAAGTTTGGCATGTGGGTTGGATACTTTCATTAAACACCAACTGTGACGGGATTTTGCTAAATTGCTCAAGGAGTGTGGGGAGGGGGGAGGGGGGAAAAATTAATTTTCTAACTCTGTTCCAAATTATCTGAGGATTACAATTTTTTGATATGTGGGTGTGCTACGTGTACTCACTATAAAGAATTTTGCGAAGTGTATTTTGCTTCCAATTGTGACTCTCATCTAAATTATTTTAGAAAGGCGGTTTCTTAGAGTATGGATTAGTTATGTGTCTAAGACACTCTAAAAACTTACTTTCTGAAATATCCCCCTTTCCCTTTAAGACGGGGGGCGGGGCAAAAAAAATATATCCAAGCATGTTTCTGTTCTAAATTATCTCAGGAAGATGATGTTTTGGTGTGTACTTGTGCGCTAAGTGTGCTTAGCCACACTACTCACAATAAAGGAATTTTTTGAAATATCCCCCTTTCCCCTTTATGGCAGGGGAGTAAGAAGCACTTTTCCAAAAGTAACTTTGTTCTAAATTATCCCAGGAAATCTATTTTTTTTTTTTTTTTTTTTTTTTTTTTGTATGTGGGTTGATTATGTGTGTCTAACATACACTATAAAAAGATTTTGTGAAATTTCGTACATCCCTCTTTGCCAGTGGGCTGGCAAGAAATGCGTTTCCAAGCGTAACTCCATTTAAAATTATCTCAGAAAGTCAGTTTTTTGTTATGGAGCTGTGGTATATGTGCCTAACACGCACTATAAAGGGATTTTGCGAAAGACCCCCCCCCCTTTCACTCTGTGGGGTTTGGTTGGCAAAAAACACGTTTTTAATTGTAACGTTTTTAATTGGTCTAATTATCTCAGGAGGGCAATTTTTTGGTGCGTGTGTTGGTTATGTATACCCAACACAAAACTATAATGGAATTTTGCAAAATTTCTTTAGCGGCGAAGGGACAAAAAAACTGAGGTTTTGATCGATTTCAATGAATTTTTATTATAATTTTTCATTTTATGAGATTTTTTTATATTGATAAGTTATATGTAATGTTGAGAATTCATTTAGTGATCAGAGAAGCAGGCAAAGCCTTTTAATAGGTATATAATGTCATTAACAAAGTATTAACGCTCTGTGTATTACGATAAATAATACTTTGTCATGTATTAGACGACAAGGAAATAAGAGGGCAATTATGACTGAATTATAATTATATAATATGATATTAATTTTGATAAATATTTTTGTCTAAACTATAAATCTCAAGAGTTGTTTCAAGAAAAAAAAAATGTAAATTTCAAAGTTGTGTTTTTAAAGCAGTTTCTCAATATATGTTTTAAATTAAGCGTCAAACGTTCTGTTGAAAGAATATTTTAAAATTATTGTGAAATAAAATGTAATAGTTCTAGTTGGGCATTTTGTATAAGTTATTTACAGTTGTCAGACTCACTACATTTAACTGAGAAAAAATATCTTCTGTGTTAGTTGGGTAATTTATCATTGTAGGATTAAAAAAAAAACATTCTTTGTAAATACTCGAACAATAAAGATGAATTTGATAAATTAGTTTAAGATGTTTAAATTTTTAAAATAATAATATATGGGATTTAGGTGGGTATTTGTATTTTAAGTTGTTTTAGAACTTAAAACATGAGCATGAAGTTATTACATCCATATAGATTTTCAGTCATTAAAATTTAATTTAAAATTTCCGTTTTATATATGAAATTAAATTAATTAGCACTGCATTAAACCTTATCTTTTAATACTTTTTCTAACAATAAAATAACAAAAATATTAACGATAGAGTATTTAATCTACGATCATTTTCAAAACATTGAGCTGCTGTAGCTGAGCTACAATTGAAACAGTATTTTTTTAACCGTAAATTATTGTTAATAGTAATAATAATGGTTACAAGATTTAAATATGGTATATTTATAGATTAAACTCTTTTCTTTAAGGCAAAACAAAGGAAATTTATGCTACAATTTTCTTTTATGGGCTATCCTCGTGTGTTTTAAACATGTAGATTTGCTCTTCACCATGATATCCACAGATTTAATTAAAATGTGAAATAATGTGGAATAATGATGTTAAAATGTGTGTCTGTTTAATTTAAATTCAAAATAAATTAGATATTCTAATTTTCTGTCATGGATGGTCCAAAAAACAAGCCTTGCATTTAAAATATATAAATGTTTCCTAATTTTTATCATTTTTCAAAATTTATATCGATTTTCCAACTACTTGATACATCTTACCTTTATTACTTCCTCAATTTGGAATCAGGCTTTTTTCTCAGTATTGAGACCAAGAATTCCATTGCAGTTGCGCACGTAGAATGGTGCGAAAATGTAACAAAATTGAATATATATATATATATATATATATATATATATATATATATATTTAAAGATAGTTAAAAAATAAATAAGTAAATAAATGTTTTAAAAACAGAATATATACATTTTTAAAGAAAACATTTATATCTAAAATAAAAGTATTTTGGAGGCATTTATGTGTTTTCTACAAAACATCCTATTTCTTCAAATCAAATGAAAATAATCTGATATGGCACCCACACGATTTTCTCTTGCCCTGCATTTCAATATTATAAAGACAGATTACAGATTTAGAAGTAAGATTAAAAGGACTGTATACTAACATAATTCTGTGTGAGTAAGACTGCTGCACCCTTCAACCACCCGTCATAATATGATAAATATACTTTTATACTATTCAAGACTGTTATTTTATGTTAAGCTAGTAACAGACATACACAAAAATTAACCGTTCTGAAACTTGACTTTGATATTCAGGGAACCTCAAAAATCGTAGCTCTACAAAAACAAAGACTTAAAATTTAACTTAAAGTATTATTTTACTTACCGTATGGATATGGGAAATTAATTTTCATTCTTGGCAGTCTTTCTGACGTGATAAAATATAATAAAGCACTTCCATCAATTACATTCAATAGGAAAGATGCTTAATTATTGGTACAACTGTATGCCGTCGATAAATTATGTCCACGCACAATATTGTATACTTAAATATAGTCCTACATTAATAACTCACTACACAATCAAAAATGCATTTCCAGCAATTTCCAAGCATAATCCCACTACATTTTAGTTCTTTTGGGTAAACAAATAGTGAATGCTTTTCGTACCATATTTTACACGAAACATGATTTTATGCTTATAAATGTTATATATTTATTTCATTTGGTTTAGTGCAGCCTATAGTTGTTAAATTGTACCTACCTAAAATTTCGCCCATAGACGAAATGCATTTGAATTCTCTGGGATGGCCCTGTACACGAACCATTAGCTTAATCTCTACGAAATGTTCAGTGTATCATCCCTATATGATACAGATTTAGAATACCGAATCTGAACTTCGTGGTGCTATTTGTTTCTGAGATATGCTGGTAACACGCACACAAACATACAGAGACCATCGCCTAAAAACATGATTTTTGAATTCAGGAGACCTGAAAACATGTAAATATAACAAAATCTCAATTCTGAAAATCTTACCCGAAAGCAATTCTTTCTCTACCATATATATGGTTAAGAGAAAGTAAAAATACTATTGTAACAAATTTGTTGCAACTGAGACAGAATTATTTCGATATTTTATTTGTTTGTAATATTATTATAAAAGTTTAAAATTTAGTAAAATTTAAATTAATTTTTTTTTTAATTTATGCTCTTTTAGCTTAAATAATAAACTAAATACAACATTAAAATGTTTATTAAATTTTAAAACATTTGATAGCTATTTGTTTATGAATATAGAAATCATAGGTTTTAAGTAAACTGTTTTAAAAAGGAATAAATTTTTGTTTCAAGTTGCACTACTTATAAAATATTCTAACGAATTATACATTAAAAAAGTAAGCATACTTTAAAAGAATGACAGTACAAATTAAATCTATGTATTTAATTATTATGGGAAAGTATACAGTACACTTTTATTATTATTATTATTTTTTTTTTTCAAAAGAACTTCGCGCATATAATGTATAAATTTCTCTTTAAAACTAATTCCAGAACTACGTGAGGCTATTTATGTTATAAAAGCCATTACTTAAAAGCCATCATTCAAAAACCATTACACACTTTCGTTCATGAAATCTTAAATGATTATTCAACAAATGCACATTGCACAAATGTTTGCAATTACGCCTGTGAAGAGTCAATTACTTTTAACTTTCCAATCTTCATTTTTTCATCCCACCCCTGATTCAGCTACCCCATAAATTTTAAATATATGAAATATTATAATCCAGAATTAAGTTTTTAAAAGAACGATCATTTTTATTTTTCGAAATTTATGAAGGATTTTTACGGCAAGAAATGAGCTTAGTTCGACGGTTTTAGTGAACATAGCAGATTTTATGTCTTACCATTTATTACTTACTAAAGTTTCATTCTGATCCCGTAATCGATATATATTTTCGCTTTTATTGCCTCGTGAATTCCGGATTAATCTTCTTTTTCTGACAAATAAAAACTACTTTATACCACCACAGTCTTTAGTACACACATTTAAAAGCTTTGTAGTACTTGTTTGTGTAATAAGATACAAGGATTTATTGATATTAAATATTTTACTAAAGGTTTTCTGAATAAAACAAAGAGAAACTTTTAAACATTTAAAATTTAAAAGGCAAATTCAAACAAGAATTCCATGAAAATAAATGTTTATCTAAAGAAAGTATTCACTCCTTTTTATTTATTTATTTTTATTTATTTATTTCTTTTTTTTCTTTAATATTTCTGCATATTTAAGAGTCTACAGGAGTTTATAATCGAACAACCGATGTTAATACATTGAGAAAAAAAATATACCCCCTTCATCTAGAATGAATAAATGGTCATTTTCTAAATCCTTAAACTAAAAAATATAGATTTCCGAGCTATGCGCATAAGGCACGCCAATAAATTAAATAGAGGAAATGGTCGAGAATTTCTAGTCTACACATTTCTAGATGGTGAAACAATTTTCTGAATATTCTGAATCCTTTGTATTACGAGGAATTCTCGCTTAATTTTCTAGAATTGGGTCATAAACCAAGATTATAGCTGCTGAAACCCGCCTCTTGTATTCACATATATTTGGAGATATTTTCAAATAGGTTTGTCCTCGATAGTATAGGCAAACGCTCAAGAATTCTAATAGAGGCCTCTAGAATTCACTTTCGAAGGGGACTAGAAAATTTTTTATAAGAAATTTATAAGGATGACATGAAACTATTTTTTCTAGAGCCACAATTTAGATTCTAGATGTCAGTTATAGAATTTTTTCTCAGTGTATATTGGCGTGCCTTATACGCACAGCTCGGAAATCTATATTACTAAGTTTAGGGATTTAGAAAAAGACCACCTATTCGTTCTAGATGAAAGCGGTATATTTTTTTTCTCAGTGTAGCATCCTGCAGCAATAACAGCTAAGCGGATAGCCACCACCTTTGGTATGTGGACGATTCAAGATATGCGCTTAAGGAATTAATAAAAAGGAACTGAGAAATGTCAACTAGGGGACTTTTTCATAAAATCTGATAAATACAACAAAGAAAATGGCGCATACTGCGATTTTTAAGATGATATATACCTTATTATAGTAAAATGAATACAAAAATATATCCCTTTTAAGTTCTGTCTGAAAATTCGCAGAAATAATTAAAAAACCATTATATTAAAAGTCTATTTAGCGTTAAAAATATTCAGGGAAAGTTTTCAGCTCGCATGTGAATAGGAATGAATCTTTATTAAGGAGCCAATTTTTAAGTCAGTCTGATGACTTTTTGTGAGCACTGTCGTAGAACACACAGTTTTATAGTCTCAACAGAGAAGTCTTCACTGACATTTTTGAAATAATAAAAAAAATTTTAATGCCATATAAATGTTAACTTATAAATAAAATATTGTTTTTTTAAATGTACTGAATTAAAACACTTTGTTTTGTAAAAACATAATTACTGAAACTTGAGATTTCACTAATGCTCATTTTGTTTTATAATACAATAATAAAACTCATTTGTTTTGTAATACATTTTAAAAAGTTACATCCAAACTGTAACTAATGATATTTTATGTATTAAAAGTTTCTTAAGGCGAATTAAAATAATAATAATAATAATAATGATAATAAAAATAATAAATCGACTTATTATGAGTAAGTGTTGTTCGTTTAAAATGTTTCCGTAAAAATTAAAAGAATAATTAATTAATTTAATTTTTTTATTTTTTACTACCCTTGAGAAAGTATTGGTTTTGAGTCAAACTTTCGAAACTAAGTTTATGATATATTTACATGTTTGACATTATCTGAATCCGAAAATCAAGTTTTTAGCGGTTAGTCCATATGTGTGTGTGACTACCTGTCCGTACGTATGTCTGTCTGTGCGCCTTTTATCACCATAACTTAAAAAAAAAAAAAAAGGAAGTACAAACTATGTATTTTAAATCTGTATAATATAGAAATGCTACTTGAAATTTTTGTTAAAATCCTACATATAGTTCGTGTATAGGGAATCAAAGAGAATTCAAACACATTACGTCTATGGACAAAATTCTGTTATACATCCGACATACACATCAGTTATACATAGTTCAGCTTAACATCCTTAAACTGAACTAAACAAAATGAAATGAACACATATTTTTATATTCATAAAAGCATTTTTCAAACAGAATATCATATGAAAATCATTTACCATTCGTCTACAGGATCACACAAAAGAATTCGGATATATTTAGATAATATTTAGACATTGCTGGAATTGTATTTCAAGTATTGTTATATGTTTTTTATACAGTACTAATTTTAAATAGGCTGTGTGGTGTGTACATAATTTGTAGATGATATACAGGGTTATCCAAAATTTAGTGCAAGCACTTTTTCGGTTGAATGTAACTTACGGAATTGCTTAAGTTCCGGAAAACTGCTTAGGAATGTTAAAGAAACTGCTTAATTACCTTCTCATACCCAAAGAGAAAGTGTTGTTTGGAACTCAATTCTCAATACTGAGTTTTTTTCTATAACTACGCGTTTAGGAAATAAAATTTTTAGCGGTTTGTATGTGTGTATATCTTTCAACAGCATGATTTAAAAATAAATAATTTCAGGAAATACAAACATTGTTTCCATCTAAAATGTTTGACTAAGATTGGGGAATTCAGAAATTTTATTCATCAACCTGGAAATTAATTTTTGATAGAATGGAGAAGGCTGATTTTTACCAACTATGTAAAAAATACCAGAGCCGAGAATCGAACCCCGGGCCTTCCGCTTAACGCGCGGATGCTCTAACCACTGAGCTACCCTGGCTGATAACCAGCTCGACACTTCTCACATAATTTACGTTGGCAAGGTCACTGAGTCTGCATTAAAGCAGCTATATCAAGTGACAAATTTGAATAAAGCATAACTCCAAACGGCCACGAAATTTCAATTCAGAAATTTAATTCATCAACCTAGAATTATGTGAGAAGTGCCGAGCTGGTTATCAGCCAGGGTAGCTCAGTGGTTAGAGCATCCGCGCGTTAAGCGGAAGGCCCGGGGTTCGATTACCGGCTCTGGTATTTTTCACATAGTTGGTAAAAATCAGCCTTCTCCTCCATTCTATCAAAAATTAAGATTGGTGAGTTTCAAAAAGTGCTGTTTGAGTAATTTCGAACAAGCTTTTAAATTTAATAACAGCTTTAAATTTTTAATTGATGTCGGTATTATAGTCGAACTGGTAATTCAGGAAGGTGGTGGCTCCTTTCAAACAGAAATATTTGTCAAATAAAACAGTTCCTACAATATTTTGAGCTGTATTTATCGGATATTCACATGTAATACTTCTTATTTTATTCTTTAACATGTAAATATGTGTTCGTATTATTTTAATGCAGAGTAAGAGAAAGGTGTGTGAGTGCCATACCAGATTTTTTCTATTTTGGAGGCATTTACCTAAAACTAAAATATTTGTGAACTTTTAAATACCATAGTTTATGTCTTTATAATTATGATAATTCCCATTCACTTTTATTTTCTTTGTAATAGGTTTTATTCTTATTTATTTATTTATTTATTTTTTCAATAAAAAACAATTTCAAATCAAAATAAATATTTTAACTTTCTAAACAAATAAATATTTCATTTTCATTTTCATTTTATTTATTACAAACATTTCCTACAAAACTAGAAAAGAATTCACTTATATCGTTTAGTAATGAATAATATTATATAAATAGGATATACCAGTTGCTTGTCCTTACTGTTTCACCTCCGTTAAGTAATTTATGGCAATCCCTCCAGCCTCACCTCTTTCGTATTTATTTGATAGATATAAGTAATTAATTTTTCCTGGGAAGAAGCATCATGATAAGCCCTGCCAGCATCAGCATTTTTCATCCATTCTTTGGGCTATTAGGAATCTGTGAGATATTTTTCATTTTCTCGGAAAAGGAAATATCTTTCATCTTAAACGATGCGCTTGTTGATTGCATTTTCGGAATTTCTATAGTGCATATAAACTGTAGTTTGCAAGGATGTTTGTTTAATTATTATATAGAAATCAATCACGTATTTTAGATTTATTTAATTTTCACTTATTGCTTTGAATGTTTAGAATTTTAATTCGTACGAGTAAATAAAAATTAAACTAAATTGAATTTTTTTGAATTTTTGTTTTACTTTGCAGGAAGTTCTACGTTATAATTTAAAACAGATGAATTAAAATAATAAAAAAGTTTTAAAAAATTAAAGAACACGCTTTTATAGAAATGTGAACTAAAAAGCACAAAATATCTATCTCAGTATTAAAAAGCAGGGTAAGAGAAAATCGTGTGAGTGACTCATAATGATATTTACATACATTTAAATCTTTAATTAAAATAATTTAGAATTAAACAAAAACCATTTTTAAAAAATCTCCCCTGACTGGGCTCGAACGCTAGACCTTTAGATTCGTAGTGCGGATCTTTACCTCACAGCCACAGCGTTCACGTTGGGAAAGTATTTTTTTACAATATAGATTTTTTGTTTGCTCCCAGAGCTGTTACAAACGTACATTATACATACAAACATACAAGCACACATACAGGTGAAGCTAATAAAAGCGTGTTAATAACATCGATTCGAATAATTACTTTTCAATTTTAATTACAACATCAGAAAAAAAGGTAAAGAAAATGAAACGAAATTGTCAGGTTAAAGTGTTGGGTAAAATGTAAGTTTAAAATATTTATACTGAAATAAAAATGAGATAAGACGAATAGTATTTTAGATTGAAAGGTCGAGGACAAAACGAGTACAAGTTAAGCGGCATAACGTAGTGTTAAAATATGTAAGCTTATAGCAGCGCAAAATGCCTGCAGCGTCCAGGAGGCCGAAAAGCAACCCATGGCAACAGATTGTGAGTTTTGACAATAACAGTCCGCAGTCAAAGTCGATATTTACATTGTGGGCAAAACGAGTAAAAGTTAAGCGGCGCATTGTAAGGCTAAAAAATGGTAATCTACAACAACGTCAATTACCTGTAGCGGTCGGGGAGTAAAAAAGCAACCAGCGGCAACACATTAGAAGTAGATTTAAGAAAATATGCCGTCAAATTCAATATTTACATTGCGGAATAGGTTAGAGAAAACTTAAAATCCAAACTTGCATGTAATTGTTTTTTCAGGCAAACTAATAATACTGTAATTTTTTTACTGTAATATTTGCGGTATGAAATAAAAATTTTAATATGACACTTGCCGTCTTAAATGATGGACAATCGGGAGGACATATTTCCCATAGACATTGCACTGCTTGCTTTGTACATGCTTTGTTTGTGGGATAAAATCCATAATTGCTTTCTCAGGGAAACTACTAATGGTGCAATCATTTTTTTCTAAAATATTTCCGGTATAGAATAAAATATCATTATAAGATGCTCGCCATCCTAAAGGACGGACAGACGGGCAGACACATTCTCCATAGACGTTGCACAGCTTACTTACTACTTGTTTTGAATGCGAGGACAACGCAAGTACAAGATAAGCGGAACAACGTAATGTTGAAAAAATACCAATCTATATCAGCACTAGCTGCTTGAGCAGCTACCGGCTACGAGACAAAAAGAACCAAGCAGTAGAAAATGATTACGAATAGAGAAATAAAATAAATAGCCAAAGACAGCATTTATTGTGCAGGATAGGTTATAGAAACCTGACGATCCAAAATTATTTTTAAGCACTTAATCAAGCAAAGTTCTAATAGTATAATTATTTTTCCTAAAATACTTCTAGTATGAAATAAAAATTATATATAAAGCTTACCGTCCCAGATGATTGACAATCGGGGGCGGGCACATTCTCCATAGACGCTGTGTTGCTTACTTTGCACATGCTTTATGCGAGGGGTTGAAAGTTAATGTTACAAATTTTACAATAATCTTAATATTGGCTAATAATACCAAAACTATATCAAATGATTCATGCTCTTCTTGATTCAAAAAAAAAAAAAGAGGGGGGAGAAGGAACATCAGGATAAACCCGAACACATCAGTATTTTTCTTCTTTAAAATATCACGGAATCTGTAAGATATTTTTATTTTACCGGAAAGGAAATATATGTTGCCTTAAACGATCCATTTATGATTACAAATATCAATATCATTCAAAGAGTAGCGCTTTAGGTAGAGGAAGGGCAAGTTTCAAATTTCCTGTTACTCTTAAAGTTTAGTCATAATCTTAATATTTATTGGATAATTCCTATTTATCTAATAATAATTATTGTACTATTACACATACAAAAATATACACTATTAATTTTCCAGAAAAAAACATGAGGATTTTTAATAATTACATGAATCTGAAGACATCAGAAATCATATATTTAATGTAACAAAATTATCTTACAATGTAAGCTCATATATGCGTAACAGACATTATGGAAACAATGATATTTCTTCATGTAATTCGCGGCGAATCTCATAGACGAAAAATAGGAAGATAATAACAATTATTTTGTTTTGTTCTGGTATGGTTACTCCATGAAAAATAAAAATCGAAATAATATTATCTCATAAAGGTATAACTTGTTTCCTAGATAAATATTGTTCTGTTACATTTATTAAATTGATCTCTCGGCTATGCAAGAAAAGTACACAATAAAATGATAACTATTTCTCTAAGGGGGTTTTGTAATGCATTCCGTTCATTATTGGTAAGAAATGCCCCATAAACGATTATGTAAAGATTCCACATCTGTACACAGAAATTTGAATTCTTATGAAAATAAAACTTTTCTTTAAAGCTTAACATTTATTATTAAACGTACTTGTTTTTTCAATTAGTTTCATAAGAAAGATGCACTGTTAAAAAAAAAAAAAAAAACTGTTATTATCATTATTGTAGACAATTCCTGGCAGTTGCCAGAAAATATTCGTATGCTGTGCGAGAAATAAGTTGACAAAAATTTTCGTGACAGAATAATACACAGAATATTAGAACACAACATAATTTTTCCATAGCGCGCACTGTAAAAATTCTCGCATGTAATAAAATTCTCTAGTTCTGTATTAAACCACAAACAACCGTATTGTAAGAGATGATGTTATCTTTGAGTCACTACAGAACAATTTGTTTTGCTGCTTAGCACTTCACAATTCTTTTTTGATACTAATTTTCTGTACGCAAAACAGAATAAATATGTAACCATCAGGCGATATCCGTATCAGTGGTTACACATTTTATCTAGTTACAGGAAAAAAGTTTCTTTTGACAGATTGAGATGCGGTTCTAAACTAATTTTTGTATTGTCAGAAAACCTAAATTTTTTGTTACAGAAGTTTTCTATTTTTTGACAGTTTTCTATATATGTTTTACAGTATATCTTTTAAACTATTAACATTAGTACTATATTTCCAATTATAAAATGTTTTTTAATGAAATGCAGTTATTTTTTATGGTATACATTTTATGATAGGCGCCGTATATATATATATATATATATATATATATATATATATATATATGTATTAGAAAAAAATAACTTGGATACAGTATATAGATAAATAAATAAAATTAGAAGAATGCTGGTCTATTTTTGAAAAGTATTTACTAACATTTTTATATTTTAAACATAATGCTTAATGAAGTATAAAATATTGAAAAGTGAACATTTTTGGTAAATTATTGCCTTTTTTGTATGTAAAAATTCGATAAAATATTAAAAGGGAAAATAAAAGTTGGGGGTGGTTTTGTTATAACAAAAAATTTTCTTTATGATTTTTTTCAGTAATTCCAAGATTAATTTAGTTCCTTTTTTACAACTTTGAAAAACCCTTCTATGAGTTCTCATTATCATTGTTTTGTTACGTCATTTATCCACAGTATCATTTTCAATTTCTTTATGTTTATGTATTTTTTTTTTAAATAAGTCAATAAAAAAACATTCACTAATAAGATTAATTTGAATTTTATCAGAGGAAACTTAATTACACATTTCCTTATTTATATCTTCATCTTCTCTTACCTTAATGGAATATGTTAAACAGTAATTTAATATCTTTTCCCACAAATATTCATTACGAAGTGTTATCAGATATATCACTTGGAGGACTCTTTATATTTTCTTTCTTCTTAACACTTAATCATGCATATTTGAATAATTTCATCCACACTGATTCATTTTGCAATGATAAATTATGTCTAGCATTTGCGCATTGTAATAATAATAATGATGATAATAACCTTTCGTTCAAGAAAAAAAAAATTACGTGTTATTAATCATAATTTTATACTAATTTCATTTAGCTAACTAATCTTAAAATTAGAATATTTCTCATGTGCCATTATATCCATGTGTGTTTATATACTTTATATATAATATATGTATGTGAATTTATCAAATAAAATTTTGAATGGATCTCCAGTTTTTGAAAATATTTATACGTTTGTTCACACTGATCAGGCTGATATGATAATATAATGTGATGATAAGTCTGATCACACTTTTATGAATATTATATACAAAATCTCATCATTTTCTTTAAATATGAATTTGTTAAAGAAATGTGATTCCTCTGAATAGAACGTAATATATGTATATATTATCACTATTATATCGTCTATCATAAATTATTTCAAAGTCTTGCACCTGATCAACGATTCCCATGTACCAGCTCTTTTTACCACGTTTTTATTAACTCGCTTTCTTGTTTGTTTGCCCAGTACAAATCTTGCAATCGATTTTTAACCCTCGCTTTCCCAAGATCAAGGCGTTACTGCAGAAAAATTGCTTTCAGATGCCGCTTGGCACGCTTGGCGAAAATTACCAACACCGCGCCTTTTTGTATCGTTTAGAAGTTGCAACATTCCACTGGTTACGTTTGCTGTCTCTGGCGAATTAGCGCACTTTTTGAATGAGGCGGGCTTAACTAAATTTCAACTGTAAAATGGTGTCAGAATGATCTCATCTTGAGAAAGCGAGGGTTAACTAACTTCTCGACTAGCTAGACATTTGAAACTTTTAGAGTAGCTCAGAAAACGATGACTATTAATACTTTTAGCCATCTTTAAGCATGCTTGAATATTTATTATAATTGCTCTGATAATTAATAATTTGATAATTTTTTTTTTTTTTTTTTTCAAGTTGATTGGATAATTCATAAAAAAGAAAAAAAAAGCATTTATTAATACATAAAATTATGACTTTTATATGATTCAACAGAAAATTTTAAAACGTGATATATAAAAAGTTCTTTTTATCTTGTAATTATTTGAATTCCACTCTTTGAAAGTGTTGTCTTTTATCATAGTAAACAAACTTTTAAGAAATAAATTTAAATATTTTATTTCATTAAGTAAATTCAGTGCTTTATTTTTCAGTGCTGGGAAAAAAAAAAAAAAAAAAAAAAAAAAAAAAAAAAATGCTGACTAAGCTAAAAGACGACATGTTGAAAAAGTGGAATAAATAAAAAAAAAAACAGAATTAAATAATCTTCCATTTTTGAACAATATTTGAACCAATAAAAATCCGATAGGATAATAAGAGGGAGAGAAGAAAGAAGTCAATTTGAATCACCAGTTTGAAGAAGTACAAAAAACTAGGCGCATCAAACAACAAGGTGCACTTACTCCTACTAAAATATTTTGAAATTTTTCTGCGTATGGCCTTCTTCTAAAATATCATTTGTTAAATTTCCAAGAATTGTGATTAAAATTCAACTTTTTACTAAACAAATAATGCAAATCAGGCAAATTTAGCTGTAACCAATATTTTGATTTTAAATTTTTCTATATTAGTGATGCTTACTGCTAAAACTGTACAGATAAAATGGAGAAATATAGGCATCAAATTTCAAATAATATTGACTGCAGCTAATATGGAGCTTGGAATAATTCTTCTGGTGAAAGTTTGATTATATTTTTTTACAGTATAGTGCTACTCTCTAATGAACAGGGAAAGAACAATAACTTTAAAAATCGATTAAAATAAGGAACAAAAATAATAATAAACAAAATTGTTCCAAAAATTTATAAGATGTTTGTTTTTAGTGCGAAACCAGTGAATGATAAAGTGTTATTTCAAAACAAGTTATAAATAACTTTTTGAAATACTAGCACATTATTCATTGACATTTTAGCCATTTCAAAGTCCACTGTCCACTTCAAAATACATTGATGCATTTCGAAATTTTAAAAACACCATTTAACTGAAATATTATGATTTTGAACCTGAATAACTAAAATATTAAAAAAATGTAAGAAGTAAAATAGCACATCATAATATAAATCTTAAGATACTAACTAATACAAAACGCGAGAAACATATCCAACATTTTTATTATTTTAAATTTATAACAAAATATATTTGGATTTGTTTACAATTTTAATATAGTCCTAATAATTAATGCATTTCTTTCAATATTGTGGCAATATAAATGCTTTTTCACATTAATATAAATACATAAATATATATAAATGATAAATAATATATAAATGCCTTTTTTATATTAACCATTGCATTAAATTAATCATATATAAAGTTAATCATACATTAAGCTAAATTATACATTATTGAACACTAAAATATCCATTTATACTAAACATCAAAACAGTTAATTAAATCTCTTATTGCGGAATACATTACATTATTCTTTCTTTTCTCGGAGTAAATTACTTTTGCCATTTTCTAAAAAAAAGTAATTGTGCTTCTAACATATATTTCTTTCTTTTCTGTTTAACACCTGCCACGAAAAGAAACAAATTAACTTTTTGTTCTTTTCGTGTTTAGGCTAGCCACGCCGAAAAAATTGGAGCTACTGGAATTGCCTCTTTGCCCCCATTGTTCTACAAGCCTAAAAATGATGGTAAGTTGTACACTCTCTACCTTTGTGCGTGATCTATTACAGCCGTAATTGCAGGTAAATTGAACAGCAGTCCTTTGTTGATTCATGTGTACAGAACATGTTTCTCACTATGTTATTTCTTTATATTTATATTACTGTGTTTATTGAGGGATACAATTTTTTTTTGTGGTAACACAGGTGGGGAGCACAGATTTTATCTTTTTGCATAAATGGTAGCTTTATTGCGAATAATGATGGTTATATATATACATTGAAAGCGTGAGTTATTTTAATTTTTAACATGAATGAATATATAAGGTAAATTATCTCGTTATTTCAATTTCTCTTAATTATATAGTTAAAATTTTTAGGTTTTAAAGAAAAACCAAGAAAATTATGTGTTCTTCGATAATCTTCGATTTTAATCTCCTTATATTATCTCCTTATATTATTAAAATCTGTAAGCGTCTGTCTTTCTGTCTGTCTGTCTGTCTTTCTGTCTGTCTGTCTGTGAGAAATGCCTTGTGACCGCTAAAGCTCCGGCGCTAATGGTCGCATCGCCTCGAAACCGGTGTCGACAGGCGCAGAATTTCTTCATCTCGACATCGCAATAATTCGCTAAGCGATGCGACACTAATTAGCGGAGATATTAATTAAAATGTCCACCCCTGTCTACCGAAAAATGACCCAGAATTCATGATTAAATGCTGAAAAAGCGACATTTTTACGGAAAAAGTGGAAAATAAATTAGAAATATCAGTCGTATTGTTACAAACAAGATACCATTGGAAAGGGCTTTTTTTTCTCAATCCGATGGTTTAAACGGCTTATCGATCGGACAATTAGATTTTTTTAAATTAACTAAACTAAAAAAAAAATGGTGGCAACAAATCACAAGCATTTTAACTTGGCAGACGATCTTGAACGGAAAGAAAAAACATCTGCTATTTAATGAGGTCACGTGTTTTTGTACTTTGATTAAAAATTGCAATATTCTATTTTCTTCAATTTTTCAAAATTCGCACATTTCAATTAGTATACAATCTTAACACCACAAAACAAACTTGCAGTTCAAATTTCATCCATTTTGGTCATTAAACAAAAGATTTACATTTTAATTGCAAATTAAATTTTATCTTTACACGCCTGACATTTTATCTGTCGAAAGAGGATGAAAGTTTCAAAACGACACAAATACACTTAAGGTAAAAATATTTCTTTTTCTATTTACTTCCATTAACCGACTACCGTAGATAATGGAATTCGAAATTTCACCTGACTTACACGTTTTCAGGTGTCCTGAATGGGTTTCTCTTTTGTCTCAGTTACTAATTAAAAAAATTTCATAAGTAATACATCATTTGATAGCTTTGTTGAGTTGGAATCGAACAGTAGATTACAGAAATTTCTACCGCCAGATGGCGCTGTAATATTTTTAAATTACAATATTTCTATTTCTAATCATGATCAAATTTTTTTTAATGCGTCATTTGATACACATTTTAAAGTACTTTTACATTATCGAAAATGGAATTTGAGATTTCACCAGATTTACACGTTTTGAGGTCTCCTGAATCAGTTTTCTTTTGTATCTCAACTACTAATAAAAATAATTTCATAAGTAATATATCATTAGAAAGCTTTGTTGATTTGGGATCGAACAGTGGAATGCAGAAATTTCTACCGCCAGATGGCGCTGTAATATTTTTACATTACAATATTTCTATTTCTAATCATGATTAAATTTTTTTTAATGCGTCATTTGATACACATTTTAAAGTACTTTTACATTATCGAAAATGGAATTTGAGATTTCACCAGATTTACACGTTTTGAGGTCTCCTGAATCAGTTTTCTTTTGTATCTCAACTACTAATTAAAATAATTTTATAAGTAATATATCATTAGAAAGCTTTGTTGATTTGGGATCGAACAGTGGAATGCAGAAATTTCTACCGCCAGATGGCGCTGTAATATTTTCAAATTTCAATATTTTAATTTCTAATCATGATTAAATTATTTTTAATACATCATTCGAAAGATATTTTAAAGTTCTTTTATATTATCGAAAGTTTTCAGCAGATTTACCCGTTTTGAGGCGTCCTGATTAGGTGTTCTTTTGCATCTCAGCTAATTGAGTAAGACCGTTCAAAATTGGTATACGTACGTTAATTAGAAGGGGCTGAAAGGGTGGGGAAGAAATAGGCGTGCACCGCGCTGCCGAAGGCAGTGGGGACCCGGCCCGACTTTTTAACCGATGAGAAATAATTTTTTAATTTTCTTTTCTTAAGAATAAAAATTTTATTTGAGAAGGAATACGTGCGCGCAGCGTGCGTATACCTTCACAAGTGCGCGCGCAGCGCGCATGGGTCTGCGCTGCCGAAGGCAGTGGGGACCCGGTGTGATTTTTTACCCGATCAGAAATGATTTTTTTAGGGGGCACGAGTGTCAGGGAAGGAATGCGAGCGTGCAGCGCGTGTATTCTTTAACTTGTGCGCGCGCAGCGCGCACGGGAGGCGTATCTCCGAAATGTTGGCGCACGCAGAACAAATTCACAATTTTTCACCAGAGAAGGCGATTTTCGCCAAATCTGGAAGTGCAAAGAGAAACTTCACGCGGCTTAACCTGTATAAATAAACATCCGGCGTTTTTCTTTCTTTCTTTTTTCTTTTATTATTATTTTTTTTTCTTCTGATGATTAATGTAAGATTTAAATCGCAAAACGAAACATATCTTGAAATTAAGAAATAGATTTCCGAATTGAGAAGTAGATAATAATAATGGTAATATATTAGCATTGAGATCCGATTTCATGTATAATGCCAAAAAGTTTGTAAAAATTCTTCAAACAAATTACAAATTCTTAGTAAAATGCATGAAGAATGTTCATAAGTCCAAATCAGTAGTACGCCATTTTACATTTTAACTATTTTTATTATCATTTTGTATTTAAATTTTTAAAATGTACGACTTTATAAAACATTTCTCTTACGATGCAGTGCTTGAATTTTCATAAATTATCACCTTATATTTATCTATTATATATTTTTAAAGAACATCTTAATCATAATAAAATAGATATTTCGTGTTAAATTTTATGGTTGAAATTCATAAAATTTTCTACGTATAATTTCCTCCTCGGACATGTCCATTTCTCATTCTTTACCCCCCCCCCCCTCCAACCCCAACATACAAAGTTATAAAATAAAACGTTAAACATTTTATTAATGCTATTCTATTTGTTTTTCAGTAATCATAAACAATCTAACTTAATATGTTATACAAATCAAAGTAATAATGATGCGCATAACCATTCTCATCCTATATTTATTGTTACTAATTTCTATTGAGAGCGAAATGTATTCATATTAAAAGGAATGAGTATGACAGAACACTCAACACAGTCGCAGACTGAAATGCCGCACCTCATAGGCTACCCTCTATCCGATTCGATACATTTGACTTATCGTAATTAAATGACTAATTTTATTAGGATTGTTTTCGTACATTAATTTCCAACACAACTGATCCCCATATTGCAAGTTCGTGGGAAGTATTGGCCTAATTTGTCAAATGAAGGAAACACAATTTTTAATTACTAAAGTTTCAAATTAAAATGTTCATATTTAATGAAGTGTTATTAAAAAATATATTTTAAAATATTAGTCTGACATGTTTACGACAAAATATTGGCATAATGGACGTTTAAACGAAATTTTGCTCTATTTTGCCATGTTAAAAAGAAAACGTAAATTTTGAATAACATGCGAAGTTTACAACTTACATTGTTCCAAAGCAATATTGTCCTTATCAATAACATAAGTGATATTTAAAAACTGATGCACCCATTTTACAAACTCAATATCTATAATACACACAGACAAGTTACATAAACCAACCACTAAAAACATAATTTTTGGATTCAGGAAACCTCAAAACATATAAATGTAACAAAAATTCAATTTCGAAAACTTGATCCGAAAACAATACTTTCGCGACCTTTTACGGATAAGATAAAGTAAATTAGAATAAGAGAATAATTTTAAATTAATTAAACTTTAATTGCATTTATTACATTGATTTTTATTTATAAAAAGAAATACTTTCATTTAATTTGGGGTAGCCCTGTATATTTACTATGTATTTTACAAACACAATATAGTGTACTAATTTAGCACAGAATTTAGAACACATAGCACGACATGAAATGACCTTTCAGCAATTCCATTGTATGAATATATCTGAATTCTTTTGTGGGGTTCTGTGTAAACTTCTAATAAAGGATATACATTCTACATTGTATACGAAACATTCTTTCATGCACATAAAATATAAGTTCAATTTATTTTATTTTGTTTCATCCAAAAATATTAAATTGTATTTACCAGAAAATTTATACATAGACTTAATGAATTTGAATTCTTTTCTTAGTCACTGTACACGAATTACTTAATATTTCATCCGAGTTCCAATATCTATTCTTGAGGTATGGTGATAACAAACACACAGACACATTCAGGCAACCGCTAAAAACCTAATTTTTTGTTTCAGGATATTTAAGCAAATGTAACAAAAACTCAATTTCGAAATTCTGAATCAAAAATAAAACTTTTCTTACAATATATGGGTAAAATAAACTAAATAATGATTATAATAAGGATAATCTGGTGTCTCACTCACACGGCTTTCTTTTTTACCCTGCATTTCAATATTATAATGACAGATTGCACATTAAATCTTAAGATCAATAGCGTAAGAATGTAAAGTTTAATGTACTTTTCAAATAATCTAAAATAAGTTTAGAAACAATTTTATTTGACGAAGAGAAAGTAAATAATAATAATAATAAAAAAGAATAATAAAAAAGAATAAAATAAAATAAAATAAATGTATTTTAAGGATAATTTTAAAAGCTTTAAAATCATAATATTACAAATATACTTCTTTATTAATCTTGATAAAATAAATTTAAAGGGTTTTCTAATAAATTTTGGTATTAAATTATATTATCTAAAAATAACGATACAAAGACTCCATTGACACATTTTTAACAGTTATGATTCAGGGAGCCTCAAAACGTGTATATATAACAAAAATTCAATTTCGAAAATTTGACCCCAAAGCAATACTTTCTCTACCATATATGTTGGTAAGAGAAAGTAAAATAAATAAATAAATGTATTTCAAGAACAATTTTAAAAGCTTTAAAATTAGAATATTACAATTTTATTTCTTCATTAATCTTGCTAAATTAAATTTAAGGATGGAGGATTTCTAATAAATTTTTGCATTAAATATATTATTTAAGAATTACGATACTAAAACTCCATTGACACATTTTTAATAGTTTATTCTCTTGGGAAAAAAAAAAAAAAAAGATTGCTCGAATCCTTAACGAATCGTGAATGAAGTGGAAAGAAGGGTTGCTTTGCCGGCAGAGAGGGTTTTGGCGCGAGCTACAAAAATTCGCCAGGTTCGCCTGTAAGCGCCAACATTTCGGAGATACGCGCACGGGAGTGCGCTGCCGAAGGCAGTGGGGACCCGGGCCGACTTTGTACCCCCATGAGAAATGATTTTTTTTTTTTCATTTCTTTTCTTAAGAATAAAAATTTGATTTGAGAAGGAATATTTGCGCGCAGCGCACGTATACCTTCACACGTACGCGCGCAGCACGCATGGGTCTGCGCTGCCGAAGGCAGTGGGGACCCGGTGTGAGTTTTTACCCGATCAGAAATGATTTTTTTGGGGGGGGTGGCACGAAGGGTCAGGGAAGGAATACGCGCGCGCAGCGCGTGTATCCCTTAACTTGTGCACGCGCAGCGCGCACGGGACTGCGCTGCCGAAGGCAGTGGGGACCCGGGACGACATTTTACCCGATCAGAAATGATTTTTCTTTTTTAATTTCTTTTCTTAGGACTAAAAGTTACTGTTAGTGATTCATTAATTATAGTGATTCAATTGAAAATACTGACCCGCTAGCGGACGAAGCTCGCTAGTTATATTATTAAAATCTCCTTATATTATTAATTTATATTATTAAAATCTGTGCGCATCTGTCTGTCTGTCTGTGAGAAATGCTTTGTGACCGCTAAAGCTCCGGCGCTAATGGTCGCAGCGCCTCGAAACCGGTGTCGACAGACGCAGAATTTCTTCATCTCGACATCGCGATAATTCGCTAAGCGATGCGACCCTAATAAGCAGAGATATTAATTAAAACGTCGACCCATATACCGAAAAATGACCCAGAATTCATGATTAAACGCTTAGAAAGTGACATTTTTACGGAAAAAGTGGAAAATAAATTAGAAATATCAGTCGTATCGTTACAAATAAGATACCATTGGAAAGGGCTTTTTTTTTCTTAATCCGATGGTTTAAACGGCTTATCGATCGGACAATTAGATTTTTTAAAATTAACTAAAGTATGAAAAAAAGGTGGCAACAAATCACAAGAGTTTTATTAATTTCGCAATTTCGGTTACCATGGCGCCGGGCGAAAGAATAAATAGATTTTACTTCTTGCTTTACTGATTTTATACTGGAAATAAAAATTGCAAATTTCAAAATGCTTCAATTTTCTTCGAAATTATTTCAAACTTGCTACACACTCTTAACATCACAAGACGAAGTTGCAGTTCAAATTTCATCGGGTTTCGGGAATAAAAAAAAAATGTACAATTTAATTGCAAATTAAATTTTATTCTAATACGCGTATTTCAAATTCTAACTATGATTAAATTATTTTTAATACATCATTCGAAAGATATTTTAAAGTACTTTTATATTATCGAAAGTGGTATTCAAGATTTCGCTTCATTTACACGTTTTGAGGTCTCCTGAATCGGTTTTCTTTTGTACCTCGGCTACTAATTAAAATAATTTCATAAGTAATACATCATTAGATAGCTTTGTTGATTTGGAATCGAACAGTAGATTACAGAAATTTCTACCGCCAAATGGCGCTGTAACATTTTAAAATTTCAATATTTCAATTTCTAATTATGAATAAATTATTTTTAATACATCATTCGAAAGATATTTTAAAGTTCTTTTATATTATCAAAAGTTTTAACCAGATTTGCACGTTTTGAGGTGTCTTGATTAGGTTTTCTTTTGCATCTGAGCTAATTCAGTTAGACCGTTCAAAATTGATATAGGTTAATTAGGAAGGGCTGAAAGGGTGGGGAAGATATAGGGACAGCGCTGCCGAAGGCAGTGGGGACCCGTTCCGACTTTTTAACCGATGAGAAATGATTTTTTTTTTCATTTTCTTTTCTTAAGAAAAAAAATTGATTTGAGAAGGAATATGTGCGCGTAGCGCGCGTATACCTCCACACGTGCGCGCGCAGCGCGCATGGGTCTGCGCTGTCAAAGGCAGTGGGGACACGGTGTGAGTTTTTACACGATCAGAAATGATTTTTTTAGGGGGCACGAAGGGTCAGGGAAGGAATACGCGCGCGCAGCGCGTGTATTCCTTAACTTAAACGCGCGCAGCGCGCACGGGACTGCGATGCCGTAGGCAATGAGGACCCGGTCCGACTTTGTACCCGATGAGAAATGATTTTTTTAATTTTCTTTTCTTAAGAATAAAAATTTGATTTCAGAAGGAATATGTATACTCTCACGTGTACCCTCACACGTGCGCGCGCATTGCGCATGGGTCTGCGCTCCCGAAGGCAGTGGGGACCCGGTGTGAGTTTTTACCCGATCAGAATTTTTTGTTTGTTTGTTTGAGAGGGAGGGCACGAAGGGTCAAGGAAGGAATACGCGCGTAGCGCTCACGGGGCAGCGCTGCCGAAGGCAGTGGGGACCCGGGCCGACTTTTTACCCAATCAGAAATGATTTTTTTTTAAATTTCTTTTCTTAACACTAAAAGTTACTGTTAGTGATTCATTTGAAAATATTGACCCGCTAGCGGGCGAAGCTCGCTAGTATGTATTAAAATATGTAATTAAGAAATATTTAGTTCTAAAAATAAAGTCGCACACTCAAAATAAATAAATAAATAAATAAATAAATAAAAATAAATAAATAAATAAATAAATAAATAAAAAATAAGTAAAATAAATAAATAAAAAATAAACAAACTTCATTTCCAAAATATTGATGAAATTTTTCATATTTGTAACACAGGCACATGAATATTGAGGCTTAAATTTTCATATTATAAATATACAGTTCAACGTGACATTTCTCGTTAACGTGAATCTCAAGGGGAATAAAAAATTTGTTCATGCTATCAGTAACTTCATATAACTAAACTAATCTTCATTTTGATGGGGATTGTGGAAACAGTTCATGTTAAATGTAATTCACGTTAACGAGGTTCGGTATATATATTTATTTATACTCACAAAATAATATTCATTTAAAGTTTTCACTATTTTTCCCTTGTGAAAGTCTAAAATATTGCGTGGTGGTGTGGTGTAAACGTTAAAAACCGTTTGTCTACACGAGGGTCTTAGGCCTGAGTGTGATGCTCTGAGTGTGGATCTTACTGAAAGGTTTTAGTCCGATATTACACTGGTTCGAAGAAAATTATGGAAAACTCCTAATGGCTAGGTCGACAATCGCAACTTGTGTTCGAATTCAGTCTCAAAAGTGAACACTTTTATTGCACGATTCAGGTTTAAAACGTTATTAATATTATTTTTTAAATAGAATGCTTCCATACTTTTAGACGATGGCTAAATAAATAATTAAATTATCCGAAGAAGTAATTTTAATTACATACTTTTGCTTTTGTATATATTTATACTTATTTACGAAATATTCTTTTTTAAAACAGCCCAAATAACTAAAACAGAATATTAAAATTAAAAACATTTGAAAGGTTATGCAAAATTGTTGTACACAAACTAGATAAATTATAAAAAGAATTGAAATATTTTATTCTTCAATAACAGCACTGATTTAAAAAGCAAAACTTGACAAAACGCACTATTAAAATACTACTACTACTAATAATAATAATAAAATAATAATAATAATAATAAATAATAATAATAATAATAATAATAAAATAAATAAATAAATAACGGTAAAACAATCGAAAACCATAATGCCAACATTTAGCCGTAAAATTTACATTAAATCATACTTTTTTTTTAAGTTTATTTTCCTTATATAGTTATTTCCCCTATATTTTACGGTGAAGAGTGGTTTATACGGCGAATCAATTATATTCTGTTTTGTAGTCATTCGATTTATTTTATTCATTTCACAGAGAGCAAACTGTAACATTCGCGGTATTTTTTTTTTTTTTTTTTTTTTTTTTTTTCAGCGTGGTTTGATATTATTACTCTAATGTAGGATATTTATCTGTAAAGAATAACAGTCGATATTAACATTCTACTTATTATTATTATTATTATTATTATTATTTTCAAAATGTTCTGCGATTTTTTAAGCGTATGTTTTCATCTTACTCCCATAAAAAATAAAATAAAACAAAGAACGAGAGATCAGAAAAAATAAGGTAGGGAAATGACTACAACTTAATTTATAAAAGTTGTCCATGAACCATCTTTTTTGGATACTTAAATGTTTCATTTTATTAATTAAAAAGACAAAGAAAGAAATGTCAGTTCACAAAAAAAAAAAAAAAAAAAACAATTTTTGTGAATATTTTTATGAAATTAAAGAAATTATTTATAGTATTCCTTCTTAAAAATGAGAAATATTAAACGAATTATCACATAAAATGTCTATGAACATACCAATTTTTATAAACAAGTAATAATATTTATGTGTTTTGTGTAATTTCTTAATTAAAAAATAGTTTTATAATTCACATTTTGATGTGCTTACTTGTGTAACATCTCCCCTTAAAGAAAAAAAAAAAAAAAAGAGAGAGAGAGAGGGGGGGGGGATATAGAAACCCCCCCCCCCCAAAAAAAAAGAAAAGAAAAACTATTAAAATTAATTTTTTATTTTTATATTTTTTTCATATTTAATTTCTGTATTGTTAATTTTTTTTATTTATATTTTAAAATTAAAACAAGGTATTTTTTCTAACAATTATCCATTTATATCTTTCTACACAATTAATAAAACTAGTTACATTATCCATTATATTATTATTATTAGAAGAGAAAGATTAATTAGGTTTTCATATTTAATTTTATTTGTTAAAAATAAAATCTTCGAAAACCCTTTGCTAAATAATTCGACATAATAAAATGGAACTAAATTAAATATTTAAATTTTCCAGTTTAACTTTTCAAAATAATAGAAAAAAATTTCAAATAAGAGATAATAAATCCTATTTTTCATTAATTGGAACAAAGAAAATCACTTTTCTATTATATAGAAAATAATAATAGTAATAATAAATATGCTTTCTTCAATTAAGCTTTTGGTGTGTTATAAATGACTATGAAATAAAATTTATCAAACTACTTGACTTCTATCTCCTTAAGTTTGATATATGAGTCATTAGATCGGATAAATTTAAGAAATTCTTGAAATGGTTAGCGATTATCTGCGATTTATGAGGCAATGTGACTCTTGATTATATAAAAAAAAAAGGAATTGAAATTATTTTTGTGCTTATTCAATATAGAACGAAGTTTAACTGCTCGTGCTTATTTTAAATGTTAAATTATTTATCGATTTATTTTTCAGGGTAATTTATATTCACTGATGTGTTTTTTTAAGGCAATTAAATAAGCAATTATTTATTCATCTCGTTACATTTTCATTTAATAAGTAATAAAATTTTAAAAGCCTTTCATTGGTAATGTGATATGTACTCAAATTATTTAATGATTTTTTATTTGATATATAATAAATTTTAACGATTTGCGATTATATTAGGTTAGGATGCTTTTGAGTAGTTGGATTCGTATTATAACATTTAGACTTATCGATACGCAGAAAAGGAATTATTTTAGAAAAATTGAAAGAGTAATTGTATAAATTGTTTCGTTAAATTTTTATTGTTTAATAATAGATATAACTTCATTGTTCTAACTATAAAATAAATTAATGTTTTGATTACACAAAATGTTTTTTATCTTACTTAATGTGCTTTGATTTGTATATAAAATAACAGTTAATTTTTGTTTTAAAATTTGTATGTTGTTTAATATTAGGTCTACAGAAAAGTTCAGTTCTTTTGAATACTAACAATGGAATTTTTTTTTCTTCTGGATAATACTTAAGGTACTTTTTGGTAATTTTTAAGATGATAATTGGTAAAATACCACATAAATATCGTTAAATAAAAATTTCTAGTTCCATTTAATTAATTCAAAAGGACAGAACTTTCCGGTGGACCTAATATTTGAGAGTACGACGATTAAAGGGATTCTTTTAGACAATTTGAGAAATTATTTAACCATTTTTTTATTTCATTTTTATTGTTCAACATGTAATTTTATCTAGAAATTAATACACATCATCTTATATTAGAAATATTTATAAAATTTTTACAATACATTAATTTTTATAAGCTCATAAGCTGCAATTGTGGCACATTTAAATAAAAATTCTGTTTTGAATCCTATTTTTTTTTTGTCACGTTTGAGATTTATTGTCAATTGGATTTAAAGTTTTTATTGCTGTGTAAATATACATAAGACATGCCTTAATTTAAACATAGTTTACGATGTATATTTTGAATTATGAAATATGCCAGTATTGGTGTTGAAAAAATCGTATTTATTCACATTAAAATGTGTCTTCTTCGCCAAAGAATTGTATTTCTTGAGTTGTTCCATTAATGTAGTTCATGAGCGAAATTTTTTTTTTAAATATTGTATTATTTAAATTATTGTTATAAATTTTCAATATGTGTGTTTTTTCTTCATTAATTTACTTAGTTTTACTTAAATTTTAATATTATTATGGTTAAATTTTCTCTCTCTCTCAATCTGTGTGTGTCTGTTTGTGATAATATACCGATTAAATAATAGCATAATTTTTCTTTCTTATTTAATAAAAAATGTATTCCTTAAAATGAAAAAAAAAAAAAAAAAAAAAAAAGGAGGGACTTAATTTTACTATTATTTTTTCTTATTTAGCTGAATTATAATTTACTACTGGTTTTACTACTTCTATACAAAATTTTTATATACATGAAATCAGTTAGTGTATTTTTACTTTACTGAATGGAGCAAAATATAAAAAGTTTTATGTGGTGTACATTTTTGAGATAAATGTCATATACACTCACCTTTTAAAATAATTTTTATGAAAAAGTATTTTAATTACACTGCTCAGCATGAAAATCGGCCACAACACCATTTTTGAAAATTCTTATGTGAAATGACCTCCTGAATATGACGCCCATTTTGACCTATCACCCAGCGTTTTTTAGGGACAGCCTCTTGTTTTTATTAGTTTTCGGTAATTTTATGGTTATAACTTTTATTTTTAGGGGGGAAAGGATTATTTTAACTGTTAAATATCTTCTGAGGGGCTACAGAGTTGGAAAATTCTAAAACATGAACATTTGCGGCAAGGGAAAAAAATTAGGTGGGGGGGGGGAGCATTTGCCACTGAAATTATGCATTATATTTCTTACACTTTCTAATCTGTAATCAATGTCATTTATTAAACATTATATATTTTTGTTTTTAAGTGTTAAATTAATTCTTTTTCATTCTCCAAATCAAATTCAGGGCCATAAAATTACCGAACAGTGATAAAAATTGGGGGAGGGTGTAGTGTCCCGAGAAAACGGTGGGTGACATTACAAAATCAGAGTAGAGCAGTGTTATTTGTACTGCGTGAAATTGTAAACAAAAATGTAGAAGAAAATTCTGTGATGGTCACATCATACTAATTTTAAATGATAATATAAGCTGCTTTCTTCTAGACGATGTAATTTTCTTTTTGAAAACTTTCAAAATATCTGTATCCATATCTATATCTATTTATCTATCTATTTGTATTATTAGCCATT
The DNA here is from genome assembly GCA_963930645.1 of Salticus scenicus. Lineage (NCBI taxonomy): Eukaryota > Metazoa > Arthropoda > Arachnida > Araneae > Salticidae > Salticus > Salticus scenicus. The sequence continues at coordinate 115,237 of CAWVNO010000109.1, read as the reverse complement.
TGCTTGTCTTCTGCTGAAAGAAAAAAAAATTAAAAGGTAAATAAAAAAAGTATACTTTTCCAGGAAAAAGGATTTCTTAAGAAATAGGCGTTCATTTATTCTAATCAATAAAACAATGTTCCATTAACATATTGCTTAAAAGTTTTTAAAACTTAAAAAAAAAAAAAAAAAAAAAAAAAAAAAAAAAAAATGTTATTTTTCTAAATATCAACAACAGCTGAAAAAAACTATAAAAAACATATAAAAAACAAAGAAAAACCTATTTGTAGTTACAACTGAATTTTTTTCTCCTTTTCAGAGATTTTATTTATGCTTCTACCATACTTCATCCAGAATCATTACTTATATTACTTTTTTTTTTTTAAATATTTATAAAATGGGAAGAAAAAATATCATAGAAATTTTGGTAGACTTATTGCCTTTTCATTTGCCTTGCTATCAATTTGCATGTAATTATGGACAAAAATATAGATTGCATATAAAAGTATTTATTTTTGTGGTTTAATATTTCTAAAAAAATGTTTTAAGAAATATCATTTTTTTTTTTTGAATAATGTGTAAAAACAATGGATGATTAATGTTTTCTTCAATAGGATATAACGATAGACTGTTATTACTTTTTGAAGTTTAAAATTTTTAAGCGGCAAATAAGTTTTTCTTTAATTATCTTTTTCATGTACTTGATTCATGCTGGAATATCGAATGTTATAAACTTTATTGACCTTTGTGAGCAACTTACATCAAAAGCCATAGCTACATAGTACAATCATTCGTTTTAAAGGCATTGGTTCATTTAATTTTTTTTTTTTTTTTTTTTTTTTTTTTTTTTATTTCCAATGGCTAGGCAAAAGTTACAGAGGACTATAAAGATACGAAACAAATTATAGACAATATAACATAGAACAAAAGACCGAAGTCATTGCCTAAGGAGCGATCTTGCCTCCCAATATCTCGACTCTTCTGTAGAACATCGAAGAGCCCTACAACGGGACAGATGGTCCCGGTCCATTACTTCTCCAGAATCACAAAGTGGGCAAGTAGGGTCGTCCAGTGGATAGGCGGAAAGCCGCAACTGCCTTACGTCTTGGTTTATCAGGAATTAGAGAAGGACTTAAATTCTTCCATTTCTTTAGAGCTGTACGATTCTCAAGATCTCGTATGGCATCAGATGCAGATAAATTCCTTAAAAACAGTTTAATCCTCCAGTAAGAAATGGCTGTATTGGGATGTTGTAGTAAGGTGGCACCTCTTTTTGCAAGGAAGTCCGCTAGTTCTTTACAAATATACTCATATTGAAATTCTACATCCGTTTGGGAAATTTATATTCCTATTAAAAAAAAAAAAAAAAAAAAAAAGATAGTTGACTATTACTATATACGTATATGCGAACTTTTTTCCTAAATTACAATATCAAAGATTATGAAAAGACGGGATGAAAGCTGCAGAAGAAATAAGAGATAAGAAAGTTAAAAGAAAAGGAAAGAAAGTAAGGAAAGAATAAAAGAAATCAAATATTATTTTGTTAAAAAAAACAAACTAGTTAACAAATGTACGTTACTTTACTTTAAATAATAAAATAATGATCCTTTGATATTTTGCTTAAAAGGTTTCAAGAATTCAAAAATAAACAAAGAAAAAAATTATAAGCTTTGTTACTTCTCTATATAACAACAGAAAAAAGTAAAAAAAAAAAAAAAAAAACTTATTTGTCAGTTGCCAGTAAGCTATCATCTCTCTTTCAGAGATTTTATTTTTCCTGCTATCATACTTGATCAAGAAGCATTTCTTATATTACCTTCTTTTGAATATTTATAAGGCATGGAACAAGGCGTTTATCAAAATTTTGATAGACTTGTCTTTTCTTTTGTCCTAGCCATTGATTTGCATGTAATTATGGAAAAAAATATAGCTTCTACGTAAAAGTATTTATTTTTGTATTTCAATAATTCCAAGAAAATATTTTATGAAGCATTAAATTCATTTTTCTTTTGAATTATGTATGCAGATAATTGATGTTTTAATATGATATAAGGACATTTCTTTCTTTTTTTTTTTTTTTTAAAGCTTAAAGTTTTTGTGTGACAAAACCTTTTTTACAAATTATAATTTTAAATGCTTGACTTATGTTGGAATATCGGATATTTGTTATACATTTAATTGAAGAAAACGCATGCTATATATTTTTTAGCAACTTATTGCAAAAACTAGACCAAAATTTCACATAAGTAGAATATATTAGTGTGTTCACTCGGCTAATAAATTGTAATGAATACAACACAGTTGAAAAAGATAATAATAAAATTGCATGCCAAATCATTTTTACCATAAATATTGTTGCAGTATTTAATAATTATTATCATTGCTTCTGTGTAAACAAATTAAAAAAAATATTATACATTGAGGGCATGTTATGTATTTTATAATAGTTTAAAAAGATAAAAATTAACGATACGTGAAATGTCGTGCTAATATTGTAAAAGTGGCAGTTAAATTCCATTAATTTGCATTGTCTAACCCAACTTCATGTCTAAACTTTTCATTTCACTTAATTTACTAGAAAACGTAAACGTAAAGACATGTAAGAACAGGATCGTTTAGAATAATTTAAGAAATTCATTGTTATTATTTTTTCTGCGATAAATGAACTTTGTAAATCATGGAATTAATTATGGCATTCTAGTCAGAAGTGTAATAAATATTACTGTGCATTCTAATGCGTCCCTAGAAATAACAATATTCTACTTTCAATTACAATAAATTAAAAAGTAATCTGGTGTGGCACTCACACGAGTTGGTCTTATCCTGCATTTCAGTAAAAAGTACTGTACATAAATTTACGTACAAAAAAATTCAAATTAGGTATAAGAACAGTTTTAATTCACACATAATTCTATGTGAGTAAGGCTGTCGCCACCCACAACCCCTTGTTTGAATATAATACCTGCATTTATATCGAATACAAGGCTGTTATTAAATTAAAAAATTCATTCCAAATTTTTCGTACAACTTTCACTTGCACCAATCTTTGAGACTTATCAATATTTTCAGGTAGAAACTTCATATAGAATGCAAAATACAACATTTGAATTGTCTGACAGACATATACAAGGATCAACCCGTTAAAAACTTGACTTTAGTTTTCATAGACACTCAAAACGGCTAATTATACTGTTGAGTAAATCATTATTGAAAAATCACAACAAGGTAAGACTTTAAAGAAAAATAATAAGTTCTTCACTTACCTTGTATTTAGTAGTGCAGTAGGAGCTTCTGTCTCCGGCAATTAATATTGTAGTCCAAAAAAGGGTCATCTTCAAACTGGTGAATTAATCCTAATTTCATTTGTAACTTATTATTCTAACGAGGTTTGACTAATAATGAAAAGAATGTTCATTCAAATTAGCTAAAATAATACTGCAAATAATTTGATCTATAAATGTCTTTTTATTTGGATAAAGTTTAAGGGATGCATTTTTATGCATCCTTACTAGTTGAGGAAATGTTACAGACTGCTAGAAGAATTTTTAAATTACAATTTTTAAGTATATCATTATGGATCATAAATTGTTATATTATATTATATTATGACATTTGAAAGGAAAAATTAATATCTTATTTTGTTTACACTATCATTAAATTACATTGTTGAAATAAATAAAACAGTAATTTAGAATAACATGATTTCCCATAAAGTTTGAATTTAATAGTTCTGTAAAATAAATAATGGTTTGAAAATGTTTATTTAGAGAAGAGAAAGTCATTATGAGTCTATAAATCTTTCACTCGCGGTGTTCAAGGTCAAATTTAATTATAGTTGATATTACTTTGTTTATAGTTCTGAAATAAATGACAGTAAATAAATGAAAAGTTTATGGAGATGATAATACATCTATCAATTCCCCCTTCAGCTCCATAAATCTTTTAAGTTCCACTAATCAGTTTCAATTTCTCTCGGTGTTTTTCGTGAATCTGTCTTGGAAGTGCCTTGGTGAAGATATCACCAGTCATTTTTTCACTTGGACAATATTCGGGTTCTATCACACCTTTTTCTTTTAGATCCTTTAAGTAGTTGAATTGCAGGTCAACATGTTTCAGTTTTGCAGTAAAACCGATGTCTATCAGTTTTATACACGAAATATTGTCTTGAAAAACTTTGATAGGTAACTCTTGAGACAAGTCCAACAGAAAATCAACATCAGGCAGTGTTTTCATGATAGGAGATAATCCTATTCAATGGATCACAAAACGGCAAAATTGTGTCGCTCTTTCGTCGGCTGAGGCCGAATTTATTTCTGCCACGACTGCTGCGAAAGAAATCATGTGGATACTAAAATTATTAAAAGACTTGCACTTGCCTCAAGAGTTACCTATCAAAGTTTTTCAAGACAATATTTCGTGTATAAAACTGATAGACATCGGTTTTACTGCAAAACTGAAACATGTTGACCTGCAATTCAACTACTTAAAGGATCTAAAAGAAAAAGGTGTGATAGAACCCGAATATTGTCCAAGTGAAAAAATGACTGGTGATATCTTCACCAAGGCACTTCCAAGACAGATTCACGAAAAACACCGAGAGAAATTGAAACTGATTAGTGGAACTTAAAAGATTTATGGAGCTGAAGGGGGAACTGATAGATGTATTATCATCTCCATAAACTTTTCTGTACCAACAGTCGTTGGTATTATGATTTTTCATCTTGCAGTATGTGCAGAATTTATTCACTTGTTTTTTCGGAAAGTTTTGTTTGTGTCTTTTAATTTGATAAGCTACGGCATTATCATCAACTTGCAACACTTTGTTATTACAAGATCTTCTGTTATATTCATCCATCAGCTTACTTTGGATATAACTAGGTGTAAGATCCTCTTCAGATTTTGCTTCTAAAGCAGTAATAAGAGGATCATATGACGGAGGTAGCGAACACAGTAAAAGTGCTGATAGATGAGAATCATTGATATTTTCGCCAATGGCTGTAAGTTTCTCTTTGATTTCTAAAATGTTTGTGATGTGTTTAATCATGTTGCCTCCTTCGGCTAATTTGCAGCTATACAAATTTTTTAGTAAGTATAACTTGCTTGAAAGGTTTGTACGTTCGTGTAAATTTTTTAGCTTGACCCATGTCTCTTTTGACGTGGACAAACCCTTTACATGTACTATCTGATCATCACTAATAAATAGGTTTATCATGGCTTTGGCTTTTTTGTCTTTTTTGGACCAATCTGAAGTGATAGGCTCTGGTGGAGTTTCAGTTATGGCGTCAAAAAGATCTTCTTTTATCAATAACATTTCTAGCTTAAAAGACCACGTAGCATAATTAGAAGCATTGAGCTTCTCAATAATTGCATTGTCTTTATAAGACGCCATTTTTAAATTTAATTTAATTTACAGTAATAACTTCCACCACTAATAGCCTATGTAATATGAATTTAATTATTGTATGCCAGAGATTTTTAAGTCGGTCTTCATAATCAATGTTGAGTAAATCATTATTGAAAAATCACAACAAGGTAAGACTTTAAAGAAAAATAATAAGTTCTTCACTTACCTTGTATTTAGTAGTGCAGTAGGAGCTTCTGTCTCCGGCAATTAATATTGTAGTCCAAAAAAGGGTCATCTTCAAACTGGTGAATTAATCCTAATTTCATTTGTAACTTATTATTCTAACGAGGTTTGACTAATAATGAAAAGAATGTTCATTCAAATTAGCTAAAATAATACTGCAAATAATTTGATCTATAAATGTCTTTTTATTTGGATAAAGTTTAAGGGATGCATTTTTATGCATCCTTACTAGTTGAGGAAATGTTACAGACTGCTAGAAGAATTTTTAAATTACAATTTTTAAGTATATCATTATGGATCATAAATTGTTATATTATATTATATTATGACATTTGAAAGGAAAAATTAATATCTTATTTTGTTTATACTATCATTAAATTACATTGTTGAAATAAATAAAACAGTAATTTAGAATAACATGATTTCCCATAAAGTTTGAATTTAATAGTTCTGTAAAATAAATAATGGTTTGAAAATGTTTATTTAGAGAAGAGAAAGTCATTATGAGTCTATAAATCTTTCACTCGCGGTGTTCAAGGTCAAATTTAATTATAGTTGATATTACTTTGTTTATAGTTCTGAAATAAATGACAGTAAATAAATGAAAAGTTTATGGAGATGATAATACATCTATCATATACGAAAAAAAAAAAAAAAAAAACAGTTGCTGAAAAAGGATTTATTTACCGTGTGAGCATGGGGCCGTGCCCTTAGCGACCGTGCCCTTAGCGGAAATCTATAAACCCGTGCCCTTAGCGGAAATGTTATCCCCCCTCGGTGGCGTGCTTTTAGCATACGTGCCTTTAGCGGAAATGTATAATAAATTTCAAAATAAATAAAAGAACTCTTCAGTTTTCCTTTACACTGCATTTAGCACTGGCTGTATTTTGCTTCAGCAGAAGTAACCTGTCGCAAACACAGGTATGCGTACTGTAGAATATCCGTTATTTGAGGGAACGGTGATCTGTAACCATATAAAGTTTAATGAATCACAGTTCTCCAAACGAAAACGTACATTACTGCCATTTTATGATTTTATTATGTTTTTGAAATTATAATTAAGTATTAGACCTTTTTAAACTACAACAAAAACGAAAAATCAGGAGGTACACATTGGTTATCAGCACTTTCCAACTGTACTTACTCGTTGTATTGTATAACGTTCTATGTTCTCTGTCTATATTATCACACAATGGACAGACAGAAAGACAGACATATAGACTAACTGAATTCATAATCACTCTGAAACACTGTTGGAAAGTGTTAAAAATGCTTAACATAATCAGAAATGCTGCTCTTAATTTCCTATTTGCACCCCTTAATGTAATGTAATATTTTTGGGTAGCTCTGTAAATCTGGAGGTTAAGCATACTATAGTTTATAGAAAACATTTTCTTACCATAATAACAATAAATGTGAATTTCTTTATGATTTTTGATAAAGTTATTTAAATGTGATTTACAAAAATGTCTCCCATAAAGCGAAAGGCATTGGTATTTTTTGGATGTTCATTTACACAAACCAGTGGCATAGGCTCTGTTAGAGCCATTTTAAGTAGGGAATATTCAATAATGAATTTGAATAACACATATTATTAAAAAAATAAATAAATAAATAAAATAAAAGTAAAAATTAGTAAGTTGTGGCCACCACAAGATTTTCTTCTATATTTTCCTATACAAATTCACTAAGTGCAAATAAATAATTTTTATCTTAGAGAAAACTAACACTAAATATCCAAAGAAAGACAGTTGTTTTATTGTCTATAAATGATATCTTAAAAAATGCATTTTTATAATAGTTATGTCACATATCAAGTTTCGTAAAGTTATGTGCTATAGAAGTTGAGATATAGCTTTCACATTGTCGAGGAAATCTGCAGTATAGCAACGCCACCTATTGGCCTATAAGCATCCAAATTGAAGCAGCATAATATCTCACAATGGCCTTCACTTTATCATGTTTTGTTTGATTATATGCAATGGGACTTGAGATATAGCCTCCCCTTCAATTGTGGAAACCGCTGTATAGCAGCGCCACCCGTGGAGCGGTTGACACCAAAAGTTGACCGATACTCATTTAGGTTAAGGTGCATCAGCATATAAATTTACATGGAACTCTGTGCAGTAATTCCTGAGATATAGCTTTCCCTTAAATTGTAGAAATCGCTGTATAGCAGGTCGGTCCATAAGCATTCAAATTGAATCAGCATAATGTGTCATGATGGCCTTCTCTCATACCAAGTTTTCATTGATTATACGCAATATAACCTGATATGTAGCTTCCCCTTAAATTGGGGAAATCGCTGTATAGCAGTGTCACCTGTTGAGCGGTTGGCATCAAAAGTTGATAGCACTAATATAGATCAAGGTGCATCTACATGTAAATTTATATGCAATTCTAAGCAGTAGTCCCGAAGATACAGTTGCCACAGTATTTTTGTTATACACAAACAAACAGACAGACATTTTCTAAAAATAGTCAAATCGTGTTCTAGACCTCCCAAAACGTGTAAATCCGTCGAAAACCGGAAGTCTAAAATTTTTACGAATCCAATACTTGAGTAAAAATAAAAAAAATTCTTAAAATATTTACGGCCGCTAGAGGCGGACAAACGGACAGTAAAATAGACAAATTCAAATCATATTCACATTTTAAAAAATGGTCGAATAAACGCTTAATGTAAAAGAAAATGCAATTCAGAAAATTTTCAATAATAGCCCTCAGTGTAACTGAATAATTTTGCGTGACTCTGTAAATCTAATGCTATCATACTACATTCTATAGAAAGCATTATTTTGTGCATTTGAATAACATATTTCTACCTTCCACATGCACACGTTCTTATTTCCGCTAAGGGCACGGCTTCTTCTATTCCTCCTTCTTCCCTTTCACCCATTCCGCTAAGGGCACGTTCCGCTAAGGGCACGGTCGCTAAGGGCACGACACCGTGAGGGGGGGTCGCTAAGGGCACGACACCGTGAGCATGACAAATTATGTTTTATTCTTGAGCAGTTTTTTTTGGGACAATAGTATAATATAGTAAAGGCTTACACGTATTAAAGTTAGAGAAAATAATGTATTTCCTTAATTATTGGTCGAGCAGTATGCCATCTATAAATTATGTACACATCACTCTGTGTATTTAAATATATTTCTATATTAATAACACACATCGCAATTTAAAATGAACTTCCATCAGTTTCCAAGTGTAGTTCTAGTTCTTTTGGATAGTCCTATAAATGAATGGTGAATGATTTTCGTCGCATATTCTACACGAAAAATGATTTTATGCATATAAATATGTATATTCATTTCATCTGGATTAGTTTAGCCTATAAATATTAAGCTGTACTTGCCAAAAATATTACGCATAGAGGTAATGTATTTAAATTCTCTTGGATGACCCTGTACAGTGCACACGAACCACTTGCTTGATCTCAACAAAATGTATAGTGTAGTATCCCTATAAGATACAGATTTAGAATACTGCGTTTGGACTTTTGCCATTATTTGTTATATTTTGTTAGAGACACACAAGCACACACATGAAAGTTCAAAAAAAAAAAAAAAAAAAAGACTTATTATTATTATTATTTAATAACACGTTATTTAAAGTATTTGTAATATGCATGAGTTGCAAGTTTTAAACGTTTTTGCTTGAGTTGCAAGATTATATACAACCGTCAGTAATAATAATAATAATAATAATATTTAAACAGACATTAATTTCTATAACAAAAATAAAATTTAGAAATAAATGCTTTTGTAGCAATTCAGCATCCGAACGTATGAATTCTTTAACAAAACTGCATTTACATTTCCTTTATGTGATCAAACAAACGAAAATAACTTCCTAACTTCAACCATATTTTACCTTAACTGCAACTAAATTCTAGTTTATATCCAAATTGCCAATTCAGTTTCAAAAATTACCAATTCAGTAATATTTTACGAAAAAGAAGAAAATAAAAATTAAATATCAGAAGGTTAGAATTACTTTCCCATATTCCATTCTTACGCACTTGATACCTGATACCTCGCAGTTTTGAAACACGTTCATTTATTTTTCTTTCTTATAGAAATTAAAACGTGACTTAAAAAATCTTTACTTCATTTCTTATTCAGCTTTCTCCATTTTCAGACTTATGTCCAATTTTTATTATATTTTTTGTCGGAAAAAGAAGTTTTGATGTAAGGAACCAGTGGGAAGTTTATGTAAATGCAAAGATGAAAGCACAGTATATTGAATTTATGAAAGGTTTTCATTTCTTTTTTGACACGCAAACCTCAGAAGATATCTTTTTTCTGTAATAATAGAAAAATAATAATACTAATTTAAATTCTTTCGTATGGAAGTTTTGAGGTTTTTCTTGTTTGCGGTAAAATAACATTGTAAATTGTATGGTATATATTACTTGAACGTGGAATTGAGCATTTATGGGAGAAAAAAAAAATATAAGGCATCCGCTTATGGTAATTCTCTGTCCAAAATTCATTGTTTTATTTTATCACTGATTTTGTTAATAAAATAATGTTTTTTTCCTGCGACAATGTATAGAATTTTATTTTAAGTAATTAAATATTTACAAAAATGTATGACATTTTATTTAAATTAATTAAATACTACTGGAATATGTTTACGTTAAAACAAGAATCGAGGGGAAACTCTAGTGAAAAAGTTTATTATATCAATTTACGATAAATTATTTACTCCTTACATGTGTGAATAGTTATTTATATAAAGAGTTAGTAAAATTATATGTAAACAATGAGTTTTAAAATGTGAAAAGAAGAAAAAAAAAATTGTCACTAGCCATAGAGAAGGAAAAAAAAAAATAATAATAATCCTAATTTAATGCTTTTATATGCAAGTTTTGAAGGGTTTCTTGTTTGCGGTAAAATAATTTAAGTGAATTGTGTTGCATATATTACTTGAATGCGGAACTGAGTATTTATGGGAGAAAAAAAGTTATTAGGCATCCGCGTATGATAATTCACAATCCAAAATTCATGGTTTATTTTATCACTGATTTTGTTAATAATATATATATATATTTTTTTTTTTTTGCCCTATGGCAGTATGGTTCTTTTTAACACTTTCCAACAAGGTTGAAAAGTGTTTATGACTTCGGTTTGTCTGTCTGTCTGTCCGCGCTCTAACTCCCGTAAATATTTATGGAATTTCTTGAAACTGATATATGTTACTCAAGTTCACTATCGGACGGTCCCTATTGAAAATGGAGTTTATACCTCTACTGGTTTGTGTACAGGGACACCCGAAAATATTTCAAAGCATTGTGTTCTATGAGAGGTATTTCTATAAACCATAATTTCATACCTTTACAGTAGACATACCTTAATGAAATTGAAATATGTTATTCAAGTTCACTATCAGACGTTCCCTATTGAAAATGGAGTCTATACCTCTACTGATTTGTGTACAGGGACACCCGAAAGTATTCCAAAGCATTGTGTTCTATGAGAGGTATTTCTATAAACCATATTTTCATATCTTTATTGTAGATATATCTTCATGAAATTGAAATATGTTATTCAAGTTCACTGTCGGACGTTCCCTATAGAAAATGGAGTTTACACCTCTACTGGTTTGTGTACAGGGACACCCGAAAGTATTTCAAAGCATTGTGTTCTATGAGAGGTATTTCTATAAATCATATTTTCATACCTTTACTCTAGACATATCTTAATGAAATTGAAATATGTTATTCAAGTTCACTATCGGACGTTCCCTATTGAAAATTGAGTCTATACCTCTACTGGTTTGTGTACAGGGACACCCGAAAGTAATCCAAAGCATTGTGTTCTATGAGATGTATTTCTATAAACCATATTTTCATACCTTTACTGTAGACATATCTTAATGAAATTAAAATATATTATTCAAGTTCACTATTGGGTGTTTCCTCTATCAAATGGAGGAAATACCACCATCGGTTCATGTACAGAGACACTCAAAAGTATTCCAAAGCATTGCGTTCTAGGAGAGATATTTCTATAAATCAAACTTTAATAACTTTACTATCCACGAAGTTTTAAGAAATTGAAAGATGTTATTTACACGCACAAAAGAATTCTTTGCATAGAATGTAGCATGATTAGCATTAGATTTACAGGGTGGCACAAAAATATCCAGTTGTATTAAGAGGTATAAAAAATTGCTAGAATTGTACTTTCGTTTACGTTAAGCGTTTTTAACACTTTCTAGCATTTTTTAAGTGTGAATATGATTTCAGTTTTGTGTATCTGCCTGTCCGTCCGTCCGTCCGTCTGCCTGTCTGTCTGTCCGATCTCTAACTCCCGTAAATATTTATGGAATTTCTTAAAACTGATATATGTTATTCAAGTTCACTATCGGATGTTCCCTATTGAAAATGGAATTTATACCTCTACTGGTTTGTGTACAGGAACACCCGAAAGTATTTCAAAGCATTGTGTTCTATGAGAGCTATTTCTATAAACCATATTTTCATACCTTTACTGTAGACATATCTTAATGAAATTAAAATATATTATTCCAATTCCCTACTGGATGTTTCCTGTATAAAATGGCGGAAATATCACCACCGATTTATATACAGGGACACTCAAAATTATTCCAAAGTATTGCGTTCTATGAGAGATATTTCTATAAATCAAATTTTAATTACTTTCCACGAAGCTTTAGGAAATTGAATTATGTTATTTATCTGCACAAAAAATGCTTTGCATAGAATATAGCATAATTAGCATTAGATTTACAGGGTGACAGAATAATATCCATTTATATTAAGAGCTATTAATAAAAAATTGCTAAAATATTACTTTCGTTTACATTGAATGTTATTAACACTTTCTAACATTTTTAAGTGTGAATATGATTTCAGTTTGTGTATCTGTCCATCTGTCTGTCTGTCTGTAAGCCCGCGCTCCAACTCCATTAATTATCTATGGAATTTCTCGAAACTGTTATATTTTATTGAAGTTCACTATCGGATGTTCCATATTGAAAATGGAGTGAATATCTCTTCTGGTTTGTGTACAGGGACACCCAAAAGCCTCGTGTTCTATGAGTGTTGTTTTTATAAACATTATCCCTATAGAATTTTCTCCATTTAGAATGACATTAATAGGTCCTGTACAACTAGTTTGTTTACAGGGACAAAAAAAAAAAAAAAAAAAAAAATATATGCCAATGCATTACGTTTTAGGACAGAATTTTTTGAAAATTATATTTAAAAGTCTTTTTACTGTAAAAATCATAAAAATATTGAAATTTATTGTTAATACTTTAAAATAATCTTTTGTATAGAATATGATATGATTAAATTTCTGATTTACAGGGCTACACTAAAATATTCAGAGAGATCAAAAGCTGTAATTATAATCTAATGGCTGCATTTTTTTTTTTTTTTCTTTTTTTTTTTTTCGTTAAGCCTTTTTAACCCTTACCAAAATGCCTAAGAGCAATTTTAAAATCAATTAGTCTATCTGTATATTTTTCAGTCCTTCTGTCTGTTGTGTGATAACGTAGGCAAAGAATAATAAAAGTTATTCTATACGAGAATTACGTACAGTTGGAAAGTGTTACTAATCAATGCGTACTGCATGATTTTTCTTTCTTGTTTTTTTTTTTTTTTTTTTTTTTTTTTTTTTTAAATTAGATGTTTACGGAAAAGCACGATCTTTTATTTAAATTAATTAAATACTACTTGCAATATGTTTACGTTAAATATGTGAATTGAGGGAAAACTCTCGTTGAAAAGTTAGTAATTTTATCAATTTACGATAAATTATTTATTCTTACATTTGTGAATAATTATTTATTTAAAGCTTTAGTAAAACTGATAAATAATGAACTTTAAAATGAGAAAAGTATAAAAATAACAAATTGTTACTAGCTGTAGAGAAGGAAATATATACCTATATACATATATATATGTAAAGTCTGGAATTGACTTTTATAGTAAATTCACCTATGGCTAGAAATATATATATATATACTAATTCAACGCTTTGGTGTAAAAATGCTTTAATAAAACGGTATTTACACTTTCTTTTTTACTTAAGTAAACGAAAATAACATCGAAAGTTTTAAGCCTATTTCTCTTCAATAAATTCTAGTATAATGTATGATTAATATTACCAGTCCAGTAATATTTTACGGAGAAGAAGAAAATAAAAGTGGCAAAATATATAAAATAAACTTTCCCATATTCCATTTTTATGCACTTAATATCCCCAGTTTTGAAACATGCTAATTTATTTTCCTTTCTTTTCGAAATTAAAACGTGACTACAAATCTGTGTTTCATTTCATATTCACCGTTCTCCTTTTTCAACATTATGTCCATTAATATTGTGTGCACTTATGTTTTATTATTAAATTTTTGTGGGAAAAAGAAGTTTTTGATGCGAGAAGCTAGTGGGAAATCTATGTAAATGCAAATGAAGAAAGCGCAGCGACAGCATATTGAATTTATGGAAAGTTTTCATTCCTTTTCTGACACGTGAACCTCAGTTGATATCTTGTTCCTGTAATAACAGAAAAAATAATAATCTTAATTTAAAAGCGGTTATAAGCAAGTTCTTTACTTTTTCTTGTTTGCAAGAAAATAACGTAGTTAAAGTATTGTAGATATTTTTTTTTTTTTTTTGAAAGCGGAATTGAGCATTTGTGGTAGAAAATGTCATTATATCCGATAATGATTATTATAAAAATATATTTTTCAAACAAATCGATTTTACAGGTTTACTGGAATATGCTATTTCTGAAATTCAAATTAATTGAATTTTTACAAAACTAAGAAATAAGAATATTATATGATAAAATTCAACAAGCTATTTCAGCAAAAATTTTATTATCATAGTAGGTCTATTTATAGATTATAATTTTACGTTTAAATTATCCAGCTTTATTTATTTTACCAAAATGAGTGATATTCTACATGCGCTTTCTTTTTCTGGAATGCCATGTATAAACTACGAGTAGTGTATATATATATATATATATATGTACAGGCGCATTATATTTATTTGATTAATCAAATTTCGAGAGAACTGGGTATTTTAGGAGGAGTTATACACATGATTGACTGTAAATCGTTAATTTATGACTCATTTTATTTCCCCTTTCCCCCTCCCCCCCGCCCCCAAAGCAAAAAAAAAAAAAAAAAAAATAAAAAAAAAAATAAGCTAATGAATTTTTTTTATAGAAATCTACTATTTTTTGTTTTATTCAGACATTACAAAATTGCATATCTGCGTTTGATTGATCGAAAATTTGTCGTATACATTTAATCGTGACGAGACATTTTACCAAATGTTTATTTACCCAAATTTTCAGTAAGTATTCTTTTTTTCTAAAAATCTTTTGTTCCATTTTCTATTTAAGGATATTTAAATATGTTATTAGTTTATGAAAACGGGAATAATTTAAAGAATTTTACAATGTCATTCTACAACAATAAAAACTTCATTTATGTAATTCTATTTATTTTCTTAAAAAAAGAAAAAAAAAAAAAGAAGAAAAAGAAAAAGAAAGGAAAGAAAGAAAGAAAAGAAAAGAAAAGAAAGAAATACTGAATTGTAATTGTGACGATTTATTGCATTTCAATAAAAAAATATATATTTTTTATTTGTTTTAGAAAACATACCCCCTTCCCCCCCCCTTCCAACGCACTTTATCGAATTTTAATTGAATTCCTACTATTAGTTCACGATCTCCCTATATAGTATATTTTGTACAAATCTTGCAATCGATTTTTAACTAACTTCCCGACTAGCTAGAAATTTGAAACTTTCAGGATTGCTCAGAAAACGGTGACAACACAATACTTTGAAATCCGATTTTCGAATTTTTTATTAGTTTTCTTATAATTAATTAAAATATGAAAATAATAACATCCTAATAGCGTTAAAATAGTCATTAATATATTATCTATAATTTAATTGTTGCCGAAAAAAAATACGAGTTCGTTTTCTTTCGATATAAAAATAAACACATTTAATTTAACGTGAACATTAAAAAAGTATAAAAAATTAAATTATGCATCTCACAAAAATTGACGTCATTATCACTTTAAAAATTTTATGCACATTGATAAGAGCTCTATGATTCATCAGAAAATTTAAAACATGGTATATAAAAAGTTTTTTTTTTTTTTTTTTTTAAATCTTATAATTATTTTTATTTCATTTTGCACGCGCTTTTTATTTGCTAATTCAAAATTATTTAAAAAAAACCAAAAAACTTTTTCGATAGTGTTTGTAAGTAGGAATTGACTTTAAAAATTTTCCCTTTATATTACTTGTTTTTATGCATATTTTGGAAATTAGTTCTAGCAATTTCTTATATTGATACTTATGAGTAATACATTTTCTTTTCAGAGCAACTTGTTCAATACTTCAAAGAACTATCTTCGGCTGCTCCAAATACGCCTTTGATGTTATATCACATTCCATCCTTTTCTGGAGTAGAAAGTGAGTAGTTTGTATATATGAAAAAAAGGCTTTAATGAACTTTAAATGACTTTTCGAAAACGTAATGAAAAATTGAATTACAGAAAATGTCTCTTAATTTTAATAAAACAGTTGCTAATTTGTATGTTTTTTTCCCCCCAGTTTCTCTAGGAGATTTCCTGCCTAAAGTTCGTGAAGTAGTTCCAAATTTTCTTGGAGCCAAGTTTACTTCCATTGATGTTCGAGACCTGTTAAAATGCCACAGTCTTAAAGAAAAATTTAAACTCATCTCTGGATTTGAAGATGTAAGCATATATTTATTTATTAAAACAAAATTGAATTTTTTATTATTGTTAAATACTTTCTAATAGAGATAAGAAAAGGTTTATTTGTGTTTTTGATTTCTAATTTCTGTTGATGGTGAATAAAAATATGAGCTGCAAGAAACGACTTGTCGCTGCTCCCAAATAAAATTAGTAAAAATGTTGGATAAGGCAATTGTGATTTTATTAGCCATTTTTGCATGCCGGGCTACATCGATGGTATAAGAACTTGTTTACCCCCTCCCCTCCCCCCCCCCAAAAAAAAAAAGAAAAAAAAAAATCACTGTGAAGTAATCTTGTCCTTTATGTTCACAAATCATCAGGGTTTCAAGACTGTTTTTGGATTATATATAATTCACTAAAAATGTACATTTGATACAAATATATTGTATATAAATTTGTATTGTGTACAAATGTATGCGAAAATGTACACAGAATTATAGTAGTTCTTAAACTTTTATTGCAGTTTCACAAAATTGTTGTATCGGCTGCTAAACTGATCGCAAGATTATTTTACGGTGTACATTTATTTCATTTAATTTAAGCATGCATCGTATGGCAATACACACACACACACACACACACATCTATATACATATTCCCTGTGTATTTATACATTAGGTGAAAAAAGTTTAGACTTTATAGCATCTCAATTTTCATCTACTAGAAAAAGGACATTTAGAAGTTTGATTAGAAATAGAATAAATAACCTCATTTTTGATCCACGTGAAATAGAATTAAAAAAAAAAAAAAAAAAAATTCTAATATTTTGCGTTAGTCATTGACAAAATCATTTAGAATTCCCATGTAGATGAATGTACGCCAATCTTTCCAAATGTAACGGGTCCTTTACTTCGATATTTCACCGTAGAGTAGGCTGACCATATGTCATCAAATCTCGAGGACAGTCCCCGAATCTCGAGGACAAAACTACTTTCGTCCCCAAAAAATTACAACACATTTGGGGACGCCGGTTATAAAGTTATTAATGTTTCATTATAGTAATTTATTATATGCATAATAAATAATCTGAAATTAGTTCTTTTAGGAGCTTTATACATAAAAATTACTAAAATTTTACAATTTAAGGTGATTTAATTATTTTTATATTTTTTTGTCCTTGAAATTCGAGGACACCGCCATCTTTGTCCCTAAATTCAATGAAAAAAATATGGTCACTCTACCGTAGAGTACAGTGACCATATTAGAGTACCTTCATAATATATTAGCATTAATAACTGTTACAATTATCCTGTTACAAAGGTATAGTTTATACTAAATAAATGAGGACGCAAACGGTAATAATTGTGATAAATAATTTCTATTCTACAATTTTTCAAAATTTAGAAAAACGATTTCAAAATATGGACTGTCCTCGAAATTCGAGGACATATGGTCACTATACCGTAGAGTAGAGGAGATGTCCCCGATTTTTTTTTTTTTTCCTTCTGCCTATCTTTTTTTTTTTTTTATATATGTCGCACCCATTTATAACCGTATCTATACGGTGGCCAAAAAAAGAGAACGCATCTTTTAATTGTATAAAGGTATACAAATTTATTCATAAAATTAAATAAATATATTTTTGTAATGTATGGTACTTGTGATTATGTATTAAACGTGATATTTATTACTCGACAGATGAAAGTCACATGCAACGTTCAGTACTGCCAACTTACTCAAAGAGAAATAGTGACCATTTCAAAACTTGCGTTTTTTGCCCCTTGATTTACAAATATGTTAGATCTGTCTGTCATGCTAATAAAATTATACATTCCCTTTTCTTTTTGTATAAATATATATATATATATATATATATTGAATGATTTTATAAATTTAAACAAGCATATTAATCAAACAAAATCAATTTGTCAATCAAATAAGTAAGAACCATTTTAGACAAAATTTATTCTTGCATATTAAATTTAATATTCATAATAATAAAAGATAAGCTGTTTTTCTTAATTTTTTTTTTTTTAAATCATTTAATCCGTATCAGAAAAAGATTAATCGAAAGATATCAAGGTCACAGAAGATGAGGGAATGTGAAAGATTTTTATGATAATGGTAGAAATGTAATTTTCCTCAGAATTAATGATATTTATATACTTGTATCTCATCACTTATGTGGGTCAAATAATCACGATGATAAATGCATATTAGCTTCACCTTTCAATTGACGTTAGTTGTTAAGAGCCCTGTGATTTTTCTTTGTGGTATATAATACAGCATATTTGTTTGGTTAAGATTTAATATTTCTTATAAATCTCGAACCTACATTCCTCGTTATTATTATTTTAGTTTCAGCAGTTTAATCAGCAGTGAATTTTCAATAAATAAATAAATAAATAAATATATATATATATATATATATATATATATATATATATATATATATATATGTCATTATGCATATGCACAATGTTTGCTATTACTTAAGGAGATTTTTAATTTTCAAAAAAATTTGGAAATACATAATTTTATAGGTGCTATCTACGCATTATATGTTGTATTACATATTATTATTATTATTATTATTATTATTATTATTATTATTATTTATAACACTATTTCAATTCTCATTCAGTGTTTTGCAATTTAATGATCATTTCGAACTACTTTTATCAATTAATTACTTTATTTCTTTTTTGGTTTGATTTGGGTGGTCTTCTTTTTTTTTATCAGAATAATTGTTTGAATACTGAAATTAAATCATCTTTAAATTTCAAATGCTTGCACTGATAATATTATATTACTACAGAACATTCTGTTTCTCTCACTCTCTCTCTCTCTCTATATATATATACATATAGATAGAGAGAGATTGAACGTTTATGGTGTTTTTAAATTACACTGAAAAAAAAAAAAAAATACTATGACTGACATCTAGAAACTTAATGGTGTCTCTGGTAAAAATAGTTCCATGTCATCCTTATAAATTCTAGTTCCCTTTTCTAGCGAGTTCTAAGAAACATTATTAGAGTTCTAGATTTTTTATTATATTATCGTGGGGTCAAACTCATTTAAAAATCTTTGCAAATAAATGCGAAAAGACGAGTTTTAGTAACTATAGTCTTGGTTATTAATCAGTCGAAAATTTCTCGCGATAAAAAGATTAAGAATATTTATAACATTATTTCATCATCTAGAAAAGCATAGAGTAGAAATTCTCGATCATTTCGTCTATTCGGGTTATTTATTTACCTTATACTCATAGCTCGTAAATCTATATTTCTAGTTTATGAATTCAGAAAGTGACTACTTATTCGTTTATATATATATAAAATAATGTGAACACTTTCTCTTTTTTACATTTTGTCGAATATCTTGAAAAATACTTAACGTTTTGTTCTTAAATTTTGGGAATAAGAAAAACAAGTCTTTCCTCTTTTTTTGAGCAAAGATTTTAACACGAGGGTCCTTGGGGACGAACAATAAATTCAATAAGATAAAAAGTATTTGTGATGACCCTGTATATGGAAAAGCGTCGATTGATCTGTGAATTTTAAGTATGGTTATAAATGTTATATTTTATACTTGCGTAGATTTTCGTAAGGATATCCAGAATATTTAAGGAGTAATTAATATTTTATTAAAAAATGCAAAAATTTTTCGCAAGTTTTTACTTTATAACCCCAAAGGTTTTTCTTCAAATTTCATAAAGTTGCGGAAAACATAACAACGTATGCCTAAATCATGAAAAACGGCAGTTTTTCTAGTGACGCAAGCGCAAAAACAAACGAACGCCACGACACTCAGCGGAAACGGAAAAACGAACGAAAACTGCGACACTTATATTTAAGGAGTAATTAATATTTTATTAAAAAATGCAAAAATTTTTCGCAAGTTTTTACTTTATAACCCCAAAGGTTTTTCTTCAAATTTCATAAAGTTGCGGAAAACATAACAACGTATGCCTAAATCATGAAAAACGGCAGTTTTTCTAGTGACGCAAGCGCAAAAACAAACGAACGCCACGACACTCAGCGGAAACGGAAAAACGAACGAAAACTGCGACACTTATATATACAGGAATTTTAAGATCAAAGTAACCGCTGAAAGCCGACACTTAATATCTCAGGAAATATGGGAGGTTATGTTCTGATATTTTCAAAATAGACTTTCACCTTCTGTCTGATCCTACCCTGAAATCCCTACATTTCTGCGTGCAATATATTTCGAGATATGATTTGGCTCATTTAAGTTATAAATGGACGGACTAATGTGTAAGAATTTTTTCTCGAATATGGCTCGAGCGAATTTAGTTTAATTTATATATGATATTAATCGCTTTTATCTGATGTGCCTGACATCTCCCTTTTCCCTAGGAAAACTCTTGTTTTTTTTATAACTCAGTTTAAAAATCGAACTATTTTTTACTCCGAAAATACCGTGATGCGGCAGTTTCGCGGACGAATTTCTTCTCTTCCATCTGAAATACTGAATATCAAATAATCGTTTTGGCTCCATCTATCGGGGAGCGTCAAAAATAAACACAAAAAAAAAAAAAAAAAAAAAAAAAAATATTTTTCTTTTTTTAATATATATATTAAATGAGTTATTTATTTAGGTACTTGTATTTTATATGACATTTGTTTATCAAAAATATTCTTTGTATTTACATTGTTTTCATGCTGATACGTTGTTAACTTTCAAAATTGGTTCTATTTTAAAAGGTGATTGCAACAACAAAAAATTTTTCCTTTATTTTCATAAAAATGACAAATAATATGATAATCATATGCAAATATTTGTAATTTTTCAAAATTAGGTGATAAATCACTTAAACTACGGATTGAAAAAATTCTTAAAACAGAATTTGAAAATAATTAATTTGCTCATTAAGTTTCTAGTATAT
The DNA here is from genome assembly GCA_963930645.1 of Salticus scenicus. Lineage (NCBI taxonomy): Eukaryota > Metazoa > Arthropoda > Arachnida > Araneae > Salticidae > Salticus > Salticus scenicus. The sequence continues at coordinate 94,030 of CAWVNO010000109.1, read as the reverse complement.
ATATAATATATAAATTACAAAATGTTAAGCTATAATAAAATTTTGAATAGATTAAGATTTTTTTTTAAAATTAAATTCATAACAAACTATACTACTTAAATATTTACCAGTATAAAATTTTCACTTTTTAAAGATTTTTCTATTATTATTTATTTTTCTCTTTTAAATCAAATCTATACCTAAAACATTATAATAAGAAATAAATATAAATAAGAAATTTTTGTCATTTTTAAAATGTACTATATTATGCCTTTGTAATGTTGCATGTGTCCATCTTTTTTATCACTTTTTATAAAATTTTGAAATTTTATTTAGTTTGTTATTTTGTTCGAGTGTGACCTATAAAACAACACTTTTAATACAGTGTTATTACCATGCTCCTTTAATTTTGCGTTTTGATCATTAACCCCTAAAAAGTAATGATATCAATACAAAAAACCCTTAACGGGTTAAAAGTTTGTGACGCAGCATTGTACTTTATGGCTATAGGAATTAGAAATACGGGTCTTAAAAATAATGATATCAAATTTTCAGTGACGCTTTGATATTAATTAAATTATACATAGATTTTCTTATTTGAATTTGCTTTTTCCTTTTATTTATATTTACAGTGTAAACGTTATTTTCAACATAAAATAATATATAGCATTTACTCATTGATACCTTTCCATTCACATCTCTTATACTATGAAAGCATGTGTTTTAAAAGAAATTATATGAAATTCCAGTAACGCAGTGGTGTTACATTAAGTGATTTGTTTTTAAATTTCTCTGCAATTATTTTGTTTTGCATATTAAAGTATATGTGCACATTGAAATATTGCTTTTAATTTTCAAATACGCTGTCAAATATATCACTTTCATTAAGCTTATATTATGTACTGAAATATATTTATTTCAATGAATTATTCTATCTTTTGCGTCACGCCATCCAAAACTGAAAAAAAATTCACAGTATTTTTCTTTGCATCACGATATCTATTTGCATGCATTTTCAATTTATTTGGATGAAATGACACAAAGTAAACATTTCCATATATTTTACTTACAGTTTTGGATGGCGTGACGCAAAAGATAGAATAATTCATTGAAATAAATATATTTCAGTACATAATATAAGCTTAATGAAAGTGATATATTTGACAGCGTATTTGAAAATTAAAAGCAATATTTCAATGTGCACATATACTTTAATATGCAAAACAAAATAATTGCAGAGAAATTTAAAAACAAATCACTTAATGTAACACCACTGCGTTACTGGAATTTCATATAATTTCTTTTAAAACACATGCTTTCATAGTATAAGAGATGTGAATGGAAAGGTATCAATGAGTAAATGCTATATATTATTTTATGTTGAAAATAACGTTTACACTGTAAATATAAATAAAAGGAAAAAGCAAATTCAAATAAGAAAATCTATGTATAATTTAATTAATATCAAAGCGTCACTGAAAATTTGATATCATTATTTTTAAGACCCGTATTTCTAATTCCTATAGCCATAAAGTACAATGCTGCGTCACAAACTTTTAACCCGTTAAGGGTTTTTTGTATTGATCATTATACTACAATTTAGAACAAATATATTTAATATTTAAAGAGATATGGACAGTTGTAGTAAATAATTTATTACTGCGCTTGCGTGGACTGTAGCAAAAAAAAAAAAAAAAAAAAAAAAAAACCTTTGACATAGTTTAAAACTGAACTGTAAAGGTAAAGAGAACCTTATATATATATATATATATATATATAATAAAGATGATCTATTAAGCATAGTAGAAGCCAAGCAACAGACACAAGATCACTGAAACACCAATGACCAATAAGATAAAAAAAAAAAAAAAAATCAGTGGATGAAATACACTAATGTAAAGAAACCAGATCTATTAGTTAACAGTCTGCAAAACAAACGAATCAATAAAGTAAAACAACAAATCTTAACTTAAAACCATAAACTTATCAAAATTAATGAAAAAACAACCCAAGAAACACAAGATAGGAAGAAGGAGGCAGGCGGCAAGACTTGTGACTTGCCTGTGGGGTTACACTAGTTTTACGCCGGCAACACTCCCCCAGCCTGCCACAACCAGAACAGGAACCATATGGATTTAAAAATGCAAAATTTCAAAGCAGATGAACAACAATGAAACCACAAAGCCACAATGAAATTCACCAATTGATCACATTGTGTTTAACAGTATAATTAGAACATTAAATATAGTTGACAACTCAAAAAGGAAAAATCTGAAATTTTAGTGGAAAATGAAAGTTTGCATAGTAATACAAAGCAAATGCAACAAGCCTTCTACTTTTTTTTTTTTTTTTTATAATTTAATTTCACAAACCCACCCAACCATCCAACCTTACAACACCACCCCACCTCCGTAATCAAACATCTGCCCACCCAACCGCCACCTTTTTTATTGTCTTTTATTATTTTATAATTTTTTTTGTTGATATACACAAAAGTGTACACAGCTTTTTTTTTTTTTTTTTTTTTTTTTTTGTACTGACAGAGACATGGTAAAGGATATAAAATAGAAAATACAAAGTTTTTAGGAAAACCCATTTTAGCAGTGGCTTTGATCAGTTTATTAATATTCTTGTTTTTAAACTTTGCAGAGCATAAATTATTAATTCGAAATAAATGGTTAATGATGATGTTTCTAAATACCGAAAGATGCAGACATGAATTAAAATGTGTAAATAAGTTGACATTAAAACAAAAATCTTGCCGTTTGTCATAGATATCTGTGTAAAGTTTATTACCATCGATGATTATTTTGAGATCTAAAAAGTTAATTGATTGATTAGTCAGAGTATTTTGAGTTAGCTTTAAATTAGGTGGATAATTGAAGGAAAAGCCATTTTGTGAGTTCTTGTTGAGATAAAATACAATAATATCATCGATGTAACGATAAAATCGAACATCATCATTGCAAATTTGCTTTTCATAATAATAAAGATAGAGATCTGCCAAAATACTGGAGCTACAACCTCCTTGTGGGATGCCTAATTGTTGCAAATAGATAGCGTTGTTGTATATATATATATATATATATATATATAAGGTTCTCTTATATAACTGTATATATATATATACAGTTGAATATCACAAAAACTCATAGAGATATTGGTTATTAAATGAGCTTTTTTTCAGCTGTTTTATAAAAAGGGCTTTACGATAAGTGGTCATACACAAATGAAGATTTGTATCAGTAAAAAAATTATTTTTTCTTTTCAAACAATTAATTTTCTTTTTTATATAGGTATGTAGTACATATCTATAAAAAAGAAAAAAAAAAAAAAAAAAAAAAAAAAGAAAAAAAAAAAGAAAAAAAAAAAAGAAAAGAAAAGAAAGAAAAAATAATCGCAAATATTGTATTAAGTTTCATTGTGTAACATAGTTTTTTCTGATACAAACTTTCATTTGTGAATGACCCCTTATCACATAGACCTTTTTGGAAAACAACTGAAAAACAGCTCATTCAATCATCGATATCTCTATGAATTTTTGTGATATTCAACTTTATTTTTTTTTTAATAAGATGCTTCGTACAGTTGAGTATTAAACTATCTCAAAGTTTTTTTGCTACAGTCCGCGCATGCGCAGTAATAAATTATTTTTATAACTGTCCATATCTCTTTGAATATTAAATATATTTGTTTTGAACTGCAGTATAATGATTAAGGCACATGTTGTCATGTTTTCCGAAAGTTTCATGAAATTTGAAGAAAATTCTTTGAAGTTATAAAGTAAAAACTTGGGAAAATTTTTTGCTTTTTTTTTTTTTTTTTTTTTTAATGAACTATCAATAACACCTTAAATATTCCAAATATCTTCATAAAACTCTACACACGTATAAAGCATAACATTTATAATCATATCTAAAATTTGCAGATTAATCGACGCTTTTCCATATACAGGATAATCACAAATACTTTTTATTTTATTGGATTTATCGTTCGTCCCCTAAGGGCCTTCGTGACAAAATCTTTGCTGAAAAATTTGAGGAAAGACATGTTTTTCTTATTCGCAAAATTCAAGAACAAAACGTTAAGTATTTTTCAAGGTTTTTGACAAAACGTATAAAATAGAAAGTGTTTCCATTAGTATTTTGTCCAATACCTATATATATTATGTGCATAAGAAAAGTATTAATATCGTAAGTATTTTCAGATATACATTTTTCCACTCTAAAGAGTTAAATTTTCCATTCTAATGAGAAACGAACATTTTAGAAATATATAATGATAATAGTAATAAATGTTTAAGTAAAATAAAAAGAAATCAGTGGCGGATTTAAGGAGGGGGGGGGGGGGGCTAGGGGGCTGAAGTCCCCCCCCCCAAAACACTGACATTCACTATTGAATATTGCAATTGTAAATTTTTTATTGGTCTAGAATAACACTTTGAAAAATCTTAGCCCCCCCCCCCCCCAAAAAAAAAAAAAAGTCAAGTTCTGGATCCGCCACTGAAAGAAATGGAATTTTTGATACACTCCAGCATTTAAAAAAGTGTTCAAAGTTAAAAATACCTAAAAATAAATAAAATAAAAAATAAAAATAAAATAATAATTTTAATTAATTTATTTTAAAAACATTCATAGAAACATTAACGTAAGTACAGAGTTCGGGAAATTTATTTATTACATTACTAGTACAGATGATTTATAATTTTGTAATTTTATATGTTTTTTTAATTATATGTATAATTAAATATGCATTTATTTTCTAAAGAAGAAAAATTATATATTATTATTAATTAAAAAAAAATCATTTAATTATACTAAATAAATTAATTATGATTATAGTTAATTAATTTAAAATGGAGATTTTTGTCTTAGAGGTGCTTTTAAAAAATGTACACAATAACAATAAATAAATAAATAAATAAAATAAAATAAAATAATTATTATTACCTACACATTTTTTTTTTTTTTTTTTTTTTTTAATATGAAATTTATTGCGATTAGAAATAACATGATTACGCTTCTGTACCAATTCTGAACATTCTTTTTTATTTTATTTTATTTTATTTTTTAATATTGGTTTTGATTTCTCAATTGTAGTTAGTTATTCTAATAATTTTTCCCCAATTAATTTTTTTAAATTAAAATTAACAATTTATACTGCAACCTCATGCATTGTGATTTTCTACCTCTTTCTTTATTATATATATATACATACATATATCTTTTTTTTTTTTTTTTTTTTTTTTTTCAAAAAAATTTTTTTTTTCCTGTTATTAATTTGATATTTCATTTCCCCCTTCTTAATATGTGCATGTCTTTCTTCCTATATGTATTTTTTGAAAAATATCTCGTAACAATATTGATAGATGGCAGCACTATATAATATCCACGATCCACGCTTCTGTATTAAATTACTTTAGAAGCCTTAAATTTAAAATAAAAATATATTGTAATTGTAATTTTTTTTTTTTTTTTTTTTTATTAATTTGTTTCATTTCAACTAAAAAAATAAAAAATAAAGGAATAAAGAGAATTATGAATGGATGAATGAAATACTAAGAGAAACCTTCTACATATTTATAAATTATAATTAAACATGATTCATGAAGACAGTTTTTTAACCAGCAGTTCTATAAATATCATTATAATTTATTATGAAAATATTGATTCTGTTCTTTTTCTAGAAAAGTTAACAGATAGTGATTGTTTGCCGACATTGAAATGAAAGAGAATAATTTCTTTGTAATGTGGCAACGTAATTTATTTTGAAAAAAAAAAAAAAAAAATAATAATAATAATAATAAATAAATAAATAAAGCTAATTAAATAAAATAGGATAATTTTTATAATAAAATTTTATCTGTAATTTAATTTTTCCGTACGATTGTCAGTTTAAAGAAAAATATTATACAGTGAAACCTCTCAAGTTGGACACCCCTTTAAGTTGGACATCCCTCTAAGTTGGACACTTTTTCTCGGAACGGAATGTATCCATAGGAGTAACATTATGTCCAACCTCTATAAGTTGGACACCCCTCTAACATGGAAGTTGGACAGTCAAATACTGTCCTAAGTTGAACACTTTTACTCAATGAGACAGCAAAAAAGGTATAAAACTTCCGTTTTCTCACTTTTTTTTTTTTTAGAAATTTTACTTAGCCCTTGTAGAAATAGCTGTAAATATCTAAAAAACAATGTTTCTTGTCACAATATATTCATATCTGTCTCATCTTGTAAATAATATTTATTTTCTTCAATTGAAAAGTTCACAAATAACTGAATTTTGGCGCATAATGAAAGAGTCTTTCTTCTTATGGATTTGTATGAATTGTTATTGTCCTTTTCTCCAGTAGACATCCTACAGGCATGTTTTGACTTAGACTGTTTTAAAATGAGCATTAGGCAATACATTTCGGTTGTTAGGGTTCCTCTTCCTTTGTCCCTTTTATTTTTCCTACCAAGTTTTACTTGAGTGTATAATTGCACTAAACATAATATGTGAGAGATCTATGTATAGTGAAAAAAGATGCCGATTCAATATGGGTGCATATCAATCGACAGGTGTCGCTGCTATGCTGCAGTTTTCTCCGTTCACGAAAAAATTAAATCTCATTTTTTAAAACGAATAAATTCACCAAACTACATAAGTGAGATGACTATTATGAAAATTAATGTTACCTTAATTTGGGTATATATCAGTATCAGTAGACAAAGTGGTGCTATTTTTAATCAGATTCTCCGATTTTTCCATATGACTACCACAGCGTCTATTGAATAAAATTGCACCAAAACGCATATGCAAAATCTTTATTGATTAAATTTTCATTCATATTAACTGGTGGATGGCGCTAATATACAAACAATTGTAGAAGAAAGTGTTATTATGGCCAAAATATACCAGTTTAAATTTAGATTTTAAATTGGCAAATTAATAATTTTTTGTATATAACTTATGAATGCTTAATTATGTTATATTTAGATATGATTATAAAAGTTAAAAGGCACTCTTAGATACAGTTTAATTAAATCGAAAAATCTAAGCACCCCTATAAGTTGGACACCTCTCTAAGTTGGACACTTTTTCCTGGAACCGCAGGTGTCCAACTTAGTGAGGTTATACTGTATTTTTATGTGTTTTTCGAAATTTCATTAAATATGCATGCATGTATTTATAAATACTAGCAGGCTACGCCCGCTTCGTTGGCCACTATATTTAAACGAATCTCCAAAAGAATTGGATCATTATTTATTTTTTACATCACATTATAAATAAAAACTAAAATAATTACATTGGAATCGCTTTAGACCTCGCATCGGGTACTCGCTGACTACGGCAGCTCTTTCTCTGCCCGCACTGTATCGGGAGCAGGTTCCCACTGCCTGTAGAAATCTCTTTCCTATGTATTTCAATATGGGTATTTATTGACGATAGGTAGGTCTGCCATTATTTAAGAACTACGATTTTAAAGATAGCTGTATCTCAGCGTCTATTAAATATTTTAGCTTTTGAACCAAGTATTTTATTGCTCACGCTATTTACACTATATTACAATTTGATTCCGACCAATATAATGAAATAAAATAAAAAGTAGATTTTAGGAATTAAATACATAAGGAATTAAATACATAAAAAAGCAAAGGGCATAAAAAAGCAAAGTTAAGGAATTAAATACATAAAAAAGCAAATTAATTCCAATCAGTTTAATCCTTTCTGCTATATACTACCATTATTTCCTGACAAATACTATAAATTAGGAAAAAAAAAAAAAAAACTTTTAAAGAAATTAAATTAACAGATGAAAAATAATTGTTGTTATACTATAAAAATTATACATAAACATAACTGCACTTTTAAATTTTAAATTTAATATATTTAATTTTTTCTACTGCATTACCATTTTATTTTCAATAAATATAATAAATTAAAAAGAGAAAAAAGATTCGGCCTCAAATAAATGAATTAAATAAAAAATAAATTGCATAATATAGCCGTTGCTAAGATACGCAGACGATTACAATCGAAGAATAAATTCATGAAAAATGAAACATAAAAGCCAATGTTTAAAATCGAAAAAACATTAATTTAAAAAATTCAGATTCGAAATTCGAAAAAATCTGGATGAGGTGCACACCTGCGGGGTCCCAGGTACCTATATGTCAAATTTGGAAGCTCTGCGATCAGTAGTGAGTAGGGCTGGAGTATTTATCAATATATCCCCAAGTATCAATATTTTTTAAATATCGCAATAACGATATTAAAGATCTAGCTCTGCTGATATATCCCTCTAATGATATTTCTTTAGTGCACACTCAGCGATCGATCGAAGCGCCGATAAATAATGTTCCTCACTAGCACCTATCACCAGTCACCACGCTCGGAATAAAGAGAACGCCGAATAGCTTATTCACAGTGTTTTCTAAAAAAACAAACAAACCGTTTGGCTAGCGGAAGTGACGCAACCCCTTGTGCGCGCCACAAACCTGCATCACCGCGCGCCAAGCAAAGCCCGAAAAAAAAAGAGACCTGAATAGCTTATACTAATGCAACCCCCTCCTATTTTTCCCCTCCTATTACTCACTGACTAAAACTCCCAAGCCCAAACAATCCTTCCTCTCCAATCCTCTCTTTCCATACCGCAATGTATCTACTTTCTTGAAAATATCACTGTCCAAAAACAAAAAGTCAATGATATTCATCAGGAAAATTAAACTATCACAGTATATTGACTTCCCATAGTATACTGACTTCTTAGAGTATATTGACTTCTCATTCTACATTCATGCATTTCCCTGGCTCTAAACGATAATATGAAAGAATTTATACTACCGTTAGTATAAGTTCTTTGATAATATTGCACATCATCGCTCGTGGATCGTAGGTGTAATACCACAGACAGGCGATATAAAAACAAACGCTTATTATGAGTATGACGAATGAAAACAATATCTTTTGTTTTAGCTCATTTCCTGCTATTGGTTCATTATGGATTCTAAGTGTGGATCTCTAAGTAAAATATTTAAATTTATTTTTTCGAAAAATTGTTCACTAAGCTAAAAGACGACCTGTTTAAAGAGTAATATTCAAAAAACAGAATTTAAGCTAAAAGACGACCTGTTCAAAGAGTAATATTCAAAAAAACAGAATTCGAAAAAGTTCATTTTTTAATAAAATATTTTTATAAAACGACGCGACAAAAATCCCATTGCAAAACATGGGAAGGGAGAAAGGGTGCTATCTGACTGATGTAAAATAAAGTTTTATCTTCAGTAATTTTACAGTCACAGTTTCTTTATTAAATTATATAATATTGGATAGTTTATTACTTTTTTTATGTAGCATTTATTTTTTCTCTTTCCTTTTCTTTCTTTCTTTCTTTCTTTTTTTTTTTTTAAGCCGTACATGTAATTGCAAAATGAGTTACTTTAAGTAACAAAATGAAACTTTAACATAATTTTCTTTAAATAATATAATTTTTATACTGACAATGTGTATATATATATATATATATATATATATAATGAAACTATTACGAATATATGAAACTATTACGAATGTGAATTGAACACATATACATTTAAAAAATATTGCAATGATTTGGTAAGCAGATACAAAAATAAAAATGACAAGTAACTGACATTTAGGATGCATATAAGAGTTTTAAGTAAAAAATATTACTCTCTACGACCAAAAAAGGTGTATCCAATGGCAATTCTTAACTATTTAGAATGATCTTCCTTTTTATTTAATACCTACATCTTAAGACAATTTTTATTAAGCTTTATTTTTAGTAGAATTATGAATTTTGATATACTTGGTACAAATAAAACACAGCTCGCATATTAGCTGTGTTAAAATATGATTTTAAAATAATTAAAGCTTAAAATGGGAAGAATAGAGGACAAACTATACAGAGGTATACTAAAAAGCAACAGTATAAGTTATAAGAAACACAAAATATTGATTCACTTTTTATGCATTTTTTTTTTTTTTTTTTTTTTTTTTATGATAAAGTTATGGTAGTAATATACCAGAAAATACATGGAAAACACTTTATACTTGTATACTTTAAAATTCGTGTGCATATGTCTTTAAAAAATAACAAATGTCTATTTTTTCCTATCTTGAAAGAAATATCGCAATATATCACATAATATCGATATTAACTTGGTGATATATCGCGATATTTAATTTCTGATATCGTCCAGCACTAGTAGTGAGTAGTATTGTTCATGTTTAGATAAATGTATTTATTTTCCTGATGGAAAAAAAAAATAAAAAATAAACTCGTTTTTTTTTTTTTTTTTGGCAACAATTAAATTACAGATTAAATTTAAATGGCTAATTTTTTGCTATTATTAGCTTATTATTTTCATATTTTTATTAATTAAAAGAAAACTAAACAGAAATTTGAAATTCTGACTTCGATGTGCACAAAGATCCTTCGGGGGGCACCTTTGTGTTAAATCTCGTGACTGTCCGAGCTACCGTTTTCGAGAACAGTGAAATATATATACAAATATTGCTCACTTAATTGTATAAGATATACAATGTTACAAAATTGTAGAATGCAAGAAAAATAGGTGATTAAAAGACAAAATTATCCACAAGCAAGGCAGGGAGGGGGGTTAGGGAGTATAAAACAATTTTTCTGACTACGGCCTTGTCCCAAGATCCATATGTATGTATATATATATATATATTATTTATTAATTAATATATATATTAATGTCGCCCAGCTAAAAAAAATCTTCAATATATATATATATATATAAAATAAAGAAAAGTTGCAGATAATCTGAAGGTATTTAGAACAATCCCAGCTTAAAAAAGTCTTCAAAAAAATTATAAAAACGAAGAAAAACTGCAGAAAAAAACATTCTCCCCCGTAAACTTATTGTTCCAAAAATTTTCAGTTTATCTGCAGTTTTTCAGCAGTTTTCTGCAGTTTTTCTTCATTTTTATAGTTTTTTTTTTTTTTTTTGGAAGACTTTTTTTAAGCTGGGATTGTTCTAAATACCTTCAGATTATCTGCAGTTTTTCTTCATTTTTTATAGTTTATTTACTTTTTTAGCTATGGGAGGTCATCAGAATTGCTAGATTTATTTAGTATTTTCCCACCTGATTTTTTTTTTTTTTTTTTTTGTAATTTATTGATTAAAAATGTCATTAAAAAACAGGAAGAAGTTTCACAGGCAACAATTATCATCAATCGTCACCAATTTCAAACTTTAGCAATCCACTCCAGGATGAAGGCCTGTCCTAGGTGATTCCGATTTCCCCTGTTTTCTGCAATTCTTCTCCATTCTCCTCTTCCAAACTTCACAAATTCATTTCTCCAACGACACAGTGGTGACTTCCTCGGTCTGTTCTTTATTTCTCGGTATCCAAACTGAGACATTTGTGGTCCATCTATCATAATTTTTTCTCAGTCAATGGTGCACAGTCCAGCTCCATTTTAACTTTTTAACTCTATAAATAACATCAGTAACTTTGGTTTGCTCTCTAATCCAAGTGTTTCGTTTTCTGTCTCTTAGTGTGAATCCAAAAAAGCATCTCTCCCTGCTTTTCTGAGTTGTTTAAGGTTTTTGTGTAGTTTTACACGTTAATGCCCAAATCTGTGAAGCATAAATTAATACAGGCGAAATCCACTGTTCAAAATCTTTTCTTTTCAAACCAAATTAGGAGGTCACTTTTGAATATAGCGCTATTTCTTCCGAATGCTCTCCATGCAAGTTTCACTCAGTCATTAATTTCTTCCATGATGTTCCGTTCAATGCAGGGACTTGTCTCAGATGTCAGATGAGTGTAACTTCATACAATTTTTAATTGATTCATATCTTCGGTGGAGAAACAAAGGAATTTGACATACTTTTTGTCTTACTGAGGTTCATTTTTAATCCAACGCGCTTATTCTCAAATGAGGAGTCTCCATCAATTTTTATGCCTTTCTCTTCCCATTTTTTTTTTTTTTTTTTAACTTCTTGAAGAACTGCATTGAAGAATTTAGATGAAATTGTGTCCCTTTAGGCGGAAATAGCGGACACAGAAATTTTAAGAATTAATTCAGAAATTTTAATTCATCAACCTGGAAATTAATTTTTGATAGAATGGTGTAGAAGGCTGAATTTTACCAACTATGTGAAAAATACCAGAGCCGGGAATCGAACACCGGGTATTCCGCTTAACGCGCGGATGCTCTAACCACTGAGCTATCCTGGCTGATAACCAGCACGGTGAAAAATACCAGAGCTGGGAATCGAACTCCGGGCCTTCCGCTTAAAGTAAATTATGAGGGAGGCTTTGTTATTTAACTAAATGTTGATGTTAAGTAAATTATGAGGGAACACACAGAGAGATACACACACATATCAGCCACTAAAAACTAGGAGTGGGAATCGATTAAGAGTTTTAACTGGGTTAATCGTAGTTCTCGGATTTTTAATCGTTTTTTATTTTTCTTTATATAATTTTATTTCAATGATGAATAAAACTCTCATATATTATTCATAAGTTTGACTGAAAAAAAAAATTTTTTTTTTTCAAAAATTTTTGTCTAATCAATTATGTCTGTTTCATAACTGAAATTTAAATCAATTTTAAGAGTAATAATTGATGATTTTTAGTGTTAATTTTATATAAATATTTTCACTTATGCATTTATTTATTTATTTATTTTTTTAATAAATTAATTTTTTGATTTATTTTGAAAGAAACATTAAATGAATTTACGCATATTTTAGTTTTATAGTTGCATGCCTTGTCCATCTCGCTTGTTACTCTTTTAAAATGAATTCTCAAAACTCCATATCATTATCATAAAAATCTCAAATTCTTATATTTTAGTTCTTCTTTGTCACTTCGGACTAGAACACAGGATGTTATTTTCTATATCTACTTCAATAGTTACTATCAGTATTTCTGAACAGACAATAAACGCTTGAAGATACTGTGAAACTCTGTTGAGATCTCCCCCATCAGAGGGATATTGGAAATCACAAAATCTCTTCTTCTTTTTTTTTTTTTTGAAAGCTTCTTGTTTCTAAGAATACTATTATCCTAGCCAACACTTTCTGTAAAAGGCTACAGACAGGTGGTGTTGCTCCAGCATGCACATGAAGCGGGATTTTGTTTAATAACTGTCCCCACTTTTCCCTATCAACAAAAGTGTAACAACTTCTTTTGAGAGGTTTTATTTTTATTTCAGTAGTGGATGTTCCTTACCTTATGTTTACCTTATGTGCATAATTATTTTAATTTAAATTTCATTTAAGCATTAAATGTAATTTATTGTTATAAATATGCGATTCATTTAATCATGGAAATAAATAAATTTCAGAAAATACCTAAGATGTTTTTTTGTATACCTTAAAGTCACACAAATGCCGAAAAATATGCTATGTGTTTACAATGATCAAAGTAACACCACCACCCCCAACAACATCAATAGCAACAAAAAAATTGATCATATGTAAAAATGTTGACATGACATGCTAGTTCGTGTTTCTTTTTATCGTATGACAAAAAAAAAAAAAAAAAAAAAAAAAAAAACATCAACTTTGTGATTTATTTCTTCGACTTGAGTGAAGAGGTGAATTCCATAGCTATTGTGAATGGAAGCTGTTTGTAGTCAACTTTTCATCTGTTTCTTTGGCAACAGCATTGAATTTTCTGAATCGAAGAAAAGTATTTTTTTTTTTTTTTTTTTTGCAACGGTTTCCTATAGTTAAGGATTTCGGAAAGTTCTTTTCTGATAGAAAAACGTTTTTTTAATACATGGAATGAAAGTTTTCTCAACTGTGTGAATTTAGAGGCGCCCCTCCCTAAATCTCAGATTTATTTTATTTTATTTATTTTTTATTTTTAACCACTATTTTGTAGAGTATTGCAGAGATTATAGAACTTTTGTTTTTTTCTTTTTACGATTTCTTTAAAAATAAAATGTTGTTTAATCGCTATTACAGATATATAAGTATGATTTATGTCTAAGTTTAAAAAGTGACCTTCTTACTTTTTCTTTTTTTTCTTTCTTTCTTTCTTTCTTTTTTTTTTTTTTTTTTTTCAATCTAACAGAAACTAAGAGGTAGCAAAAAGCATAAACATTGGATAAATAATTATTTGTAATTGTAATTATACATATAGTATAGGTTAAATGATGTAATTTAATTTTTTTGTCTGTGTTTATTTCTATTAAACACACACACACATGCACAAAAAAACAAAACAAAAAACACGCTAATTTAAAAATTTTCTTGTATTCTGTTTTATTTAAATTACTCAATTAAAACATATTGCTAATCATTACTATATTTACTTTTACACACTCTGTTTCTAAATCATGAGCCGCGGCAGAGGCTCGAGTGACGTAACCAGAAAAACAATACATTAAACAGAAATTTTTGATTTTCGTTTTTTGACGAATATGCAATTTTTTGATGACTTTGATTGCTTTTAAAGACCGATAGATTATGATGAATAATGCAAATTTTGCTATAATAACTAGAAACTTTGTAACTAAAAAATGAAATCACGGAATACTATGAGTCTTCTCGTATACTATGAATCGTTCTCGTTCTTCTTCTAATTGGATCGGTTGTCTAGCCATACGTTGTTTTATGGAGAAATTCTTTTTATAAATTCTTCATTATTAAAATTTTTTTTCAGATTTAGAAAATTCACAACCACTAAAATATTTCTAGTTTTCCAAAAACTTATTTTTTTTTATATTTTACGTATTTTATTTTAGAGCTATAGAATGCAAGTAATGTTCTTAGTTAATTTTTCTCATGTTACAACTTTAAAACGAAATATTAAATTAAAAAGAAAAAAAAAAAAAAAAAAAGAAGAAGGACAAACCTTTTAATGGTTGTGAATTTTCTAAATATAAAAAGAATTTAAAAATATACTTCAGGTAATGAGTAATTTATAAAACAAATTTTTTCATAGAATAACATGGTGTTAGATTGCCAGTCAAATTAAGTTCCTTCAGTGAATTTTGGTGCTGATTGAATTTTTTATGTTTAATGTCTAAAACGTTATTCCATATTTTATGATATTTATAACATATAAAATGATTAATATTAACATATAAATTGGTTATAATAAGCATTCAGATAAATTTTGCATGCTGTTAAGAATATGGCGATTTTATTTTGGGATGGCCCACATCATATTGATTATTTGTTTTTCGTAAAAAAATTATATTTTTTTATTCATTTCTTTATCTTCATTATTCATGTGAAGTTAAAGATAATGGGAATTTTTAACTTTGTTTTATTGGATTAAAAAGTTATGAGATATCAGTAATACGATTTAATTATTTACTCATATAACTATGCCTGTGTGTTTTAAAAAAATTGTGGGCAGTTGTAATTCAAGAACTTTATTGAGAGAGGGTGAGACCCAACAGACAGTGCTGTAACACGGTTAATTTTGGAATGGCCCACATTATACTGATTATTTATTTTTCGTTAAAAAAAAAAAAAAAAAAAAAAAAAAAAAAAAACATTTTTATTCATTTTGTGACGACCTAGTGGACGTCATGATCTCAATTCCTCAATCTTAAAGATTAACTTAATTAAATAATGAAGTAACGACAAAGTCAGATTTATAAAATAAACAAAGAGCTTTTATTTAGAGCTTAATGAAAAGGTGGGCGTTGGACTATATTCACATTCAATATCTTTATAACTTAAAAGGGCAGCCTTCATAAATCCTCTAACCATCAAAGATAACCATAAATAATCTCAACAGCTTCACTTAACGTCGTTACCTCTCACGACTTTGCTCATCTTTCGCTAGTGGGAGGATTCCTTAAACCACTATACTACTCGACTAACTATCTTCTACTATAGCCGCTCGCTACTAACTCTTTTAACCTCCTACCACTTCTGCTCTTACCACTAACTCTCTTACTACGAAACACATCACTTTTTATATCAATCACTTTATCCAAAATATTAACATACCGCAAATTATAATTTAGTTTATCCTAAGAACTAACTCCATTAATCAACCGAATCCTAAAACTTTGCACATTCACGTATTATTCGTAAAGTGCGAACTTCGTTTGTAGCATTACGCTAACATAACATTACCTCACAATTTCTTTATCTTCATTATTCATGTGAAATTCAATATAAGGGAAAATTTTGACTTTATTCTTGTTGGATTTAAACGTTATGTGATATTGTATTTAAACGTTATGTGATATTGAAAATACGATTTAATTATTTACTCTTATTACTAAGTCTGTGTTTTTTAAAAATATTATGGGTGTTGCAGTTCAAGAACTAATTCACGGACTTTATTGACAGAGGGTGAATTGATGAGAGCTGTGAGACAAAACAAATAATGTGATATAATAGCGTGTGAAAAATTTCCGAATA
Source organism: Salticus scenicus (assembly GCA_963930645.1). Taxonomy (NCBI): domain Eukaryota; kingdom Metazoa; phylum Arthropoda; class Arachnida; order Araneae; family Salticidae; genus Salticus; species Salticus scenicus. The sequence continues at coordinate 77,663 of CAWVNO010000109.1, read as the reverse complement.
GAAAATACAAAAGCTAAATCATTTTGTTTCTGATCATTCAATAAAAAATGCTACTGAAAACTGTTAAACGAATAGCAAACAGTGTCTGCAGCAAAACTTTCTATTGTATCCTTTTAATATTTATAAATAAAATTATCATGTCGTTTTAGTATCCTGCATATTACGAAAGAAATTTTCTGCATTTCTAACCAATAGCTATTCCGATGTAGTTATAAATGTTTGTAAGTAAAAGTTATTTATTATTATTATTATTTTTTTTTTGAAGCTTATCTATCTGTCTATCTATCTATCTATACATATGTATGTATAAGCTATTAAGTAGATTTAAATCTAAAATATTTATTTATTTTCTAAAATAAGGTTCTACTTCCCTGCCTCACCTGTGGAGTGACAGCTGCAATTGGCGCTAATTATAATTTCATGGCTCCTTTGTCACTTAAAGTATTAGAAGCTTATAAGAAGGGAAACATCGAAGAAGCTAGAAAATATCAGGTACTTCACACGTTTTTTATTGCTTTTAAAATAACTAAAAATAATGATGATTAATGGAAAGATTTCATTTGTTTAAGAGTATCGTTATCGACATTAATATTAAGAATTATTAACGTAAACTGTAATGTTATATGCATATACAGTGTGTTTAAAAAGCCGTGGACTCGATTGTGATTTCTTAAATATTGGTCTTAGATTACAATATAGCAAAATGTAAAGTTGTGTAATAAATCTACAGAATTTTATAAAATAAATAAAAAAAATCAAGAAATTTAATTTTAAGAAATATAAATATAAATATAATTTTTTTGCGAACCTCAGTTAAAAAATTGCAATAAGCAATTCTGATATTAATATGATATTGAACAAGAGGCCTCTGGAACCGCGTCTGGTACGACCACTCGGGAAAAAAAAAAAAAAAAAAAAAAAAAAAAAATTCTGGATGGCGATTTTGTTTTTATAAAATGGATGTCATATTATATCAGGTTTTTATTCGTTTTACAAAGTATACCGTTCTACCGATTGCTACAAAAGTTGGTACACTCATTAGTCAGAACAAAATCTATCTAACGCCGTAATTTTTAGCTCAATAGGATAATTATTTCAAAAGACATTAAATGAAAACCTCATTTTAACTTAAAATTTTTTTTAAATAAAAAACAATGTTTACAAAGAAAGAAAATAAAAAGTTTTTATTTTTTTTGTTTTTGATTAAAAAAAATATATATATTTTTATGTAAACCTGTATCCATAGATATAGTAATTTATATAGATCTATCATCCCCATTAGGGATGTGCCGGATCGTCAAAAACTGTGATCCGCAGATATGGATATAAATACGGATATCAGTTTTTCTATATCTGCGGATACGGATACAGATACGGATCTTTTATTTCAAGATCCGTGGATACGGATACGGGTCTTTGAAAAATCTATAACAATTAAATACATATGTTACAATTTTTACTTCCATTTCCTGTTTACCGTACGTAATGGAAGTAACTATTCGGTTTCACTATCGATTTTTCTTCTGATTTACATGTTTTAACGTCCAAAAAAGTGTTTTTTTTTTCTTAAATTATTCATTGTGTGTGTATGTATGTATATGTGTATGTAGGGTGTGGGTGTGTATCTTCTGGCAACGGCTGATGAATTTTCTAAATCTAAAGATAGAACGACGGAACTTTATATTTAAAACTTCATATTTTAACTTTTAGTAAAAATGAAAAAAAAAAAAAAAAAAAAAAAATAGAAATGGGACAAGGAAAACCGAAAAAAAGACAAATCTGCATCTCAAACAAAGCTGCAATACATTTATTATTTTTTTTTTCAATGTCTCCATATAAAAGCCCTTTCAGATATCTGTTCGTTTGCGTTAGTGGATTTCTTCAGAAAAATTGATAGGCAGTGTTCATGAATATAGTAAAATATAGCAAAGCATTTTCATAAATTACGTTCAATGGAAAAGAACGTTCAACTTAATTTTGGATAGCCCTATATATTGTCTATAAACTATATATACACATCGCATTCTGTTCTTAAATTTAGTTTTATATGAAAAACACCACACACAAAATGAAATAAATTTCCAGCAATTTCCAAATATAATCTCAATATATCCAAATACTTTAAGTAGTCCTGTAAACGAATGATGAATGATTTCCATTCCACAATCTGCACGAAGCATGGATTTATGCATACAAAAAAATATGTTCATTCCATTTTGTATAGGACAGCCTATAGATGTTACACTGTACTTACCAAAAATTCCCCCCATAGACGTAATATATTTTAATTCTCTTGGATGTTGCTGTACACGAACCATTTACTTGATCTTAACAAAAAGTTTAATGTAGAATCACTCTATGATACAGATTTAGAATACAGCGTTTGGACTGTCCGCTACTATTTGTTCCTGAGATATTATAATAATTGCCACACACAAACCAACCGCTAAAAACACGATTTCGGATTCATGAGACCTCAAAATGTGTAAATATAACAAAAACTTAAATTTGAAAATTTTATCGAAAAACACAATTTTCTCTGCCGTATATATGGCAAAGAGAAAGTAAAAAACGTTTCCAAAAAATTTAATTTAAACACATTTTCAATGAACTAATAACATTTTATTAAAAAAAAAAAAAAAAAAAACTCATATAATATATGTAAATACTACTGAAAAAATGAAAGGATTATTTAGATATTTAGAAATTTACGTAACTATTCATTATTTATACATTTCCATTTTTATATATTTATTTTTTAAGTATCAGTTTAACAGATGTAAAATATATTTATTACTTTTTAAAATTAATTTCTTTTTCTTAAAATTTATAGTCTAAAAGATAATGCATGTTCGATCTTATAAAAATGAATGTTTCATTTCTAATGATTCACAGTTAAACAGCTGCTTTCAAACTGTCGCTTTGAGTATAAACAGCTACCCGATACCTGTTTTGGTGCATTATTTATTTGTTAAAGTATAATATCATCTGCCTTACTGAATCCGTCTCTCAGATATTTTTATAAAAATTTTTTAAATTAAATCACAGAATGTATTTTCTTTTTAAACGCTGTATATATTAAGTGCAAACGGCGGGAAATTCAAAATTTCGTTATGTAAAAGTGAAGACGTTATGTAAAAGTGGAGTTCATTGCATACTTAGGAAAAATGAAGGGATTTAAAAGAAAATTTGTAAATTGCGGGAAAAAGGAAATTCCGAGAACGAGGCTATATACTGTATTATTTTTAAAATATTAATTTCAATCAATCCATTTTTTTTCCGTCAAGGCGAGCAAAGCCTACTTCTATACTAATAAAAGAAAGTATTTGCCTGTCTGTGTGCCTGTGTGAGACGTAGGGGAAAAAAAAAAAAAAAAAAATCTACAGCACTATGGTTCTATAAAACTATGGTTTTATTTTTTTTTTCCCCTGATAAAGGAATGTGTGTAGATTCGCAATATACTTTTAATTTTTCGATTTAAAAAAAATGCGATTATTTGCATTTTGCTCCGACACTTTTCTTTGAGTTGTACTTTCAAGTCGATACCAATAATATAAAGAAAGAGCTTTCAGCTTTTCATTTCATTTATTTTTCTGACATAAAAATAAACACTTCTTTATATAATGTTAAATTTAAAAATTATGCTTGTATAAACAAAAATATCTGATAAAACTGACGTCATAATAGTATTTAGATTTATTTATTTTTTAAATATTAATTTAAATTAACAGAATAGTTTTATAGGTTTTTTTTTTCCTCTTGATTTTATTATCCGCAAACTAAAGTGGGCACAACTTTTATTATATTTTGCCAGTTTGGCAATGAAGTAAAATGACTATCGCAATTGCACAAGAAAAGAACTTTGCGAAAATCGCCTGAGCTACTTGGGGGCCAATTTTCAAATTTTGTCAAGAGGTTCCTATACTGAAGTTGTTTCTTAATGTGAATGCATATTTAGTTTCATTTAAATTAACCTTGTAGTATTAATATAAAGATGAAGTGTGAAATTTCAGCATTGCACCAGAAAAAGTCTCCAGGATATGAGAAGACAAAATAGCTAACTTGAATCCCTTTCCAATGCATCAGTCTTAACGTAGGTTTTTAGAAAAGACAAAAATATAGCGTTTCGGGATTATGATAGCGTAGGTAAATAAACACATTTATATTTTAATTTACGACTAGTCCATTATTATTATTATTATTATTATTATTTTATATACCGAGTTTCTACAAATTTTTAAGTTACAATTCCGAAATTTTGTACATTACTTTATTAGTATATAAGACCAATTTTACCCCTTGGATTATATATATATATATATATCTGTGGGACTGTATAAAAATTTAAATTTTATAATTCTTGAAATTAATTTCCCTGAATTTTTCAATTGATATTATTAATTGGTATTACACAAGTACATGGTATAATAGTGTGTACGTATTTTGTGCAATTAGTTATGTGCGTGTAAGAACAATACTGAAGGAATTACCGCCGAGTCAAGTTTTTTCGAACATGCTTTTTATGTAATAACAAAAAACTTCCTAAATTTACAGAATTTTTAGGTTGATTTCTTTAGAAATCGACCTATTGCAATCATTTAGTTTACAAGTATATACCTATCTATTTATTGATAATAAAAAAAAAAGTTCATCACAATAAAAATTCCGAAATACTGAATCAGTAGGAACCAAAATTAGATAGTGCACTTACCTTAAAAATATTTTGAATGAGCATGTTGTCCAAATTTATGTGTTGTTTTAAAATAGTGGCTATTTGAAAATTTTACAATCGTATAAAACACATATTTATGAACCGATTCGGTTGAAATTCACTAGGCACATAGCCATATAAAGGTCTCAGTTAAGTGTATAATAAGATCAATTCGCCATATATTTTCAAAAATTCAACCTACGACACCGAATGAACTGGAAAGATTTGTTATTATTATTTTTTAACAGGAGTTTTTCGATACATTTTGTTTCTATGCTGTATATATAGCATAGATGACAACATTTTAAATTTATTCCGGATACCGACTTTATTTTGCATCACTTTATTTATAGAAAAATTTTCTCCAGTACATAACTTCGATAAAATAAGAAAAAATTACTCTTAAAAGATAAGTGTTGTGAAATGAAGTTGGGGCTAAAAATACTCCGTACTAAATTAAAATGTTGGCATCTATGATATAGTTAAAAAAGTATTTTTTAGCAGAAGCTTTTAATGTTTACATGTCGACGGACCGTATGATTTGTAGTATGGTATAAAAATAAAAAAACACTTCCATAATTGAATCATCGTTACTTTTTGCTTGTCCATAGGTTCTATGACATATCATACTTTTAAGAAGTTAATATCGTTATCCAGCAAAATGTAGCAGAAATTTAATATAATAAAATAAATTTCTTCAGTAACATGAATAAATATTCCAGCAATAATTTACGGTGCTTACGGATAGAAAAATAAAAAGTCATCAATTAATAATATTACTAAATGAACACAGCACAAATTTGGTCTTTTTATTTTTTCAGTTAAATTCTTTTTATGTCTAAGTAGAATAGAGAATAAATTTATTTGCTGCAAAGGTTTCCCTCGCTGCTTATCGGAAACTTTTGGTATAAACGATACTTACTGAGAAAAATGATCATAGTTTTTGGTGATTGATTTGAATCATGTTTACTTTTAGTCATCTTCAAGAAATATATTTCGAAAAACTTCGCTACTCTGACAATTTGACATTTTTATTTCCCCAAAAATGTTCTACGACTTACAGAAATGATGAAAAAGGAATATCTTTTAAAATAAATAAATCAAAAATATGTAAAAGCTTTCGTAAAAAAATCAAAAATTAAAAATATCATTGCAGGAATGCTGTTATTTCAAGCATGCGAATAATAGTTTAAAAAAATTTGTAATAATAAATGCATGTCGAAGATAATATTGAAATGAAACATTTCTTAGAAGTACTAGAACTTAGAACTTTTATATAGTGCCATCCTTCGGAGTAATGAAGAAGTAAAGCAACCTTACAGGTGAGGTCACTCTAAAGATGGAATTAACTGACATGTTTGGAGTGCATAGACATATACAAGGTTAATTCAGTTTTGTAAAAATTACAAAATCTATATTTTTCATATAGATCCTATATTTATATAGTTATTAAAAAAAAAAAAAAAAAAAAAAAAAAAAAACTCTAATATTAAAAAGAGATTATCGTTTTGAGCATGTAAATGATCCCCTTATTTCATCTTAGAATTTCAACTGATTTTCGAGATCGTATAAATCCATATAAAAATTTAGATTTTCTAGATTCGACAAAGTTGATTTTGTGGATTTTCCTCTGTAGCATTTGTTCTTTTAAATAATTTAAAACATTGTTGCAATTTGAAGTGTGTCTTTTAGATGAAAACGGTTGCGAAAATTAGGCCATCTAAAGATAAGATCAGTGATTCGCTGTAAAAACTGTAAAATGTTTAGGCATTCGAGTAACGTAAACTGAACTTTTTTTTTTAGATGCAAAAAATATGCATACTAATTTAAAGACTAGAAGATTCGGGAACTTGATCCCTTTAATGATGTCAAACGAAATTAAATTCAGAAAAATAATTTTAAAATGCTAAAATTGATGTTAATTTGAAAAATTAAATTAACTAATATAATGGAATAAAAACCAACTTGGTTAATTTTTGACAATGTAGAGAAAAACGCGATGTGCCTACAGAAATAAGTTCAGAACGAAAGTAAACGAAAGTAAACTAACACCGGAAGGAATATTAGATCAAAATAGATTAGAAAATGTCATCGAAGCTGGGGAAGGAAATAGGCTCGGGGCCCTAAAGCTATCGTTCAGGGTTTACAATGTCTCGCCTAATATAAGTTTTTCAAAATTTTATATTTTTTAATTACTAAAATTAGTTATCTCTATTGCATTTGAACCAACCAGAACATTTATTTAATATTTATGTATCATATAATTAAACAGATTTTTTGTTTGGGGAAGCTAAAATTTTTCGAGGAATAAATCCCCCAAAATATTAAGGATTTATGTAAGCTGTTTTATTTAATTAGGTGAGATTTCAACTGGTGCAGATAAATTTTCGCCTTCCAATCAGTATTTCCAGACTTTGCGACTTTTTTATTCAATAGGCACCAATAATTTTGAGAAGAGATATTTGATATACATAATCGACGATTCTTCGATTCCATTCGTCTATTATGTATATCAAATATCACTACTGAAAATTATCGGTGACTATTGAATAAAAAAGTTGCAAAGTCTGGCATCACTGCTTCCAATTGCTCTTTACATAGGTTATGATCACGAAGAGATTTTTTTTTTTTTTTTTTTTTTTTTTCAAACCAACCAGAACTATATTTGAAATCTAGTATCACCATTCAATTCTTAATTAAAAAACAACGCTTTTTCACATGATATTGACCAAGATATTTACTGTCTCGGTCTAGATAAAGTTTCATCAATTTCAAAGTTAAACGTATATTTCCCTCACTTTCGTTCAAAAGTTCCTTGCTCGGTGTCAAATTTAGGAATGGAACTCAATGCTGTTTTCCAAGACTCGCTGTTTTCCTTTGTTTTTGTTGCTATTGATTTTCCAGTATCCCTTATACCTTGATTAACCTTGTCAAAATCGTCCTTTTTTTTATGATTAAAAAAAAAAAAAAAAAAAAAAAAAAAAAGCACTCCTTTTTTATTATCTCTCAGAAAATATAAAAAATGAAATACACTAAGACTGAGAAAACTTACAAGAAATCACAAGCAAATAATGATAAAAAAAAATAAATAAAATAAAATAAAAAAAGAAAGAAAAAGAAGAAGAAGAAGTTAGGATTATAATAATGAAATGTTTGGTCTAATCAATTCTAGTCCGATGACAAAATTGTACTGTGTGAATAGTCTGATTGTGAGATATTTTTTTGCCATATGTTATAATGGAAGATAGAGGATATTCGTGGAACAAATAAAAGAAACCGAAAATTCTATTTGTTCTAAAATTCAAAATATAAAAATTTTCATTTCATGTAACTTTAGTAACATCTAGTTTGCAATAATAATAATAATAATAATAATAATAATAATAATAATAAAACATTTAAAGTTTGATCGAAATTAAAAGTGTTGTTATTACACCAAATCGAATGCAAAACATCGGAAAGAATTTGTGCCAAATGGGTTAAATTCAATTAAATTTGGACCTATCCGACGTGCTTATTTTTTTAAAAAGAAATACTACAATGGACAATCATTATAGAGAGAGGTGATAGTATATAATTAAGAATTTCTTTAAAAAAAAAAAAAAAACTAAACATATCATTATTTATTATTTTTTTTAAATGGTTTTATAGCATGCTGCATCAAGTAAAGGAAATTGTACAACCATTTCAAATTAACTTTCCTTTGGTTGATGAAGAATGATTTAAATTCAATGCTCTCGAAACTAATATTTTTCTAATGTAAAGTTTTTGGATTTTTTAAAAAATATTTATTCATAAATACATCCACACTATTCTCATTTAGTTTATTTGAACTTTTACAGCAGAAGCATTTTTGATGTCTTTAATTTTTTTTTTTTTTTTGAGATAGGAATACATTTTTATTCTTAAAAAAAAAAAAAAAAAACTTTTACAGAGAACATTCTTTACTGTGAATTTGCCATTTTTGCAGTTCATTATTATACCATTTACAGCAAATATTTGTTATTAAAAGTTTTTCTCTGAAAATATCATTTTCGCAATATTTGAAAAAAATATTTATATCTCAATACACTGAAGGGAAAAAAAAAAAAAAAAGGACTTAACTAATTTTTTAAAAGTATACTTTTTCGTCTATCTTGAGCACAGAAATTAGAACTATGTGCTTTGAGCAACGCAATGCTTTTGAAAAATAAAACTTTTGAGCCTGCGGCCGAAACTTGAAGTTTAACGACTCTTTCCTCTTTTTTTTTTTTTTTTTTTTTTTTTTTTTTTCTATTTCCTAACACCAAGTACGATAGGACATTCTCTTTCTGCGATGTAAACTCATTTCTTTAAAATTTATATCTATTTACTCGATTTTTTTCTTAAAACTTGGATGATACAGTTTTATTTTTTAAGCAAGATTATTTGGTATTTTTTCTTTATTTTATTTTTATTTGCTTAAAGGAAATATTGCTTTTTCCCCCCTTCCCTTAAAAATGTTTCTTATGTTTAGTACTGGTAGCTTACTTATTTGAAATCTTTTTTATTGCGAAGTAAAAAGTATTATTTCTGTAAAATGTATATTGAAGGAAACACGTGAAACTTTTTGAGTGTGTCACTAAATATAACTTAAGTTTTACAAAAGAAATTTATTTACTTTCAGTTTGATATATTTTTTCTGGTTTGCATTACTGTAAAATATTTTTCTTGCAAAATGTATTTCATCAAAATCTGTATGCAAAAATTGTATTAACCAGAATCACAGATATTAAAATAATAAAATTTAGTAAAACACGAAAAATTAAAATTCTTTAATCAAGACATTATTTTTATGTTAAACTATCGCTCTGAACCATTTCAACTAACTTTATAAATCGATTGGAATGATAAGAAATATTCCAATTTGTTTCACTTTTATGTAATATATCGTTACAGCCAATTTGGCCATTTTTCTTGCATTGTTTTAAGCTAATTACATTTTCTAAATTAGATTCAGCTTTACATTTTACAAATTTAGAAAAAGAAAAAGGAGAATTTAATTTAATTTTATGTTTTGACCCATTCTTTGTGGAGGCAGAAAAATCAATGTATATCAAGAAGTGGAAGCACCTATATTTACTTGTGAATTTATCTCCGGACAAATCTTATCCGATGCTGCCAATCTGTAAATTCCACAATAGTAAAACCGAACTGGAAATCAGGAAAGGAAAAGTTGAGATGTATTTCCTAATTTAGTTCGCCACCAATTCTGATCTTAGTTTTTCGAACAGTAACATTATTATGGACAAAGATGGTAATATTCCTAATCTGGCCGTACTCATCATCAGTCAGCATCCAAATTTGCCATGTTTGGACATTGGCAAATTTATTATTTTTAATGTTATTACATGATGAGCGAACCTCTCCTGTGAAGTGAGCTACATAAGCCGTGGATGATTTTAGCGCAAATCGCATGGGACCACGTTCTGTGTTCTTTCTCAATAAACTCCATTCCGAAAATGAGCTTAACTTCCCCAATTTCACTACAACTCTTTCTATATATAGTCTGAAAATACTAAATGATTTTATTAGTTTATATTTGATTGGTGAATGTTGCGAAAATTTCGATCCGTAAAAATATTATTCTGTTACATTTTTACATTAAATGTACAATTCTGTTGATGATAACAAAATGTTGTATGCCAATTTAAGCTGGAAGAATGTGAATACCGGCTGATTTGATGTACAAGACCACTGTGTAAATGGCAAATTCTTTGATATTTCTAAAGATTTCAAATAAATTGATTTTATGCTTGCTATCTATAGAGCTAGTTTTTTTTTTTTTTTTTTAGGACTGAGGGCCTATTAGTCTCAATCTGGGATTTTTGCGTTGTCGATTTCGATAGCTGGACATTTGTCGAAATCTAAAATTTATCGAAAATATAATTGAATAATTTGAAAGCGATGTTATAATTTGAAAAAAAAAAAAAAAAAAAAAAAAAAACTAATAGTCCTCCGTCCTAACTAAATTCTGCTTTTGCCAGAACTTCATCAAAATCTTTTATTATTATTATTATTATTGAAAGAAAAAGAAAAGAAAATTAATAATAATCAGTATCGTTACAGCGATATTGAAAAAGTTTTTTTTTATAATTTTGAATTGGGAAATAAAAAGCGCGCGTGAAATAATAATAAAACTAAGTAAAAAAATAAATTTAATGATTTAATGTTTTTGTTTTTCGGGGGCTGCTCATGCATATAAAAAATGCGTAATACGAACGAGTCGAAGAAGGAAGTGAAATAAGTATTGAGTTATATTACGATAAATACGATACATAATATGATACGATATATTAGACCTATCGTCCAGGGTTAGTAGGCATTTTCGTTGAAAGAAATAGTTTGTTCGTTCGGTGCAACTTGCATATTAGTCCCGTGAGTTTTTTTTTTTTAACCACTAGTTAGAAATCTTTACAAAGATATGCTACATATATAAAATTTGTATAACAATTAAAATTACCTACAAATTAAATTTGTTTTAGCAGTATAATTAAACCTCATAAAGGTTACACACCGCTTATATACGATAGAATACTCGTTAAATTTTAAATAGAATTTTTCCCCATATTTAGTTATTCATTTATAAATTCGGCTTCTTGTCAAGGATAGCCTTACACCGAGGGATAATTTAATTAAATATACCATCAGTGAATAAATGTTTTGGTTTTTGTTCTCATTTCTTTGTATTCCCGAAACATTCGACCGATTATAATTATGTATGCTGTAAGAAAAACTATTTATATAACATCGTGTCTAAAAGGTTTTAGCTGACTTCTTTTTCTATAAATATCTTTTTGTGCTGTAATTGCAGGCTGTCCCATAAATCTGTAGAAATTTTGAAAATTCATAAATTTTGAAGGAATTGGTAGAATTGAACGCGGTTTTCTAAAAAATCCTTCTCGTAAAGGGGGATTTTTTTGGTAAAGATTAAAATATAGTTAAATTTTTTTGTCGACGATAGTTAGACAAATAGTTACATTTTTTGCACGGATGTGAAAGAGAAATATGCAAATGAAAGTCCTATAAACTGAACAATTTTACGATTAGAGCAGCTTATTTCTTATTTTGCCTCCTACTTGTGCATACATGAAGCTTTAATTGCGATACTGACTTGATGGATAAAGCGTTTTTGGTGAAGACGTTTTCCCTCAGATAAGAACCGCTGACTGCAGCTGCAGTTAGCAGTGTTATAACTCGTTGGCAAACTTTAATTTGTGGTGACGACGGACACATGGAATAGTACTTATATGCTTGTAAACATTTACATGAGAATAAGCACAGTTTTTCATGAAAATGTGTGATCTGGTCACGCACAGCGCCCTCTATCGACACATAGCTCAATTATTTTTTTCTTTTCCAAAAGAAAAAAAATAAAATAAAAAGTCCCCCTTCACGAGAATGATTATTTCGCAAACTGCGTTCAATTCTATCAAATCCTTCAATAGTTGTGAATTTTTAAAGTGTCTACAGACTTATGAGACACCCTGTATATATATTTTTTATTTTTAAAGACTGACCGAAATTGAAACTCACTAAATTTTCCCTAAATTTAATTAATAAAATTTAATAGATGAATAAGTTGGATTTGACCTTTCAAGTTGCAGATTTTCTACAGATATTGTATTATTTGTCTTTCAAGACCGTAAACTAAACTATGAGACGAAAGCTGTTACGCCGTCGTTAACAGATTTTCTGTATTGGCTGATTGGAAATCAATACTACTTGTTTCGAGAACAGATAATTCTTTGACGTTGCGATCGATTTCAACTGTATTGATATTATTTTGTTATCCACACACCTAGTAATTGAATAATCCTCACCTTTTGCCGACAGAACGAAACAATAATCGAATCCGGTTAATGGAAAATTGATTAAAATAGCATTCTGCTTAATACGATATATTCAAAAGTCCCATTTGAATTCACTTCGATTGTAAAACTGCGATTTATTTAATGGATTTTATAAGAAAACGAGTTATTGATAGATTTTATTCTCTGAAGTAGATTATTTTACTTTCTAATTTTTTCTATAGAGAAAGTAATTTGGGTTCATCACACATACACTTAAATATGTAGTTAAGGATGAAAGGAGGAGTATATGAAAGACAGAAAATATACTAATACCATAGCCTCCTAAACTAGATGCCTGTCGCGTGGCTCAGAAACTTGGCAACAGTTGAAGCGGTAGACAGCACCACCTGGTACAGATTGCGCGCCTTTTTATTCAACAGCTACCAAAAATTTTTAAAAGTGGGATATGATATACATAAAAGGTGAATGAAATCGAAGAAACGTCGATTATATATATATCATATATTACTTCTTAAAATTATTGGTGGCAGTTGAATAAAAAAGTTAACCAATCTGTACTAGGTGGCGCTGTTTACCGCTTCAACTGTTGCCAAGTTTCCGAGTCACGCGACATGCATCTAGTTTAGGAGGCTATGCTAATACTATGAAGCATTAAGCTATGGAAAAAGTGGTGGCAAAGCTTAACTTTATTTTTTTAAATTCCTTCCTCTTGATAAGTGATTTTTCTGAGCTGTTTAGAACAATGACAAGAAAACATCATAAATTTTAAAAATAGCATCAAATATTTCGGGTCAAAATAATAGAAAGTTCCTTCATAATGAAGAGATGTAGGCTCAAGTGTAGCTTGGTAGCAGCACTAGTTTGGTAGTGCTTTTTGGTAAGGTTTGTTGCTTCTTTAAGTGTTTTTGCAATATCAATTTTTCGGGCATTTTCTGCTATTTTGAAGAATTCTCTTTGCAGTGTTTGTTTCTATAGAACATTTCCATTTGAATGCCATATCATACAGGAAACTGTTATTGGCTGTGATGTCACACTTTTTGTTGAAGAATTAGCAGCGTTTGTTTATTTTATTGAAGAATTGCTATTTTGCATTTTTAGATTAATTTTTATGTAATACGAGCAACAAATATTGTTCTACTTAGTTTATGTGGTTTTTACGAAATCGTTTACAATATGTCTAATTTTTATTTTATATATTTAATTTATTTTAAGAACTTTTTGTACTGAATAAATATTTAAAAAAGGCAGTGAATATAAATACTCGGTTTCTTTTAACATGTTTATTAAATGTTTATTATTTCTTCCATTAATTACAAAAACGTATAAAGTGCTTTTAATCAGATGAGAGATGCAAGTTAGTATGAGGTGGATACCAATTATTTAATAATGTGTATGATAGTGATATTTTCAAAGACGATGCATTTTGTCTGTTAGTTGTATCTAAAAATTGTAGGTGATGCAGGAAATAAATAAAATTATGTGATGTAATGTTACAGAATTTTCTATTTTGTCTTTAACAACGCAGTTGTCCATAATACATCCTGAAAATGTCCTACGATGTCTTTTCATCCGAAGAACATCCTGATTATGTCATTCGGAAAAGATGTGCTGTAAGGGGTGTTAAATCTGTATTCATTGATAATATTAGGACTTCATCCGTCTATTTTCATCAATTGTATTGTTTAGTATTTAAAAAGAATCGTGTTATTGCAGTCTCGCTGTTGACCAGGTATAACCCTAATACACTTTTCCTCTAGAAAGTTAAATAATAAAAATATGTTTTACTGAAATGTTAAGAATGCATAATGTATGATATTATTTTACATTATGTACAAGTGTATGAAAAAATTACTGATAATTGTAACTCTAATAAGAAAGGTCAGTGCAGATGCAAATATATAATATGCACTCATAAGTAAAAGATTAATATATGAATTATTCATATGCATGTTAATCTTTTTTAATTACTTATTTTCCTGTTCGATGAGGTAGATGGTGATAGAAATTAACGGATCGAGATAATTAAATTTATTTAAAGTTGAAACTATGTTAATACTGATCGCGTTCAATTAACTCGCGAAGTTTGTAGTTGCTGTATTGCATCCCGATTTTGTATTAATATAGTAGCAAGATCTTTCTTTTCCCCTAACCTTGCTTCCCGCGGCTGCTGAATCCTAGCTAGCTGATCATGTGACGGAGTACTCAGAATATTAAAGGAAGTGCGTGTTTATGACGTGGATGGCGCTACTTCCTGAACGGGCTGCTGCTAAGAGCGTTGGAGGAATAAGATTCAGTTTCGACGGAGCTTGTATACTTGACGGATGCAATGCCTGTATTTGATAACTTTGTTTTTCGAGTTTCGACGGAGAGTTTGACAGGCTGCACACTAGACGGGCGCAGTGTTTGTTTATAAACTTCGATTTTCATGTTCAACGTATTTATTGAAGTGCTAGGTGATTTATTTATGTGACGAATTATGATTAATTTGACGAACTGGTAAATTCCCTTTGGATAATCAATTTTAATGCTCATCAGCATTCCTGTAAATATTGTAATATATTTTAACTTTCTTTATTAAATTTCAAGTAATTAGTAAATAATAGAATTAGTATTGTTCTTAAAATTCTTAAACGCTCACAACCCACTGGAAACCACATTAATACTAATTACGAAATTATTCCGCGCTCTGACATAGGAATGAGTAAAATAGTCGATAATAATACAATCCCTGTACCTAGGACACTCTAGGTACAGGGATATCCTACGCTCATGGCATAAATTTTGAAAAGAGATAGAGAACATTGATAGAAATCCTCATCAGATAAGAAAGCATGGCCTGAAATGACAATTTACGCAACCTGTTAACGCATTGTCTTCGGAATATTTTCCTATTTTTAATAGTAAGCTCCATCTTTAGGTGTTTTTCAAACACAATACATTATTTTAGAAAAATATTTTGCGCATACGTTCGCCAGTGGCATTTACTGCATAGATTGATGAGGCAGAAATTTAAATAATCAAAGTAGAAACACATATTTTTATTTATTTATTTATTTTTTTTTTTAAATAATGTAAGTGTAACATTTTACAGGAGCGCCTAATGACTATTCAGAATAAGAAAATATTCTAATTACATTGTGTTAACTGGTTGCGTATATTGTCATTTCTGGCTATGCTTTCCTATGTAATTATGTTTCCTGACTCTGTGCTCTACTTCTACCTCTCCTCGAAACTTCTCCTAGAAGGTTAGAATCATCCTATGTAAAACAATTTTTTAATAATTTGGCGTATCTTCAACGCTTTCTTGCAACTTATTAAATACTAGCAGGCTACGCCCGCTTCGCTGGTCACTATATTTAAATGAATTTTCGAAATAATTTAATTAATATTTATTTTTTTACACCACATTATAATCAAAAACTAAAAATAAAAGTAACAAAAATTGCTACAAACCTCGCTTCGGGTACCCGCTGTCTACGGCAGCTCTTTTCCCGCCCGCACTGCTTCAGGTCTAGGTTTCCCATGCCTGCAGAAAGATCTTTCCCGGGCACTTCAATCTGGATATTTATCGACGACAGGGGGAATCTGCTACTATTTAAGAACTACGATTTTAACGATGACTGTATCTCAGCATCTATTAAATATTTTAGTTTTGAACCATGTATTATAGCCCATGCTATTTACACTATATTACGACTTGATTCCGACCAATGTAATAAAATGAAATAAAATAAAAAGTAGATTGAAAAATAAATAAATATATGTATATAAACAAATAAATTTTAATCAATTTAATCCTTTTAACTATGTATATACTACCATTTTCCCCGATAAATACTGTAAATAAACATTATTAATAAATAAAAGTTTTTTCTTTTAAAGGAATTAATTAGAAAATGAGAAATAAGAAGTTGTTCTACTTTAAAAAATTAAACATAACTGTTACAAATAATTTTTAAATTTAAAACTAATTATACTTAATTTTTTCTACTGCATTACGATTTTATTTTCAATAAATATAACAAATTAAAAAAAAAAAAAAAAATCGCCCTTAAATGAATGTATTAAATAAGTTGCGTAATAGCCGTTGCTAAGATACGCAGACGATTGAAGCACAATAATAAATCTATGAAAAATGAAACAAAGAAGCCAATATTTAAAATCGGAAAAACATTAATTTAAAAAATTCAAATTCGAAATTCGAAAAAATCTCAATGAGGTGCACACTTGCAGGGTCCCAGGTACCTATATGCCAAAATCTAAAACTTAATATGTTTAATTTTTTCTACTGTATGTGTATAACTATTTGATTTCAATAAATATAATAAAAAAGATTTCTTCCTGAAATGAATTTAAATAAATAAATAGTTTAATAGCCGTTGCTAAGATACGCAGACTTTTGAAACGAAAGAAATTTCTGAAAAATGAAACATTGAAGTTAATATTTAAATTCGAAAAAATATTAATTTAAAAAATTCAAATTCGAAATTTGAAAAAATTTCGATGAGGTGCACACCTGTAGGGTCCCAGGTACCTATATGCCAAATTTGGAGGCTCTGCGATTAGTAGTGTGAGCACCAGAGCGCAGATACACACACAGACACACAGACACTTCTCTATATTTATATTGTCTTTCCCTCTTCTTTTTATACTGCATTTAGTATTTAGTAAATGCGTTACTCACAGATACCTCTATAATTGAAGTTTTTATATTCATTTTTGATATGTTCTTTTCATAAAAAAATTTACACTGTCTTAATATAGATAATAATAAGTCAGTCTAATCTGGACTGTAAACTTTTGGTTAATTTTGATAATGTATTAAAGTATAATTTAATAATAAATCGATAATATATTTATTTATTTATTTATTTTTATATATCAAAGCATTACCTTTTGTAATTGTATTTTTTTACATGTCTTTCATGAATTCACTAGAAAAAATACTACGTTTGAAAATTAATAGCAATAATTTTACTCTCATTTTATCGAATGACGTAAATAAGGCAGTGGAATTCATCACCAAACGAAAAATCATATTTATATTTTAATAATATTCTGTTTTAGTTATACGTATATAAATGCATAAATAACACTCTCTTTATGATTTTAATACTTAAGGTTATTAATGTATTTAATAATTTTGTTTACTTTCAGCAATGTGTTGCAGAAGCAGTAGAAAAGGTAACTCGGCACGGTAAGTTATATGTCTTAATACTGATTCAAATATCATTATTCTGTTATATGGAGTACTTTACAATTATAAATTACTTAATATGGTAGAAAATGAGGCGCTTCTAAACGTGCGAAGAAAACTATCATAACAAAACAGAAACAGATTAATCTGATTCTGGTTATCGTAAAAGATAAATAAATATATAAATATGTAAAAAATTGTATTCTAAACGACGTAACTCTCTAGCACAGCTGTAGAGTTTCTTATAATCTATTCAAATGTCGTATTAGCTCTTTTTATGTTTTCTACTGAAGAAAGTTTGTAGCAAGAGAGAACTTTCAGCTGATATCATGAAATACATAATTAAAATTATTAAGATTAAAACCTTCTTTATATAAAATATACTTTAACGCCAGAGTTCTATTTTTAACTTAGATGTTTCCCTTTACGTATTGTGAACTCTTTGGTTTTCTAACACCCAATTTCTTAGCATGCAAAGTTCATGATAGTCTATCACTAATGGTTACAAAGGCTTTTTTTTATTTTCCGTCTCAAAGAAACAGAATTCTTGCATTTAAAAAAAGGTTATCTATTTCAAAATAAATAAGGAAATATCTGATGATAAAATTGTACTCTTGGGAATTATTCAGAATAAATAAATAAAATAAATATAAAAATAAAGAATCATAAAATAAGATGAAACAAAATAGATGAGTGCAAAATAAATAAGTAAATACATGAATGAATAATAATAAACAAAATAAAAATTTAAATAAATAAAAAATTTAAAAAGTAGCTACAAATGCTTTACAAATGATGATATTGTAGTTAAATTTCCATAGAATGTATAATAAATTTACAGAAATTACCATGAGAAAGAGAGAGAGATTATCAGAGAGGTTTTTATAGATATTATTGTTTTATCCATTACGATTGCTATTTTTCAATTTACTATTTTTATTTCGGGAATATAGTAAAATTTTTAGTATACTATACGATATTAAAAATTCACTAATTTGTATATCATGTTGTGTGTATTACATATAATTTCTGTGAAATCCCGTTAATTTAAATTTCATTTCTAATGTAAAATTAATAGATAATAACTTTTATGTTGTTATTTCATATTCCAAACTGCCATATGACATCATTACTATACACATTATTCAAAAAGTATGGCTAGGTAAAGATAAACTTTTTCCAAAATTGCTGAACGTATTAAAACTTCTTAAATTAAAAATTAAAAAATTCTGGAATGGCATTTTAAAACGATACTACAAGCATATTTTTCAAATAGTTTCAGTTTAGGTTGCACCCAATACACGTATTAATTCATTTGCCACAAGGTTCGTGGAACTGAGGGGAAAAAAAAAAATTCCGAAAATGTAATTTTTTTTCTAACTTTTTTTAATCATATACTACTTAGAGTTCTTGAGACATTACTCATTAATTTTTATTTTTTATTTTTGAGAGAAGTAATTTATTTTAGTACTATTTTTATTATTATTTTTTTGGTTGAATGTAGAATTAATACAATGATGTTCAAAATGTCAATATTGTTTATTGAATATTACAATGAGACTTGGAGCCAAATAAATAAAGCACTGAAAAAGATCTTCAATGTATAGCGCGCAAAAGCGAATAATAAAATTCCAGACAGATGTTTCGGTAGCACTGAGTGTATCATCATCAGAGCATAAAGAAATGAAAGGAAAGTGCTCCTATATTTAAGAAGGGAATCATATTCTACGATTGTTAATTAACCAATAGAACTGAGCGGAATGGGAGGATTGGCCAAAAAGAAACAGAGACACGGTAGTTATGAAAAATTGAAAAATATTAAGAAAGTGTATACTGAATGTAAAATTTCAAACAATCAGAAAAAAGAGATACAGCAAAATCACAATTAATAATGTTTTTTAAATTCTTGTAGACTTAAAAAAGCTTTAAAAAAAAAAAAAAAAAAAAAATCGAATTCAAGTAGAAATTTAGGCTTACAAATTACTTTATCGAATCAAACTTTAATCGATTTCTTTAAAATATTTTTACATTTATACAGATCTTGAAAACATTGTTAACTGTGATCTTGATCTAACTCCTTGCTCCGATTGTTGAAAATTTTGCATTCAATCCACACTTGCTTATTTTTTTCAACATCGTAAGTACCGTTTTTTAATTTTCTATTATCTAATCTCCCACAATCCGTGCAAAGCTTTTGACTAGTAAACACAACCTGCACTTCCCTTTTGTTTCTTTATGCACTGATGATGGTACGCTCAATGCTATCGAAACAGCTATTTGATATTTCATCATTTCATTTGCTGATCTATAGTTTGAAGACATTTCCTGTGTTTTTAAATATTAGTAATATTTGTGTTGTTCTTATACAGACAATAAAACGCCATTTTCTATTAATCAATAGTAAGCTAGCTAGCAACCCCTAACAACTAAGTATTTTTTGCCTGATTGTAATCGTTTGATATGTCGATTGAAAAAAGCGTTTTAATAGAAGAAGGGAGTGAGCAAATATTTGTGGATTCGTTTTGATGTTCTTCAATCAATAAAATTATATCGAGCCTGCTTATCTAAGTTTTATGTCATTAATTTAAGATACTCTTTTGGTAATTATCATTTTAGCTTTCTGTTTTTCAATAAATATCCAATTTTTCGATAGGAAAACAGATAATATTCTTTTTTTATGGGAAGAATTTTGATATTATACTTAAAAAATAATTTGTATTGGGGAGGGGGGGGGGGTGTTATTCTTAAAATCTTAATTATGAAATAATGCGACGTTAGTCAGAAATTTCATGAAGATTTTTTATAAGTTTCCTTAAAATAGTTTTGAAAAGTTCATTAAAAAAATAAATAAATAAGTAATATATATATATATATATATATTTGGTAACATATTTTTGAAAATTTCGTTCATTTAAAAGTATTGCAAATAAGGAAAATTTCTTAATTGGAGCATTTCTGAGATAACTATAATCTTTATTTATAATATTGCTGTATTCTGTGTATAAGTAAAATTATGTGCGCATTAAAATTTAAATGTTTGTACAAATATGCACAAATATGCAAATAAAGTATGTGTAAAATGAACGATGTAGGAATGTTAAATGTTTGAGGTTATTATGTTGGATTATACATGTTAAGCATTTTACAGATAAGTATGTATAAATGTTCTACGTAATATAATCGTAGGTGTGTGTGACTCTAATATAATATACATAAGTAAAAACCACGTTACACGTTAGCACGTACACAAAGATCTATGTAAGTATGGAGACAATGCTTAAGCTATCATAGTTGCCAAGTTTTCCGGTTTTCCCGGAAGATGTATTACCCCAAATATTTAACGGAAAATTTTAGCAATTATCTGCTGTTACTTATATTGAAATCACTAATAGAAAATAGTGATGGTTATTTAAAAAAAAAAAAAAAATGTTAATAACTATGAGATATGGAAATAAAATGAACAGAAACAGTAAACAAAGACAATAAAATTGGAAAAGAAAAGATCTCATTTATACAGATTTAAATCGAACTTTTACAGACATGATTTCGATAAAATAAAATGCATTGTACAAATTATCATACATCGAATGAAATTCAGTCAGTCGTCAAATAATAATAATAATAAAAAAAACTTTTATATCCTTGTTGTTTTTCTTTCTTTCTTTCTTTTTTCCTAAATCAGAATTTTACCAAAATATAAAAATTCTATTATTTGTTAATATTTTTATTCTAGGGCAAGGCGTAGCTTGTTCTAAGGCCGTCATGAATCTTACGGGACCCTTAGATTTTGGACCTCCTCGAACTCCAGTTCTTCCCCTCGATTCCGCTGCTCTAAACAACCTAAAAAAAGATCTCGAGATTTTGAAGACTGAGGAATGGAGGATTTGAAGGATTGAGAGATTAGAGTCTTGCCTCTTCTTAAATCCCTCGGAAGGAAAACATTCTTTCTGAAGATTTTTCTTCAAAAAGTTGAGTTTCTCTTTTTCTGACTGTTATTTTGATGTTATAATAGCGAGAAAGTATTAGAATAAATTCTGAAGTTGCATACTGAAATATTGTTGAAAATTGTCTGTAAACATTTTTGAAAATTTTTTAATTTAATGTGACTGCATGAAATAAAGATTTTAAAAATATACGCATGTGTGAATTAATAGAATGAAATAATTAATTACAATTAATTATATTTAACCTCTTAAAATCCGAAGTTATAATAATAACATAATTGTATATTCAAGGCTTCGACACACATACAGTGACATCATAGATTACAGAAAAATGCATTGTTCTGACACTGCTGCTTTTGAAAACTAGTAATTTAAAGTTTACATGTGTGGACATAAATAACTAAACTCTAAATTTTTAAATCATCAAACTCTTCCTATGTATCATAAAATTTAAAATTTTATGTCTTTAAATAAGTTAATCTCATCATAAACTTATGCTGCAAATTTCATTGTTGTAAATTGCTTGTTTTAAATATTTATGGAAATTAATATTTCGGCCACACTTCCTTGAAGTTATTTTTCGAAAATACATACAACAAATTTTTATATTATTGTAAATAAATTAAGTTTGATGCTGTAAAGCTTTTTAGAAATCTAGTCAAAATATTAAGCCGTTTAGATTTTGTAAGGCAAAGAAAAGAGATCCCCTTCAAAGGATCTAACGATTGTAGGTGTTTATTAAGATACTTATTATTATTAGGACGAAGGACTATTAGTTTCAATCTGGAGTTTTTGTAAACCAGTTTCGTGTAACACCAAAATAAATTAGAAACGTCAGACGTACCGTTACAAATTCGGTACCAAATAAAAGGGGCGATTTTTCTGAATCCATGGGTGCGAACAGTTTTTCGAAGCGACAATTAGATTTCTTAAAATTAACTAAAGTATGAAATTTAGGTGGAAACACTTCACTTTAATTCATTTCAGCCATTTTAAAAAGTACGTGGCCCAGTTTTACGGTCAAAAAAATGAGATAAACAATAAATTAAAAATAAAAAATAAAAAATATAAATAAAAAAATAATAATGAAAATTTTACAGACTGAAATTAATAGTCCTCCGTACTAAACTAAATCTTGCCTTTGACAGAATTTTTAATTTTTAATATTATTAATTTTACTGCGTAAAATGAACAAGAAACTTAAATTATTATGGAAATCGAATTCATCTACGAACCATCAAGATATCCGAGAAAATTTCCAATCTCTTTCAAGTGCTGTTTTGGAACCATCGAGCACCAGCCGTTATCTTAGACAGAGAACGATTTCAAGATATTTTCTATCACAACAATCCTCTTCCAGAAGAAATGTAAGTTTTGGATTATTTTTAGCTAAATAGCTATTATAAACTAGCTATTATAAACTAGCTATTATAAACTAGCTAAAGACCTCCAAAGATATTTTAAAAAATCGTGCAATTTACTTAATAATAATGGTCTCGATATGATAAAATTAATTTCTTTAAAATCTAGCAAATTTAAATGCAGTCTCCAAGAAAAAGAAAAACTTCAACGGTTATTTCATAAATATGAAAGATTGAAAGATAAAATTTGAAATTTTTAGCGGATAATAAGTAGTTAGTTACATAGTCTTGGTGTACGAAATGTGTGACTCTTGTCCTGCAGAAAAACCCGACTAGGAAAAAGAGTTTCATTTGGCAAAAAAGTACTGTTAAATTTATGTTTTAAGTTACTGAATTAAAATCAAATTACACAAAATGCAGTTATATTATTTAACATATGTTTAAGTTTAATATTTTACTTAATTATAATTAAACTCCTGTTATGAGTTATGTTGTTTAAATTATTGTAGAGCGGCTTGAAGAGGAAAAGAGCAAGCATTCTCATTTTCTTCTTCTTTTTGAGACATTAATTGCTACAAACTAATAGCTATCTATTAGTACGAAATGTATATAAAAAAAGAAATATGTATATTATTAGATAATTTTTTCCCATTCATAAAAAAATTTGGGTATAGAAATTGATTTAACATCCGCAAAATTTTGAGCCCTTTTTAAGTCCAAAAAGATTTAAGAAAAATACATAAATTATATATTTACAGGGATTATTTAATATCGAATAAAGGGTTTTGAAATTAGTTGGAAATATTTGAAAAACAAGTGCTAAAAAATTCATATTGGAACGATTATTTTTATTTAAAAAACAACACTCATATTTCGAAAAAATAATATTGTTTTGAGTATTATGAAACCTGTATTATATGCCTAGTAGTATTTAAATACGAGAATAATTTTCTTAATAATAAAAGCCCAAGTTTATGGAAACTAATGCTAGAAACTGACGTCATTGCTACAAAAATATATTGAAATAAAGAAAGTAAAATTTTATCGATTGTTTCCATGCGTACATTTCAACTGAATAAAATTATGAAAAAGCAACAAATTTTTAATCACAATTGCAACAAGCTATTGAGATAAAGAAAATAATATGTTATCCATGGTTTGCACACGTTACAAGAAATTAATAGTATAAATAAATAAATACGTTACGAAATTTAAATTAAAGGATTGGGATGTTATTTTAGATTTCTTGGAAATGTTTGAACTTTAACACACTACCCGCTGGTGTTGCGTTCATGCAACACCAGAAATAAATGCGTTTAAGAGTTAACTAAAACAGATATTTTATATTAAGTACTGTTTTTAAGTAAGAAAATAGCAGATGTTTATTTTATTACAAAAAAATTGATCTGAAAAATAATTTTATGTTTAAACATGAAATACTTGAAATACTATAAATTTCAAATATATATGAAATACTATAAAACTTTTGAACCAAACCAAAACTTTTGAAAAATTTCGTATTTGAATGAGTTTACATAGCTAGTAAAAAAAAAAAAAAATTCATAATAAAATAATTACTTTTGAAGTCATCTGTTGTGTTTGGTGTTTTATGCTCCCTCAAGGAAATTTCCGTAAACATTTATTTGTATTTATTTTATACTGTTATTCCGATGAAGTTGTAGAAACACAACACTCTGTTTTTAGTAATATAAGACCGATTTTCATAATTTTATTTTAAATTATTGTTGCATATGATCAAAATAATGAGTGTTACTGTTTATATTTAAAAAAAAAAATCATTAATTCTAGTTTTGGCGGTTAATGGGTTAAGATATATAAATATCATGATTTGAAACACGAAGCAATTTGTTTTAAATATCATGTAAACCAATGTTTAGTAATTTGACTTGGCCAGAAGAAATACATTTAAAAATACACGTGTAAAAATCTAACGCTATAGGTGTTCGAAGAAAAACTAATTTTTTTAAGAATAAAATTAGTTTATGAAAAAATGAATGAATAAATAAGCAAGTTTTCAAATTATACAATTACTTATAAATTACTTTGCAGGTAATTGTTATACAGGTCTGACTGCACTTGACTTTCTGAATCTTTAAATCTTTAACAGTTATCAAGTGTTTAAAGAAATTCGAGTTATTGTATAATTCAGTAAAGACAAAAGGAAAATTTTTGAACGATTGTTTGATTTTTTTTTTTTTTTTTTTTTTTTTGAAGTTCGTTTGTTTGTTTCAATTTTGCATATTTAATATTTCAGAATTCTTTTTCGCGTAACTCGAAATGAATGAACAAAAATCAGCAGGTAGATTTAAATTTAATCTTTATACTGTTGCAAATTTCTAAAACATCTAACAATTTCCCTCTTTTAAATAATTTAATTGACTTTAAACAATTATATCCGATTACCAAATGATATATATATATATATATATATATATATATGACTTTTTCATGATTTCCTGTAAAAAATTGTATATGCTAGGCAATAATAAAATTATTAGTGTTATGCAATATACGATGTGCAATATGTATAATATAATATGTTAGGCAATTTCTTGTAATGACAAAATCATTTCAAAGCAATATAATATAAACTTGTTCTCAATAATTTAATAGTGCTATATAGTGCTATATATAATAGTGCTATTTAATTGTAATGTATAGGAATTCTTCTTGGTATTTAAAATTCTCTACAGTTATTGTAAAAGTAACCTATGACAACTTTTTACTGAATAAAATGCCACATTTAGACGCTATCGTGTTCACTAACAGACATACATACGCACTTATATATATTACAGTAGAAATTATAAAGATGTATTCAAGATACCTCACACTATATATAGATGCACCATAATCTCACGTTTACAGTACTTTCCTTACTTAGTATATATTCGAAAATAAAAATTAAAAATACAAATCAAAAGGAAATAAAATAAAAGTCAAAGAATCCTAAAACTAGAACTGATTGAATTCGGAATTGCTTTGCACATAAATAAATTACTCTTTTTATGGTTAATTCAAGCATCGGAAAACACGAGATTAGGTGTTTTTGTTTACATAATAAACAAAATTACATTACACTTTTAGATGACTTTCTCTTTTCAATTGATAATAAATTTTATGCACTGCAAAGCACTAATTTTCATGCTGTTACACATGTGATTGGAGAATTTTACAAGAAATAAATTTCTAAAATCTAGTCTTATGTTACTCTGTGAAGAACTAGAGCTTTCCTATAATAATAATAATAATAATAATATAAAAATGTATAAAATCACTTTTAAAAACACGTAGATAATTTTTTTTTAATTAAAACCAGACACAAAGCTTTTCACTATTATCAAAATAGCATCATCAGGTGTACTTAAGTAACATAGTAGCCAGCAATATATAATTGAGAAGTTCAATACGGTTCTAGTTAAAAAAAAAAAAAAAAAAGGTTCAGTCCACAAAAGGTCGCACAGGAACTACATGGCAATAAACTTGAAAAAGAGAATTTCAATACAATTTTCGATAATCTTACGAGCACAACGTGTGCCATATTTTATGAAGAGATGCTGCATCCTTGGAGTTAATAACTTTATTGTACTTAATAATATTTATTGCTTCTGTCATCAGAAGGTCTTGAAACCCCACGGATGCTGCATCTCTTCATAAAATATGTCACACGTTGTGTTCGTAAAATTATTGAAAATTGTATTAAAATTCTTTTTTTTTTTTTTTCAAGTTTTTTGCGATGTAGTTCCTGTGCGACCTTTTGTGGACTGAACTCTTTTTTTTTTTTTAAACTTTAACCATATTGAACTTCTCAATTATATATTGCTGGCTACTATGTTACTTAAGTACACCTGATGATGCTATTTTGATAATAGCGAAAAGCTTTGTGTCTGGTTTTAACAAAAAAATTTTATCTACGTGATTTTATACTTTTTTATATAATATGTGTACACGTGAAACGCTTTCTAATTTTAAACTTTCAGTAGTTTTTAATTTTAAATAATAATAATAATAAAATGTTGCATTTATTGATTCAAGTTTTTTTTTTTTTTTTTAGTTACAAATAATATAAAATAGTTGGTGTTCCATAATACCCGAATAAACATCTTGGAGAATAAATGAAACTCAAGCAACTGTTCATAGAAATAAGTTTATGGGAATCAGATTACTAATTCATTCAATTTTCCAACCAAAAATGACATTAGGTCTTCATTCATTTTACTGCTTCTCAAATAGATTACAGAATTCGTAATCCTTACCTCCAACAAAGTCTGTGAATCTTGATAAACTAAAGAAGTTGTATGACATAAAAACTGCTCTTCTCACTGACATAAAGTGAACTATCATTCATATTTGAGGTCGAATGACGTACTTCCGTTAGGTTGCAGCTCCGTGCAAGTGAGATATAACGGTATTCCATTTTGACATACTATTCTATATTCCCCACCATTACCCTATATTATGTCTTAAAGGGGCAAATTTAAGATATATGATGATTCTTTAGGGGAAAAGAAAAACCTTTAGATATTATTTATAAATTCAGGAAATTAAATAAAGGTCGCAAAATAAAAAAAAAAATCTTGAGTGACTCAAACGACTTTCAAAATATTTAGTAATTAACGACTGTTTAAATGAATTTAAATGAGAGAAATTGTTAAATAAAGAAAAGTAAATGTAATGGCTGACGCTTAAAACTGTATCTTAAGTTGCTGTCATTAAACATATCGTAAATCATCCAAATTCTCTTGTGCATCCCTGTAAAAGAACTAACTATAAATTATTAGATTGCAATATTAAATACTTACCTTACATAAACCGGAATGTATAAAAATTCTACTTTGTATTCAAGTAAAAAAAAAAAAAAAAAAAAAAGGGTATATGTTCTATACTCGTCTAAACCTGTACGGTTCTTATTCGGATAACTTATAACATGCCGAAAAATTTATATCTTAATATAATGGAGAGTTTAGTCTTTAGAACAATTTAAATGATTTCAGTCTGTCCATAATGACAGATAATTTTTCTTTACGTCTCCATTGTCCTACCCTCATCATCAGTAGAAATTGTACGACGGTTCCATATAACATATCTACTAATTTTCAGCTGAATAAAATAAGGGGTTTAGATACTATAACAATTTAAATAATTTGAGTCCATGGGTCATAATGATAGGGAATTTTTATTTGTATCCCTGTGAACTATGTTGAAAAATAATTTAAGTTATGTAGCTTAATATGAAACAATCTTGTTTCTTAAATAATAGTTTCCTTTGTTTATTTGTTTAACGGAACTTACTTTCTCAATTGCCCTCGTACAAAAATACCTCTCGTAAAACGCAATACTTTGGAATACTTTCGATTTTCCTTGTATACAAACAAGTAAGGATATTTACTCCATTTTGAATAGGAAAGATCCCATAGTGAACTTGAATAAAATATATCAGAAAAATCGTGTTTCTTAAATAAAAGTTTCCTTTGTTTATTTGCTTAACGGAACTTACTTTCTCAATTGCCCTCGTACAAAAATACCTCTCGTAAAACGCAATACTTTGGAATACTTTCGATTTTCCTTGTACACAAACAAGTAAGGATATTTACTCCATTTTGAATAGGAAAGATCCCATAGTGAACTTGAATAAAATATATCAGTTTAAAAGTTACTTAGTACAATATGCAAAAAATGTGTTTCTTAAATAATAGTTTCCTTTGTTTATTTGTTTAACGTAACTTACTTTCTCAATTGCCTTCGTACAAAAATGCTTCTCGTAGAACGCAATGCTTTGGAATACTTTCGATTTTCCTTGTACACAAACAAGTAAGGATATTTACTCCATTTTGAATAGGAAAGATCCCATAGTGAACTTGAATAAAATATATCAGTTTAAAAGTTAATTAGTACAATATGCAAAAAATGTGTTTCTTAAATAATAGTTTCCTTTGTTTATTTGTTTAACGTAACTTACTTTCTCAATTGCCTTCGTACAAAAATGCTTCTCGTAGAACGCAATGCTTTGGAATACTTTCGATTTTCCTTGTACACAAACAAGTAAGGATATTTACTCCATTTTGAATAGGAAAGATCCCATAGTGAACTTGAATAAAATATATCAGTTTAAAAGTTACTTAGTACAATATGCAAAAAATGTGTTTCTTAAATAATAGTTTCCTTTGTTTATTTGTTTAACGTAACTTACTTTCTCAATTGCCTTCGTACAAAAATGCTTCTCGTAGAACGCAATGCTTTGGAATACTTTCGATTTTCCTTGTACACAAACAAGTAAGGATATTTACTCCATTTTGAATAGGAAAGATCCCATAGTGAACTTGAATAAAATATATCAGTTTAAAAGTTACTTAGTACAATATGCAAAAAATGTGTTTCTTAAATAATAGTTTCCTTTGTTTATTTGTTTAACGTAACTTACTTTCTCAATTGCCTTCGTACAAAAATGCTTCTCGTAGAACGCAATGCTTTGGAATACTTTCGATTTTCCTTGTACACAAACAAGTAAGGATATTTACTTCATTTTGAATAGGAAAGATCCCATAGTGAACTTGAATAAAATATATCAGTTTAAAAGTTACTTAGTACAATATGCAAAAAATGTGTTTCTTAAATAATAGTTTCCTTTGTTTATTTGTTTAACGTAACTTACTTTCTCAATTGCCTTCGTACAAAAATGCTTCTCGTAGAACGCAATGCTTTGGAATACTTTCGATTTTCCTTGTACACAAACAAGTAAGGATATTTACTCCATTTTGAATAGGAAAGATCCCATAGTGAACTTGAATAAAATATATCAGTTTAAAAGTTACTTAGTACAATATGCAAAAAATGTGTTTCTTAAATAATAGTTTCCTTTGTTTATTTGTTTAACGTAACTTACTTTCTCAATTGCCTTCGTACAAAAATGCTTCTCGTAGAACGCAATGCTTTGGAATACTTTCGATTTTCCTTGTACACAAACAAGTAAGGATATTTACTCCATTTTGAATAGGAAAGATCCCATAGTGAACTTGAATAAAATATATCAGTTTAAAAGTTACTTAGTACAATATGCAAAAAATGTGTTTCTTAAATAATAGTTTCCTTTGTTTATTTGTTTAACGTAACTTACTTTCTCAATTGCCTTCGTACAAAAATGCTTCTCGTAGAACGCAATGCTTTGGAATACTTTCGATTTTCCTTGTACACAAACAAGTAGGGATATGTACTCCATTTTAAATAGGAAAGATTCACAGTGAACTTCAATAAAATATATCAGTTTAAAAGAATTCCATGAGTATTTATGGGAGTTAGAACGCGGATAGACAGGCAAACTGAAATCAAACAATTTTCAACTTTGTTCGAAAGTGTTAAAAAAATAATCGCTGCAGTAATTTAACAAAGTTATCTGGTCAAATTTTTTTTTTCACTCTATTCATTAGACGTACACTTTAAGCCTCTTTTTGTAACACTTTGTCCTAAAACTAATTTACTGTATATTTCAATCACTCAACCCCTGTGGCAGAAATTTATTATGCTTTCTGCGACAAGCTTCATCAACACCAAAATCTTTCTGCAGGAATAGTTTGTGAAGTTAACATTTACGAATTCAAAATAAATTATTTTTTAATAGTAAATAATATTCAGTATAACCAATCTATTTAAATTTTAACTAGGCACAAATGCATATATCTGCACTATTGCAAGAAATTACTTTCCATTTTTTTTTTTTTTTAAGAAAGGTGAAAATAAATCTATTGATCTTAATTGCTTCAGATTTTTTGTTGAGATTAATATACAATATTGTTTATAAAATATTCAATGAATTCAAACCATAAAATGCAGTAACACATCAAAAATAATCTGCAAATTTTTTTAAGGCATTTAAATCATGAAATGTCTAAATTAAACAAATGTTACAAATACTTTTAAAATTTCATGACTTTTTTATATTAAATATATATATTTAAATACACAAATGTACTTATTTCATAAGGTGCAAACCAAACAACATAAAATATAATACAGAACTCAAAATTAAAATACAACAAATTAAAAGTAAAAATTAATATAGAATACTGAATATTATAATGAAATATAAATATTTTACAACATTTATAGTTTTTGAGATTATTAGAAAGATGCAAGATAATATTCTAATACGCAAGATTCATTTTTTATATTACATACAAATAGCATAAAGATGTGTATTTGAAATTTTAAAAATGTGATTTGACTTTAAAGAATTGAGAATGTATAATTATACCATCATTTAAATACATAAAGTAAAACAGAATACAAGATCTAAGTAACACAATTATAGACAAAGCATAGTCGAAATATTTTCATAAAGATTCAGGCAAAAGAAATATTTAATTTTTAAGGAAATGTTGAAATGGGAAATGTAACAGATTTCATGGATAAAATCTATAATAAAAAATAAGTATTACAGATGAATGAAATAAATAGAAATCAATTAAAAGTAATATTTGATATTGATATCTATACGAATAAGTAAATAATAATAATAATAATAATAAAACATTTGCTGTTTAATTAGTATTTATTCAAAACAACTACTAGTAGATAAAATTCCTTTTGCTTACAAAAAATCAACAAAACCTTTAGTTTGATTTTTATTCAAAATAACTATTTAATTTGCAATATTTCAATTAAAAAAATAAACATATTTTAAAAATTCAAATGTTTAAAAAATGAAATGAACAAGCTGTAGAAACTATGATAAGAGTATTTTTGTAAAATAAATTAATGATTTTTTTAATGACTTCATATGATTAACCCTTTGCGGCGCAAGACAATTCAGATCATTTAAATTATACTGCCACCGGAATTCTTGAACTAAATTAAACTACAAGAAATTTTAAATTTTAAGGTTAAAAAAACCGGCCTTTTCTGATATGTTATAAACTTAAATTCTTGCTAAAAAGTTTCCGGGATGAATTTTTGCAGAAACGAAAATTTGTTCTGCAGAACAGTTTATAAACCATTCTTTGAGCTTCTCTCTCTCTCTCTCTCTCTCTCTCTCTCTCTCTTTTTTTTTTTTTTTTTTAATACAAGGGCAAAATTTAATTGACTTAAGTAAAATCTTTCTGCAATAACATTTCTGTTTCTGCGACATTGTCGCCGTGTCGCCGTGTTTCTGCCACGGGGCACTCAACTTTCTATAGTTACCTTGTAAGTTTGTTTGATTAATTTATAAATAATCTTGAGATAATGAAAAATAGAAAATATGTTCAATGCACTACCTACCAATACGTATTTGTACACTTTCGACGCTTTGTCAAATACCCTGAAAAAATATTTAGGAATCATCTTGAACTTTGGAAGTATAAAGAACACGTTATTCCTCATATATTTCACCAAAAGTTTTTTTCTGAAAAGGGAAAGGGGGCCAGTAAAAGATAAAGAAAAAAAAAATTAAAGTGTTTTGCATCACCTTGTAAAAAGTAATGATTGGAAAGCGTTTTTACTGTAGCCTGTTCTTATATGAATTCTTCTAATTATCTATACAGATTTATTTGAGGCTACCACATATGTTCATGGAGCTATAACGATTTCTTTAAAAAATTGTAAAAAAAAAATAAATATGTATCAGTTTTTTAGTTATAATACGTAGGGTATCACACATAGTGCAAAATCATTTTTACAAAACTTAGCGTACTATATTAGACACAGCATACTGCAATCAGAATGCAAAAATTTTCAATATCTCACGAAATATGAGCTATTTTGCTAAATAGTTTTTAACTAGGCAAACGAGCTTCATGCAAATTTCATTTACATAATTCAATAAACAACAGTATTGAGCTACTTATATGAAAACCCCGGACATATATTTCCTGTAAATTTCAAACAGTTATGAGTTATAGAGTGAACAAAATTTTACTTTGTTAAAAAAAAAAAAAAAAGACAATGATGATAAGCGACTTTTTACTTTCTCTTACCCATATATAAGGTAGAGGCAGTATTGTTTTAGGGTAAAATTTTTGAAAGTGAGTTTTTGTTATATTTACACGTTCTGAGGTCACCTGAAACCGAAAATCATGTTTTTAGCGATTGGTGTGTGTGTATGTCTGTGTGTCTCTCTGTGTGTCCGTTATCAACATATCTCGAGAACAAATAATATCGGAAAGACCAAACTTGGTATGCTAAATGTGTATCACATAGGGATGCTACACTAAGCTTTTCATTGAGATGAAACAAATACTTCGTGTACACGCACACCCAAGAGAATTCATATGCACTACGTCTATGGGGGAAATTGCAGGTAAGTAGAGTTTAACGTCTATAGACAGCACTAAACAAAATAAAATTAATATACATTCTTTATATGTATGAAAACATGCCTCATGCAGAATATGGTGGGCTATCATTCACTGTTCGTTTACAGGGCTACACAAAAGAACTAGATTGTAGTGCGACAATAGTTGAAAATTGGTGGAAGTGTATTTCAGGTTCTGCCGTGTATTATTACTATAGGATTATGTTTAGGTACACCATGTGGTTTGTACATAATCTTCAAAAGATATACAGGGTTTCAAATATTTAAGCGATAACATTCATTTTTATTGTTAGTGGAAGTGCTTTACTATAATATTTTACCATGTCCAGGAAAGCTACTCAGGAATTGAAATGAATTCCTCATAGACATATGATAAATAATATATGTTTTAAAGCTAAATATTTATCGCTTGTTTTTTCCATATTTACACGTTTTGAGGCTTCTTGATTTCCGATGTCAAGTTTTTTAACGTTTCATCTTTGTCTGTGTGCCTTAGAGGAACTTAAAAACAAATAATTTCAGGAGACCCAAAAGTTGTATTTTCAAAATAATATAAGTTTGTTCCTGGAAAAGTTTGATCAAGACTAATAAGTTCCAAGGAATGTAGCGTGTGAAAGTTGACTGAATAATTAACATAGGCTTACATAAGAATACTCTTTATCTTACCTCTTAATCTCAAACCTGTATTTATAATATTGAATTTCACGGTAAGAGAAAATCGTGTGAGTAGCACAGCAGATTATTAAATATTTATTTACAATCCGCAAATACTGTATTGCCATTTGTCACTGATTGAACCAAAATAAAAATGTTAATAAAAGCCCTTGTAGTTTAGCTTTTTTACTTTCTCTTATCCATATATTTGGTAGAGGAAGTATTGTTTTTGGGTTAAATTTACGAAATTGAGTTTTTTGCTATATTTACACGTTTTGAGGTCCCCTGAATCTAAAAGTCACGTTTTTAGAGGTTGGTCTATGTGCGTGTCTGCGTGTCTGTCTGTTATCAGCATATCTCAAGAACAAATAATAGCAGAAAGTCCAAACTTGGTATTCTAAATGTTTATCATATAGGGATGACACACTAAACTTTTTGTTAGGATGAAGTAAATGGTTCGTGTACAGGGACACCCAAGAGGATTCAAATACATTACGTCTACGGGGAAAGTTGCAGGTATGTAGAGTTTAAACATCTATAGACTGCACTAAACTAAATGAAACGAATATATATGTATATATATATTTTATATGGGTAAATGCATGTTTCCTGTAGAATATGGTATGAAAATCATTCACTATTCGTTTACAGGGACAGGGCTACAGACATTAACTAGATTATAGGGCTACAATATTTGAAAATTGATGGAAGTGTATGTCAGGTTGCACGGAGTGTTATTAATTACTTTCTCTTACTCGTCGAGAAAGTATTGTTTTAGGGTCAAATTTTTGAACGTGAGTTTTTGTTATATTTACATGTTCTGAGGTTCCCTGAATACGAAAATCATGTTTTTAGCGAATAGTCTGTGTGTCTGTCTGGTCTGTCTGTCTGTCTGTCTGTCTGTGTGTCTGTATATGTGTTATTAGCATATCTCAAGAACAAATAGTAGCAGAAATTCGAAACTGGATATGCTAAATGTGTATCGTATAGGGTGCTACACTAAGATTTTCGTTGAGATGAATCAAATGGTTCGTGTACAAGGACACTCAAAAGTATTCAAATACATTACGTCTATGGGGGAAATTGCAGGTAAGTAGAGTTTAACATCTATAGACTGCAGTAAACAAAATGAAACGAATATATATTTTTTGTAGTAGAGATGGTCCAATGGGAAAATTTTTTTGTGTATGTAGGAGCCTTGTCCCTCCCCCTAGGGGGAAGTCCCCCCTCGATGGGAGTAAATGTGTTATACTACTTCTCTAATATGGAAATCATCTGCATTATCATGGAAGGTATTTTTTTTAAATAATAATTTTAATAAATTATTTTTACAGAGTGAATTTGTATTGGAAAATATAGAAGAAAGTCGTGTGGTGGCCACAACACACTAGTTATTTGTTGTTAGTAGATGTACTTTACTAATAATATTTTACCATTTCCTGGAAAGCTCTTCGGGAATTGAAATAAATTCCTCATAGAGATATAGTAAATAATGTATGTTTTAAGCTAAATATTCATCGCTTGTTTTTGTATATTTACACGTTTTGAGGCTTCCTGATTACCGTAGTCAAGTTTTGTAACGTTTTATCTGTGTCTGTGTCTCTTAGAATAACTTAAAAAGAATAATTTTAGGAGATCCAAATGTTATATTTTGAAGTTAATATAAGTTTGTTGCTGGAAAAGTTTGATCAAGATTGATAAGTTTCAATGAATGTTGCGTGTGAAAATTGTGTGTATAATTTTAAGTAAACTTTTAATTTTAATAACAGAATTATACAGTACTGCCAGTATTTAAGCCACAGCAATCTTTTTTATTCTTAGTGGAAGTGCTTTACTATAATATTTTATCATGTGCAGGAAAGTTGCTCAGAAATTGAAATTATTTCCCCATAGTCATATGGTAAACAATGTACTGTTTTAAGCTAAATATTCATCGCTTGCATTTTTTTTTTTTTTTTTTCATTTACATGTTTTGATGTTTTCTGAATGCCGAAGTCACGTTTTTAACGTTTGATCTTTCTCTGTTTCTTAGAGTAAAATAAAAACAAATAATTTCATGCGATCCAACTGTATTTTGAAGTTAATACGTTTGTTATTAGAAATGTTTGTTCAAGACTGATAATTTCAAGGAATGTTGCATGTGAAAGTGTTCTATTTTTCTGATTAATTTTAAATGAACTTTTGAATTTAATAACAGATTTGAATTCTATATAAATGTATAAACAATTATGAAACGGGGGTAGTCTCCCCCCCCCCCCTCCTCAAGTAGAAATATTTGTCAAATAAAGCTGTTTATTCCGAAACCAAATTTGAATTGTTTTAACATAGATTTATATAATTGAGCTCGTTATTCTTACCTCTTAATTCCAATTTGTATTTATAGTATTAAATTTCAGGGTAAGAGAAAGTTGTGTGTGTGACACACAAAATTATTATTATTATTATTATTATTATTATTATTATTATTATTATTATTACTCATTATTATTTATTTATTTATTTATTTATTTTTTTTTTTTTGAGAGAGAGAAACTGAATTTTCTGTTTATTCTATAACTCATAACTGTTTTAATTTACGCGATATTTGTTTGGGGTTTTCATATAAATAGCTTAATACTTCTGGCTATTAAATTATGCAAATGGATTTTCTATAAAGCTTTCGCATCCGTAATTAAAATTTATTTAGTAAAAATGCCCATATTTCGTAAGATATTTAAGATATTTAAATTCTGATTGCAGTATGCCTTATCTAAATATAGTATGCCACGTTTCCTAAAAAGGAATTTGCACCGGGTCTAATACCCTACGGATTATAATTAAATAATCTGGTGTGTCACTCACACGACTTTCTCTTACCCTGAAATTTAATACTATAAATACAGGTTGGAGATTAAGAGGTAAGATAACGAGTACTGTTATGTAAACCTATGTTAAACAATTCATATTAGGCTTCTGAAGAGTTTTGTATGATAATTTGTTCTGTGTGAAGGGGGCTACCGCCCACCTCAACCCCCCGTTTCATTAATACACCTACATTTATATAGAATTTAATTCGGCTATTAAAAAATATTTCTCTTTTTAAAAAATAATTTATTAAAATTGTTATTTAAAAAAATTATCTTTTATGATAAGGCAGACGATTTCCATATTAGAGAAGTAGTTTAACACCAAATATCCAAAAAAAGTCCATTTTATTCTCAAAAAAAAAAAAAAAAAAAAAAGTACGATTTTTTTTTCGAAGTTTTTTTTTCGTTAAAAGTAAAAAAAAATCGATAACTTTGTTTTAAATTATCGCAGATAGATGGTTCAACCATTCGTTTTAAAGGTATTTTCGAGCTCTTTTGAAAGATACCCATCATGAAAATTTACTCCCCTCGAGGGGGGACTTCCCCCTAGGGAGGGATGCGAGGCTCCTACATACACAAAAAAATTTTCCCAGTTAACTGTCTCTATTACAAAAAATATATATTTGTTTCATTTGGTTTAGTGCAGTCTATAGACGTTAAACTCTATTTTCCTGCAATTTCCCCCATAGACGTAATGTATTAGAATTCTCTTGATTGTCCCTGTACACGAACCATTTGCTTGATCTTAACGAAAAGCTTACTGTAGCATCCCTATATGATACACATTTAGAATACCAAGTTTGAAATTTCTGCCATAATTTTTTTTTGAGATATGCTGATAACAGACAGACACACAGACCATTTGCTAAAAACGTGATTTTCGTATTCAGGGGACCTCAAAACGTGTAAATATAACAAAATCTCGCGTTCGAAAATTTGAGCCAAAAACAATATTTTCTCTACCTTATGGGTAAGAGAAAGTAAAAAGTGGCTTTTTTTCTCCTTTTTACTTTCTCTTACCCATAAGGTAGAGAAAGTATTGTTATTGGCTCAAATTTTCGAACGTGAGATTTTGTTATATTTACACGTTTTGAGGTCCCCTGAATACGAAAATCATGTTTTTAGCAAATAATCTGTGTGTGTGTGTGTGTGTGTCTGTGTGTTTGTCTGTTATAGGCATATCTCAAAAACAAATTATGGCAGAAAGTTCAAACTTGGTATTCTAAATGTGTATCATATAGGGATGCTACAGTAAGCTTTTCGTTAAGATCAAGCAAATGGTTCGTGTACAGGGACAATCAAGAGAATTCTAATACATTACGTCTATGGGGGAAATTGTAGGTAAGTAGAGTTTAATGTCTATAGACTGCATTAAACCAAATGAAACGAATATATATTTTTTGTAAAAGAGATAGTTAATTGAGAAAAAAATTTTGTGTATGTAGGAGCCTTGCCTCCCCCCTGGGGGGGGGGGAAGTCCCCCCTCGATAGGGGAGTAAATTTTCATGATGGGTATCATTCAAAAGAGCTCATCAATACCTTTAAAACGAATGGTTGAACTATAAATCTGTGATAATTTAAGACAAAGTTATAGATTTGTTTTACTTTTAACAAAAAAAAAAAAAAAAACCCTTAGAAAAAAAAAAAATCGTATTTTTTTTTTTTTTTTTTTTTTTTTTTTTTTTTTTTTAATATTGAGAGTAAAATGGACTGTTTTTGGATATTTAGTGTTACACTATTTCTCTAATATGGAAATCGTCTGCATTATCATAAAAGATAATTTTTTTAAATAATAATTTTAATAAATTATTTTTAAAAAGATGAATTAATTTTTAATAACCGAATTAAATTCTATATAAATGTAGGTGCATTAATGAAACGGGGGGTTGAGGGGGGCGGTAGCCCCCCTCACACAGAACTAATTATCGTATAAAACTCTTCTGAAGCCTAATTTGAATTGTTTAGCATAGGTTTACATGAC
The DNA here is from genome assembly GCA_963930645.1 of Salticus scenicus. Classification (NCBI taxonomy): domain Eukaryota; kingdom Metazoa; phylum Arthropoda; class Arachnida; order Araneae; family Salticidae; genus Salticus; species Salticus scenicus. Next base: position 38,831 of record CAWVNO010000109.1, on the reverse strand, counting down.
AGTTCTCGTTATCTTACCTCTTAATCTGCAACCTATATTTATAGTATTAAATTTCAGGGTAAGAGAAAGTCGTGTGAGTGACACACCAGATTACTTTTCTTCTTTTAAGTAAACCGTCATATATCCTTAAATACATGTGGAAACCTCATACAAATTTATGCAGATAATTAGAAAAATCCTTATAATCACATGCTAAGGCCAAAACGCATTTCAAGCATTACTTTTTTACAGAGTGATGCGAAATATTTTGATTTTCTTTTTAATTTTTTGCTGGTCTCCTTTTCCTCTTCAGTTAAAAACTTTTGCTGAAATATAGGTCTAACACACTCTTTATACTCCCAAAATTTCAAGATGATTCCTAAAGAATTTTTATAAATATTTGACAAAACGTCTAAATTCGAAGCTGTCCAAATATTTATCGTAGGTAGTTTATATGGTAACTATTTTAAATAAATCCATTATTTAGTTTAAAACCAATAGCTTGAAGATACCTACGTATTGTTTCGTCGTACTAAATATGTACTTGTATAGTCTAGTTTATTACTTTCCGGACACTATAGTGAGGAAAGTATTGTAATCATGTCAAAAATGTGAATTTGAGATTTTGATGTTTCTATACGTTTCGAGGTCCATTGAGTACGTTTTCACAATTTTTACGATGATGTATGTATGTGTGTATGTATGTATGTGTGTATGTATGTGTGTATGTCTGTGAGTGAACATGCTAGCGTCTAGGCGCTTTGTTCCAGGAAAAATTCTTTATTGACACCAGGAAAATTTTTTTATCATTAGGGCCTATGGGGCCAAATTTTTAAAGCGCAATAGCGTCTAAACGCTTTATTAATCTGAGAAAATTTTTTTTACACATGCTATAAGTCACACTTGCACGAACTGTATAGATTTTAGTAAATTTAGCACTTACAGTTTTTTTTACAGGGACACAAAGAAAAATTCTTTATCATTATGGCCTATGGGACCAAATTTTTAAAAGTGCGATAGCATCTAAACGCCTTATTCAATTGAGCTGAAAATTTATATAAATATTATAAATCACTGTTGCACTAACTATAAGCATTTTGGTGAATCTAGCATTTATAGATTTTTAGAGGGACACAACGAAAAATTCTTTATCATTATGATCTATGGGCTCAAATTTCAGTAGTGTTAAATAAAAAATCGTGTAATATATGGAGAAAAATACTCAAACACTTTATTATGGTTTTTTCTCTTTTGTTTGTTTAACAACTCCTCTTTCTTTACTTTATCTACAAAATTGTTAATTACTCACTGTTTGGAAAGTCGAGTGGAGTCACTCCAGATATGGTGAAGCTTCCTGAATTCTGTTTATCTCGAATGATTTAATTCAATATAAACAATTCTTGCAAACAATACGTTATAAAAATTTTGTAAATACTAACAATTAAAAAATAAACCAAAATAGACTAATGTAGCTCCAAACGTTCATTACTATAAATTCGATGTCAGCGGATCTGACTTCAAAATGATTAAATTGTTTTTAGAAAACATCCACTCTCCAAATGACAGTTTTAAACATGAACATAGATGTGAATTGTGCTAGGAGTGTCCTGATTAACCCGCCAACGTCCTTTTATATTATTTTTTAACGAATATAATTATATTTTACAAAATCTGAATTCAAATATTTTTTTTTCAATGGTGCGATACCTGCGACTAAGCATCAGCTGTAGGATCGCGGACCATTTGTGAAGGGACAACCAATTGGTGGTCATCGCTGCCCTTATTCGGTTGGTTGGTTGGTTGGGTTTTACGTTGCACTAGTGCTGCACAGATGGGCAATTGGCGACGGTCTGGGACACACCCCTAAAGGTGGTCCGGAGACATAACATCGCAATTTTGATCCTACACTTAAAGGATGGCTCTCCCGCTTCGGTAACCCCCAGAGGTATAATTTTTGATGGGAACATGGAGGACATCGCGGCCACGACAGATTTTACGTGCACCAGCCACAATTAGTGTACACGACGGTCTTTGGCAAGCTCGAGTACCGAACCCGCAATCTTCCAATTACGAGGACGGCGCTCTACCGACTGGGCTACCGAGGCCCCTGCCCCTAATCGGAAAAACACATACATGCCATGCTCGGGATTTGAACTCAGGCCCAACCGTAAAGGAATCAGGGATTCTAACCAGTACGCTACCGGGGCGGCAATTGAAATAATAGAAAAAATTTAAAACTGCTTAGAAGTATAAAACTGAATAAGTGAAACCTCCCGTAAAGGACACCTCTATTTAAGGGACGATTTCTCTGAACCCAGTCCTTCTGAAAGCTGTACCTTAATGTGATTACCTCTGTCTAAGAGACACTCTAAGTAAAAATTCTAAAATAAAAATTTTGAGACTTTAGCGAGAATTTTCGAACACACGGAAGAAGATTTTGTGATAAAGGAAACACAAAAGAGTGAAATTTATTAAACTTTCTGTTTTGAGGTATAGTTTTTAGTGTAGAAAATGGAACAATACAGGAAGAAACAGTGAGGCCATTAAATGCAATCCCCTGATTGTATTACCTTTTTGTAAACTAGAAAAGGAATTCCAGAAACTACTTATGATTGGGAAGGTCAAGAAACCTAGATGCTTCAAAAACTTTAACCCAAAAGTTTTATCAGTACATTTGTATTCCAATAAAAAGTCATGGATCACTCAAGTCATTATGACAGAATGACTGATAGATTTAGATGAAACATTTGATACATCTGTTTCAACTATGTCTGATGAAAGCGTTGAAGAAACAGAATTGTCTGAGCTGAACGTCTGGAAATGAGTTGCCTAAACGTTAAAGTAAATAAATAAATATCTGTCTGTTGAAGAAAATTTGTGCACTGATGACACAAATGAGGACACCAGAGTTTTGGTGTCGCCTCTAGATCATGAAAGCATTGAGAAAAATGTTTATAATGTTTAGAGGAAAAAGAGAATAGTGAAGAGAGGATATAGAGGAGAAAAAGCTAGAATTTTCAAAAGCTATAAAGATGCTTTAAAATACACTTCCCAATTAAAAAGTTTCATGTCAAATAATGGAGATTAGGAAGGTCTTAAAATGATAAGTGCGTAGTAAAAAAAAAAAAAAAGAGAATGTTATGGTTTACTTGAAATAATTTTTTTCTCTTATTCTTTTAACATTTTAATTATTTCATTAATTGAGAGATTTATGTATTATGTATGAAAAATTTAAAAAACTGGATTTAAAATGGGTTCTTTGTTACACTGCATTCTGAATCTATAAAGTTTGGTGTTACCTGTATTTCTATTTAAATTAAATTTCTTAAGGACAGTTTGACTTATGTACTATGTTATAAAAAAGCACCACAGAACATGTTTTAGAAGTACTAAGTACAAAACTTTGATTAAAGACCATAAAATGGTGCGTATTCAAATTTTTGTACTTATTATATACCATGTATGCTAATATTAATACCCCTGAATAAGGGACACCTCTGTTTAAGAGACAAATGCCCGGTTTCTTGGGTGTCTCTTATTCGGAGGTACTACTGTTTAACGTTGCATTTATTGCAAACTGATAGTAACCTATTAAATGACTACTATTTTATTTCAGTGACTACGATTTGCTGAAATAAAGGAAATTGTAGGCAAATTTTTGGTGGTTATTCACATACATTTTAAAACATATTATTGCCAAAAGAATATTGCCTTATATTTTCCCATAAACATTTAAAGATGAATTCACTAATAGAAGAATCCACTTAAAATTAAAAGGGAAATACACAGAGTGATGTATAAAATATTTTATTATATTTTATGATGAAAAATAAAATGAATATGTGTTAGTGTTATGGCTGATTGCTACACTTGAGTCTAAGTCTATGTGAAATATCTAATGTACGGGTTTTTTTAAGTGGCCCTAGCCCGTGTTTACTCAAGTTTTAAAAGGAAACCACGAAAAACTCTGAACAACAAAGTCGACGAACGCGATCTGAATTAAAACCCGGCACCTCTCTACCAAAACAATAAAATGAATAAAAATCGAATGTTTTACGTAGCTATTTCAAAATAGCCCGAGAAACTAGAAAGACTTTTCTAGTAACAAAATAAATAAAGTCTTACCATCTCAATTTGTATGAACAAAATTATCTTTAGATTTAGGGATATGTATGGAAAGTTTTGGACGACTTTTATAAAATATGCATATATATGATGGTACAATTTTTGTTATTTAAATACTTGTTAGTAACACATAAGACTTTTTCTTATACAATTTATATATATTTCTTAACTTGAATTTATAAATACTCAGAAATAGAAAGATTAAATAAATGAATAAATGAATAATAATTGTGATTAAAAAGGTTTAAATAGATATAGAATATTTCCGATAAAGGATTGTTGCGTTTATTTTTATTAAAATTCCACCCAGTTAAGAACATAAAAAGTTCTTTGCCGATTATTTAGAGTGTTAATTTAAAATATTCTAAGCTAGGCGAATGAACGTTATCTTGTTTTTCAATAAAACATATTATATATAAATTTACCCAAATTTGTATGTACTCAAAGTACTAAAAAATAAGAAGACTGCTTTGTTAAAATATATAACAACGATATTAAATAAAGTTTAGTGATACTTATAACATTGTTTCACCATTGGAATATAGTATTAGTATGCCCTGAAAATGCGTTAAAAGTGCTTTTCTTTACTTTAAGAAAATGAAATTACATTTTAAATGTTCTTAATATACAATATATATATATATATATACAGAGAGAAAGAGAGAGAGAGAAACTGTTTTTAATAAAGTTAAATATGACAGAATTTTTAACGAAAATGAAGGAATAAAGACTGTGTAATGACATGTTAAAAGCTATACGTTATGTAACTTATATGTTACCTTACGAAGTAATTAGTTAGTGTGAAAGTAGTTGGGAAAATTATAATTTTAGTCTGAATGTGCTAAAGGGAAACTTTCCCTAAACTCTAGAATGAAGTTATTGTTTCTTTAGAAATAATGCAGCAGCTGTTTAGAAGGAGAAAAGTGCTTCATTAAATGGAACTTTTATTAAAAAATATATATAAATACTACATTCTGCTTTACGTCATTCCAATTAGATTTATGCTCAAACTTTTATAAACATAATGAACTACATTATAGATTTGTGATCAAATGGGGAATTAAAATAAAATAATCATTGTGACAGCTTCATGACTTTAAAGTTTAAAAGATATTGTATTAATACGTATATACATATATATTTCTATAGGGGACCTGAATGTTCATATATTTCATAACCCATATATTTTCAAAAACCTGAATTTTCTTATATTAACTTAACATCTAAGACATTGTAATCATTTTTATTTTGTAGAAATAAGGGAGGCTAACTTATGTCCACGACATGAAATAATGTTCAGAAAAGCTACCAGGAAACATTGAAAACATTATGTTAGTGAAATATATTGTTGAAATAGAATTCTGCTGATTTAATCGATTGTGAAAAAAAGTCAAATATGAAACTCGACAGAAAATAAGAAAATTTCAGAAACAACTAAGCTTGTTGCTTATTTCTTATCTGACATTGTTAACATCTTTAAAATTTATAAGAAAGGTGAAAGGTAAAACTAATAAGGAATACATAGATATCATTCGAGAGCCTATATAGAGAGAGATGACAAATAATGAAATTATGCAACAGTGCATGCTCGTAGGAGACATCTTTTCTACCAAACTGGGTTTTGGTAATAATAATAATAATAACAAATGTCGTGTGTGGCAACCCTGTTGTATAGTATACTATGAAAACTTTATCCAATCATTACAACTTCTCTGTTACACCTGTTTATAATTCTTCTCGAATGAAACTAGGATTAAGCAATATTTAGTATCATAACATTTATGATGCAGTCGGTAAAAAAAGTATCCGAACACTAGCAAAAATTCTTATATAGAAGAAGCAAAAATTCTTATATAATACTGTTTTGTTAAATAAATCCTTATCGAATCATATTCTTAGTCAGTCTAAGAACATGATTTGGCAAGGATTTATTTAACAAAACAGTATTAACTCTACATTTTTTAAATAGGAATTTTTGATAGTGTTCGGATACTTTTGTTACCGACTGTACATATATTCTTATGAAAAGCACGAATATAAAGTTCAAAAAGAAATAAGTCACATTAATTTAAAATCCATAAGAGTCAAACTAATATGGTAGAATGAAATTCACATGCAATGTATTTATAGAGAAACTATTGAAATTATTAAAATAGAAAAAGAAATTTGTAATCATTTTCCCTCCTTTACTATACATAATCTTTGCTTAGAGTTATTGAAATATAAATAAAATTCTCGTAATTTTTTTAAAATATATTTTCCAGCTAGAGGGCGCAGTAATCTAATGTTGCATTTTTCAAAATCTTTAGGAAGAGTTTAAACCGTATATTGTAACTTGATATGTGAACTAGGTGTTAATAGCATGTTGGCAACTCTAATATGATTTTTATATTGCAGCAACAAATAATTATATAGTAATTTTTATCAGTAACATACTTAGTGATAAAATATATAATTCAAATGACTCATAGTTATTTTTATAAGTATCGAATTTGCACATATTATTAAGTATATTGAAGTATACTGCAGAAATATCGTTGGTATGTCACCAGAAAAAGTTAAATTATAGATGTGGATAGTCAAAAAAGAAGATACATTGCATGTGGATTTTGTTCTTTTATAGTAATTTAACTCTCATGGATTTTAAATTAATGTGACTTATATTTCTTTTTGAATATGTATTTTTGAACTTATATTTATTTTAATGGAATTTTTATTATAACATAACTCTGATGAAGAATATTGTTCTTAAGAACAAAAATGTTAATATTTAATATAAAAGTAATATTGTGCATTTGTAAACAGTAGAATAGTTGTATTTGTAAATTTAATAATTTTTTAAAAACACTTTATGTGTTTATTTATTTTCAACTGTAAGAATCGATTTTTGTAGGTTCTCATATAACTGTTACATTAACTGATCTAGCAATAAATAATAGCTTGTTCTTGTGGATTGTTTATGGATTATAATTTGAAATTTTAAAATGTTTTCATTTAATTTAATTGCATAAAGGTGTTACAACAAGTTAATTAACTTAGTTACTGGTCTAAACGGATTTACGCCGTACGATATTGATATTGCACTATCAATGATTTAAATACCAAAAATCAGAGTATTTAACATGTTCTTCATGAACATCAATAACAAATATAAACTAAATGATGATTGTAAATGTATACAGCAAACAAAAGATGATGAATAATGATATAAAATGGTTTAAAAATAATGATGTATAAAAGAAGAACACAGATCAAATACGATTGATCAAAAATAAGAATAGAAAATATGTTATTTCAGAAATCGCTATAGATAAACAAGACTTCGTCTGCTATTTGTTTTTCCTCTATCATGTGACCTCTGACGTCAGGTGGGAAGAGCCCATTGGTTGTATTACAAATGATACATTGTTTAATATACATACTATAATTAAAATTAATTTATACAGTGTAATCGAATTATAATTGTATAAAGTTCACAGAGGTACCAAGTTATTACGGATTGTCCGTAATCTTAATACCGGAAATTTTTTAATGTATTCTTTTGTAATAATTATATCTGCAATTTATTAGGACAAGTTTTACTTTTTCTTTATTGTGGTATAAAATTGATTTTTCGTTAGTAGTAACTTGGTACCTCTGAGTTCAGTCGATTTCTTGGTCTTTAACTTTTCACACTGTAATTTTATGAAGCCCATCTGCTGTGTAATGAAATATCAGTTAAGAATTGGCAAAGCATCTAATTATATTTTACATGAACTACGTGATCTGTGTAAGCAAATTTGGCGCAGTGTACTAGCTTATTACTAAACTTTATGACTAATCCCTATCACTATTTTATGACTGTACTTTATCAAATTATATAAAATCCATGACTTGAAATGGTGTAATTTTGCATCAAACATGATGCAACAGCAACATTCATAAGGGAGATAGTCATAGTATCTCGACTGGTTATATCTTTCTATATAGTTCACTTTCATGCAATGGTGAAGAAATAAATTATCCAATTAGAAATAATTGGTACCATATTACTAGAAATTTATTCCTATAAAATGTGCATGGATTCAATTTCATAAACTTTCTAATGTAAGTTATTTTCAACATGGTTACATCCATGTTGAAAATGACTAATCTCTAAAAATTAAGTCCATACTTTTATACTGATATTAATGATTAACAGCGAAATTCAAAAATGACGTTAACCCTTTGCGGCCCTATTTACTTTTAATTTCTGGTGAGAGTTGTCAAATTTAAAGGGTTTTTTATTTAATATATCCATCACTAATTTTTAACTGAAACGATTGCCTAATTACTTTGAAGGTTATTCGTCCAATATATATGTCCAATATCTCTTCACAAAATTATTGTTGATAATTGATTAAAAGAATCCCTAAATTTGGCAATACTGTTTAGAGCGCTTTAAAGTATTAGGGCCGACAAATTATTAAATTTTACTGCTTTGCCGGTATGTAACGAAGCTCTCAATTGTCATGTGGTTACAATATCATATTGTAGTGTCCCTATAATTCACGGTTCGTAAAAACTTATTTATTTATTTTTACATTCTCTTACCCATAAGGTAGAGAAAGTATTATTTTTGGGTCAAATTTTCGCAAGTGAATTTTTGTTATATGTACACGTTTAGAGGTCCCTTGAATCCAAAAATCATGTTTTTAGCAGTTGGTCTGTGTGTGTGTCTGTTATCTGCATATCTCAAGAATGAATAGTATCAAAAAATCCAAACTTGGTATTTTAAACGTGTATGATATAGGGATGCTACACTAAGATTGTCGTTGGGATGAAGCAAGTGGTTCGTGTACAGGGACACGCAAGAGAATTCAAATACATTACGTGTACAGAGGGTTGAGGGGGGCGGCAGCCTCCTCACACAGAACTAATTATCATATAAAACTCTTCTGAAGCCTAATTTGAATTGTTTTAACATATGTTTTCATAACAGAACTCGTTATTTTAACCCCTTAATCTTCAACCTGTATTTATAGTATTAAATTTTAGGGTAAGAGAAAGTCGTGTGAGTGACACACTATATTATTTTATTTTTTTAATTTTCTTAAAAAAAATTTCTTAAATAGATTTAATTATGGACATAGAACTTTATAACAATTTAATGCGTTAAAAATAATATTTGAGACATTGTTTCATACAATATAGATACGAATAAAAGAGTTAATATTCAGAAAACTACTCAAAAATCTTTATTACTATCTTCAGGTATTTTTATTATCTTAATATGCGTTAGCCAATTTATATAAATAACTGAGTATACGTTTTTGCTTGTCATCTTTATTCACTGTTATATATATAAAACACTCGAATATAAAAATGACCTTTAAAAAGAAATTTAATGCTTTTCATTTAAAAAATAGGCTAAAACGAGAATGTCTGTATATATTATTATAAGTATTATTAAACAAATACGGATGAAATTTAAAATATAAAACTGTATTAAAACATATCTTTGGTGAAAAAACATGTTTGAAATGAAAAAGGAAAAACTTTACTGAAGTTATTTAAACTTTTGTTTGTCAGAAAAAAAACAAGATATTTAATCTCTTGAGCAATACTGTTGCGTAAAATATCTCTTTTTCAAATGGCATTTATGTCGAAGTTATTAATACAAATGAGATTCCAGTTTCTTGTTTGCCTTTTCAATGTCTAGAATCGAAAAGCTTATTATTATAAAACATAAGCTTGTTTATTCAAAATAAATTTCAATCTTATTGTTATATCATTGAAAGCAATGGCATATACCTTTTTGTTACGCATTTTTTCATTTGGGCTACGATGATTATTTTTTGGTAAAACTGAGAAGATAGAAAAACTTCCTCTTTTATAGGGATTTTTATACAAAATGGATTCAGAAATAGGTAGGAAAAACAGGCGTTATTTAACACTCTTTTTACAATATATGTATATATATATATATATATATACTATTATTTTTCTATCTTGATTCGCTGTTGGGTAACTTCATTTTTAGCTTGAATTAGCTATAGAGTTTTTTAAAATCTTGCGATGTCTCTGCTCGTAGAAGGACATGCGCATGTTTCCTGAAGTGTCAATCCTTCTATTTTTGAGCATTTCCAGTTACAATTCTCATTTCCAGGTCTGTTTGTTTTTTTCATATTTTTATAAAATTATTGGTTTTCGTTTGATAACTTTCTTGAATTTCGCACGATAAAAATCACACCTTGTTGGACTTAGTGTTAAGGTCCTAATTGCTAACATTAGCGTAAGTAATTGAAAATGAATTTATCTCTTAATTGATGTACTATAAATGAATCATAGAAAAAATATGGGCTAACATTTAAATTGAGTTACAATAAATTTTATTTGAGTGTTGTTGGTGTTATTGTAATTATCATATAGTATCTATTAATTGCTAAATTTTATAACGATATTAAATTCTTCACTTTACATATATTCTTTTTAATATTTTCTTTATTTCTTCTCTTTTCTTTTCCTTTCTGTTCTTTTCTTTTTTCTTTCTGCTCTTTCTTTCTTTATTGTTAGCGTAATAGAATTTTCACGTCATTATTTTTCATTAGTTTTTAATCTTTGGCATGTCTTTACACTATCTCTTTTTACCAGTATGAACTAAACTCTAGCCGTTCTCATGTGATACCCGGACAAAAATAGCGTTACAGCCATAAACACACAACGAACCCTATACACAGAGACAGACACAATACACACACACACAGAAATTTCTGGTCATTTTTGGTATTCACGATATAAGAAACGCGTGGATACCACATTTTTTTTTTTTTTTGATTCTGAGAAATTTACTGACAAATTCTGGTTATATTAATATAGCTATTTAATCAGAAAAAGGAAGAAAAAAAATTACAAAGTAATCTCAAGGAAGTTAAGATTATTGTAGACTATCTGGGGAAGTGTGTATAAAATAATGTTTTTGAAATGGGAAAATATATTGTACCTTAACAGCACATTATATATCGATTTTATGCCAACTTGAACTTTTTACTCTCTATTGTTTTGAATTTTACTATTATAATCATACACTTTTTTTTCAGCTTACTTTCGGTGTCATAAACCTTCTGCTTAATCCGGGTTAAAAACCGTTTTTAAAGAGGAAAATATATTGGAAATATCAGACCTATCGTAACAAATTCGGTACCAAATGAAATGGGTGATTTTTCTGAATACAGGAGTGCAAATAGTTTTTCGACACGATAATTAGATTTTTTAAATTAATTAAAGTATGAAATTTAGGTGGCAAAGCTTCATTTTAATCTTTTCATACCTTTTAGTGCGAATCAAGATAATAGAAAAAGTCTTTAATTTAAATGTATTTTTAATTTTATTCTATATTTCAAGAAATAGTACGTACGTAAAAAAAAAAAAAAAAAAAAAAAAAGTTAAAGGGAAAGTTTTACTGTAACATATTCCTTTTTGAATTTCATAATTTATCATTTCAATTTAATTATTTTTTATGTGTCAAAAATATTTAATGAATAAAAAGTAAAAATCAAAAGAGTTTTGGAATTTGTCTGTGTATAATATCTGTATGATCACTAATAAGGAAAATATTACAGATGCTAATGTGACGTGCACTCACATTAACTACCTATACGTGCACAAACTGAAGCCGGCCAAAGCCCGTCGTGTTCACTAATGGTGGCTGGTGCACGTAAAATTTGTCGTGGCAGCAATGTCTTCCATGCTCCCATCAATGGTCTGGTGGTCATCTCTGGTGGTCACCGAAGCAGGGAAGCCATTCCCTCCCTGGAGGATGAAAATTGTGATGGCATGTCTCCGGAACATGCTTAGGGGTGTGTCTCAGACCGTCGCCAACTGATCATTGCGCAGAACTAGTGCAACGTTAAACCAAATCAACCAACCAACCTGAGTTAGATACTTTGAAGTGGGATTTAAAATATTCATTTAGTACTTGAGTAAATTTTTTGTTCTAAATTAATTTTTTTGCGTTTTAAAATTGAAACGTTCATAGCTCATTGAAACATCTTATACGTAAACAAATCATCCAGTGTTTCTATTATGCCTGAATAAACCTGAATAGATGTTTAGACTGATGTATGTTTATATTTTGCATACGTATAAATTATTATTTCACATCTGCATTTTTTCAAAAAAGTGAATTATTAATTAATTTTAAGGAACAGATAGAATATCTGTCGTGTTCTTGGTTGAAAAAAAAAAAAAAAAAAAAAAAAAAAAAAAGATCGCCAAATTATCTAGTTATTAATTATTACAATTGCCAAATTAATTATAAAAAAAAAAAAAAAAAGATTTGCCCGTGTTTTTTTCTTTTCTTTCTCCCCCTCCCCCTTTTTTTAGATGAAAAGAAATATATTTATTTATTCATATATTTTTGGCACATGTTTTTCTCTTTTAAATAATTTAAAGTTAAAATAATGTTTTTACGGTTTTTATATAATTTTTTATTTAATAAATTATCCGATTGAACTAAAAAATACAGCATTAGCTATATTCTGTCCTAATTAATAAGTGTACCAATTTTTGATAAAATCTAGTAATCGGGACAGATACATCGACAAACTGTCAGTTTTATATATTTTAAATAAAAACAAAGATGTTTGCACGATCATTCAAAGTGAAAAGTTAAAAAGGTGACGACAGAAAAACTCTCTGTGAAAGAAATAGTACGCCTTTGCGTACTTTAAAAAAAAAAAAAAAATTACAATAGTCAGATGATTTTCATAGTCATGATTTTCAAATAATGCATAGTCAGAACAATTTATGTACTATTCAACAGCACATTCAGAACAACTTATGTGTTAGACAAAAATTATTACACACATACTGTATGTAGTATAACCATTATTATGTTTCTTCTATTATTTCATTATTATTATCACTTTTTCTTTCAAATAATATTTCTTATATGAAACAAACAATAACAAACAGAATTATAAAAAAAAAATCTTCATAATTATATCTTCATAGTTATTTCTTTTATTAGTTTTCTCAAATAATATTTCTTATACTATACCAAATACAAAACAAACGAAACGGAAAGCAATAAAATCAAAACTGTTCTTAAAATATCAGATTATGTATTGATCAAAGCTTTCATACTTCAATTTTTTAATACATGATCTCATGCTTCAAAACGCTTTATATAAATAACTCATTTAATTATTTATTTTTTACACAATTAAATCTTAAAATTACCATTATATCTTGAATTTGATATCCTGGCCTGGAGTCCCCAAAATGTGGTAGGCAAAAGTTGTCTAGGGATAAACTCAATGAAGAGAAGTTAAATCCATAGCACCACATTTATTGAAGGACAGATGAAACATACACGAACAGAAAATACGCATAAGGATGACACATAGATGTCAACATTTTAATTTATTCCGGAGTATTTTTAGCCCCTCCTTTTTTGCATATACCTTATTTTTTAAGGTTAAATCTTTCTTATTTTATCGAAGTTATCATATTGGAGAAAATTCTTCCGTAAATAAAGTGGTGCGAAATATAAAAGCTGACATTGAATAGTAGCTTAATACTCATTCCATAGCATAACACATTCCACGTTATGAAGAGCATTAATAGAGCAGATTTTAGCATCTACGCGGGTTATAACATTGTTAAATACTAGAATATGAGCCACTCAAAGCTCTACCCAGTTACTCGGCGCACTCCGCGTTTAAACCAGAACAAACAAGCGCTGATGGTCTCTTCTCGTTCCACTGCAATACTCGAAAAACTCGCTCCCATCTCAATTTCCATCGGTCATCAGAGGCAGCGCACGCTATTGAGTGGTGCAAGAACACGTCCTACATACACACACCCATATATATATATATATATATATATATATATATATATATATATATATATAATTATCTTAAAGAATACGGAATAAATAAAAACGATCTTCTGAATAACGAGTGATGCAAATGGAACGTTGAGGCTCCTGATCTGCAGATCCACTAGTTTATTTATTTTATTTAAACATAAAAAAGATTAGATGTTCACATGTACTATAAATAAATAATATGTGTTTTGCCATATTCATTAAACTTATTTTACAGTAAACTCATTCTTAAATTTGAATGTCTAATATCGAATTATTTTTATCAATTTTCTGTAAATACAATGAATTAAAAAAATATTACTGCTAACATTTTTATTCAAACTTATTTTTTATTACGAGCGTTTTTTGTTAATTATTATAATTATACCATAACTATCGTAATAATGATTATTATTATTAAAATTTTTCTAGTTAGTTTAAACCAATTTATTCAAATAGTTTTCTGAATATCATCGGAAATTACGTGAATTATGTATGTTTTAAATCTTGTATGTTTTAAAACATATGTGTATAATAATTATTTAAAGTATCTTAAATTTGAATCATTATTCATAGTTTTAAATACTAAACTCGAACAACTGTTGGTACTATCAATTTTCTAATGTGAGTAAGGTAATAGATACTACTTAATTCATTTAGAATATGTAATTTGAGAAAACCATTTCGGTTTTATATTTATTTGATTATGTTCATAAATATATGTTCATTTCGAGGATTTTCTAACAATTTCAAAATACTCTAAAAAATTTCTTTCTTTCTTTGCTTTTTTTTTTTTTTCGCAGAAAGATATTTGAGATTTATTTTATAAAATAAGGCTTTTAAGTAAGATTTTCTGTATTTTCTTGAAATTTCTTAAAAGTTTAAATCAATATTCAAATTTCTGAATGTTTATTTACAAAGACGTTTTAATGCTGTTTAAAAAATGAAAATCAAAATGATGTGAAGAAAAAAATTCTGCATTTACGCAAGATTTCAGTTTATATTTTTAAGCAAATGGTAGATCTTGAGATTTTTAGTTAGTGTAATAAACATGACACATATAAAGATAATTCATGCATGTATAATTTTTTAAATGCAATATTTCTTTAAAGGAAAATTTTCTGAATTTTATTAAACCTTTTATTAACTTAATTTTTTTCAATTTTCTTTCTCTCTCTGAATAATTCAGAGTTGCCAAGCTCCTTAATTTATTTCGGAGCACTTTTAACCCTGCCTTTATTTCACACCACTTAATTTATAGAATATTTTTGTACAGAGTGTATCACTACGATAACACAAGGGGAATATATATATATATATATATATATTCTCATAAAAAAGTGGTATAATAAAAAGGCGGGGCTAAAAATGCTCTGGAATGAATTAAGAATCTTGGCAGCTCTGCTAATTAGATACATTGGCTATAAGAACAAAG
Source organism: Salticus scenicus (assembly GCA_963930645.1). Lineage (NCBI taxonomy): Eukaryota > Metazoa > Arthropoda > Arachnida > Araneae > Salticidae > Salticus > Salticus scenicus. Next base: position 23,460 of record CAWVNO010000109.1, on the reverse strand, counting down.
AATTACTATTTTTTCTTGTACCATAAAGAATAATAAAAAAAAAAAAAGCATGCCCATTACCGTCTCTCACCGTTTCAGCTTGTTCTTTATATCTTATACTATTAAGTGAGCAATGTTTGTGTGTGTGTATATATATATATATATATATATATATATATATATATATATATATATATATATATATATGTCACTGTTCTTGAAAACGGTAGCTCGGACAGTCACGTGATTTAACACGAAGGTGCCCTCCAAAGGGTCATTGTACACATCGAAGTCAGAATCTTAGGAGAGATTTGATTGGTTTATTTGATTTTCATTGATTTGAGTGCATTTTACATTGATTTACAGCTACGTTATGAAGAATTACAAGAGATTTGATTGGTTTATTTGATTTTCATTGATTTGAGTGTATTTTACGTTAAACTAGAGCTACATTATGAGGAATTACGAGAGATTTGATTGATTTATTTGATTTTCATTCATTTGAGTGTATTTTACATTGAACTAGGGCAACGTTATGAGGAATTACGAGATATTTGATTGATTTATTTGATTTTCATTGATTTGAGTGTATTTTACGTTAATCTAGAGCTACGTTTTGAGGAATTACGAGAGATTTGATTGGTTTATTTGATTTTCATTGATTTGAGTGCATTTTACGTTGAACTAGAGCTATGTTATGAGGAATTACGAGAGATTTGATTGGTTTATTTGATTTTTGTTGATTTGAGTGCATTTTACGTTGAACTAAGGCTATGTTATGAGGAATTACGAGAGATTTGATTGGTTTATTTGATTTTCACTGATTTGAGTGTATTTTACGTTCAACTAGGGTTACGTTATGAGGAATTACGAGATATTTGATTGGTTTATTTGATTTTCATTGATTTGAGTGTATTTTACGTTGAACTAGAGCTACGTTTGAGGAATTACGAAAGATTTAATTGGTTTATTTGATTTTCATTGATTTGAGGTAGGGGTGTCCAGTGATGTTTTTTTGTTTTTTGTTTTTAACATGCTTGACAGTGATTGCTGCGAAAAGGAGTTTCGTGCGTTTTCAGATTCCTGCACAGCGAACGAAGTAGGGGTGTCCAAGTGATGGTTTTTTCGTTTTAACATGCATGATAATGATTGCCGCGGAACTGAGTTACGTGCGTTTTCAAATTCATGCTCAGCGAGGCAGTAATAGTGTCCAGTGATGATTTTTGGTTTTAACATGCGTGATAGTGATTGCCGCGGAACCGAGTTTCGTGCGTTTACAGGTTCATGCACATCGGGGTAGGGGTGTCCAGTGATTTTTATTTTAACATACGCGATAGTGATTGCCGCGGAACCGAGTTTCGTGCGTTTTCAGATTCATGCACTGCGAGGTAGGGGCGTCCAGTGAGGTTTTTTGGTTTTATCGTGCGTGATAGGGATTGCCGCGGAACCAAGTTTCGTGTGTTCTGAGATTCATGCACAGGGGTGTAGGGCTGTCCAGTGATTTTTTTTTCGGGGGGGGGGTTCATGTGCGTGAAGCGTACATACGTGCGTTATAGTGATTGCTGCGAAAAAGACTTACGGGTATTCTCTGATTCGACCATTCATCGAATCACCTTTACTGTACGAGTAACATCTTCAACTGTTTCCAGAATATTTGAACAATTAACATTTCTATTTGACTGTTTTCGAGAATATTCGTTTTAGTTTTGTTTTGAGTTTTGTTGCACAGGTTCGAGAAGTTCAAAAAATGTTTGCTATTGTGAAGGAGATCCCATACTAAAACTATGAAGGAAATAGTCGCCAATCGAAATATATTTATTCAAACGTTTCAATTATACAATTGAAAAGAAATCCTTTAACCCTTTTAGTCGCAGTGTTCCCGCTGATGGAACACCTAATTTTAATTCTCAAATTTCAAGTGCAAAAACCCATCCCGGAAATTTTTTAGCAAAAATTTGCATTTATTACATAGCAGAAAAGACCCTTTTTTTCAACGTGAAAGTTAAAAATTTTTTGTATTATAATTATGTTCGTAAATTCCGGTGGCGGTGTAATTTAAATGATCCGAATTACCTTGCGCCGCAAAGGATTAATATACTCCGGAATAAATTGAAATGTTGCGATCTATGCAGCTTTCACGAGTTTTTGTTGTCGATAATGTTTACTTATAAAGTGATTTATTTATGAAATTAAATATTATTTGAATTTAATAAGGTTTACTTACAGATGTTTCAAACCGAAAATTTCTCGAAAAGGAACAATGCTAATTTTTTATTTTTTAAATATTTATGATCAGCTATGTGTCTAAAAGCCATTTTTAAAATTAGTTTAGTAATTTTTAAAATAAATTAAGTAGTAAACGTTAAAGGGTTAAATATAGTGCCCAACGAAGCGGGCTAGTATATATATATATAGAGAGAGAGTACAAAATGAATCAAATATTGTTAAAAATCTTGAGATTTTGAATTTAAAAGTCATTTTAAAACCAATTTTCACGCAATCAAGTTTATCAAAGGTTTTTTTCGATTGAAATAGTTGGTCAACACAAGAAGCTGGTGATCGCCAATTCAGTAAAACATGAACGATGGCGTAAAACCTGGGAAAAGAAAAAAAAAAAAAACCTCTACTTTTGTTAGACAGTATCATGGAACATCGTCTTATCATGGCAGAAGGTTACACTTTGCTGATTCATGATGAAAGTTAGTTGCGATCTCTCTAACTTACAACAATAGAAAGAGTTGAAAATGTTTGATGGATGCCAGGACTTTTCCAATGAGTCCTGGTATATCTTAGCACACTCTCAATAAAGCATTCTTTGGGTGAGTTCTGATTTCGATGGTGATACATTGCAGTTCAGTAGTCTGGCGCATAATCCATCAACGCTTGCGCCAAAATACATAAGCGTTGTTTTTTAATATCCTGTCAAGATCAGGGTCAAGAACATTTGAATGGAGAAAGCAAGAAAACACAAGAAAAGATTTACAGGTCCTGTTAAACTGCAGTAACTTTATTTGGATCGCAATGAGACGACTTTCGGATAATCCAAAAATTTCAGCATTTATTTTTGACTTACCTCCGGTGAAAATTGGAAATTTATTTAGGGTATTCTGTTATTGTTGAATTTGGTTAACATGATGACTTGTTCTACGTCCTCTTTTCTAATGAAAAAAAGAGTACCATATCGCCCGTAATCTTTACAGTTTTTGTTTCCCCTGAATTTCCGAAATAGTCGGTTACATATGTTGTCAAATATTTCGTCCACCAAAAGTTCTAATATATCGAATTAATAAAATTATACCCGAAATTTTTGTTTAACAATATTTGTATGGTACTTCATGAAGGACCATCCCAAAAGTTACCCAAGAATATCTTAAATATTTTCCAGGATAAATTCCCGATGTCCGCATTTAAATTTAAAAAGACAGAACTTTCCGGTAGACCTAGGCCTAATACATTCTTTTCATAAATCTGTGCCATGCTACATTACACATTACATTTAGCAGCCTCCTAAACTAGATGCTTTCTGCGTGGCTCGGAAACTTGGCGGAAGCCAGCGCAACCTGGTACAGATTACGTAACTTTTTTATTCAACAACCACCAAAAACTTTTAAAAGTGGGATTTGATATACATAAAAAACCGAATAGAATCGAAGACACGTCGATTATATATAACATATATCACTTCTTAAAATTATTCGTGACAGTTGAATAAAAAAGAGCGCAATCTGTACTAGGTGGCACTGTCTACCGCTTGAACGGTTGCCAAGTTTACGAGCTACGCGGAAGGCATGTAGTTTAGGAGGCTATGCTTTTAGCATAGCGTTAAACCTAATTTGGAGCATTGTTAGTACCCACCCCTATTGCTACACCACGTAATTTTTATAGTAATTCTTTTTAAATGTATTTACAATGAAATAAGAAGAAGAGTACAGTAACCACCGCTTAAGAAATTCGCTGGTTAAAAAAAATCAGCCGCTTAATCTGATCAAACATCCAGGGACGGAAACAAATCAATACAAACTACATTTAAAACCGTCACTTAATAAAATTAGCATAGCCGGTTAATAAAAAAAAAAAAAAAAAAAAAAAAAATAATAATAATAATAATCTCCTCAGCAGCAAAAATATCATTTATACACACTTAAAAAAATGTTCCTCTACATTGTGATTTCTTTTTTTTTTTTTTTTTTTAAGAAATTAAAGCACGATAATTCCTCTATTATCTCTCATTCTCGAACATTTTACAATTGCTGCATAGTTACAAATTACATTACGAATTAAACACGCTCCAAAACTTATCTCCGTAACAATTTCAAGGAACATAATCTTCAAAGCACAGTAATAAGTTTCAAATTTGATTTGATTTGAAAATGTTATATATAATTTTTAATTATTAAAAGACAATTCCTAGTGCTTATTTAGGAATAATTATAAAATTAGTCAGCTGTTCAAGTTTTGGAACAGTAAAGAAGCGTCAGGAGCATTTGTTAAGCTGTATGAGGACGGTGCGGGCCCGCTTCGAAAAAGTTCCGCAAAAACTTCTAGTAAAGCATTTTAACTTAAAGTATTTGTAATTATGAAGTCTCAATTTAGAATTTCAAGTATTTAATATTATGTTTATTAATATACTTTTATTTCAATAATGAATGGTTCCTACAGAAAACAGTGTGATTAACATTATTGATTTGTTCATAGAATCAGACAAAAGCATTCAGATTTACTACGAGAAACTGCTGGATGTGTATCTTCAGTTGCGTTAGGCGTTTTTCTCACTTCCAGTGACATTGACAAGTATTTATAACTTATTTTTTCAATGATGTAACGGTTAAGTACAATTGGAGAGTATTTAATAATCTACGAGAATCGCTTTATTTCTCTTTCTTGTTTACATTTCAAAAAGTAATTAAGTAGGTGGAAATTAATTTTTACCATGTTTTTATTAACTCGATGTCTTGTTTGTTTGTTTGTTTGTTCAGTACAAATCTTGCAATTGATTTTTAACTAACTTACCGACTAGCTAGACATTTGAAACTTTTTGAAAAACTCAGAAAATGATGACAATGCATTCTTTTAATACTTTTATTTAATTAATAAATGTTTATAAATTTCTTATGATTGCTCTCTTTATTACGGATTTGGTCATTTTCTTTCAATTTGATTGGAAATTGCATTATTATTATTATTATTATTATTATTATTATTTTTAAGTATTTATTAACACATAGAATTGTAAAGTTTATATGATTCGTCAGAAAATTCAAAAACGTGTATATAAGAACTTTTTTTTATATAATTATTATACTTCATTCTTAAAAATATGAATAGAGATTTTTTATTTATTTATTTATTTATTTATTTTATTTAAGGCAGTAAAATCAAATATAGATTTGCCATCCTTTTAATCTGTATATAAAACTGTGCACGACTGCACACAAGAAGTAGCAGAATTGATTTCTGTCTTAATTGAATCTCTGGTAGATCTTGGACAATCTTATCTTCACTTTGTTGGTCATATCGGATTTCAATATTGGTGTCAGTGACGACACATGGTCGGATAGTTACATTTAATTTCAATTTAATCTGAGAGAAAATTGTATTGCGCGACAGCAGATTAAATTCTTCGATTTATTTGTTTTTATATGAAGATTGGAAAAATTATTGAGAGAGTTTCTGGTTAAGTAGAATCGGGAAGACAGTTTTTGTCTTTCGCTATACGGTTGTCTGACATTAATTAAAAGAGAATTAAAAGAAAAAGAAAAAAACTTGTTTTTTAAAACTTTGAATAAGGTTATTACAAATTTACTATAATAACAAAGGTTTCGAAAAACTAAAAAGAAATTTTAGATGCTCGTCATTATTACATTTTATAATATTCTTATACTCTATGAAATTGAAAATTAGAAATAAGTTTTAGAGAACACAGTTTTTATTTTTAGTAAATAGTAATCTAGTAATCTTCTGAAACATATCGATGACATGTAAAGATAAAAGATAAAAGATACATAGATATACGTTTTAGAAATAAGATATATACATATATAAAATCATAATATATATATATATATATATACATATATAAAATAAAAGTAAATAATAGGGGAGACCCGTGTACCTAGGGCCATCATGTACCTAGGCCCAACCCACTTTATTTGAATAATATTTAGTTTTAAGTTTTTATATTCAGTTTGGCGAGTAACAACACCAGTTGCTACATTTACAATCACTTTGAAACCATTCAGGAGAAAGTTTTTAGAAGTTACATGTACAAAAAGAATTTACATGGTTTGAAGTAAAATTTTGCAGCTCATCTCAGTCAAATAATTTTCTTTTATTTCTAGTGTATAATTTTTCTTGTTATATTGAGTAATAAATGATATACTTAATTAACCCTCTCTGTGTGTGGGTTTTTACTGGAAGGTATTTTGAATAAGTTACCAAAACTTGTACCTAGGGCCATCCATGGTCCTAGGTACAATTGCAATCTTATACTTCATATTGTTACAATTTAATTGAAAAACATTTATAATTAAATAAAGGATAATTTTGTATGAGGAACACTGCTTCAACCCACCAGTCATAAGCGTCAACGGTAGGACAGAGGTGTGTTTGAACCGTATAAGTTATACTACAGTACAGCATGTAGTAACTGGATGCTGGCAAACCAATCACTATATATGACGTTGCCGAAAATGTTGACAAGTCCTATCCGTCGGTCTTTACTCCTGTGAAAATTCTATTAAGTTTTCTTGTAACTGGTATATAGCCAGCGAATCAAAACATATTTATTGACTAGGAAACCATTCCATACGGTAATCATAAAAGAAAGATATCCAAACAAGCATTAATCGAAAGAGCATATATATATATATATGTTTCTTGACGCATAAAACATTAGCCCGCGTCAGCTCGTTTTCGAGTTATAAATTCTGAAATTTCGCTAATAATCGGTGAAACCACGCCTAAATCGATAACACCCCGCCTTACTGAAATAATAAATGAAATCCAAAACAAGCAGAAATTGAAAGAGCATAGACAAATTTGTTCTTTGATGCATTCATCAGCTGCCTATTTCAGCTTTGAGATAAATTCAGTTGAGATATAATGCCTAAAAATTCGCTAAAATAGAACTGAGGAAACACTGAAGACCTAGGAACAAGGTGGTCTGACCCTAGGTACAATAAGCGTGTTGTACCTAGGGCCATGTGTGAAATTTATTTAAAAACCTTCTGTCTGTGGGAATTTATTATTTTGAGTGTATATATTAATCTCAATTAAAAGAAATTAGTTCTAAAGATATGTACATATCAGTTTCATGATTTTTAGCAGGTCAGGGGCTCTGTTTGTGGGAATTGAAAAAAAGTGGCCCTAGGTAAAATGATGTCTGGCCCTAGGTACAATGAGGGTGTTGTACCTAGGGCCATGAGTGAAGTTTATTTTAAAACCTACTATTTGTCACTATTTATTATTTTACGTTTTTATATTAATCCTAATTGGAAGTAAATAATCTTAAAGATATGTAAATATCAGTTTCATAATTTTAAAATGGTCAAGGGCTCTGTTTTCGGCCATTGAAAAAAAGCGGCCCTAGGTAGTACACGGGTCTCCCCTATATATAAATATTTAATTATGTTTTTTTTTTAATGTTTCATACCAAAACATATATGTTGAAATTGTTATATATAACATCATTATGAACATAATCGAAGGCCTTTTCCTTATACTAAATGGTAACATATCGAGAGAATAATTGCTCTTTTTTACGGAAGAGTATTAGTGTTATATAGAATAGTGTCGGTGCTGTTGTTTTGCTGGGATATTATGTGGGTTTGCAACTTTCGTACGTTCGGGTCAATATGACTAATTCTATTATTCGTTAATAATTAAAGTACTCCATGTGCTTTAACCGTTTAACCTATCTGAAAAAAATTAATTTTAGAATGACATAAGAAATGTTTTAATCGATTATAGTTCGTGTATTTAAAACAATTACAACAGATATGTTAATATGAGCTAACATATGCAAAACAAAGATAAGTTATAATACTTTTAATTTTATTTGAACCGAAATATCAATATATAACTTCCAGATCAAGAAATATCTCAGCTTCTTCAGTGTTATTGTATTGCTATCGCATTTTTTAATTAATTAATTAATTAATTATATATATATATATATATATATAATTGGTCTGTTACCGATTGATTTTATTACGACGTATTATACTCATGAGAATGATATTGTTGTTCATTTACAAGAATATAGACCACAACTGTTAAATCAATTCTAAAGAAAAAGATTGAGCTGCGAATCTTTTTACATTTCATTTTGAAAGAAATTTCTAGTGCACTTTTTGTTCCTTTTGGGTTTAATTTTACTAAGTTGTAGAGTGTAAAAAATATTATAACAGGTAACATCATACTTTGTAAGTTAACGTTTACAATTCTAATACTTTATATTTTTACGGCTTTGATTTTTTTTCAGTAAACCTCTGTTCCTGTAGAGCTAATAAAGTTTTAATATTTCAAAATAACAATAATAATAATAAAATAATTAGATATACTATATATACTGTATATAATAATTAGATAATATAATAATTAGCATATACTGCTTGGAATGTCCAGTCAGTTTTTGTTAAATACATCACATGTAAATACCCCGTGTTTTACTGTGTTCTAAAACCAATTAGAAAAGACGAAATTTTCAACTTGCCAATTCCGTTTTTGAGTTATTATCTTCCATGTTCTGTTTACGTCATGTTTTACTACATCTCAGCTTGTATGAATTTATCGTCTTCTAAGAAACACATTTTCTCACTATATAAAGTGTATTATTGTCATTACTTGTTGAAATATTATTTAAAGTTATAAATTTTCAAATCATTGACGTTCGAATAGTGATTATAACCAATTAATAAATTAACTGATTTAAATATACATAGCTGCCATTATTTTAATCTATTTCGGAGTATTTTTAGATTTGCCTTTATTTCGGACCAGTTTATTCTTAGAGTATTTTTCTACAATATATAACTATGATTAACGCTTTCGCAACCGCTGACGTTGATTCATGGCATTTGAAAATCTGTAACTCGCCACTGGGCGTTTCTTTCGAAATTTGTATGTTATTTAATTCTTAAGAATATACCCAATATTCATATTTCTATTATCAATATACTACGGACACAAATTTTTTGATTTGAAAGAATATAAATATAATGTATATCCATTTGTAATATAAATCATAAATGTGAATACAGAAAATTCTGTTCTGAAATATTGTAACTTGGGATAATAACGTCTACAGGAGGACGAAATCTACTTTCAAAAAGACAAAAACATGCGGTCACGAAAGTGTTAAATAAGAAAAATGTATTCTTTAAAAAAGGACGTATGAAATAAAGGCGGAGCTAAAAATGCTCCGGGAAAAATTAAAATATTGGCAGCTACGAATATAGATATTGACAGAAAAAGAAAATAAAAAAATGTTAAATATTCTAGCTTAAATTTTTGTGGAAGAGAAAAATAAGGAGGTATGTTTTCTTTAACTTAAGAAAAATAATTTCAATACATAAATTACAAATTTTTTAGTATTTTTATGTAACTTTCTGGAATCTTTCCTTGGATTTCTCTCTGTCGACACCTCAGTGTATAAGTCTAATCCCAATAAATCTGAAATTTATACGAGGATGCAATATGAACTAAATTTAGATTATCCACATCCTGAAATGAAGATGTTAGTTTTAAGCATAGAAATCAATCATAAATCTATTAAGTGCTTAATTTATACGTTTGGTTTAGACCTATTGCTTAGTATAGAGATGTCAAAATAAGTATTATTTTTATTTTTAATAATCAGTGAGTTGTTTCCTGCAGTGCTGCCAGATTGAGGGAAATTTTTATTTAACACCCACCACTAAATTTTAATTGAAATGGTTTGCTAATTGTTTGGAAACATCTTTTACAGAAATCGTCTATGTAATTAGATAACCGTTACAAGTAAAATTTAACGGTGGATGTTGAATAAAAATTTCCCTCAAATCTGGCAGCACTGGTTTCCTGTGGTAAAATTTATATTTTTAATAATCAAAGTTGCAATATTGTCACCTTGTTTAATGCAGAATGTACAAAGTTTAATGTTTTGATAATTGTTTTAATTTATAAAAGCATGGCACCAAAAGGTTTTGTTCTTAAAATTCTAAAATATTGAAGAAATTTTAAAATTAACTTTCTTTATTGCAGCACTTTGAAATAGTCGGTAGATAGTAGTATGCTTAACTAATATTATCACTAGGTCGCCACGCAGTTATTATGGAAAAAATTTCAGTGAACGAAAAAAGAACAAAAAATTCTTGAAATTGTAATTTGTAATTATAACTTGCTTTAAATTTATAAATGAACATGTATACCGTATGAATAAAATCGTTTTGTTATTAAGTTATAAAATTAGTAAAATTCTTATAATTCCTTATGTAAAAATTATTTCTGTAATCATTGTTATATAATTGTTTAATATATAAGTAGTATAATTTCTATAAATGAACTCTCCATCCTCATTTTCATTATAAATTTGGACAATTAAAAAAAATATATATATATATATATATCTTCATTGAAGAACATAATTTATGTTAATCTTTCTGTTTGTGTTTTGTCGAATTTAAAAATTAATTACCTTTTATAATTATGCTGTTTATTATTATTATATATTTGCCATTATTTACGTTTTTATAACTTATGAGTGTGAATTTCATGTATTAAAAAAAAGAAAGAAACAAAAAAAAGAAATCACTTTAAATTCTCAAATCTATTTAATTTCGCAGTAGGCTTCTGAAATTAAATAGCAAAATAATTTTAATCATTTCTAGGATTTACGGATAAATCATGAGTGTGACATATTTTAACCAGGGTTGGGTTTTTTGACATGATAAGGGTATAATACTTGTTTAAACCGTCAAAAACCTCTATCGCCAAAACTCAAAATCTATTGAGTGACTAGAATCTGCTAGCAATAGAAATTAGTAATATTTGCTGTATATAATTGACATCTAAATATTATGCTGTTTGTAAATTAACGGATTTTAAAACCATTTTTAGATGATAATTAATAAAAATTTTGATAAATAAACTGGTTTCAAATCTAAGAAATATATATACAAAGCATGGATAGACATATTTTTTATGTTTATAATTAATATTTATGAAATTCTAAAATTTCAAAGTTAATTATAAATTTTTACATAATATATGAATTATAAGCTAAGGAATAAATTAATAACACAGATATAAAGCAAAACAGATTCATGCACAGCGGAGTAGGGATGTCCAAGTGATGGTTTTTTGGTTTTAACATGCATGATAATGATTGCCGCGGAACCGAGATTCGTGCGTTTTCAGATTCATGCACTGCCAGGTAGGGGTGTCCAGTGATGTTTTTTGGTTTGAACGTGCGTGATAGTGATTGCCGCGGAACCAAGTTTCGTGTGTTCTGAGATTCATGCACAGGGGTGTAGGCCTGTCCAGTGATTTTTTTTCGGGGGGGGGGGGGTTAATGTGCGTGAAGCGTACATACATGCGTTATAGTGATTGCTGCGAAAAAGACTTACGGGTGTTCTCTGATTCGACCATTCATCGAATAGTGACTTTTACTGTACGAGTAACACCTTCAACTGTTTCCAGAATATTTGAAGAAGTAACATTTCTATTTGACTGTTTTCGAGAATATTAGTTTTAGTTTTGTTTTGAGTTTTGTTGCACAGATTCGAGAAGCTCAAAAAATGTTTGCTATTGTCAAGAAGATCCCATACTAAAACTGAGAAGAAAATAGTCGCCAATCGAAATATATTTATTTAAACGTTTCAATTGTACAATTAAAAAGAAATTTTTTAACCCTTTCAGTGGAAGTATTCCCGCTAATGAAACACCTAATCTTAATTCTCACGTGCAAAAACTCATCCCGGAAATTTTTTAGCAATAATTTAGATTTATTACATAGCAGAAAAAGCCCTTTTTTTGAACGTGAAAATTTAAATTTTTTTCTACTTAAATTATGTTCGTAAATTCCGGTGACGGTGCAATTTAAATGAACCTAATTACCTTGCGCCGCAAAGGGTTAATATACTCCGGAATAAATTGAAATGTTGCGATCTATGCCACTTTTACGAGTTTTTGTTGTCGATAATGTTTACTTATAAAGTGATTTATTTATTAAATTAAATATTATTTGAATTTAATAAGGTTTACTTACAGTTGTTTCAAACCGAAAATTTCTCGAAAAGGAACAATGCTAATTTTTTATTTTTTGAATATTTATGATCAGTTATGTGTCTAAGAGCCATTTTTAAAATTAGTTTAGTAATTTTTAAAATAAATGAGGTAGTGCACGTTAAAGCGATATATGTAGTGCTCAACGAAGCGGCCAGTATATATATATATAGAGAGAGAGAACAAAATGAATCAAATATTGTTAAAAATCTTGAGATTTTGAATTTAAAAGTCATTTTAAAACCAATTTTCACACAATCAAGTTAATCAAAGGTTTTTCGATTGAAATAGTTGGTCAACACAAGAAGCTGGTGATCGCCAATAGGCATCAATTCAGTCAAACATGAACGATGGCGTAAAACCTGGGGGAAAAAAAACCTCTACTTTTATCAGACAGTATCATGGAACATCGCCTTATGATGGCAGAAGGTTACACTTTGCTGATTCATGATGAAAGTTAGTTGCGATCTGTCTAACTTACAACATTAGAAAAAGTTGAAAATGTTTGGTGGGTGCCAGGTCTTTTCCAATGAGTCCTGGTATATCTTACCACACTCTCAATAAAGCATTCTTTGGGTGAAGTTCTGCTTTCGATGGTGATACATTGCAGTTCAGTAGTCTGGCGCATAATCCATCAACGCTGTCGCCAAAATACACAAGCGTTCCCAGCAAAACCCATACTGATGGGCTAGTGATGGCCTACTGTTGGCAGCCTGCACTTGCCAGCAGTTGTAGGTTGCCACTTGTAGGTAAAGTAGTGGCCCGTTTATGGCTGCCAGCAATGATGGAATTCGACAGTAAAAAGACTGATGGGCCGGGATTGGCATATTTATAGATGGCCTCCTGAATGCTTTTAGGACAAGGGTAACTCTATGTTTGCCACATTGTGGCCACAATGAATAGGGCCAATAGACGAAATATTGCTGGCAAGTTGTAATTGCATAAAAATGAGGTGGTAATCGGCTTTTCTTGCTTGGTTAAGGGAATTTCGGTCACATTTTTTATATAGTAATTTGAAACTGAGAATTTATATGGCCTTCATATATGCACACGCACAAAGTCTCCGGTTTTATTATCAAACATGGATTTTTCACCTTGTTTCTAGCTGCATTTGCGCTATTTATTTTTTCTGTTTTTTCCATGCAATATGTATTATTTCATTATTTTCATTACCCAACTACTGCAGCTAAAGAGAGTATATGTACTCGATCAAAAAATTCGATATCGTGATTTTATCCGATTTATGTGTTTTAAAGTTTCCTAAATCTCCTTTTTTTTTTTTTTTTTTTTTTTTTTTTTGGGGGGGGGGGGGGGAGTAAAATTTTCAGTGTGTATGTATGGGGGGCCCTTTTGACCTTTATCATATAATCGAAACTAATAAATATAGAATGACTAAGTTTCAGAATTTGAGACAGGTCTGGTAAATATATTAAATTTCCAAGTTTTGGTGAAAATATAAAAATAATGTATAAAAAGACTGTGAGTCAATATCTCAAAAACGGCTCTAACGATTTTCTTCGATGTTGCTATATAAACACCCTATTAAATGTCCTGTATATATGTGTGTTGTAGAAATCTTCTGACTTCTCATATCTCCGAAACTAATAACTATAGAACGATTAAACTTCAGCATTAATAACAGGTCTGGTGTACATATGGAATTTCCAAATTTTGGTGAAAATATGAAAACCGGAAGAGGGGCTGTGAGTCTGAATCTCAAAAACAGCTCTAAAGATTTTCTTCAAAGTTGCTATATAAACACCCTGTTAGGTATTCTTTCGGATGCTTTAGTTGGTTCGTTCAGGAAATTTGATAGGCAACATGTATGAGCAGCTGAAGATGGGGTCTCGCTATTGCGTTTCTTTAAAAACGGCTGTATAGGTTTCTTTCAAACTCGTCATATTAACGCCGTTTTCGATATTCTTTCATGTGTAATAGATTTTTTCCAGTTAACAATTGAGATTTCTAAGATTTGGTGAAAGTTAGTATCTCAAAATCTGTTCAAGTGAAAAAAAAAATTTAAGATATCCTTTTTCATGTATTGCGGGGATATTACAGAAAATTTGACAGTCATCCTAATTAGGTAGGTGAAGGTCTAAGTCTAATTTGAATTGTTTAACATAGGTTTACATAGCAGTACTCGTTATCTTACCTCTTAATCTCCAACCTGTATTTATAATATTAAATTTCAGGGTGAGAAAGTCGTGTGAGGGACACACCAGATTATTTAATAATATTCTATATTTTTAACGAAAATTTTTATAATTCAGCTCGCTGCATAGAAATATGTATGTCTGCGTGAATATTTATAAATATTTGTTTAATGTTTAAATAATAATTAATTACTACTTATTTAATTTCTGCTGTAATTAGAAAAATGCAAATGTAGAAAATTTAATTTTCGATTACACACGTGCTAATACATCTGAGAAAACTTCCCACAGTAAAACCTTATCAATATGCATCCCGTCCACGCTTAATGAACGGATTTCTTTTATCTTTTTTTTATGGCTGCACTTGAAGCATCTGCTTTAAAATAAATAGCGGGAAAAAATAAGCTGACGTGCAAATTCTTTGGCGCGGGATTGCGGCTCAACTCGGAGTCAGTAGCTAAAATTCTGTCAAATTTATTAGATGTGGTGCTTATGCTATTGGATTGCAAAGTAAAGAGGTAAGATATTTTTGCTATCGTTTTATATTATTTTTCAATAAAATAATTCCTTTTCTTGTTTTACAGTTTTTGTAATTTTATTTATTTGCTGAATAACTGATAGAATTATTTAAATGTTTCTGACAAGTTGTAACTAACTTGTATATTCGTAATCCAATATCATTTTTTAATATTTTCTAATATACTTAAAAATAGTTTTTTCCTTTCAATTAGTTGGTGTATCTCTGCTCTAATATTCATGAATAGTCAAAAAAGTTTAATATTTTGTGAAAAATCATAACTATTTCCCCAAACATTTTCTTTCTTTTTCTTCTTCTTTCTTTTTATTTATTTATTTATTAACTGAAGTTACAAAATAAAAGAGGGAAAAATTAGTTTTTTGATTAAAGGTTTACTTACTTATTTATTTTTTTAATTAAAGGTTTATTTACATTCAAATGTAATTTGATATGAATCAAATAAACATAATGTAATGAGAATATAAAAATGAAAATTTTATCAATAAAAAACTTAACAGCTTCACTATTTTTCACATTCTCAAAATATGAAAAATCAGTATTTTTAGACATTTTATGTGAAACTAAAATATGTTTAGTAGTATTTTAATGTATTTTTTCTTACTTTGTTTTTCGCAAAATATTTTCTAAGGTTCAAAATTATATCATTTTACAGTTTTAAAGGTGGTTTGCTTTTATTATATAAATGTATGAATTAAATTTTGATAAGCATTGATATCATATTATATTTTTAATATATTTTAAAATAACAATTTAGCTACAATTTTATATGTATATATATATGCTATAATCCCAGTAGTAGAAAGTATGCAGCACGGCAGCGCTGCAGATTATTTAAAGCTCTGACAATAAATAAATGACAGGCTTAAAAATACAAATACGTCTCTTATTAAAAATATAATTATGTCTTAAAAAAGCAAAATTATATGTCTCTATGTTATTGTACTTGTTGCGTATCAGTTTAATTTTCTTGTAAGTGTAAATTTTATATATTTTATAAATTGCTAATATTCACCGTGATTTCTAAGAAAAAAATCTGCTACTCGTCTTGAAATAAATATTTTTAATAAATAAAGAAAAATAGAAAATTATATTAAAGAAATTTTAATAGTAATAAAATATAAAATATAGTAAAAATATAAAACATTCACAAAATGAACTTAATTTTTTTTTCTCTTTATAAATAAATAACATGATATTATGTAAATAGTATAACTGGAAATTTTTTATTTCCATTACTCGACTATCGGAGGTTAATGTAAGTATTTTATTCGTTTAAAAAAAATTGATACCGAGTTTTCACCTGATTTAGATATTTTAAGGTCTCCCGAGTTCAAACAAGTGGTTTTGGACAATTGGTCAGCATATATATTTGTAAGTGTGTATGGGAAATCTTCCAACTATCATATCTCCAAAACGAATAAAGGTATAACGACGATACTTCAGAATTAAGACAGGTTTAGTGTATAGATAAATTTTCCAACTTGCTGTGAAAATTGAAAAAGCAAAAGTTTAAGCATTGATTTGTATTTGTTTATTTGTTTATTTTTTTTTTTTTTAACTCGCGTTATTAACTACCATTTGTCCGTTACTGGTGAGCATGAGTTTATCATATTTTGGTGAAAATAAATCGGTATCTCAAAATCAGGTAAACGATTTTCTTCAAAATTGCTGCACATATATGTATATATTTAGATGTCCTTTCGCCTGTAGTACTTGTTTGGTACAGGAAAAATGATAGATGTTCAAACTGGGTAGGCTGGTTTAGATCTTGGAAATTGTGTCTTCCAAAAACGGTTCTAATGATTTTTATTTTTATTTATTTTTTTTTTAACTCTCTACGTAAACTATTTTTTACATGTCTTCACGATGTATTTTATTTTTATTCTTAAAGAAAAATTGTCAGATGTCTATTTTTGTTAAATCGATTTTATGTCTTCTGACGACAATATTTAAATACACACAACACATATTTATATATATGTATGTAGTTGTCATTAATGGAAGTCGTGCGATTATTAACTAGATTTTTAAAATATGGAGATTTTCTTCTTCTTCTTCTTTTTTTTTTTTTCCTTAAATATATATATATATATATATATATATATAAATGTTTATTTTTTCAATAAATAGAATAATATATATAATAAAGATCATTTAAGCTTTTTATATTTATTTATCTTGATAAAAGTAAAGCTGAATAAAATTAAGAATATTTTGAATTAGTTGAGAAAATTTTAGTAAATTAAATTTTGATTAATGCTATTATTTTTGTTTTTATTTTCAATTTTAACTGCAATCGAGAGTGACACCTATTTTATTGTTACCACACTTTCCACCTTTATAAATTTCGTGGAATGGCAATTTATTTTTCACATATCTACATTTATAAAAGTGCTGATTAAAATATAACCATATACTGATTAACTGACTAACTGCACATTGCTAGAGCGACTGTATGGGCAAGTAATGGAAAATTTTGATTTTTGATTTTAAGGAAGAGAAGGGGTCGATTATAGAGGAAGGATATTTCGCAAAGTCCGAATTTTCGAGAAAAACTTAACCAAAACTGGCACATAAAAGATGAAAACGATGTGTGTCTGTTAAGTATATTTCAATCCCCTCCCCCCTAACTTTTCTTTTGTCTGCTACCGCATCTTCTCGGAGGTTCTTCGCGTCATGAGAGGTATCAATATGTTCCGAATATTCCAAGAAAGATATTTCAGGAGTTTAGAAAATGCTACCATTTTAATTAACGAAGTTAGTAACTGAAAACGACCGGTTTATAAAGGACACTTTTTGACACACTGAAAAAAGTTTCTCTTATGGCGCTTTCTTTCATGAAGTCATTTTATACAGGAAAATTAAAATATGATCCATAAGGTTGTTAGCAGGGAGGTTGGATTTAACGTCACACCAATACAGCGCTATGAGTAATTGGCGACAGTCTGGGACGCACCTCCAGTTATTGTCCGGAGACATGCCGTCAGAATTTTGAACCTCCATGGAGGGGGATGATTACCCCGATTCGATGACTTCCAGAGGTATAATTTTAAAATTAACATAGACATTTAAAATTGACATTGTGGTCACGACGTATTATACGTGCATTAGCCACCATTAGTTTACACTATGGTCTTTGGTCTGGTCGAGTATCGAACTCACAATCTTCCAATTACGAGCTTGGCACCGACTGGGGTACCTCGGTCAGGATCCTTGGTTTTAAAAAAGAAATATAAAATAAATGTCAATGCTGCTATTAGCACTTTTTTTCACTACTTTTAGAACATTTTTTTTTTCTGGCAATCTTTTATGTTGTATAAAATATTTTTTTATATAAGTTCTCTCTCTCTCTCTTTTTTTTCTATAAATAAAAAAATAATTTCATGTCTGTATGATTGATTGCATTTCTTTATGTCTTGAAGCTGTTTGCATTTCTTTATGTCTTGAAGCTGTATTTATTTTTTTAAGAGGACAAACAAGTATTTTTAAAAACTTTGTCATTGTATTTTGTCATAAAAAGAAGAGTCAAATTTAAACTTGAAAAATTTCAAATTAAATTAATAATAATAAAATAATAATAAACTATTTTGCTTTTCAGATATTTTAGAATGAATAAAATTATTACCTAACTATACAATAGAGACATATATCGAGTATTATATGCTGCCCTTAATTAACTAAAACATTAATTAATAAAGAGTATAGGCATTAGAAAAAATAGGTACTGATTTTTTTTTTTTTTTTTTTTTTAACAGACAGTTGAACCAAAAAGTTAATCGTCAAATAGTGTAAAGAAAATTAAGTATTGCCAAAAGTTTTATAGACTAAAACTGTAACGCAAACTAGTCCAGATATTACAAATTTATTTCTGTTAAAAAAAAAAAAAAAAAAAAAAAAAAGCATAATTTTTATAAAATAAATAATGTGGAAATAAATATTATGTATTTCAATTTCGTATTGAAATGGTGATTTTTATAATACTTTTCTGCTTTTTCCTGAGTTATGCACTTTTAACATTTCTGTTCAGTGAAAGGAAAAGTATCGAATAGGCGGGTAGAGCCCTGCATGTGTTAATAAAGGAAGAGATTCAGGGAGTTGGTGAGCGGAGTGAATAGAAGCACAGCCCCCCAGTGTGATATAAAAAATAAATAGCGGTTCAATTCTTTTGAAATTTCATTTAGATAGCGTGACCAGCAAAGCGGGCATAACCTGCTACTATTAACTAAAATGTACTTTTAAGGCTTCATGTTTTTATTTAAAATAAAGCACATCAGTGTGTTCGAGTGTCTAAAAGGACGAGCGTAACACGCAAAATGCACAGCCACTAGTCGTTTCAAAATATGATAATTAGTATTTTTATCAAATTTTGAACTTTTAAAGGTGCTGAGTTCACCCAAAATGTTAATAATTTAAAAAATAATAGTTGCTTTACATACTATTCAATTTTTAAACTTGTTTAATTGCAAGCTACATTTAATTTCAATATTTTTTTTTTTTTTAATGCTGATTGACCACTATATTTAAATGAATAATTTTTATAGAATTAAGCTTTTTTTTTTTTTTTTTCTTTATTCTTTGAAAATATAAAGAGTTATTGCTGCACATTTGATATTCAGACAAGGAAAAAAAAAAAAAAAAACGCAGAACAATACCGATTTTCTTTGAAAGCCGAATACAAACTGCTGAAACTAGGGTTTTATCAGCGTTTTTGGGGGGTTTATTGGGTTTAAAAAGTTTTTTTTTTTTTTTACCCAGAATATTTTAGGATTTTATCAGAGTTTTCAGGATTATTTTCTTTCTTCTTATTTTCTTAACACGAAATATCATTCATAATGAGATAATTAAAAAAGTTAAATTAATATTCATTCATTAAAATCTAAATTAAATTTTTAGTTTTTTTTTTTTTTACTCTTTTTATGATTCAGCTTTAACGAAGTTAAAAAAAAAAAAATAATAATAATAACACTGCTCTGCATGAAAATTGCCTCCAACATTTTTGCAAATTCTTATCTAAAATGACTTCCTGAATCTGAATATGACGCTAATTTTGCCCTATCACCTGTCGTTTTTTAGGGACGGCTCCCTATTTTTATAACTTTTTGGTAATTTTATAGCTATAAATTTAATTTTTAGGGATCGGGGATTATTTTAACTGTTAAATATCTTCTGAGGGGCTACAGAGTAGAAAGATTTTAAAACATGAACATTTGCGGCAATGGGAAAATTTAACGGGACATTTGCCGCTGAAATTATGTATATTACATTTCATATATATACATATATATATATATATATATTATAAATTTTATTCTATAATTATTAAACATTATATATAAAAATATATAAAGTGTGAAAGTAAATATTTTTCATTTTCCAAATAAAATTTATGGTATATAAAATTATCTAACAGTGATAAAAATTGGTGGAGGGGTGGTAGGATATCCCAAGGAAATGGTGAGAGACTGGGCAAAATGGTAGTCATATTTGGATGCAGTAGGTCATTTTATATAAGAATCGGCAAAAAAAGTGTTAGGGCTTTATTTTATTTTGCTTTATTTATTTATTTATTTTTATCGTAGTGTAACTGTACTTTAAATATTCTAAAATTCTTTTTATCTGCCCTTTACAACAAAAATTGGATTTTAATAATTATTTCATGTTGCCTTATTAAACTTTTTGTAGTCAATAAGTTTTCACAAAATACTTTTAATTATTGTCCCTCAGCGTTACATAAGAGTGTCACACTGTTAAATTTTTCAGATTTTTTTTTTTTTTTGATTTATATTGTACATTCGAGTCCTACAGTTTTCTTTATATTGAAAAACAACTTTTTTTCTTGCTTGTTTTTTTTTTTTTTTTTTTTTAATTCTGCTTTAAAAAGATTATACATTTATTTATTTATACATTTATTTTTTTTTATTTTTTTTCTATAGAGAAATTTCAGCATCTCCAATATTTCTGAAAATTCTTAGTTCATATTCTAATAATGTATACAATATGAGTTTATACTTGTAATGCTTATTATAAGTTAGACAAAAATACAATTAAAAAAAAAAGAATTTTGAAGGGAAAAAAAAAACACTTGGGCTTTTTCTTGGGCTTTTTCTAGGGCTTTTTCAAGTGGGTTTTATTGAAAAGACCCACCCGGGTTTTTTCGGGTCGGACAAAATCTAGCCAACCCTGATGTAAGGTGTGAATAAGAACGGAACAACGAAATTCAAACCTTAAAAAGTTGAAGGTGTGAAGCTTTTTAAGTTTTCCCACGTATCGCTGCAGTGGTTTCCAATAGAAGTTTGAAATTTAAGCAAAATGTCTATGAGAAGACATTTTGCTAATTTGCAAACTTCTATACCGCTAGCTAAGACAAAAGATGGAGGATCTTCCAAAATTTTACAAATAAGAGGATGATAGAATGTGTCCAGATGTTATAAGTGTTCGGCAGTTCTACACGTTCTTCACACGTAGAAAATTACAATGGTTTCCTGTAAAAGGTTGGAGTTTTGCAAAATTTTTTCTCTTAGGACCTGACTAAGGTTAAAAGATTATAGCTTTCCGAAAATTAAACTTTATGGGGGTGAAAGAAGTGTCTTAGTTAAGGTAAAAGATGAGAATCTTTTGAAATTTCATTATAAGGATGGTGTTTAATATTTCTACACATTTTTCACAAGCAGAAAATCACAGTAGTTTTTAATAAAATATTTTTTGTAGCCTTTAACAAAGTCTCCTCTTCAACAGGATTCAATCTCCTACCAGCAGGTCGGATTAATTGGTTTTACTTTCAATTATCAAATATTTATACATAATTTACATATTATTTATTTTCAAACAATGCATAGGATAAAATGATGTATATATATAATATATATACAGAGATAGAGAGAACATTTTGCTTGTTTTAAATTATACTTCAGAAACTTCGACCTTAACATGTGAAGCTATATACAAAATATTCAAACAATCCATAGAAGCATAGAGATATGCATGTTAGGATTCATCCGAAGAAACAGAAAGAGAAACACTTGATTTAGAAGCAAATCAAAGTTACCGATGTTATTTCTAGAGTCAAGAAGTTAAAATGGAGCTGGGCTCAGCAACTTTCGAGAAGAAATGATGATAGATGGAGCACCAAAGTCCTATTTTGTTAAGCAAAATGATTAAAGTTTGGAGTTTTTTGAATTGTGAAGTTTGGAGAAAGATAATGAAGGAGAATTGCAGAAAACAGGACATTTGAGAATCTCATAGGAGAGGCCTTCATCCTGTAGTGAACTGATAAAGCTAAAATAGATATATGTATTCTCAATGGAAGAATGAAAGGGTTTTGAAGAGCTTCAGCACTTAAATTTAATTTGGATAACAGATTCTGCTCACAAGTCATGTGAGTTCAGAGATAATTAAATATATTTAATTATTTAAATTGTAAGATGTATATTATCTTAAGTATTATATATATACATCACAATTACTATTATTATGTTTGTTAATTATTATGTGTTGTAATAATTATTAAATTTAAACACAGGATAATCTGACAGGAAGAAATAGAGAATGGATTATTTACAAAATATTGATACTCAGAATTTGAGGTAAGTGTGTCAATGCTAAAATACAATTAATTAGCTTTCGATATTTTTTTATCTCCTAAAATTTGTGAACATGTTAATATAACAAAGTTTAATTTTAAAATTTACAAATATTTTTAACTATTTATTTCCTGATCAACAGGTAAGGTTCACATATTTTAACAGACGTAATTTTTCGTGTGAATGAAGACACAATAAATATTATAATAAGTAATTAAAAATATATAGCTTTGTATACAGGGGAAATTTTAATCATCTTATCATTTTGAACAGAAATAATGAAATAACTCTTGAGTCATTGCCGTCAGCGCCACACTTTATTTTATTTTATTTCATTCTTTTTTTTTTTTTTTTTTAATATCTGCGATCGCATCTTATCGCAAAGGGCAGGATTCTTCGTGGCATGAGAGGTAGCAATGTGCGCGGAATACTCCAAGAAAGACATTATAGTAAATTAGAAATTTTTATCATCTTAATTAACGAAGTTATTAATTATAAACGTCGGGATTAAAAAAGTTTCTGAAATCTTTGTCTTTTCAATCTTATGACGTCATTTTCCACAGGAAAATTAAACCTTAATCAATGGTGTAAAAAATAAAATAAAATGTCTACTTTTTGTTCGTTTGTTTGTTTGTTTCTCTCGTTTAGAAAATTAATTTTCTTATTAGCAATTACTTATGTTGGTGTTTATAATGTTTGTGTTATTTTTTTCTAAATAAGGTAATGTTTTCGTGTCTGTATAATTGATTACGTTTCTTTTTGTTTTTAAAGTGTATTTGTCCTCAGATGTCATCTATTTATCTATCTATATAAAATCGTTCTTCCTGACTGACTGAGTGAGGGGGTGATTCATCATCGCCCAGACCAAACCCCTAGACCTAGAAGCATGAAATTTTGTGACAATGTTTTTTCTATGATGTAGGCATCCACTAAGAAGCGATTTTAG